>CM035411.1:36129447-36194447 GCA_020310875.1 Ceratopteris richardii | reverse complement strand
CACACACATACAAACATTCTCACACATATATATATGTGTATGCATATGTTGTCTATGTGTGTGTATGTAAGTGTGCATGTGTGTGTGTGCAAGTGTTCATGTTTGTGTATACACATGTGCATATGCATGCCAGCACACACACAGATGCCCACTTTCACACACACATACCCACATGCTTATGCACATATATGTGTATGCACATGCTATGTATGTGTGTGTGCATACACATACCAACACACATGCACACATGCACACTTCCACACACACATACACACATGCTCACACATATATATGTGTATGGACATGGTGTGTTTGTGTGTGTGTTCAATTGTGCATGTGTGTGAGATAGTATGTGCATGCACACTACACACATGCACACTATGCACACATGCACACTTGCACACACACAGGTACACATGTTCATGCACATATGTGTGTGAACATGTGTGTATGTGTGTCTGGAAGTGTGCATGTGTGTGTGCATTCATTCACATACCATCACACACACATGTGTAGTTCCACATAGACATACACACGTTGTCGGAAGAATTTCCTCACTTGATTTAATATATGGGAAAATAAAAATATTTTGATTTAAAGTCAATTAGTTGATATCTCTCTCACATAAATTTTAATACATTGGTTTAAATTGACTAATTTTTTCTTCTCTTACTTAGTACCTGCAGGCAATAAAGATCATGGGAGCTGGGTTATACACAAATTTTCTTATCTAAAAGGACTTAAGTTTATAGTTGGATACAAGGAAGTATTATGATATATATATTTTAATTATGCTCATATGTGTGTATGCATGGGTATGTGTCATGTGTATGTATCTTATCTGCTTAACTATATTTATATTGTTAAATAAATATGCCTAAGTTGTGTTCGATATGAGTATTGAATTTTTAGGCCTTTATGCTTGCCTTCATCAATGAACAGGAAAAATTTAAGAGTATAAAAATTCTTCCTATGAGTTCACTTACAGGTAAGACCAAGAACCATTTGTATATTTACTTTTTGAATATATCAATTTATTTAAGTTTCTTTATCCTAAGTTTTTTGACCCATTTGTGAATTTATGCTTATAAATCTTTGTTAATTTATAATTAACATATGTTTAATTAGCTATTAAATGATTATTAAAGACAACTATAAAATAATTGTTAATAACTATAATAAATAGTTAACTAAATAATTTTTAATAACTAAATCTAATAACTAATATTTTAATTTTGACATATGTATGAAATAATTTAATAGTTATTAGTAAATAATTTCATAATATAGTAAAAATATGTTTTAATAAATACATTTTATCTTTACATTATATAATAAATGAGTGAAGGTTAAAATTTTAACTTGTTTTTTTTACGTGTGTATAAAAGAAGTGTATGTTGTGTTATGGTTATGTAGTTCATGCATGTGTTTTAGTGTGGTATGTGCTAACTAACTAAATTAATGTATTAGTTAAACTATAAGACTGCATGTGCTTACGAACACCTATGAATGCATATAAAAATAAGTTAAAGAAATGTGTGATGTTCCTATTGCATCTCCTACAGGTACGTGATCGTAGAGAGAGAGAGAGAGAAAGCCTGAGTCTCCCCCCCTCCTCCATAGCTCCTTCAAGATCGACAGCTTCACTCAATCAATTTTACAGAGACACAAAGAGAGGGAGAGAGAGAGAGAGAGAGAGAGAGAGAGAGAGAGAGAGAGAGAAAGAGAGAGTTGTCTGCATCACCTCCTCTCCTCTCCATCTCTCCGTGCATCTTCTATTCTTACATTTCTTGGCTACGTCTCGATTCATACGGCTGACCCTGACCCTCAATAGTCATCGAGCATATCATCTCTATTTCTCGTCTTCCAAAGCTGTGTTAGGCAACATAATTTGCTATTCCATAGGCAAGCGATGGCTCAGGAGGCGCTCTTGAAGGACATATATTCCAATAAAAAGGAGCTTGACAGTAAGAATCCCATTGCAGTCGATAAAGTGAAGGTTGAAACAGAAGATGCCAATCAGCAAGCTGTTTTGATTGCAGAGGGGGTGCCCCTTCTCGGCACTCCTCAAGTTCAGGTGCCTGCTTCTCCTTGGAGCACAGGGCTTTGCGCTTGTCTCGGAAACAATGAAGAATTTAGTTGTAGCGATCTCGAAGTGTGGCTGTTGGGCTCAACTTTCCCCTGTGTGTTGTATGCCAGTAATGCTGTGGCTTCAACCAACTGTAGAGAACACATTCTCTAATCATCTGCTGGCTTATTGTGGGTTGTTCTGTTTGGGCAACTTGTTATGCGGATTCAATGCCTTAGCTTCGTGCTTTTCCAGTTCATATCGCACAAATCTTTGAAAGACTTACAACTTGATGGGCTCTGGATGTAGCAGCTACTGTGGAGAAAATGCCAACCACAAAAGAGTTGTTTGCATCACCTCCCCCATCCTCTAGCAGCATGTGATAGGTAGAATATGAGGGAGAGAGAGAGAGGAGAGAGAGAGAGAGAGAGAGAGAGAGAGAGAGAGAGAGAGAGAGAACTCACCTCTTTGCCCCCCCCTCCATCCTCGACAGATGCGCAAAGGCACAAGACGGAGAGAGAGAGAGAGAGAGAGAGAGAGAGAGAGAGAGAGAGAGAGAGAGAGAGAGAGAGAGAGAGAGAGAGAGAGAGAGAGAGAGAGAGAGAGAGAGAACTCACCTCTTTGCCCCCCGCTCCATCCTCGATAGATGCGCAAAGGCAGAAGACAGAGGAGAGAGAGAGAGAGGGGAGAGAGAGAGAGAGAGGGAGAGAGAGTGATCTTTTTGGTAGCTGCACGCACGGACAGAGAACACGAGAGAGAGAGAGGGGGAGAGAGAGGGAGAGAGAGAGAGAGAGAGGGTATGCATGTAGGCATATGATGCATTAGAGCATGTATGCATATGCATGATAGGAATGGTGAGCATGTATGTGTTATGCAAGTGTATGTTTGCATGTATGCAAGTATATGAATGCATATATGCATGTGTAAGTAAGCATTTATGCATGTATATGCATGTGTGTTATGTATGTGCATGTATATGTATGTGAGTATATGTATGCATATGAAGTGATTCATGTATGCATGTGATGTGATGCATGAATGCATGTGTTGAATGTATGTTTATGCATATAAAGAGAATGCATGAATGATGTGTATGTATGCAAAGATTAGTGTATGCATGAGAAGTGTTAAATGCATATGCATATTAGAATTAATGCATATACATATGAATGAAAATTGATGCATGTATGCAACTAAGTGAGAGTGATTACAAAGACGATGAAGAGTTTACAACTGGAAGCGTAAACAGAAATTTTTTAGGACTGATACAGCCTAATGAAGAGATGTTCAAAAGTGAAAGTAAATTCAATTCTACCTTCTGGGCACGGGGCACACCAGAAGTGAAAATTAGAATTGGAGATGAGAAGGATTCCTGTTTAGCTCTGGCTCTCATTGACTCGAGGTTAGAGATAAATGTTATTTCAAAGAAGTTTTTTGACAAATTTAGATGGCCAATTGACAAAGAGCACGGTTGGAGAATGAGAACAGCTGACAATGGCTCTGGCATTTTATTAGGTGCATGTGCGAATGTTCCTATAATGATAGGTGGTGTTCGAGAAGAGTTTCACTTCTTCGTTCAAGATAATTGTTCGTATGAAGTAATTCTCGGATAGCCATTTATAGCTCAAATGAGAATGGAAACAAAAGCAATGAACAACGGGTCAGCATATGTAAGAATTCGATCCAAATCATGGATAGATTCTTTGCAAGTTATGATAGTATGCCCAAACCATACAAGAAATAGGAAGAACTTAAGAAGAAGTCCCATTGACTCGATCAATCATGTATGTGATGATCCGCTGGCTGTAAGAGAATATGGGGCTTATTATGATCAATTTTTTTGCTAGACTCCACTATTGAGCGGGACAATAGTGGAAATTGTTTTGATGTCTCGCCTATTGATGTTCATAATTTCGAAGATTACTTAGTTTGTACTCCTACGACTAGTTTACATTATATTACTAAAGAAAATCTTACAAAAACATTTAGAAAACAGAATGAAAAATATTTTAGAAAATCAGGATTACTTTCAAGTGATGAAAAAATTGAGTGTATAATCGAACTCTCAAAAAGTTCTACTTTATTAGAAGAGCTAGAAAGTGTTTCTCAAGAAAATTTAATTACGAGAATTTGATGGTTCTGTGTTAAGAAATTTGATTGCAGGGAAAAGAATAAAGTTGTTTAAAAGAAGAGAAAGCAGTAAGTTCGAGTTAGACAAAGACTTCTTAGAAGACAAAAATGAAGATGAAGAATAACCAGGTGACTTAATTCTAATTATTCTTTAATGTTTATAACAATGTCTCTTTTTCATGCATTTCATAAATAGGGTTTTATTTGTTTCTGATATAAATAGAAAATTTATTAAAATTACGTAAATAATGAACGAGAAATTAAAGTAGAGGACTACCTAGAACTTGTCCATACAGATGTATGGGGACCAAGTAAGGATCCCTCAATTTTTGGATCAAGGTATTATGTATCTTTCATTGATGATTACAGTAGGTGGACTGTATTGTACTTTATGAAGCACAAAGATGAAGTATTCAGTTGCTTTAAAAAATATCTTGCACTTGTGGAGAACCAAAGAGGGAGAAACCTAAAGCGACTAAGGTCAAATGGAGGAGGTGAGTACTTCTCAAATGAGTTTGATGCATTCTTGCAAGACAGAGGAATCAAGAGAGAAATTACAACAAGGTATAACCCTTAGCGAAATGGGGTGGCACAGAGGAGAAATAGATTACTTGTTGAAATAGCTAGGTCAATGTTAAATGAGAAAAAACTACCTAATTATTTGTGGGCAAAGAGTGTATCTACTACCACTTATCTTGTAAACAGGTTGCCATCTAAATCTCTTGATGGGATGACCCCATATGAAGCATGGCATGGTAGAAGAATTTCACTTGATCATTGTAGGATCTTTGGATGTGTAGCTTATGTGTATATCCCTTCTCAGATAAGAGGTAAGCTAGACCCTAAGGCAAAGAAGTGCATCTTCATAGGGTACGACTTGAATCGGAAAGGATACAGGTTCTACAATCCTTCAAACAAAGGATTTATGGTCAGTATTGATGTTTTCTTTGATGAGAATGACTCTTGGTTTGATAGTGAATGCAAGAAAGTAAAGCTACCTTATGACTTGGAAGAGGAGTTTCCAAGCCTCACTAAGGAGGAGCCTACTCAGAATGGAGACATCAACTCAAATGATGAGAACATCATCAACCTAGAAGAGTTCAATGCATGGAAGTCCAAAGGCAAAGTCAAGATGAAGAAGTTGGAGGATATACCTAAATAATCCAACCAAGCAATCAGAAGATCACAAAGGGAGAGCAAGAAGCCAATCAGATATGGGTATGAAACTTCCCTAGTTACTAAGCACTCTGTCTATCTTGCAAAAGATTTGTCATTTGAAGAGCAGGATTAGCTCTTCAAATGACAAATCATTTGAAGAGATTATCTGCAAAAGATTATTTATGTTCATTAGCTAGCTAAAGAGGCCTACTACACTCTCCAATCATCATTCTTAGCAGTTGTGAAGCAGGATCTAGCTACACCACTTCATCTCTTGTGATTATCCACCATCTCCTCCAACAGTTCTCTATCAGCAAGTTGTTGGATGGTTGATTTACTTATGCGTTACTTGAACACATATTTAGTTTTTGTCTCATAGATGAGAAGCTTTATGCATTTCCCAGGTGTCAAGCATTGGTAGGCGGTTAAGTGGACCTTTTGCTACTTGAGTGTCACTCGGTTACTTGGATTGTTTATCCCAAGGGGGGATCACTAGCGCTAGATTCGCATGCTTTTTTTAACTCTGATGGGGCTGGTTGTTATGACACTTTTGTGTCCATGAGTGGTCTTTGCTTCATGCTTGGTACCTCATGCATATCTTGGTTGAGCAAGAAGCAGCCTACTATGGTCATTTCTAGTTGTGAGGTTGAGTATAGGGCATCTTTCACTATGATTGTTAAGTGTATGTGGCTCAGATGCCTTATGGCTGATTTGGGTGTTGGTCAATCTTTTGTTTCCACCATCTTCATTGATAGTCAGAGCGCATTGGCAATTGCAAAGAACCCAATGTTCATTACTCGCACTAAGCACATTGAGGTGCACTATCATTATGTCAGGGAGAGGTTCTCTACTGGACAGATCAGTTTGGAATATATGACCACACAGGCGAACATTGCAGACCTTTTCATAGAGGCTTAGCCTAGCGAGAAGTTTGAAGCTTTCCGCAAAGCTTTGAGCTTACTTCCTTTTGTGGGTAGATTGCACATAGCTTGTCATGTCCTTATACATGAGTGCTAGCTCTTTGTTCACCACATCACTCCCAAGGGGTTCTATTGATATATTTAGGTAGTGATGTGCTTGAACACACTAGGGTTTTTGGAGCACTTTTTTCCCTCTTTGGGAGGTTATTTTCCCCTCGCTTGTATATACGCATATAGCCCTAATGGGTTACTAATCTTTTGTAAATTCTCCTGGTAATACATTTGGTATTGTATGTTTTGCTCCAAGCTTCTTCTTCTTCCTTGTGTTGTTCGCATGCTTTCGCATACCAAAAACTTCAACTACATATATATATATCTATCTATATATATATATATATATATATATATATATATATATATATATATATATATATATATATATATATATATATATGTGTGTGTGTGTGTGTGTATATGTGTATATGTGTATGTATGTATATATATATATATATATATATATATATATATATATATATATATATATATATATATATATATATATATATATATATATATATATATATATATACATACATACACACACACACACATATATATATATATATATATATATATATATATGTATATGTGTATGTATGTATATATATATATATATATATATATATATATATATATATATATATATATATATATATATATATATATATATATATGTATGTATGTATGTATGTATGTATGTGTGTGTGTATGTATGTATGTGTGTATGTATGCACATACCAATAGACACACAGGGACACACTTGCACACACTCACATACACAACATGTGCATACACATATATGTGTGTGAGCATGTGTGTATGCGTTTGTGTGCACTTGTGCATATGTGTGTGCTCAAATGTGCCTGCAAAATTGTAGATACACATACACACATGTTGACACACATATATGTGCATGCACTCTCACGAGGAAGGAGATAAGGAAGAGAGCTCACACACACACTCTCACTCTCAAGGAGAAGCACACACTCAGATTGAGGCAAGGAAGAATGATCTTCTTCTTCTTCTATTACATAAAAAGGAATGTACAAGAATGACCTAAAAACAAGAATACAACAAGTGCAATATATAAAGATCAGTACGTAAGGAAAAACCTAATGTCCGCAAATGTGGGAGCTAGCAACGAACAAATGTGCCATCATTCTCGATAGATAAATCTAATAATTCTCAATGAAGTATCCCTGACATATACCGACGTGACCACTATACATGTCAGAGAAACAAAAAATTGGTACGTGTCATCCTGGATCATCACATGTTGAGCTTGATATCTCAACACTCCCCCTCAAGCTCAATGCCATATCCTATAATCCAAGCATCTCCCGAAACTTCTTCAACTTCTCAGCTCCAAGTGCTTTGGTGAAAATATCAGCAACCTTCTCATCTGTTCTCACATAAACAAGATCAATATCACGTGCTAATACCTTCTCTCTGATGAAGTGATAATGTACCTCGATATGCTTTGTTCTAGCATGCAAAATAGGGTTCCTTACTAACTGTATGCTGCTAAGATTATCACAATAGATAGTGATAGGCTTTTGCACTTCCACACCTAAATCTGCAAGTAACATCTCCAGCCATGATGTCTCACATGCTGCCATTGCAGCACCTCTATACTCAGCCTATGTATTGGAGAAAGCAACAGTGGGTTGCTTCTTGTTGCTCCACGTAATAGCTGCACTCCCAAGTGAGAATAGAAAGCCACTAGTAGATCTTCTATCTGGAATGCTACCAGCCCAATCTGCATCGGTGTATCCATAAACCTGCAAATCTACACCAGCCTCATAAAACAATGCATAATCCAAAATAGCACTTACATAACGTAGAGTGCACCTCATAGCATCCAAATGTGGCTTCCTATGAACCTCCATAAATTGACTTTCAAGTCTAACATTATAGCTTAGATCAGGCCTTGTAATTGTGAGATATATAAGACTTCCCACAATTTTCCTGTACATAGTAGCATTTTCTAATGCTTCACCTGACGTAGCATCCAACTTCAAATTCTGATCTAATGACATAGAAATTCGCTTACAACCAGCCATACCATACTTTTGCAACATATTCAAGGTATATTGCCTTTGCGACATCGGTATACCTATTTTTATATGTATAAACTCAATGCTCAAGAAATAGCACAGCACACCAAGATCTTTCATGTCAAATTCCTGCATAAGAATTTGCTTTACCTCTTTGATGCTCCCTTCATTATCACCACCTATAATCAGGTCATCAACATAAATAGCCACAATAGTGATGCCATCATCAGCCTTCCTTGCATATAGTGAAGGATCTGCATCACACATAGAAAACCCTGCTGGTTAAGTAATCAACAATCCTTGCATGCCATGCACGAGGGGCTTGCTTCAGCCCATACAAAGCCTTTTGCAACCTGCAAACATATTTTGGATGCTTTGAATCTTCATATCCTTGTGGCTGGTCCATATATACTTCTTCCTATAACTCACCATGTAGGAAAGCATTCTTCACATCCATCTGATGCAAAGTCCATCCTTTTGTTGTAGCTAATGCAACAAGTGTCCTGACAGTAGACATTTTAGCTACAGGTCCGAATGTTTCCTCATAATCAATGCCATATGTCTGTGCATATCTTTTAGCTACCAATCATGCTTTATACCTGCTCATGCTACCATCATCATTATGCTTTACCTTGTAAACCCATTTGCAGCCTATGGATTGCTTTCCTTGCGGTAATGGAACCAACTTCCATGTATCGTTTCCATAAAGTGCAGCCATCTCCTCATCCATATCATTTTCCCAATCTGCAATTCCAATTGCATCTTCAAAGCAAGAAGTTTCAGCATCTTGTATTACCTTTGTCATGTAGGCATAATGATGAGCCATGTAACTATCATATGTCAATCATTGCACTGAATTCTGCATCCTCCCAGATCTTCTTGGTCTTGGGTCACTTCTCCTTGTATCATCTGCATGTGCCCTTCTTACTCTTGGAGTCTTCATAGAGGGCAATCCAAGTTCCTCATCAAGACTCTGTTCTGAACCGCTTGAATCCCCATCAACATCTTCAAAACCTGCACATGTTTTATGACCAGCAAAATCTTTTCTTTACCTTTCTTGGATGTATTTGATGAATTTGATGGACTGAAATCTCCATGTAATCTTCCACTCCATGGATTTGAGTTGGAACTATTGCTTGGTGATGCATCCGGTCCACTCAAAACCTGAGATTCTGCACTTGATTTTTCAGCATTTTCTTTTTCATTTGGTTCAAGACTCAGTCCTTCTTTGGCATCTGTATAGAAGCTTGAAATTTCATCAAATACCACACCTCTGCTCACCTTTACCTGTCGTGTGAGTGGGTTATAACATTTATATCCCTTTTGCTCAAGGGAGTATCCAATGAAGACACACTTTTTTGCTTTTGGATCAAGCTTCATCCTCAATTCATTTGGGACATGTACATATGCAATACAGCCAAAAACTTTCAGATGTGATAAGTTTGGCTTTTTACCTGTAAACTTCTCTTAAGGTGTAACTTGATGTACAACAGTAGTCCGAGTTATGTTCATGATGTATACAGCAGTATGCAGAGCTTCTGCCCAAAAACAATGAGGCATATTCTTCTCAGCCATCAAGGCTCTTTCTATTTCTGCAATATGTCTATTTTTTTGTTTAGCAACGCCATTTTGTTGTGGTGTGTACCTGCATGAAAACTGGCACTGAATGTACTTCCCTGTCTGATTTTCCACCATAGCTTTAAAATTTCGGAAGTGAGTGAACACCTCCCTCTTCTCTTTCAACAAATATACCCATACTTTGCGTGTATGGTCATCAATGAAATTAACATAAAACCTGCAACCACCCATAGATGTGGTCTTTGCTAGACCCCAAACATGTGTATGTACTACTTCTAATACATTCTCACTAACATGCTTGTCATGTGGAAATGATTCTCTTGATTGTTTACCAAATTGACATGTTGCACATACCTTTTGCATTTCTACAACTTTGAAATTTGGTAGTCCATGGACAATCTCCTTTGACTGCATCAATTTCAGCCTTTGCAAGTTTTCATGTCCAATCCATTTGTGCCACATCTCTATATCTGCAATAACTTCTGAACCTTATGCAAACATGGCTGCATTCATTTCATGAATCTTCACATTTAAGGTGAACATCCTACCCACTTTGTTTCCTTTGGCAACCAGTCGTCAATCCTGCTTGTACTCTTCTACATATAATAATCCATCGGCATGGAACCTAACTTCACTACAAGAAATAGGGGGCGTAGTGATGCCCCCGAATTGAAAAAAAAGGAGCAACATCGCTTATGCAATGCTAACGTCGCACAAGCGATGGTGCTATTTTTGGATTTCTTTTTACGGGCATTCGTCGCATAAGCGATGCCTGCATCGCATATGCGACTCTAAATGAGTGTATCACAAATAGTGGCGCTAATGAGTGACGTTATTTGCGATGTTGGCAAACTGGATAGCATCGCATATGCGACGCTCTGGAATGTTAAAAAAAATTGATTTCTCCCGACACATTTGTGCCGGGATTTGGACGCGAGAGCAAGAAGAGACCGAGAGAGAGAGAGAGAGATCACGCGAGAGAGAGAGAGAGAGAGAGCACGAGAGAGAGAGAGAGATGCATCTTATTGAAGCAAGGTATGCACACACACACGCGCATACATATGCATACACACACACATATACACACATAGGCACACACACAAACACACACATAGACACACACATACATACACACAAATACACACACATATACACACATACACACATAATGTTGCATACACACATGCACACATAATGCATACACATGCACACACATGTACACATACATATACACACACATACACACACACATACACACACATATATGCATACACACACATAGAGAGACATGCACACACATACAGATACATGCATACATATGCATACATAATGCATATGCATATGCGTACATACATACATACTTACATGCATACACACACATGTACATACATAATGCACATGCATACATACACATACATAATGCATATGCATACATAATGCACATGCATACATACACATACATAATACATACACACACATATGCATACATAATGCATACACACACATACACACACATATGCATACATACATGCATACACATACACACATAGACACATACACACACATAGACACATACACACACATAAACACATACACACTCATAGACACACACATACACATAGATGCACACACACATACACACACATAGACACCTACACATATGATGATGCATTCACACACATACACATGCATACACACATACACACACATATACACACATATACACACACATATATGCATACACACACACATAGAGAGACATACACACACATACACATACATGTATACATATGCATACATAATGCATATGCATATGCATACATACATACTTACATGCTTGCATACACATACATAATGCATACATAATGCATATACACACATACACACACTTATGCATACATACATGCATACACATACAGACATAGACACATACACACACATAGACACATACACACACATAAACACATACACACTCATAGATGTGTAGAGACACATACACATAGACACACACACATATACACACACACATACACACATAATGATGCATACACACACATACACAGGCATACTCATACATATGCATACATACATGCATACACATACACACATAGACACATGCACACACATAGACACATACACACACATAAACACATACACACTCATAGATACACACACATTCACATAGACACACACACATATACACACACATACACACATACTTACATGCATACATACACACATACATGCATACATACATACTTACATGCATACATAATGCACATGCATAGACACATAAACACACATAGACACATACACACACATAAACACATACACACTCATAGATACACACACACACATACACACACATATACACACACATACACACCATACACACACATACACATGCATACACACATACAAATACATATACACACACATACACACACATAGAGAGACATACACACATACACATACATGCATATATATGCATACATAATGCATATGCATATGCATACATACATACTTACATGCATACATAATGCACATGCTTACATACACGTACATAATGCATACACACACATATGCATACATAATGCATACACACACATACACACATATGCATGTATACACACACATACACACCATACACACACATACACATGCATACACACATACAGACACATATACACACACATACACACACATAGAGAGACATACACACATACACATACATGCATATATATGCATACATAATGAATATGCATATGCATACATACATACTTACATGCATACATAATGCACATGCTTACATACACGTACATAATGCATACACACACATATGCATACATAATGCATACACACACATACACACATATGCATACATACATGCATACACATACACACATAGACACATAAACACACATAGACACATACACACACATAAACACATACACACTCATAGACGCGTAGCAACACATACACATAGACACATACACACACACATATACACACACACAAACATACACACATAGACACATACACACATAATGATGCATGCACACACATACACATGCATACACACACATATGCATACATACATGCATACACATACACACATACATACACATAAACACATACACACTCATAGACACACACACATACACATAGACACACACACACACATACACACACATACACACACATATACACACACACATACACACATAATGATGCATACACACACATACACATGCATACACACATACAGACACATATATACACACACATACACACACATATATGCATACAAACACATAGAGAGACATACTCACACATACACATACATGCATACATATACATACATAATGCATATGCATATGCATACATACATACATGCATGCATACATACACATACATAATGCATACACACACATATGCATACATAATGCATACACACATACACACATATATGCATACATACATGCATACACATACACACATAGACACATACACACACATAGACACATACACACTCATAGACGCACACACATACACATAGGCACACACACATACACACACACATATACACAGACACATACACACATACACACATACACACATACACACATAATGATGCATACACAACATACACATGCATACACACATACACACACATACATGCACATACATACACACACATGCATACATACACATACTTAATGCATACACACATACATATGTACACGTATATATATTGATTTCTAACCATTTTGTTTTATATGTTAGGTATTATGGATCCTAGTAGAGAGAGAAAGGTGAAAATCACTCTCATAAAAAGTCTTATGAGAGCAAGATTTCCGTCTGATACTCTAGGGGCCATCATGTGTGATTACTCAGAGATGTCAGATGAGGACCTGGACTGTACGATCCAGAAGCTTACCTAGTGATTAGAGGAGGGCTCTTCTGTGGCTCCACATGCAGGAAGACAGCTTTCTGCTCCTAGGTATGTTTTTTTTAATAAACTTTTTTAATGATATTATAACACATATTTTTATTTATTTTTATCTATTTATTTTCAGGACACCTATACCACGTCCAGATCGTGATAGCAGAGCAGAGTTGCCTATGAGGACATGCATAGGCACCTTAGGACTAGAGTGCGATATAGAGCAGAGGGGAACATTGTGTACATAGGGAATGGATTCGAGTTTGAGAGAAGAATGCAGGCAATATGCGACTATTACCTGCGCCTTGTCCACTTACCGTGGAGGTAAGTAAAAATTTTACGTATAAATTGAAATAAATATCTTATGTTTTATTTACATTTTTTTTTTAGTGAGCATTATGAGAGGGATAAAAAATATGTACTTAGTTCACTTGAGATAGAGTTTGGGACAGGATGGTCGCTTAAGTGGTGTCTAAAAGAGATGCGGACACTTATGGCTCATCGTTGCAATAATGCACGATATGCACTGCTTTTATGTATATATATGTGTGGATATGAGTATGTGTGTTTATGCATGTATGTATGTATATGAGAGAGAGAGAGAAAAGAGTGAGACTACAGGTACAAATACACGCATACACACACATATACACCATACATGCACATTTACACACATACACATACATGCACATTTATACATACACACACATACATGCACATTTTTACACACACATACACATGCATGCAGTTACTCACATATAATAAATACACATAGACACATACACATACTCACATACACGTACACATACTCACATACACATACACATGCATAATCATATGTACACACACATAGACTCATATAATCATATTTACATGCATATATACATATACGCATGCATATATACACACACAGAACACATGCATATGCACATATAGATACACATACATACACAACACATGCATACGCATAAATAAATAAATCCTAATTCAAAAATCCTAAATTGAAAACACTAATTTTGATATTAGGGTTTTGAAACCCCTAATTTAAAAACTCTAATTCAACCTCTTAGCCATATGTTTGAAGTATATGTACACATTGCATCTATTCCTCCGATGTCCTATTAGAGAGATGTCTCTCCTCCCAACCTTATGCCTCTATATATAGCTACTCGAATCAATGAGGATCATAATATATATAACGATATATACACATCATGTAGATACACATACATAAATACAAAATGGAGTAGATATATTATGCATCACACATACATGCCTAAATGCACACATAAATATATATATACATGCATACATATTTACATGTGCACATTTACACATAGACATATATACATATATACATATATACATGTACACATCACATATACATGCCTACATGCACACATAAACATATATATACATGCATACATATTTACATGTACATATTTACACATAGACACATATACATATATACATGTACACAATTATAAACACTTGCATATATTACATGAATACATGAATATTTTACATAAATGCATATGCATATATACACATATGCATATTTAACACATGTATACATATATCACATAGATGCAAACACATACATATACATGAAATAGATATATATGCATACTAACATATGTATACATATAATACACATGAATACACACACATATGCATACATACATGATAAAAATTTGCTCCTCGAAGATAAAGCTATATATAAAATAATTAGAGATACCCCCGAGCTTCATGTTCTAACTTAAAAGAACATGATTTCATCTCTCTAGTAGGATTCATGGTTATTCAAGCTAATAAAAAAAATCTATTATCTGATATCCATTCAGAAGCTTCAAGTTATTGATCGATAACTAGAGTAGAATTTACTATCTAATCTGCTCATATGTTTTTATTATTGCCATCATTTTGGTAACACATCAATATAGTCTCATCTTCATTATCCTTATTGATTTCATTTATTTCTTCTATTGTTAAATCTATGTTCTCATGAATCACATCATCTATTGATGGATTAATATCTATTTCTGGTAATTCCTCCTCCTCATCAATAGAATCAGCATGTAGAGAATTATCCTCTTCATCAAAAAGATTCGTATCATTATCATGTATAATGATTCTAATTTCTATTTCAGATGTTGATGTATCAATATCTGATGTTGAATCATCAAGAGGACTTTCTTTGATCTTTCTAACAATAAATTGTTCAAACAATGACCTACCTCTAGGTTGCACATGAATGACTTGCCACTAAGGATGAGAGTCTGGGTTTTTATAAAAAAATGCTTGTTGAATATGCCTAGGAAGAATATATGGTTCTTTAGTAGATCGCATTACCTTGGAAGAATCAACTGCCCAAAACCCAGATAATTCCTTTCTTAATGTGGAATTACTACCTTTATACTCGGCTCAAAACCAGTCAACTTTCAAAATGACCTATCAAAATATATAACAACAAAAACCCATTATTAAGTGCTTAAAAAAATAACTATCTCTATCATAAAAAATATAAACTTTTTTCTACCTGTTTGAATGTACGAAATGAAATTTTATAGATACCAACAATAGTTCCTATGTAACCAAGTTCGCTATCTATAAGGTTCGTGTCTTTTAAGCTATCACGTGATAGTTGCTTGAAAGAAGCAACAATACTAGAATCCTCTATTTTACGTAAAGAATCAATGGCTTTGATTCTAATATGATGTCCAAAAGCCCACATATTAGTGAACATTCGAGCCTGCAAAATAAATTCAATTAGTAAATAGAAACTAATATACATATATGAAAAAAATAAAATATTATTTTAATAAAATTACCTTTCGTTCACAACCTATCATTAACTCTCTTTGCTCATCTGAGATTTCTTCATTATTTGCGTTGGCGCGTTGCAAACGACTATATAGCCAATCCGTGAAAGAAGATATGTAATCTCATTATTATCGAGATTATGTCTATATCTTTTGTTTTTTTGCCTTTTACTTTGGAGATTTTGAAGTTCCTTGTACTCGCTAAGGAATGCTTGCATGCATTTGCTATTATATGCTACAAAAGTAGAAACATCATTTTTTTCTTGAAATGTAAATAAGAATGGAACTCCCTTACCTGATGATACCTCATCTGTTATTTTTGAAGAAGACTCGTTGGTCCATGCACGTGGAGCTTCTTCATGAACTCTTTTGTTGGAGAAGGACAATCAGAAATTGGTGATTATGAAGCCTAGAAGTGAAGATATGAAGAAAAGTTTGAAGTCCAACTTCATGAAATGAAGAGAACGTTCAGGGAGCAAAGTTCTTTAAAACATATGTACATTAGTTTTGTAAATACTTCAATATACTTGCAGTAATGACGAATCAATACTCATATGTATATATAGATACGTGTAGATGGTCGTATTAGAAGAGAGAGATGAAATATAGATGAATAGATTATGAGTATTTGATGTATCGTCCATCAGATGTATGAAGAGTTGAATAGAAAGAATGTTCAGAGATTTGTGCGTCGATCTTTTCTGTAGTTCTCCTTCTCTGTTTGATTTTATCAGAAATCCTTTTGTATACATCTAAGTCCATAGTTAATCTATCTATGGTTAAAGTTTGAGAATCCAATTGCAAAAAGGCTGAGAGAATTTCGTGTAGGAACATCTATATGTGGGAAAGTGTTGAGTGTCTTCAAAAATAGGTGCAATTCCGATGGTCAAAGAAATGGTTAGTTCTCAGTGCACAGTGTAAAGTTTTACACAAATGAGGAGTCAAAATCTAAGTTGGAAGGTAAGCTATCTATGGCTAAAAGTATTCCTTTAAACGGGTTCTAATTTGGGAGAACCATGTGTTAGAAGTTGCAGGTGTCAAAGTTGACTCTACATGAAGGTAGTTTCAGACATAGGTAGATTGTTTAGATCATTTCCCATAATCTACTTAAGCTTTTGAAGTGATTTAACTTGGAGCAGGTGCAAAAACTCTAGATGACATATTCTACAAATTTTTATCAGAAACGTTACACAAATGATTAGTCAATGAGTAAATAATGTGCAGCGAACTTTTCTGTGAAATGACTTTCTTCACAGTTAGTTAAAATCTTGACAGTTCGGTGCTTGTCTTCCAAAATTGGTTGGAGTTTAAAGTTATTCTTGATATAGAGGTGGTCTAACATCCAGGATAGCTTGTTCTTTTGGATATTAACACTCTCCATCAGTGGTATCAGAGAAGGAAGTATCAAAATTGAGGAAAGGAAGATCCCGACTGCTGTAGATATACAAATTTCACACCTTCAAGGTTCAAAAGGATAAAGTGTAGAAGAAAGACTGAAGGAAGACACATAAAGGTTATCAAAAGGATCAGAAGGAGCAACATTCGAAGCTAAGGTATGTTCATTCCTTATAAGGATTAAAGATTTGATAGTACAGGTGAAGAAAGGATGGGAGATAGTCTCCAAATTGAGAAGTTGGATAGAGAGAACTATCCAGCTTGGTCGATGAGAATGGAAGCTCATCTTATGAGCAAAGATATGATGGGATACATCACAGGAGAGGAAGAAAAGCCAGAGTTTAAAGATCCTAGTGTTCCAACTAGGGAAGAGCTTGCAATATAAAGATTTGGATGAAGAAGGATGCTCAAGCAAGGAGCATAATCTACATGGCAGTAAATGATTATTTGCTTCCTCATATCAGAGGACTTGAAAGTGCAAGTAACATATGGAATGCTTTGGAAGAGCATCTTCAAAATACAACTAAATCAAGGAAAGCTTCATTACGGGTAGAGTTTACTACATTTAAGAAGAAGGCTTCACAATAAATATCTGATTATGTGACAAAGATGAAAGACATTGTTGATTCTTTAGGTGCAGTTGATGAAGATATTGAAGAAGATAAGTTGGTAAGACAAATTCTCACAGGGCTAAGAGGAGATGAGAAGTGGAAGCCTTTTATTTTGTCTACAAAACTTTCATTAGATCATTTCACTCCTGATTTGAATCAATTGTTAGTACATATGCTAACTTTTGAGAATGATATCAAAGGAGATGTTGATAAGAGTGCAGGTCATGCAATGTATTCTAAAGACAAGAAGAAAGCTAGCAAAGGAAAGCAACAATAAATTGAAGATGAAGGTACTCCAAGTCAAGCAAACTTCCTAAGAGGAAGAGGAAGTGGTAGAAGTAGAGGAACAGGCAGAAATAACAAAGATAATGTCAAAGCTTGTTGGATATATGGTAAGAACAATCATTTATCTCATGATTGTTGGCATAATAATCAAAGCAATGGTAATTTTAATCAAAATTTTAGTCAAAGAGGAAGAGGTGGCAGATATCAGAGAGGAAACTTCAGAGGAAGAGGTGGTAGGAATTCTTTTGGAAGAAGTGGAAAAAGAAACTTCCAAAATCAATCCTATAATAACACCTACTATAATTATGCATCAGATCAGAAAGAAGATTCAACTCTTATTATGAATGCAACATGTGAAGCCTCCCATGAAACATGAGATTATTTTATATTGACTCGGGATGTAGCAATCATCTGAATGGAAACATTGCTTTGATGATCGATCTAGATCATAAGGCAATTAATCACACAGTTCAAATAGGTGATAATACAAAGCACAAAGTAAAGTCCATTGGTTGAGTTAAAGTCAAAGATGGAAGTACTCTCTTGAGTCTGTATGTTCCTACAATTCCAAAGAACTTAATTAGTGTAGGACAAATTGTGGAAAAAGGATATGAGGTAAGGTTAACTAATGATGGAGTTTATGTCGAAGACCCTAGTCAAGGGTATAAACAAATTGTTACAGGAAAGAAGGAAGGAAGGCTCTTCACATTAAAGATACAAGGTAATATTGGACATGCTATGTTTACATATGGAGAGCAAAAGGTGTCTGAATTGGATCTTTGGCATAAAAGACTTGGACACTTTAATGAAAGAGGTATCAAAGAAATGGCTAACAATGGTTCAGTGCTTGGATTGCCTAATGTTGCAGGTCAACACATGACATACAGATGTGAAGCATGTCAGCTAGGTAAGGCTCACAAGCAATCATATAATAAGCATGGTTTTATGTATTCAGAAAGACTTGAATTGGTACACACAGATGTATGGGGTCCTTCAAAGGACTTTAGTATAAATGGTTCAAGATATTACGTCATATATGTTGATGATGCTACTAGGTGGATCACAGTTTATGTGATCAAAGACAAGTCACAAGTGTTTAACACATTTAAACACTATCATGAATATGCAGAAAGAATTACAGATCAAAAATTGAAGAGGTTAAGGTCAGACGAAGGGGGAGAGTATTTCTCTAATGAGTTCAATGATTATTTGTGGAATGCAGGTATAAAGAGAGAGGTTACTTGCAGTATTCTCCTCAACAAAATGGGATAGCAGAAAGAAGAAAGAGAACTCTTGTTGAGTTTGCAAGATCCATGATGAAGGAGAAAAAATGCCCTAATTACTTGTGGGGTGAGGCTATAAACACAGCCACATATTTGTTCAATAGGTTGCCATGTAAAGCTTTGTAGGGTATGACACCAAATGAAGCTTGGTGGGGTAAGAGACCTACCTTGGATCATTGTAAAATATTTGGATGCTTGGCATATGCATATGTGCCATCACAATTGAGGCATAAATTGGAACCTAAAGTAGAGAAGTATGTATTCATTGGTTATGATGACAAGCAAATGGGTTATAGGTTGTGGAGTCCATCCACAAAGCAATTCCTTGTGTTTAGGATGTTACATTTGATGAGAAAGGTACTTGGTATGCAGGTACACTTAATGTTCATACAGATGTTGAAGAAGTTGTGAATCAAAAGAAAGGTAAATCAAAGGTTCAGATATTTGATGAAGAGGAGAACAATGAAGTACAGGTTGAAGTTGAAGAAGTGCCAAGGTTTGATCCAGAATGTGATGAACCAGAAACTTCAAGAAGTGGAGAACTCAGAAGGTTATCTAGGCACAAATGGCAACCTACAAGGTATAGTTATGATACTTCATTCTTGACTACTAAAGATTATGCTTACATGTTAAAAGCAGATGAAGATCCATCCACATATGATGAAGCCAAAGGGAAGAAGAATTGGGAAAAAGCTATGCAGGAGGAATATGATGCATTGATGGAAAATGAGACTTGGGATTAACTTCCTAAACCAAATAGTCAGAAGATCATTGGATGTAAATGGGTCTACAAAACAAAAAGGTTTGCAGATGGAAGTGTATCTAGGTACAAAGCCAGGCTTTTTGTAAAGGGATATGCACAGACATATGGTGTGGACTATGATGAAACTTATATTCCTGTTGCAAAAATGACAACCATAAGGACTCTCATAGCAATTGTTGCTTGCAAAGGTTGGAAATTATCTCAATTAAATGTGAAGAATGCTTTTTTGAATGGTTATATTTCAAATGAAGTCTACATGGAACAACCAGATGGTTTCAAAGATCAAGTGTATCCAAATTATGTGTGTAACCTCAAGAGAGCTTTGTATTGGTTGAAGCAGGCCCCAAGGGCATGGAATTATAGGCTTGTAAAGTTCTTAAAGGAACTTGGATTTCAAGCATCAAAGGCAGATAGTAGCTTGCTAGTCAAAGCAAGTGAGGATGGATTTATTTATGTTTGTATTTATGTTGATGACATAATACTTACAAGAACAGATGACAAAGGTATACACATGATTAAGAAGCAGATGGAGAAAGAATTCAAAATCAGTGATTTGGGAAATTTGTCATTCTTTTTGGGAATGGAGATTTCATATACTCAACATGGAGTATATGTAACTCAAGAAAGTTATCTGAAAAATTTGCTTACCAAATTTAAAATGCAAGATTGTAGGATAGCACCAACTCCAATGGAAGTGAATCATAGATTGAGTAGATATGGAGGAGAAACAAAGATATGAAGCTTTATTAGAGTTTGGTGGGTAGCCTGATTTATGCTACATTAACAAGACCTGACTTATCATATGCAGTTGGAGTTCTATCTCAATTCATGCATTGTCCTAGAAAGGAACATTGGATTGCAGGACAAAGAGTACTTAGGTACATGAAGGGCAACTTAAACAAGGTCTCTATTATGGTTTTACATCAGATACAAACATCAAGATATACAGTGATGCAGATTGGGCAGGTAATTCTGATGATAGAAGATCAACACATGGATACTTGTGTTATGTGGGAGATAAGCTAATTTCATGGTGGTCTAAGAAGCAACATACAGTTGCTTTATCATCTACAGAAGCAGAATACAAAGGCATGGTAGAAGCTGCAAAGGAAGTAATATGGTTAAAGACTCTTATGAAGAGTTTTGATATTGTTCACAGTACTCCTATCATTTGTGGAGACAATGTGAGTTCTTTATATTTGGCAGCAAATCTTGTATTCCATGCTAGAACTAAACATAATGAGATTCAGTATCATTTTCTGAGAGAGAAGGTTGTTGATAAAGAAATAGAAGTTACGCATACTCCTACAAAAGATCAATTTGCACATATGATGACAAAAAGCTTGGATGGACCAAAGTTGGAGAGGTTTAAAGATATGTCAGGAATAAAGAAGATGTAGGTAATCACAATTGATGATTGAGGGGGAGCTGTTGGAGCAAGACAATCAACAATCGGTGATTATGAAGCCTAGAAGTGAAGATATGAAGAAACGTTTGAAGTCCAACTTCATGAAATGAAGAGAAGGATCAAGGAGCAAAGTTCTTTAAAACATATGTACATTAGTTTTGTAAATACTTCAATATACTTGATGTAATGATGAATGAAGACTCATATTTATATATAGATACGTGTAGCAGGTTGTATTAGAAGAGAGAGATGAAATATAGATGAATAGATGATGAGTATTGGATGTATCATCCATCAGATGTATGAAGAGTTGAATAGAAAGAATGTTCATACAATTGCATGTCAATCTTTTCTCTAGTTCTCCTTCTGTGTTTGATTTTATCAGAAATCCTTTTGTACACATTTAAGTCCATAGTTAATCTATTTATGGTTAACGTTTGAGAATCCAATTGCAAACAAGCTGAGAGAATTTTGTGTAGGAACATCTATATGTGAGAAAGTGTTGAGTGTCTTCAAAAACAGGTGCAATTCCAATGGTCAAAGAAATGGTTAGTTCTCAGTGCACAGTGTAAAGTTTTACACAAATGAGGAGTCAAAATCTAAGTTGGAAGGTAAGCTATCTATGGCTAAAAGAATTCTTTTAAACGGGTTCTAGTTTGGGAGAACCATGTGTTAGAAGTTGCAGGTGTCAAAGTCGACTCTACAAGAAGGAAGTTTCAGACATAGGTAGATTGTTTAGATCATTTCTCATAATCTACTTAAGCTTTTGAAGTGATTTAACTTGGAGGGGGTGCGCAAACTCTAGACAACATATTCTACAAAGTTTTAGCAGAAACTTTACACAAATTATTAGTCAATGAGTCAATAATGTGCGGTAGACTTTACTGTGAAATGACTTTCTTCACAGTTAGTTAAAATCTTGATAGCTTGGTGCTTGTCTTCCAAAATTGGTTGGATTTTAAAGTTATTCTTGATATAGAGGTGGTCTAACATCAAGGATAGCTTGTTCTTTTGCAGATTAACACTCTCCATCATCTTTCAAGGTACTCACTAACGTAATACATGCACTCTTCAAGCATCCAACCCTTTGCCATAGATCCTTCTAGTTTCAATCTTTGTCGCACATAACCTTTTAATATTCCCATAAATTGCTCGACCCAAAACATCCATCGAGTGTTGAAAACACCTGCAAGCTCTATTTCATCTACAAGATGGACTAATAAATGAACCTTAATATCAAAAAATGAAGTAGGAAGTTCTTTCTCCATCAAACATAGTAGCTCTTTGCATTCACGTTTTTTTTTTGTTGAATCGAGTTTTTGTCAATCTCTTTGGATGTAATCCACCTATACATATCATAAAAACAATTATAAAGAAGTTAATTAAAAAATAAAAGATATCCAATATTCATACATATTAAATATGAAAGTATCATAATTACCTTATAAGTGATCCAAGACGATAGATCACATCTCGTACTCCTTTCGTTGTACATCCATCGATAACCAAAGGTAAAATATGCTTCAAAAAGTTATGCAAGTCATGGGTCTTTAACCTAGATAAGCTCTTATCATCCATAGTAAACATGTTTTGAAAAGATGCTCCATATCCTGTAAGAGTCTTAATCAATTGAATTCTATTGTTGATAGTCTGTATCTCTTTTGTTGTAAGTACCCAAGGAGCAGGTGCATAAGTCGTTTCTTGTCGATGTCTATCAAAAACTGGCCATAACTTTGGTTTGTATTTTTTATCTTTCAAATCATTCCTTGATGCTGTGGTATGTTTTAGTCCAAGAAGATGCTGCCGTAGTGAATAACCAATATTTTTTGATATATGTATAGGATCAAGAAGATGACATACTTTTAACTCTTTCCAATACTCCAAAGAATACCATGTTGATATGTTCTCTGCGAGTGCCAATTTTCCTTTACGTCTCTTCACATACTCATTATCTGAATCATCACTGAAGATTTCTGATTCTGGATCTATCAGAGGTCCATCTGTTCATTTTTTATACCAATCCATAGGCGTCATAGGTTTTGGACACTAACCTGTTTCAAGCTTTCCATTAAAATGTATCGCTTCTCTTTTAGATCTTAATGGATGGTCATCAGGCAAGAATCGTCGATGTCAAAGATAAATATTTTTGTTGAGATTCTTACTATAGATTGATCTCAACCAATCACCATAATATGGACAAGCTTTATAACCCTTAGTAGATATTCCTGCATCATGAAAATGATAAAGATATAATTAGATTAAATCATATTTATTTACATGCATATTGAATTAAAAAAATTACATCAATACCTGAACAAACACCATATCCTGGAAAATCGTGAATAGTCCAAGCCACAATACCACGAATCGTAATATGTCTTTCATTGATGCTTTTCGATACATCAATGACATTAATACCTCCCCATAACTCTTGGAGATCTTCAATGAGAGGAGCAATATATATATTCATATCTTTAACTTGTCTTTTGCCTGGGATTAAAAGTGAAAGCATTAAATGTTCCTTTTTAATGCTAAGATATGGTGGAAGATTGTAGTTTATGACTACCACTGGCCATGTTGACCATTTACTGGATTTCATGGAGAATGGATTAACCCCATCTAATGTAACTCCTAACTTTAGATTCTGTGGATTTTGTGCAAATTCAGGCCATGTAGAATCAATATGCTGAAAAGCAACACTATCATGAGGAATTCTGATTATTCCATCAGTACTTTTGTGATCATGTCCCCAAGTCAAAATCTTTGATAATTCGGGGCTTTGAAACATATGTCTAATCCGTGGAGCCAATAGAAAATGTCTCAATACGTTTTTTGGGATTTTACCTTCTTCGCCCTTATATTGAGGAGATTGACATTTGGGACATGTCAAAGAGTCTGCATATTCACCTCTATATAAAATACAATCGTTAGGACATGCATGTATACATTGATAATTTATACCAAGATTGTTGATTATCTTCTTCATTTCATCATGTGAGGTAGGAAGAATATTTTGACTTGGTAAAAGCTTTTCAGATAATAACTTGTAAGTTTATCAAAGAAAGATATATTAAAAAAAGTAAATAATTAAATATACATATATATATATATGCATAGAATTTTATGTATGTGTATGCTTATGTGCATCTTTCAAAATATTCCCAAAAAATTTGATTGTTTTGGATGGCAGGATATGATTGTTTGTTTTGGAGAAGTATGTACCTTCATTGAATGATTTGTCGATTCTATCATAGGTTCAGTTTGAAAGTGTGAGAAGCGGGTTTATAATTGCTATTTAAAAAATTTGGCACTTTTTATAGGCCATACGATGGTGACCTAGATGAATCGCATGCACAGAGGTTACTCAAGATAGAGCAACCTGATTATAATGGACTAGTGCCAGCAGGATTCCTGGGGTATGCAGTAAACCTCTTGCATGTCAATGATGAGCATCTAAACTTTAGGATACAAAGTGGAAATCATGGTGGCTTGAGAGGATCACTTTTATACAGCTTGTTCAAAGAACTTCAGGTTCATAAACCTGAAGTTCTTTGAACAAGCTGTATAAAAGTGATCCTCTCAAGCCACCATGATTTCCACTTTGTATCCTAAAGTTTAGATGCTCATCATTGACATGCAAGAGGTTTACTGCATACCCCAGGAATCCTGCTGGCACTAGTCCATTATAATCAGGTTGCTCTATCTTGAGTAACCTCTATGCATGCGATTCATCCAGGTCACCATCGTATGGCCTATAAACAGTGCCAAATTCTTTGAATAGCAATTATAGATCCGCTTCTCACACTTTCAAACTGAACATATGATAGAATCGACAAATCATTCAATGAAGGTACATACTTCATATCCTCCAAAACAAACAATCGTATCCTGCCAACCAAACAATCAAATTTTTCGTGAATATTTTGAAAGATGCATTAATAGTGTTAAAAGATGCACGGACAAAAAGTTTCCATTCAATTTAAGTTCTTGTTCTTACCTTATCTAAAGTAAGAATAAAAACCTGCATTGAATGGACACTTTTGTTCGCTCATCCTTTAAAATTATTTCTCCATCCTTCAAAATGTGTGTATATGTGTGTATGCATTCATGTATATTATGTGTATGTTTATATATGCATGTATTTATATATATATATATTTATGCATATATATATATATAAATAGATAGAAATTTGAAAATTATACCTTAATAGTGTCGAAACAGATACATTACTCCATCCAAAATGATTTTGAAGATTGAGAATAAGTAAGCTCGCACTTAGTCGTGTCAAACGAATTCCTTCATATACATGCTTTAGACATTCCTCTCGAAGATATTTCTCATTTTTAGAAATATCAATGCTCTCACTGTCATTTTGATACCAATCCTCAATAAAATCTGCCATGCCATCATCTTCATCATTGTCACACAAATCTTGTACTTTATCGTCTTTTGAATATAGATCTTTCAACTTTGCATATTCCATAGGATTCCTTTTGCGTAGCCTCCTCATTGAAGCTTCTGATAAATGAGGTCTTACTGGTAATTGTGAATGTTGTGGAGGAATATCATCAACATCATACGTTGGAATCTACAGATATAAATAAAATTCATTAATATTTCATAAATGAATAGAAAGTAAAATTTAAATATAAAATTAAGTATATAACTTATTAAATATGGATAGAATATTTTTATTCTCTCTAGCTAAAAGGTGCTCTTGGAGGTCTACGCCATCCATAATTCACTAATAGTTCATCACCGGCATGTAATGTAGTAATAGCATTGACAACTATGTATCTTGATACATCTCTACTCATGTATAATGATTCATGACTATTTTCACGCTCCTCAAATGTGCAATTAGTCCTTGAACTATTATGTAACCCTCGACTACTATTTATTAAACCTTCTATATTTCCATGTGTGTAAGGTCTTCCATCAATATATAATCTTTCATTTTCTGCATGTAAAATCCTTTTATTAGTAAGGGATGCTACGTTCAAGCATATTCTATAAGTACTCATGCTTTGAACATAACGTGAAAGTCGATGCCAATCTCCCCATCCATATATAGGACCACAAAATGACATAAGAGTGACTTCAGAGTTCGGAGACACATACAAATCCTCTACAATAAAGAGACCGCAACCAGCATTAGTAATAGTGGATGGAGCAATCATATAGTGATTACCCCAAAAGTTGAAAACCTCTCCATCTAAAGGAAGTGGTCCTCTATTCCATCCTTCATATCTTCTTCTATCATATGTTTGTACTAAAGAACGATCACGAGCTGGCAATGGATAATCTCCAGCCGTTTCAGTCTCTAAACTAGGAGGTAGAGGATTTCTAGAAACCTCTGCTTGTAATTGATGAACAGCAAGTCCATGACATGTACGAGGTATATTAGCATTATGAGAAAAATTATCATCATCATCATCAAGCAAGTATTCATGTATATCAACAGTAATTTGATTTTGTATATGGTTTTTAAATAAAATAATGATATTAATATATATAGAAAATACATACCCAAGCATTATCACGTTGACCAGGTGATGATGCATGCTCAAAAGTACCATACTCTGCCTCATGTTCAATACATTCCAATCGTGGTCTTCAATACATGCCATAACAAGAGTTACACCAACATATAATATGCTCTTGATAGTAAAATTCATCATTATTCCTATCGGAGGACACATGTGAAGTCGTTGCATGGGTAGGAGGTGCTGGAGTACCCTCTGATTGATCGGAATCTGCACATAATGAGAAACAAAAAAAATATAAGTTATGTATCCATCAAATATATTTAAAATTAAATGTTTGATATACTTACAGTATAAAGTCATTGCACGATGAGGAGATGGTGGTGGAGTTCCATCTGATTGATCAAAATCTACAAATAATGGTATTTGATATTAATAATCTGATTATCTACATACACAAAAAATTCACATATACATATTTACACATACACACATATTCACATATACAGATTTACACATACACACATATTCACATATACACAACTACACATTATTGTGGGATAAATGCATGTATTTTGTATGAGTGAGTGTATATGCATCCATGTGTGTGTATGTATATATGTGGATATGTATATGTGTATCTATGTTATATGTGTATATGTATGCATATATGTATGCGTATATGTTTGCATGTATATGTGTATGTGGGTATGTGTATGTGTATGTGTGTGTATATATGTGTATGTATTCTGATTTTTTTCTGTTTGAGATTAAATTAACAGGAGATATTGTATGGTGGAAAAAAATAAGAGGCGACCTAACATACCACCTAAGATGTGGCAGTTTTTTCGTAGACAGCTACGTCTTCAGGAGTCATTTCCTCAGCAGAAGGTACACAAAGTAATAGTTTATATTTATAATTTTTATATATTTTAGTAATTTTTTACATTTAATTTATGTATTTTTTCTTAAATAAACAGGTTGCTGCAAAGAAGAGAGTGGAGTCGGGCCACACATCGCACCTAGGCCAAATGGGCCATAATGGTTTTGTAGCTGCATTTGTAAGTAGATGTGTTATTGTGAGCATATTTTTTATTTTAGTTAAAATGCAAGCAACTAATCTTTTTTATTTGTTTCAATGCAGCGGAAGGATTATGGCCGATATCCTACAAAACAAGAGATCGAGTATGCTACACATTTTGGATATAGGCATTTGAGCGAGTATATGCGAGATCATCCTGATGCCTTTGTGAGTATTATTAAATTTTATATAATTATTTTATTTTTATGAATGGTTTAATTGTTTTATTTATTTATGTTTGTTATATGTAATACAGGAGTATTATGGAGAGATAGATATGGATGAGGTGGAGAGATAGACACAGGAGGGACGATCTCGATCGTCACAGGGTGATCATGACGATGAGGATGAGGAAGATCAGGATGATCATGATACTGCTGTTGACGATGATGATGATCATGATGATGATGATTAGGATTTTAGTTGGTTATGACATTGGATTATATGTATTTACATTTATATATATATATATATTTTTTTATCTATATATTTTTCATTACAGTTATGTTTTGAATTGTGTGTATGGTATTAAGTAATGAAGAGTTTTGTTCTATTGATTGTTATTATTGTTTATATTAAGCATGTGTTTTACTACTTTAATTATATAATTCATTCATATGTGTGTACCTAAGTGTATATGTATGTGTGTGTATATGTATGTATGTGCATGTGTATGTGTGTGTATATGTATGTATGTGCATGTGCATGTGTAAGTGTATATGTGTGTATGAGTATGTGCATGTGCATGTGTATGTGTGTATATATGTATGTGCATGTATATGTGTGTATGTGCATGTATATGTGTATATGTAGGTATGTGCATGTGTATATGTGTTTTAATATTTTAATTATATAATTCATTCATATGTGTATACCTAAGTGTATATGTATGTGTGTGTATATGTATGTATGTGCATGTGTATGTGTGTGTATATGTATGTATGTGCATGTGCATGTGCATGTGTAAGTGTATATGTGTGTATGAGTATGTGCATGTGCATGTGTATGTGTGTGTATATGTATGCGCATGTATATGTGTAACTATATGTGTATATGTGTGTATGTGCATGTATACGTGTATATGTAGGTATGTGCATGTGTGTGTGCATGTGTATGTGTGTTTTAATACTTTAATTATATAATTCATTCATATGTGTGTACCTAAGTGTATATGTATGTGTGTGTATATGTATGTATGTGCATGTGTATGTGTGTGTATATGTATGTATGTGCATGTGTAAGTGTATATGTGTATGAGTATGTGCATGTGCATGTGTATGTGTGTGTATATGTATGTGCATGTATATGTGTAACTCTATGTGTATATGTGTGATGTGCATGTATATGTGTATATATAGGTATGTGCATGTGTGTGTGCATGTATATATGTGTTTTAATACTTTAATTATATAATTCATTCATATGTGTGTACCTAAGTGTATATGTATGTGTGTGCATATGTATGTATGTGCATGTGTATGTGTGTGTATATGTATGTATGTGCATGTGCATGTGTAAGTGTATATGTGTGTATGAGTATGTGCATGTGCATGTGTATATGTGTGTATATGTATCTGCATGTATATGTGTAACTCTATGTGTATATGTGTGTATGTGCATGTATATGTGTATATGTATATAGGTATGTGCATGTGTGTGTGCATGTGTACATGTGTGTGTACGTATGTGCATATATATGTGTATATATGTGTATAATGTATGTATATGCATGTGTATATGTATTCCACATGCATGTGTATGTGGATACATTTCCATTTGCATCCATATATGTGCATGCATGTGAATGTGCATGCATGTGGATGTGCATATACATGTATTTGCATATATGTGAATGTGTGTATGTGTATATATATATATATGCAATAATGCATGCATGTAAGTCTTTTTATGTGGTTGTAGAAATGTTTGTGCATATGCATGTGTATATGTGTGCAAGTCTAAGTGTATGTGCACACGTATCTGTGTGTATATATGTGTGTGTATGTGCATGTGTATATGTGTATATGTGTGAAAGTGCATCTTCATCATGTATAAGTGTATAAGTGCATATCAATAAGTGTGAGTTTGCTACCTAATGAAAATAACACAATTCAAATGATATACAAAGAATAGAAATTATACTTACAATAGTTAGCCATACTTTTTGCTTGGTTAGCTTCTTGAATAACCTACAATAAAGAGAGAAAGGAGAGAGAGAGAGAGAGAGAGAATTCAAAGAGAGAAAGATGTAGAAAGAGAGAAACAGAGATAGAGGGAGACAATAAGAGAGAGCTTAGTTAAAACAACAATTCTTCATATACTTCCTTCAGCTCGTAAGCACAACGCAATTGCGAATGTTGGAGAGCTCTTCGATCAGATGTGTGAAATTGCCGATCGAAGAGCCTCCAATGTTTTAATTTTTTTCCATCAACAGACTGTTGTGTAAGCGATGCTACGCATCCAGTTGGCGTCGCATAAGCGACATGTTTTGAGCGTCGCTTATGCGATGCCAAAAAGTGCCGCTTATGCGATGTAGCATAGCGTCGCTTATGCGACGTAGGAAAGCGTCACTTATGCGACGTAGCAAAGTGTCGCTTATGCGACGTAGCAAAGAGTCGCTTATGTGATGTAGCAAAGCATCGCTTATGCAATGCTATTTAAAACCGTCGTGTTAGCGATGCTCTATGAGAGCTTCGCATACCCTATCGTGCCATAAGTTGCAAAAAAAGTCGTTTAATCGATGGTGCATGCGCGACGCTCATTACGATGCATTTTGCAATTTTATAGCGACGCAATTATGTCACCTTATTTGTCGGTATACACCCGTATTCCTTGTAGTGCTTGTAATCTGTGGTCAACCATTTGTCCAACAGAAACCAGATTCTTTGTTATATTTGGAACATGCAACAGCTCAACAAGATGTTTTACCTTCCCGTCCTCCATAGAAAATGCTATGTTTCATGTATGCTCAATAGGATGCGATGTATCATCACTTGTTTCAACATATCCAAGAATTGGCATTTTTTGCAAACTACTAAACCATTACGCATGACTGGTCATGTGATTTGAAGCACTTGAGTCAACATACCAGACATTATCGTTCGATTTTGAAATACCAGCAGACATTGTATTCATCATGTGGTGTTGAACCATGAAGAGCTTCTCAGAATCATCTGCACTTGTGGATGCATAGTTGTTTTGCTGCCTTCTGTTATTTTGATTCTTCATCCTGCAATCACGTTCAAAGTGTCTAGGTTTACCACAATTCCAGCATCCTTTACTATCATTACCTGAATCATTTCTTTGGAAATTTCTACAACCTCTTTGGCTCCCCCTACCTCGAAACTGTCCTCTTCCTCCTGCATGATTCTGTTGTTGACCTTGGTCTTGGTTATTGTTTCATCTTCCACTTCCAAAACCTCTACCTCTGCCTCTTCCTCTACCAAAGTAGAATACCTGCTCAGAACTAGATTTTCTTTGGGAGTTTGAGTCCTCACCAAGATTCTTTTCTTCAATAATCAGCATAGATACCAGATTAGCAAAATTCGGAATATTTTCCCTAGTCTGTATACTGAACTACTTATATGCAGCTCCTAACCACAAAGACACACTTCCACCTTATCATCATCATCTACGTTCATGCAAATAGATGCAAGTGACTCACATATGCTTTTGATTTTCAAGGTGTAGTCACTTACCGACATGCACTTCTTCTCCAATGTATGCAGCTTGTTCTTGAGTTGCAATTTCCGTGCCTTTGTATTGGTCTCATACAATGTGACCAAATTGTTCCAAGCCTCTTTTGGAGTCTTGGCATATATGTGTCCAATCATGATATCATGTATGCTAACTGATAGCCAGTACATTACCTTTCGTGCTTCTTGATTCCATTCCTCATATGCTCTTACCTGATCTGCAGTTCGATTCCTTTCTCGTAACTGCAGAGCATTTTCATTCTCTCCTTCGATGTACTTCCAATAGCCTTTTCCCATCAAGAAATATGTCATTTTGAATCTCCAAGCATGGAAGTTGTTCTTGTCCAACTTATCACTCATAGGCTGACTCATTCCATCTGCGTTTGCCATTTCTGCAGCAATTCACAACACTCCAAAACACTACAAGCAGCACTTCTACTTGAACACTGTCGCACTATGACGTGACACTTCGATCTCAGAAAAACACAGTTTTCGTGTATCAACAGTACACGGAATCACTTGAAATTCTAGATCTGGAATATATGAGTGTTACCAAACACAACACAAGTTACAATTTTTGAAACTGACATGGTTCTTCTATGGGCCCCACCTTGCAGGCTCAAAATGGAGGTCGAGATGGCTCCAAAACTTTGATCTAACAAAAACAAGTGACCCTAAAGGGATAACTGTCGAAAATATTTTGAGATCTTCTACCTTCACGCCGATTTTCGTAGCAAACGGAGGCCATTTGTGAATTGCGTTTTCTCCACGCCTTGCTGCGTACTCTTCACCGTCGCCTTCTCCACGAGCTCTCTATAGCCATGTTGGCTCTGATACCATGTGACGATGAAGGACATAAGGAAGAGAGATCACACACATACTCTCACTCTCAAGGAGAAGCACACACTCAGATTGAAGCACACACTCAAATCGACTTCTCAAAAGAGTAGTTTTAGACATAGGTAACTTTTGAGATCATTTCTCAAGATATACTGAATCTTTCAGAGTGATTCAACTTGGAGAAGGTGCGCAAACTGTAGGCGACACCTTGTGCAAAGTTTCATAAAAAGCTTTACACAATTGATAAGGTAATGAGAGAGATATGTGCAGCAGACTTTCTGTGTAGTCATCTCCTTCACAGATTTTTCAAAATCTTCATAATTAATTATTGATCCTCTAAAATTGGTGAAATTTTGAGTTACTCTTGGTATAGAGGTGCTCTAATTACAAGAGTAGCTTGTTCTTTTCGAGATTAACACTCTCCATCAGTGGTATCAGAGCAGGAAGCATCAGAATTGAAGGAAGGAGGATCCCGACCGCTGCAGACATAAAGAATTCAACAATTAAAGATTTAGAAGGTGAAAGCTTGAGGGCAAAGCTTGAGAAGGAGTTCATACGAGATCAAGGAAGACAAAAGGAGTATTATTTGAAGTAAAGGTACATCTATTACTCATAAAGGTTGAAGAATTCAATATACAAGTGAAGAAAGGATGGGAGATTCTCTTCAAATAGAGAAGTTGGATAGAGAGAACTATCCAGCATGGTCAATGAGGATGGAAGCTCATTTTATGAGCAAAGACTTGATAGCTTATATTGCAGGTGAAGAAGAAAAGCCTCAGTTCACTATGGTATCTTCTCCATATGAGAGTAGAGCATGATCTTATCATGTGTTTAGCATGTGTGATGACATTGTGGTATACTTCTTTTTGAGGCTTATGTCGTCATGAGTTTGATCATAGCATTGTCACTGGATGTATAGTGGCATTGTGATCTATATCTTGTTTATGCCACTTTGTTATAGATTTACTTGTCAGCTTCACACATTTTATGAGATTTGATTTTGGATCTTATTTGGTCCTTGTATCTTTCTTTTCTTTGCAGGTACACGATCTAGACTGGAGCCTTAGTTTCACATCTATTTGCCACCTTGATTGGCTATTATTTTAGCATGTGGCCATTGATTTGATATCTATTTGCTAGTGTGATTCTTGGCATATGTGGATGGTGATTCCCACATGGTTATTTTGGTTCTAGAGTCCATTTTATAGAGAAGATGCTTTTATGCTAGAAGAGACCTCTAGTGGATCTTGAAGTCTATGCGATAGCTTTGGATCATTGCTTATCTCCATTTGGACTTGGTCATAGGTTATTTGTAACAGATTGGACTATCTTACAGGATCCATTCTTGAGTGGGAGGTGCATCACCATTGTATTCGTATGTATTGCCATTAGTTTTTTGGCATGTGTGTTTGCCATTATCTTTGATTGGATCAGTGATTGGTGGTCACAGGTTACTTATTGTTCTATTGCTCTTGGTTATCTTGTTTGATTGCTTAGTTTACATGGGATACTCTGTCAAATTTTTCCTAGGATTCTTTCACATATACTTGGTCAGTTTGGAGACTCGATGAGTAGACTTATGCTCATGGTTTTATGTGCCTGCTAGATGCATGGTCAATTTGACATGTGGTTCACATGATTTCTTCTCCAGTGAGATATTTATGATGTGAGTTATGCATATGGATATGTAGGTGTGATCCTATTGGTGATAGAGTATTATTTATAGTCTCTTATTCTATTTATAGTCTTTTGGATAGCCAACATGTTGTCTTTTGGGTTTGATGGTACTGACTTTCTGAGATGGAAGGCTCAGATGTGGCATACATTGGTTCGTGTAGGGTTACACATGTATGTGCATAGAGATGCACAGAGGCCTTGTGACATGCCCGAACATGTATGGATGGATATGGATGCATTGGCCAGCTCCACTATCTGGTTACAGCTTGTGGATTCTATATATGAGTCAGTTATGTATGAGGAGATGAGTAGTGCATTATGGTAGAGACTACATAATATGTATGCAAAGTCCATCGACTTGTGTGAGACACAAATTGTTGAGATATCAAGCTCAACATGTGATGGTCCAAGATGACACGTACGAGTTTTTCATTTCTCTGACATGTATAGTGGTCACGCTGATATATGTCAGGGATACTTCATTAAGCTTTATTAGATTTATCTACCAAGAGTGATGACACATTTGTTTCTTGCCAACTCACTCATTTGCGGACATTAGGTTTTTCCTTATGTACTAATCCTTATATATTGCACTTGTTGTATTCTTGTTTTTAGGTCATTCTTGTACATTCCTTTTTATGTAATAGAAGAAGAAGAAAAAGATCATTCTTCCTTGCCTAAATTTGTGTGTGCTTCTCCTTGAGAGTGAGAGTGTGTGTGTGAGCTCTCTTCCTTATCTCCTTCCTCGTGACATGGTTTCAGAGCCAGCGTGGCTGTAGAGAGCTCTTAGAGAAGGCGACAGTGAAGAGTACGCAGCAAGGCGTGGAGAAAACGCGATTCACAAACGACCTCCGTTTGCTATGAAAATCGGCGTGAAGGTTGAAGACCTCAAAATATTTTTGTGTCCATAAGGTGGGACCCGCAAAAAACCAGGTTAGTTTCAGAAACTATAACTTGCGTTGTGTTTGATAACACTCATATATTCCAGATCCAAAATTTCAAGTGATTCCGTGTACTGTTGATACATGAAAACTGTGTTTCTCTGAGATTGAATTGTCATGTCATAGTGCGATAGTGTTCAAGCAGAAGTATTGCTTGCAGTGCTTTGCAGTGTTGTGAATTACTGCAGAAATGGCAAACGCAGATAGAATGAGTCAGCTTGTGAGCGATAAGCTGGATAAGAATAACTTCCATGCTTGGAGATTCAGAATGACGAATTTCCTAATGGGAAAAGGCTACTAAAAGTACATCGAAGGAGAGAATGAAAATGCTCCGCAGTTACCAGAAAGGAATTGGACTGCAGATCAGGTGAGAGCATATGAGGAATGGAGTCAAGGAGCACGAAAGGTAATGTATTGGCTATCTGTTAGTATACAACATAGCATTATTGGACACATAGAGGATGCCAAGACTCCAAAAGAGGCTTGGAACAGTTTGGTCACATTGTTTGAGACCAATACAAAGGCACAGAAATTGCAACTCAAGAACGAGCTGCATACATTGGAGAAGAAGAGCATGTTAGTAAGTGACTACACCTTGAAAATCAAAAGCATATGTGAGTCACTTGCATCTATTGGCATGAATGTAGATGATGATGATAATGTGGAAGTGTGTCTTCATGGTTTAGGAGCTGCATATAAGCAGTCCTTCTATTCAGACTAGGGAAAATATTTTGAATTTTGCTGATTTGGTATCTATGTTGATTATTGAAGAAAAGAATCTTGGTGAGGATTCAAACTCCGAAGGAAAATCTAGTTCTAAGCAGGTATTCTACTCTACCAGGCAGAGGTAGAGGTTTTGGAAGTGGAAGAGGAAATAGTAACCAAGACCAAAGTCAACAACAGAATCATGCAGGAGGAAGAGGATAGTTTCGAGGCAAGGGGATCCAAAGAGGCCGTAGAAATTTCCAAATAGATGATTCAGGTAATGAGAGTAAAGGATGTTGGAATTGTGGTAAACGTGGACACTTTGAACGTGATTGCAGGTTGAAGAATCAAAATAACAGAAGCCAGCAGAATAACTATGCATCCACAAGTGCAAATGATTCTGAGAAGTTGTTCATGGTTCAACATCACATGATGAATATGATGTCTGCTGGTGTTTCAAAGGTGCTTCAAATCACATCACCAGTCATGCGGAATGGTTTAGTACTTTGCAAAAATTGCCAATTCTTGGATATGTTAAAACAGGTGATGACACATCACATCCTATTGAGCATACAGGAAACATAGCACTATCGATGGAGGATGGAAAGGTAAAACATCTTGCTGATGTGCTGCATGTTCCAAATATAACAAACAATCTGGTTTTTGTTGGACAAATGGTTGAAGAGGGATTACAAGTCAGGTTCAATGCTAATGGATTATATGTAGAAGAGTACAAGCAGGATGGACGATTGGTTGACAAAGGAAATAAAGTGGGTAGGATGTTCACCTTAAATGTGAAGATTCCTGAAATGAATGCAGCCATGTTTGCAAAAGGTACAAGAGTTATTGCATATATAGAGATGTGGCACAAACGGATTGGACATGCAAACTTGCAAAGGCTGAAATTGATGCAGTCAAAGGAGGTTGTCCATGGACTACCAAATTTCAAAGTTGCAGAAATGCAAAAGGTATGTGCAGCATGTCAATTTGGTAAATAGTCAAGAGCATCATTTCCACATGACAAGCATGTTAGTGAGAATGTACTAGAAGTAGTACATACAGATGTTTGGGGTCCAGCAAAGACCACATCTATGGCAGTTGTAGGTTTCATGTTACTTTCATTGATGACCATACACGCAAAGTATGGGTATATTTCATGAAAGAGAAGAGCAAGGTGTTCACTCACTTCCAGAATTTTAAAGCTATGGTGGAAAAGCAAACAGGGAAGTACATTCAGACATTAAATACATGTCAAATGAGTTCAGCAATTTTCTAAAAAATCATGGAATTCAACATCAATTTTCATGCAGGTATACGCCACAACAGAATGGCGTTGCTAAATGCAAAAATAGACATATTGAAGAAATAGCAAGAGCCTTGATGGATGAGAAGAATATGCGTCATTGTTATTGGGCAGAAGTTGTGCATACTACTGTATACATTATGAACAGAACTCCGACTGCTATTGTACATCAAGTTACACTTGAAGAGAAGTTTACAGGTAAAAAGCCAAACTTATCACATCTTAAAGTTTTTGGTTGTATTGCATATGTACATGTCCCAGATGAATTGAGGATGAAGCTTGATCCAAAAGCAGAAAAGTGTGTCTTCATTGGATACTCCCTTGAGCAAAAGGATATAAATGTTATAACCCACTCACATGAGAGGTAAAGGTGAGCAGAGATGTGTTATTTGATGAAATGTCAAGATTCTATGCAGATGCCAAAGAAGGATTGAATCTTGAAACCAAATGACAAAGAAAATGTTGAAAAACCAAGTGCAGAATCTCAAGTTTTGAGTGGACCATATGCATCACCACTCTGCACTAGATGGACCGCCTTTTTGCCCTTTTCAGGGGCCGTACTAGACTTTGGTCCCTTCTTCTTTTCTTCCCCCTTCTTGAGTGGACAGTTCCACTGTGAATGGCTAGGAGACAAACACCTAAAACACAGGTTCTCTCTTTTGGCCCTCTCAAACTGATTTGTGGATAACCTAGGCCCTTGTGATCTTTGTTTCTTTATAAAAACTTTGTTTTTCCCAAAAGGCAACTTCTTCTTGAATTTAGTCGTACTAAGAGGCTTGAGGGGCTGATCTGTCTCCATAGGAGTATATTGAGGACAGTTATGGTCCTCATAGATCTGTGCATATTTGATCACCTCGTCAAACGTCTTAGGTGCATTCCTTTCTGACTTCCCTCTTTATGGATTTATCTAAGCCCCTAAGAAACCCTCTAGTCTTCTAGAAATCATCTAAGCCCTTAAGTTTCAAAATGATCTCTCTATAGTGGGATAGGTAGACTGTAAGGGGCCTACCTCTCTGTGTAATTCCATCCCACTCATCCCAATTCCTCTCCTCCTCATTCTCAGGAAGAAACTCTTTTAGAAAAAGAGTCTCAAATTGAGTCCAGTCAGCAGGGATAGAGTTCTCCTTTTTAAGACTCATCCACCACTTGTAAGCACGCGGGCCGAGGGAGAGACTCGCCTCTAGCACACGATACTCTTGTGGGGTGCCCTTCAATTGATGCAAAGCATGCCACTTTTGTAAAAAAGTGTAGATTGCATCCTTGTTCCTGTCTCGGTCATCCCCCGTAAAGGTAGGTGGCTTCAAGTCTTTCAGGAGGGGAGCTTCCCTAGAGCTCTCTCCTTTATGCTTACTAGGAAGAGAAGTATCTTTCCTAGTAATTTCTAGAGGAATTGGAGGGGTTTCTCTTTCCTTCCCAGCTAGGAAAGAGGTGACACTAGTCTCAAGTGAGATCATTTGAGACTTAAGTTGTTGTATGAGAGATGTGATGCTATCAAGATCTCTCTCTAATTTAAGGGTTTGCTCTTTCAAGTTTATGAATTGGTCACGAGTGAAAAACTCATCTAAAAGTTCCTCATATGTATACTCTTCCTACTGAGGCTCTTTTTCTTCTAAGTTTTCTTCTACTTCTTGCCTTAATTCTACTTCTTCCATTCTAGAATCAGGATCCTCTAGTTGCTCTTTAGATGGATAAGTATGTTCAACTATTTGTTTGCCTTTAGATTCCATGTTTTACTTACCTTCCCCCATTTGCTAACTAGAGTATATGAAAATGAATGGAAGTAAAGCTTAAATATGCAAGAAGAATAGAAATATATAACAAGAGCACTTCCCTGTTACAAAATAAAGTTGTGGAAGCGAAATCCAAGTGATCCTTGAAGGTTTAGGTCGCTGATTTTGAATCCTCGCCAGGCCCAAACAAAAATTGGAAATGTCCGGTTGGTCCGGGGAGGTTCTAAACACCAAAAACCATCAAAAATAATGCCAAAACCACGTGGGAATAGCCCCAACTAGGCAAACTGAGTAAAACTGAGAAACTTCTAAGATTTGAAATTCCTCACCAGTCCAAGAAATGTAGCTCAGCACCTGTACTTCAAAAATTGAAGCTACCCCAAGTGAAAAAAGTGAATTTGGACACCGGATGATGAAAAACTAGGCCTCGGAGTGGTCGCCTAGTTCCTGTTGCAGCGGTGCAGAGAGATTTTGGTGGAGCAAATCTCATCCAAATCCAACACCGATGGTCTCTAAACGAAGCTTAAGAGCGTATCTTTGTAAATGACCAAGATTTAAGAAATCGATATCGTATGAAGAAGCTATGGTGTGGAGAAGCCGGGTATGTCATGAGTAGGAAGTGGAAAAGCTAATCTTCATGGAAGGGTGACTTTGAGAGGCTCCAAACTAAGAAACTGAAGCTTTTTGAATCAACCCAAAACCCATACCCCATCTCCACAGCCCATATTACATGTGTGCACCATTATCTTCCCAAAACCTTGATCCAATGCATGCTTTCTTTTTTCCCCCAAATTCTAAAAAAAACTCATTTTTTCATTTTTAAATGGAGTACTATATCTTCTGCTTTCCCAAATGACCACGCAGAGACAGTAGAGCATGTCTAATTATCCCACATAGGGATTTCCGAGTGCAGAGTGTAAGTATAAATAGAGAAGTATGATGTTCATTCCCACATCCAAGAGGAGGGGAGGAGGGACATGAGCCTCTTAGCTGCTACGCTCTGTTGTGCGCTCCCGTCATTTGTCTTGTTGACCACCTGGCCATCCGTGCCGACTGTCCTCTATCCGCCTAGCTGTCCGCGCCATCATCTGGGCTCTCAAACCAATGTCTTGTTGCATGTGTTGTCTTGAGGAATCCCCTCACTTTTTGGGGGAGCTTAGCACAGATTACGAGGAAGGTCTACCGGCTACAAAAACGGAGCAGAGACACGGAGTTCTTCGATAGATTATGCCGCCCAGCCACGTGGGGGTTTTCAATATTACCCTCTCAATCATATCATACCCAATAAGGGCAATAATCAAAGCCTCTCATGTGAGTGCCACTTGGCACTCATGTGAGTATCATACTCTTAATGTATAAGGGGAGGTTCTCACCTCAAAGTCCTAACTCATATGATACTCCATGTGAGAGAACACTTGTTGCATTAGCTATAGCAAAAGGATGGACTTTGCATCAGATGGATGTGAAGAATGCTTTCCTACATGGTGAGTTACAGGAAGAAGTATATATGGACGAGCCACAAGGATATGAAGATTCAAAGCATCCAGAATATGTTTCCAGGTTGCAAAAGGCTTTGTATGGGCTGAAGCAAGCCCTTCGTGCATGGCATGCAAGGATTGCCGATTACTTAACCAACATTGGGTTTTCTATGTGTGATGCAGATCACTCACTATATGCAAGGAAGGCTGATGATGGCATCACTATTGTGGCTATTTATGTTGATGACCCTATTGTAGGTGGTGATAATGAAGGAAGCATCAAAGAGGTAAAGCAACTTCTTATGCAGGAACTTGACATGAAAGATCTTGGTGTGCTGTGCTATTTCTTGGGCATTGAGTTTATACATACAGAAATAGGTATATGGATGTCGCAAAGGCAATATGCCTTGAATATGCTGCAAAAGTATGGTATGGCTGATTGTAAGCCAATTTATATGCCATTAAATCAAAATTTTGATTGTAAATCAAAATTTGAAGTTGGATACTACATCAAGCGAAGCATTGGAAAATGCTACTATGTATAGGAAACTTGTGGGAAGTCTTATATATCTCACAATTATAAGGCCTGATCTAAGTTATACTGTTGGACTTGAAAGTCAGTTTATGTAGGTTCCCACGAAGCCACATTTGGATGCTCTTAGGCGCACTCTACATTATGTGAGTGCTACTCTGGATTATGCATTGTTTTATGAGACTGGTGTAGATTTGCAGGTTTATGGATACACAGATGTAGATTGGGCTGGTAGCATTCCATATAGAAGATCTAGTAGTGGTTCTCTATTCTCACTTGGGAGTGTAGCTATTACATGGAGCAGCAAGAACCAACCCACTATTGCTTTGTCAAGTACAGAGGCCGAGTATAGAGGTGCTGCAATGGCAGCATATGAGGCATCATGGCTAGAAATGCTACTTGCAGATTTAGGTGTGGAAGTGGGAAAGCCTATCACTATTTATTGTGATAATCTTAGCAGCATACAATTAGCACGGAATCTTGTTTTCCATGCTAGAACAAATCATATCGAGGTACATTATCACTTCATCAGAGAGAAGGTATTAGCAGGTGATATTGATCTTGTTTATGTGAGAAGAGATAAGCAGGTTGCTGATATTTTCAACAAAGCACTTGGAGCTGAGAAGTCGAAGACGTTTCATGAGATGATTGGATTACAGGATATGGTGTTGAGCTTGAGGGGGAGTGTTGAGATATTAAGCTCAACATGTGATGATCTAGGATGACACGTACCAGTTTTTTTTCTCTGACATGTATAGTGTTCATGCCGGTATATGTCAGGGATACTTCATTAAGCTTTATTAGATTTATCTATCAAGAGTGATGGCACATTTGTTTCTTGCCAGCTCACTCATTCACGAACATTATGTTTATCCTTATTGTTGGGGGATTCTTGGACGAGAAGGAGTTTGAGGGTTTGTAAGAGAAAAAGGAAAGAATAAAGAAAGAAATGAGCTGGGAAACTTCACAGAGGAAATAACCTTGGAAGCTTCCGCAGAAGCACACCTTGGAATCTTGAGTTTGATTACAGTAAAACAATTACAATGTTTGAGCACAATCCGAGTCAATACTTCTGTGCGCACTACAGAGGGTGCTTAATTACAAAATACCAATTATCCCCAAGTCTTCTTGTAGTCGGCCTCCTCTGCACCAGTCCTCTACTTGCTTCAAGCTTATCCTTGTGCACACCTTGCACCAAGCTTCCACCAAGATGAGGAATGAGTATCTTCTGTCGGCATGCACACTGCACAGAGACCTTGAGGTCCTTGGGGTCTCGCTTTGCACTCTCTGCCTTCTTCCTTAGCCACTCTTCTTGCACTCTTCACTTCCCCTTCTCTGTGTCGTCGTACCCTGGTGTCTCTTACACTTCTCTCTCTCTCTTACTTCAAGTGTGTCACCAAGAATAGCCTTTGCCTTTCTTTGTTTTGTGCGCCGGTTTCGTGCACTCTAACTGAAATACAATCTTGGTACCCTTTCGATGTCCCAAGATTGCCTTTTAAGTGGCAGCCAACGACTCACTACTTTGTCCTGTAGTGACTTTAGACTTAAAGCAAAATTCTTGATTGGGCGGTCCTATTTCCACCTTTGCGTACACGGCCGCTTCCCATACCTTCACCTTTTCCTTTTAATTCTTTACTTTTGCACCTAAGACTTTAAAACACCCTTTGAACCTTAAGGGAATTAGAAAAATACTTCTGCAATACTTCCCCAAGTTGACCCTGGAATTTTGATACTTTACTCTTGCCTATGCATAGCTACTTTACTCTTGCCTATGCATAGTTGTGACCTTGACTTTGCTAGTTTCAACCGGTTAGGGCTCAACAGATGCCCACCACCTAAAGTGCTCTCCGTCCCGGAGAGACCACAATGACACAATGCAAGGAGGCTTCAATAACAGAGAGAAAACAACAGAAGAACCACATAGGAAACGGAGGCAAGGAAATAGAGAAAGAGTGCTATTATTGATGAAGCATAAAAAAAACAACAGATAAAGAGTGCTACTAGTATTTATTAACCCTGATCAAGGCAAAAGGAGAAGGATGATGAGATGTGTTGAATTTCTAGAATGGAAGCTGAAGCGATATGCAATAATTGAACCGATATGCAAATTGTTGAGAAGTGGGATTTTGTTCTGCAGCGGAGGGTTGTGGAGAGGGGGGCAGTGGAGGAGAAGCTTGCTCAATCATATGCTGGAGAGAAGTAAGGCACTGCCTAAGATGGTCCCGTTCACGTTTGATACGACGGCAAGCAGCATTATCACATAACCCTAAGGAAGAGCGATTTTGAAGATCGGATAAGGCCTTTAATGCAGAGTCGGCCATATCTCAATATTTGTCTCGCTCATCTTTGAGTAAGCGGGCCGTTTCATTGAGCGATTGCCATTGAGAATGAGCTATTCGATTGATGTTGTCTATGGTAGAAATGTATTGTTGATGAATAGAAGCTGCGGCCGATACAGAATCCAAGGACACTTTGGAGGCATGAGCACTGCCAGAAGCAGCTGCACTGGCGTCGCGGAGTAAATGTAAAAAGGAAGGGGCGGAAGGGAGATCAATTGGAGGGGAGGGTGCAACAGGTGGATCGGGATGACTGAGAGGAGATGCAGGCGGAGTGGGTCGCGTGAATGGAACCGCAGTGGTCGGAGTGGGGGCGGAAAGGGGAGGACGAGGTGGTGTACAGGTCGGGTTGTGGGTGTTGAGCTGCGTTTGAACGAGCGGCCGGAAAGCTGGTTTGGAAGAAGGGCCATGTGCCAGAGCGGGATCAGGGGTAGGAATGGGCGCCTTAGCCAGAGAGGCGGAAAAGATATTCAAAGAAGAGTGTGGAGGGAGGGAATTGAGATCAGGGGGAGCGGACAGCGGTGTGGAAGCGGAAGCCGAGTCTATGGAGATTATAGGGGAGGGGGAAGGAATTGAAGTGGAAGGTATACAGGGATGACTATTCCGTTGGCTAACAGGGCTGGGCTGCAACTGAAGTAGAGCGGGATTATGGTCAGAGTTCGAAGGTATTTGATAGAGCCAAGCTATGAAGGGAGTAGAATATAAGGAGAATGTGCGAGAGCCCCTGGAGACAGCTTCACGAAGGTGACGAGAGCGCAAATTTAAGGAACCATAGATGAGGGCGGCGTAAGGGTATGGGCGGCTATTTAGGAAGCAAAAAAGCGGATCAACAATGCGAATATCGGACCATGGTAGTGAAGATGTGGGACTACGAAGCAAAAAGAAAAAAATGAATGCATTAAGTATGGATGTCATGCGGATGGAAAATCGGGCATTAGTGTCGAAGCAATCTCTACAAAAGGCAATTGTGGCAGAAGCTGACAATCCAGAATATAAGAATGGAGGATTACTGAAATTGACGGGGGAGGAGCCGAGACTGGCAGCAAGAGCGGGAATGGAGAGAGTGCCTGTGCGAAAATTAGGAAAGAGGCGGAGAGCTTCATAGACGTCACTATAATTGGGGGGATCATTCAGGAAAACGTTGGCCAAGCCCCAGAGACCCGCCTGTTGAAGATTTTCGATAGAAAAAAGGCGACGGAGTTCAATAGTTGGGAGAGATAAGTGAATACGAATCTGCAGATCTAAATCGGGCAAACGAAAAAGGCGCATATAATCTCCTGAAGGCGAATTTGGTTGCGAGGTATGAGAAGCCGAAGGAGAAGGAGAAGGATGGCAAGGGAGGGGAGGTGGAGAATATATATCCGTGGAATCAAATTGAACTGAATAAGTGGGAATATGTAGAATGGAAGGAGGAAGTGAGGAAGGCGATGTTAGTGGTGGCTCAGTGGAAATGGGCAACGTAGGGAACTGGTAGTGGAGGCCGGTGGGCGGTGTTGCAGATGCAGGAGGAGGGTAATGTGGATTGGTTGTATGCAGTGTTGAAGGAGTGAGTTCCGAAATGTCTTCCGGTGCGGTGGGCTTTGCCATAGTGTTCTGCGTAGAAAGGTGGAGAGGGAGTGGTTGGGCGGGGGAGGTGGAGGGGGAGTGTGGGGCGTGTGGGCGGGGGAAGTGGAGGGGGAGGCGGGTGTGGAAGTGGAGGGGGAGGCGGGTGTGGAAGTGGAGGGGGTGGAGGGGAGTGGGGAGGTGGAGGGGGTGGAGGGGGGGCGGAGGAGGTGGAGGGGGAGGGTGGGGCTTGTGGGTGGGGGAGATGGAGGGGGAGTGCGTGGGGCGGGTGGGCGGGGGAGGTGGAGGGGGAGGCGGGTGTGGGGTTGGAGGGGGTGGAGGGTGAGGTTGTGGGAGGGGAGGGTGAAGGGAGGCGGATGATGAGGGGGGAAAGGGTGGAGTCGTGGGCGGGGAAGGCGGAGTTTGAGGGGGGGAGGGTGGAGTCGGTGGGCGGGGGAGGCAGCTGGTGAGGGGGGTGAGGGTGGATTCGGTGGGCGGGGGAGGCGGAGTTTGAGGGGGGGATGGTGGAGTCGGTGGGCGGGGGAGGCAGATGGTGAGGGGGGTGAGGGTGGATTCGGTCGGCGGGGGAGGCAGAAGGGGAGGGGGGGGAGGTGGAGTCGGTGGGCGGGGGAGGCGGAGTTTGAGGGGGGGGAGGGTGGAGTCGATGGGCGGGGGAGGTGGAGGGGGTGGAGGGGAGTGTGGAGGTGGAGGGGGGGCGGAGGAGCTGGAGGAGGAGGGTGGGGCGTGTGGGCGGGAGAGAGGGAGGGGGAGTGCGTGGGGCGGGTGGGCGGGGGAGGAGGAGGGGGAGTGTGTGGGGCAGGTGGGCGGGGGAGGTGGAGGGGGAGGCGGGTGTGGAGGTGGAGGGGGTGGAGGGTGAGGTTGTGGAAGGGGAGGGTGAAGGGAGGCGGATGATGAGGGGGGAAAGGGTGGAGTCATGGGCGGGGAAGGCAGATGGTGAGGGGGGTGAGGGTGAAGTCGGTGGGCGGGGGACGCAGATGGTGAGGGAGGTGAGGGTGGATTCGGTGGGCGGGGGAGGCGGATGGTGAGGGGGGGGAGGTGGAGTCGGTGGGCGGGGGAGGCGGAGTTTGAGGGGGGGGAGGGTGGAGGCGGTGGGCGGGGGAGGTGGAGGGGGTGGAGGGGAGTGTGGAGGTGGAGGGGGTGGAGGAGGGCGGAGGAGGTGGAGGGGGAGGGTGGGGCGTGTGGGCGGGGGAAATGGAGGGGATGGAGGGGAGTGTGGAGGTGGAGGGGGTGGAGGGGGGGCGGATGAGGTGGAGGGGGAGGGTGGGGCGTGTGGGTGGTAGAGATGGAGGGGGAGTGCGTGGGTGTTAAACGTTAGCCAAAATGTTAAATGTTAGCCAAATGTTAGCCGTTCGGTAGTCTATAGACTCTGAATCTAGACTTCGAGTACTGTGGACTACTGTGATAATTAAAAGCACTCTATCTCTTAGCCACGTGGGTTCTTGGGAGTGGTAGGGGTCTGTTAGACAGAGGCCCTGTACTATTTTCCCAACCTCTCACACAATCATAAATACTCTATCACGTCTTAGCTCAGTACTTGACTCTGAACACTGCAAACTACGCGGTTTACTGGGACGTTGGAAATTTCCGGACTGGGTCTGCTATAGTAAAAGAGCAGTAATCCGGTTCTGACTTAAACTACTTCGACTACTCAACTTCATTCGCCGAATATTACACAAGATGCACCTCTTCTTGACTCGGAGGAACATCGAATAACTATACTCAAAGTATGCAACTTACGGTATGTCAACTCAAACAACAGCCAGATCGTAACAATCTTATCACTAATTTCAAAACACACAGGCTCTTACAAATACAAGTTCTTCCTGGGATCGGAATCCACAGAGAACGCAGACTATTGTATCGACTTCAGTTATTTCACAGAACCTTAACAGACCAATAGTGCAACTACTCCATGTACTCTGCTTCGCCAAAGAATTGATAACAACACGCTGCACTTAACAATACTCAGCGACACACTTAACCATTACCGAATAGATTCGTAACACACTACAACGGTTCGTAAATATGTATTAAGACGCGAACAAACGACCCGACAAAGCGTAGACAGAATAGAACAGAACAGAACAGAATAGAGCAGAATACACACTCAAACGATACACTGCAATTCCAAAATGGGCGCTCTCTCGCCACTCTTTCTCATTGCCTTATATAGAAGAATTTTTATAGTGGTGCGCGAATCTTTTGTTACCTGCGCGTTTCTCGAAAGGTTCTTTCTATTTAAGATGCCTGTCCTAGTACATTTGTCCTTATTCGGCGGCCGTCTAACACTGGCACGCCCGGTGGACTCGAACCCGCAGGTTCTTATGTTTCGTCTACAAGACCTTCTAAGTACATATCTCGGGCGAGCCTAAATGTGCGGGTGATTTTCTTTTTAAGAGTTTCTATCAGCTGAACTAAGGTGGTTGGTTCTAATAACTGGGCGTCCGTTCTAACGGAGCTCAGGGCTATGGCTTGGGTTAACAAAATTTCGGCCTGGTTTTGTAAGAAGGCCTCCTGTAAGAAAAAGTCGTTGGATAATGCAGCGTCGCGGGATGTCTTCGTTTCGGTGACCTTCTGCTGCATATCCGTGACCCGATCCTTCTGATTTTGCACTTGATTTTCAAGTCGCTCGATCATCTGGTTCTGAAACTCAATTGTCTTGTAGTAGGCGTCTCGTTCTCATCGAGCATTGGCAAGGTCCTTTTGGTTTTTAGCCTCCCGGGTTAGTTGATGTCGCAGCATTCTGTTTACTTCGTCCAGACACTCCTGGGCTCGGCGTAGCTCATCTTTGACTTGTTCGGCCTCTCTCTGTTGATCTTGATTTTTCTGGACTATCTCCTGCAATTGGGCCTTCGTTTCTTCGACCAGTTCTTCGAGTGAGGAGCTGATGTCTTCTTTTTCTTGTAGCGCGAGTTTCAATACCCGAATTTCTTCGTTGGCTTCGTTGAGGAGCTGGTCCTTGGCAGCCAGTTGCGCCAAGGCCTCATCCCGTTGTTGTAGCAATGCCTGTTGTGCCGTAACTTGGCCTTGGAGATCTGCTACTTGGGTCTGCAATTGATGATTTTCGGCTTTGACGGCTTCGACTTCTTCTTGGAGAGGGGTGATGTCTGCTTCCAAGAGGTCGACCTTGTGCTGGAGATCCTGTCGAATGGTGTTGGCGACTTCGCTCAGCTGTACTGGAAGTTGCTGAGAAAGGGAAATGAGCATATGGCCCATGGTGGCTAGTTCGGAGAATACCGGAATAGAGGGGAGGAGCAGTGGGTGTTGCGGTTGCGCAGAGGTTTGGGTTTGAATTTGGGGGGATGTCGGGGGCGAATAGTTGAGGGATGATGACGAGGATTCCGATTCCGGTGTGGGAATAGGGTTGGCTGGGGGAGGTCTGGGATGGGCAGAGTCGGGATTTGTTACCTGCTTGCTTCTTGGTTGTTTATCGGTATTGTGGTCGATTGCGGATTCGACGGCCTTCAGTAATGTGTTTAGTGCATCCCTACCGGGTTGCTGCTCGTCTTGTTGAGGCTCGAAGGTTGCTTCGGCGGAGATCGTTTCGGTTTCGGTTTGATTTTGCTGGTCTTGTTGGTGATCAGCCGAGGATTCGTTGTGGATGGAAGTGGCAGTGTCGTGAAAGGTTTCTTCTTGTTCGTCGTTGCGGTTGTCCTGATTCTTGTCAGCAGATCTTTGTGCTTTGCTTTCCGAAGAGCTGACCCGGATGCACTTAGTGCGGAAGAGTTGGTTGATCTCCTCCTCTTCTTCTACATCATCATCGAGTGGTTGGACTGACTCTTCGTGCCTAAGTATGGGGCCTCGGGGTGGTGGTTGTGCGGCGAGGATGGCTGGGAAGAGGAAGGAGATGATATGGGGAAGGCGAGAGCGCGGGGTGTTTCCTTTATTTACTTGCTTCATGATGGCGACACACTCCTTATGGATTCTTTGGAAAAAATAAGATGCGAAGTTGACGGGTTCTCGGGCTGCTAAATCTAAGGCGGAGTAGAAGGGTCGGGAGATGCCATAGGTGCATTTCTGTAAATTGAGGATGGCAACTAGGAATTGGAGGGCAGATCGTTCGGGTTCAGGACGGCAGAGAATGGCGAACTCATTTGAGGAAGAGCGGGGGAATAATTCGGTCATGCGGGCGAGGGGGATACTGGGGCCATTTTCTCGGCCTTGCGGGGTGAGGCGGAAAGCTTCAGAGAAGGTGGGGAAGGTGATGACGGTTCTGGAGGGTAGCGAAGGGAAAACCCATTGGCATTCGGTGGCAGGGGATTGGGCGATGGCAGAGATGATTTGTGCGAAGAAGGGATGGGCTTCCACTGAGTGCCAGGGCAACTCAGCGAAGTTGGCCAACCCTCGGCAACGCAAGTATTCACCTATCTCGGTAGGGATACCATCACGGAAGGCAGTGTAATTTGCTAGCGCTTCCATGGCGATCGCTAAGGCAGACTAGGAACACGAATACAGAGCACAAAGATCGCACAGATTTCTAACACTCACCACAGTAGCGATTTTTGGCGTTGTCGACGGGGTTAAATAGGAACAATATGGTGGGGTGGGAAAGGGGGTTGGGTATCATTGTGCGGTGCGGGAAGGATACTTGTTTTCATGCAGGCGTGCGTATTCGAGTGACTGGTAAGGGGGGGCGGCTGGTACGAAAAGATTTTCTAAAATACGGCTATTTATAAAAAGAAGAAAGAAAAAGGGAAAGGATTAAACAAAACGCGGTCCACCGCCGAAAAATTTAATGCGGGCTAGGGGCGTGATGATATGGCCGCAGCTTCGATCCATTGATTACTTTCGGGAGTGGATTTTCGGTCAACGTACTCAACCAAAAAGTTGCGGGACCGACTTGTTCTGAGATTTTGAAAGGGCCGAACCATCGAAGTTTAAACTTTCCTGCGGCTCTATCTGACTTTGCGTTGTAGAAGAGTACGAGCTGTCCTACCGAAAAGATTGGCGTTTTCAAATATCGATCGTGTGTCTTGGCTTGTCTTACTTGTACTTCGCGCATGGTTAAAAAGCTGAGCCATCGGTGCTCATCAAGTTCTTTGAGTGCGTCCATTCGTGCTATCAGTGAATCTTCCGGTAGCATCTTCTGAGTGATTGCTACACGCAGGCTTGGGATGACTACTTCCATGGGTGCTATTGCTTCTAAGCCATAAGCTAGTTTGAAAGGTGTCAAGCCTGTTGTTACCTTATATGTAGTTCGGTATGCCCATAAGACTGCAGGTAGTAGTTGATCCCATCTTTCCGGTGCTTCCATGATTAGTTTCCGGAGGATATTCAATAGTGATTTGTTTGTACTTTCGGCCAAACCATTGGCACGAGGGTAATACGGTGAACTGAGTTTGTGTGTCACCTGGAAGGATTGGGTGAGTACCTTCATTAATTGATTTACAAAGTGAGTACCTTGATCTGAGACAATTTCCAGTGGTAAGCCGAAACGTGGAAAGACATCATTCAACAGGCATTTTGCTACTGCCACCGCTGTAGCCGACCGTAAAGCCCATGCTTCTACCCATCTTGTTGCGTAGTCTGTACAGGTTAGTATATATCTGTTGTTACTGAAGACTGCTGGAGGTGTAATTGGACCTATAAAATCTAATCCCCATTTCTGAAATGGTTCTAATGGCATGACTGGCTGTAAGGGAAAGAAGTGCCGTTGTAGCGGTTGTCCAGACCTTTGACAGTTATCGCAGTGTTTGACAAATTGGGCCACATCTCTGTACATAGTTGGCCACCAGAGTCCACTTTGCAGAATTTTCTGGTGAGTCAAATCTGTGGCAAAGTGACCACCAGTAGGTGTCGAGTGAGCCATTGTGATAACTAAGTTAATTTCATGCAGAGGAACACAGCGAAGTAGGATTCCGGTGTGATCTGCATAATATAGTTCTCCAGCAATTAACCAAAATCGGCGGCTAAAGACTGCAATTTTTCTGCGTACTGGTCTTGAAACTTGAGATGGAAGGCAACCATCAATGAGAAAGGTCAAGATCTGATCATAATACAAAAATGGAATAGGTGGGTCTGCAGATTCTTCAGCAATTGGTTTTGATACATAAATTGCGGGTGTCGTGTCATCTATACCCACCGGAGATTCACCGGAATCTAAGCGGGATAAAAAATCTACTAAGGCATGTGAACTGCCTGGTCGGTGAATGACTTCGTAATCAAATTCCTGCAATAGTAAGACCCATCGTGCTAATCGGCGTCCTAGATGCTGCTGCCGAACTAGATAGACAAGTGCAGCGTGATCTACATGAAATGTGAATTTACGGCCTAGCAAGTAATGTCTAAATTTTTTGACCGAATATACTAGTCCTAAACATTCTCTTTCTGTTACAGAGTAATTTTTCTCAGCAGGGGCTAATCTTCGACTTGCATAATACACCGGTCTGAACCATTTATCAATTTGTTGCATCAATACACTTCCTATTGCTATATCTGAAGCATCAACAAATATGTGAAATGGGTGATCCCAGTCTGGCGGTTGTAAAATAGGAACTTGTGTTAATAAATGCTTTAAACGATCAAAGGCTATCTGGCATTCCTGGGTCCATTCAAATTGTCGAGATGTTTTACTGATTAGCTTGTTTAGTGGTATTGCCAGATGAGCAAGCCACCGTAAGTGTCTTTCATGCCACCGTACTTGGCCCATAAAGCGCATAACTTCTTTTGGAGAAACTAGCACCGGAGCTTCTAATACTGCCGAAATCTTATCTGGATCGACTTGGATACCTTGTGCAGACACAATGTCGCCAAGTAATTTGCCACATGAGACCGTAAACACTGATTTGTTTGGATTCAAACAGAGTCTATGCTCTCTGCATTTCTGAAAGCAGCACCGTAAATGAAATAGATGTGCTATCATCTTACCGAAAATTGAAAAATCATCGACGTATACTTGCATAAACGAAGTAAGATAAGGAGAAAAAATCTCTTGCATGCATCTTTGAAATGTGCTTGGTGCGTTTCTTAATCCAAACCACATTACCGTGCAAGCAAAGACACCCCAATTGGTAATGAATGCGGTTTTTGGTATATCTTCTTCGGCCATTCTAACCTGATTGTAACCACTGTATCCGTCTAAGAATGAATACATTTCATGACCTGCTACCCTATCGAGCATTGTATCCAGAAAGGGGATCGAGAAACGATCTGGTACTGTTGCTGCATTTAATTTCCGGTAGTCTACACAGATTCGTAGTTGCTTATTTTTCTTTGGCACGATCACAATTGGTGAAATCCATTCAGCATGTTCTTTTGGTACGATGAATCCGACTTTTAATAACCTATCAAGTTCAGCTTTTACCTGTGATCCATAATTGGGATTCATCCGATAGCCGGGCTGTTTGTTTGTTCTAGCTTCAGGTTTCAACAGAACCTTATGTTGATAGATGCGCGGATCTAATCCCTTCATATCTTTGTAATCCCATGCAAAGATGTCTGAGAATTTGCGAAGGAGTCGAATCAGGTCAGCTTTAAATGATTCCGGTAAGTTTTGCCTTATCTTTACAGGTCGTGGATGCTCTTCATCTCCTAGGTTGTACGTGGTCAGCTGGTCTTCGGGGACATAAAACTGTTGCGGTTTCTCTGTATCGTCTGTTGACTTGAACAGCGATTGTAATTCATAATCATGTGTTGGAACACTTCCTTCATGCTTAACTGTGTTGGTGATAGGTATGATTGTACAAACTGAAGTGTTCTAGTTATCCATAACAGATTGTAGATCAATAGTTCCTACAGACATTAAATCAGCATTACTCTTCAGAAATTCCTCTTCCTCATCATCTGATAGTCCATCTAACATGTTGACTGGTTCAGAAAAATATGGTCTGGCGTGAAGCTCGCACGGTTGTATAGCATCTAATTTTACTACATATCTACGGTTGGCATCTTTGAATGTAAGCTCTTGTGCGGACCAGTCCTGTATTACCTTCGCATGCTTCAGCCAAGGTCGGCCGAAAAGAAGGTTGTAATCCAAAGTGGATTCTGGTAGATCTAGTATAACAAAGGTCATTTTAAAGGTCGTACCTTGTAAAGTGATGGGTACATTTCGCACAAGTCCTACAGGGTGGACTCTAGATTGATCTGCCATTCTCACAAAAAATTGCACTAGTTCAACTTCGGTCCATCCTAACCTTTTGCATAAGGATGTTGTTGCAATGTTCACACCAGATCCTCCATCAATCAATACCTGCGTAATTTTATGATTCTTGTACCATACTGTAATCAAGGGAACCGAGTGATCAACGGTAGAATCAGGTTCCGGTTGAACTGCTGCTGTTGCCGGAATACAAGAAGGCACCGGACTGAACTGTTGCTGGAACTGTTGTCGAATCCCAGGTACTAATGCCAGTAGTTGGCCGAGAGGCAGAGTGATAGATGCCTTGGATAAAATTTCCCAGGCTTGTTGATATTGGTTGTCCTGCTCCCTTGGATTTGAGGTCTCCGCTGGTGCGGGAGTTTCTGCTGTTATGCCTACTGCTGATGATGGCTCCACTGTTGTTTCCTTTTGTTGCGTTCCTTCCTTCGACGAAGCCTGAGTCACCGGAATAGGTTCTGGGAACACTGGTGGTTCAGTTGCGGCCCAGTGACTAGCCTTGTTATACATCCTATGTTGTTCTCGTATCCCTGGCTCGAATACTTCTGCTGCTGTCTGCAGCTGTTTACCTGATCGGGTCTGTACTGTAGCAGCTTGCGTTTCTACTGGTGTAATTTGTACCATGTTGGCCATTGGGTTTTGCCGCTCCTTCTTCCTTTGATCGTACTCCGTTGCATCTTTGAAAAATCTCCTGATGTGTCCGAATTCGCCGCAAAAGTGACAACGAGGTGGGGGTAGATTGGGATTTTCCGGTGGTGGTCCGTTTTGCCAGCGGTTTGTATTGAAATGGTTGTTCCTCTGTCCTCGGTAGTTCCGATATCCTTGTGGTTGATTGTTTCTCAATTGCGGAGGCACATAGTGATTCGCTGGCTGTCCATGTTCTTGTATAACTGCATTGACCGTTGCTGTTCCCTGTAGTCTAGCATTGTAAACACAGTTTTTGGTGGTGTGTCCGGCAGTGTTGCAGATAGCGCAAAACGTGTGATTTAGTGCACAATTGGCACTAGTATGACCTGAATTTTTGCATGTGATGCAGTATACTTGTCTGGTTATGTCTTCAGCCATAGTTTTGTTTGTTTTCAACCACTCCAGATCTTTTGTAAATCCACCGACCTTGGATTCCAGTTGCAGAGCCATGGCAATGACTGCATCCAGTGTCATAGCTCCAACACATCTTATGATCATGATCTGTTTCAGTTGTGGGGTTAAGCCGTTGATGAACCACTGAGTGATGACATCATCAGGTAAGTTAGCGTGGGCCTGTGGTATCTGTCGCAAGTGTGTTCTGAAGAGTGTAGCATACTCTTGGACAGTCTGATTAGCCTTTTATCGGTTGTTTTGTAGATAATCAAAGATCTCGGCAAGATTCTTCTTTAGCCTGAATCGTTGCAAAAAAGCGTCTCGAACTGCGTCATAGGTACCGAAATGGTTAATATCGTATTCCGTAAGCCATCTAGCTGCTTCATTTACCAGTGTCGATTGAAAAACGATGGCCTTATATGCCTGATCCGGTGGATGGTTAAGGACAGCATAACTTATCTCGAAAGTGCGTACATGAGCATCCGGATCATCTCCTGGGAATCCACCGAATTTCGTGTATGTTACTCCTGTTGGAGGCGGCCTTGGTTGACATAGCTGTTGTTGCTGTTGTTGTCCGTTCATTGTGAGTGTATTCAGCCCTTCTTCTGTATCTTGATGTTGGTTAGTTGAACTCTCGAGATTTTTGTCGCCGGATGGCGTGCCTTCCGGTGTGCTGTTTTTACTTAGAATGCGTCGCACTTCTGCTTCGAAGAGTTTTCCTTGCTTCTGGATATCCAATATCCGAAATCTTTCTTCCAAGCACGCAGGTTGGGCTGAAGATTCCGCAAAAAATGCAAAGTCTTTGCCTACAGTTGGTGACTCTATCACTGGAATATCACCGGAATGAGCCGAAATTGTGCCAGACTGCAGTGTTTTTCCGCTTTTACCGATCTCTTCTCCTAAAGTGTTTCTAATCGTATATAATTCTGAGTTTAGACTGGTTTCTAATGGCGTGTTGGTAGATTCTGAAATTGCTATATCTTCGATAGGCTGGGTCGAAGTAGCACCAGAATGTACCAAAGGCGTTGATCGTTCCACCGGAATATGACCGGAATCAATCGTGACGTTCTCAATTTGTCTGACCATTGGGTCGGATTGGGTTAGACCTTCTTCTTTCAAGGCTATCTTTATCGCTTTACTCGCTTCAGCTTTACAGTTCTTAGGATATATTTCACCAGATCGAGTAACCGGCATGTATCATTACGCAGTAACCCTATCTGAACAGTTTGCAACAATCGGGGTCTATTGCTACTGCTAGTTACTCGAATGTTACTAAACGTTTGCTTCTGACAAACAACTGGTACTCTAGTGCCACTTTCCCATAGACGGCGCCAAATGTTAAACGTTAGCCAAAATGTTAAATGTTAGCCAAATGTTAGCCGTTCGGTAGTCTACAGACTCTGAATCTGGACTTCGAGTACTGTGGACTACTGTGATAATTAAAAGCACTCTATCTCTTAGCCACGTGGGTTCTTGGGAGTGGTAGGGGTCTGTTAGACAGAGGCCCTGTACTATTTTCCCAACCTCTCACACAATCATAAATACTCTATCACGTCTTAGCTCAGTACTTGACTCTGAACACTGCGAACTACGCGGTTTACTAGGATGTTGGAAATTTCCGGACTGGGTCTGCTATAGTAAAAGAGCAGTAATCCGGTTCTAACTTAAACTACTTCGACTACTCAACTTCATTCACCGAATATTACACAAGATGCACCTCTTCTTGACTCGGAGGCACATCGAACAACTATACTCAAAGTATGCAACTTACGGTATGTCAACTCAAACAACAGCCGTATCGTAACAATCCTTGATTGGAAACCACCTTCATGTGTTCAAGATGTACAATGTATTCTGGGGTTTGCAAACTTATGTAGGATATTCATCAAAGATTACTCCAAGATAGTGATACCTCTTACCAAGCTTACAGGGAACTCCAAATTCTTATGGACCGAAGAAGCAAAAAAAAGCATTTCAAACCTTGAAATCAGCATTCACTACTGCTCCAATTCTAGTTCATCTTGATTCTACTAAGCCCTTCTTCCTAGAGATAGATGAATCAGAATTTGCCCTAGGGGCCATTCTCTCACAATATGGAGATGATGGACACCTACATCCAGTTGCATATAATTCAAGAAAATTTTCTCCTCCAGAAATTAATTATGAAATTCATGATAAAGAACTTCTTGCCATAGTGGACGTGTTTGATACTTGGCATCACCATCTAGGAGCAGCTCATAAAGTTATCGTGTATATAGATCACAAGAACTTGGATTATTTTATGACCACCCGCATCCTCAACCAAAGGCAATCTCGATGGAGTAACTTTTTATCCAGGTTCGACTTTGTCATCACATATCATCTAGGACGGCAACAGTGTCAGTCAGATGCCTTGTCAAGAAGATCTTACCTTGCACCAAAGAAGGATGAAGAGGCCTTCGATCAACAAGAGAGTGTATTACTCAAGCCTGAGCATCTCCAGGTAGCACATATCTCTTCAACCCATCCTGAAGATTCAGCCTTGAATCATTTGATTCGTGAGAATCTACCACAAGATGAATTATTCTGTAACATTAAGCAAAAAACTCAAGAAGGAAAAGTCCAAGAGTAAATGAATTCCAAGAAAAGGACGGGTTATTATTCTATAAGAACCTATTGTATGTCCCTACAGGAAAACCCCGGATCCAAGTACTTCAACAACGTCATGACAACCTTGTAGCAAGACATTTTGGAGTAAATAAAACAATAGAACTCATATCCAGGGATTTTTGGTGGCCTCAAATGTGGAAGGAGATCAAAGAACATATCGGAACCTGTGACACTTGCAATAGATCTAAGATACCACGACATAAGCCTCATGGCCTCTTGCAACCTTTACCTATTCCAGAAAGACCATGGGCTTCATGATCTATGGATTTCATCACAGATCTACCAATGTCAGATAAATATGATGCCATTCTTGTTATTGTGGATAGATTCACAAAGATAGCACACTTCATTCTAACTACAAAGGCAATCACAGGTGCAACCACTGCTAGACTCTTTCTCAGATACATCTTTAGGCTTCATGGATTGCCTCATGATATTGTTAGTGATCAGGGTCCACAGTTCATATCCAACTTTTGGAAGAGTCTTTGCAAGATCCTTGGTGTTCAAGGTAAACTATCTAGAGAAAATCATCCACAGACTGATGGACAAACAGAACGGGTGAATCAAGTCCTAGAGCAATATCTCCATTGCACTAGCAACTATCACCAAAATGATTGGCTTGAGTTATTACCCTTTGCAGAGTTTGCCTATAACAATAGTGTTCATGCATCTACTAAGCAAACTCCCTTATTTGCAAACTATGGACAACATGCAAGGATGGATATACAACTCTCAAATCATTTCAAGAACCTATCTACCAAAGACAAGGCCCAATACCTAATGGACATTCACAAAGAACTCAAGGAAGAGATCCATAAAGCTCAACAACAATATAAGTACTATGCATATCAACATCCTGTCCAGAATCCATCGTATCAAATTGGGGATAGAGTATGGTTACTCAAAAAAAATTTGAAAACTTCAATGCCTTGTGCAAAGTTAGATCATGAAAGATTTGGTCCATTTACCATCTTGGCCAAGATTAATCCAGTCACCTTCAAGCTCCAGCTACCAAGTACCATGAGAATACACCCAGTTTTCCATGTATCCATGTTGGAACCATATCAGATTTCACCATTGAGGGGGAAGAGACCTAGTCCTTCACCACCTATCGAGATTGATGATCATGAGGAATTTGAAGTCGAGCATGTCCTTGATTTGAGAATATCCCGAGGAAGATTAGAGTACCTTATTCATTGGAAAGGGTATGACATCAGTGATCGTACTTGAGAACCTGCAGAAAACCTTCAAAGAGCACCAATCAAGGTTCGAGAATTCCATAAGAAAAATCCAATGAAGCTGAGACCAGAGAACGTGACCACTCCTCGTGGAACTCGTCGCTTGAAGGGGAGGTAATGTCATGGACAAAGGAAACCATCTTGAATCTCAAATTCCATGTGAATCCTATATCTCATGATTGGTTCAGAATTCGGGGAAACTAATGCTTCCATTGCATTCGGAATGTGCTGAAACCCTAAGATCGACTATCTTCTTGCTTGATTCGGACATCCAGAGACCATGCTTTGAATTGATGACATCATCGATGACATCATCAATTCGTAACCGCCCTAGAACTGCCCTTGGAAAACCTATATAAGGAGGGGTTGGCCACATTCATAATCAGTCTTGCCAATACCAGTCTTGGGAGCTCAAGGAGTCGTGACCGCCAAGTAAGTACTCTCCAAGTTCCAGTTCTAGTTCTTGTCTTGTTTCTTGTTCTAGTCTTGTCTAGTCTAGTTCTTGGACATCCTATCTTGTCCCCTTGTAATCTCATAGTATGACATCCTGTCGACTTCTTTCTTCTATCTTGTTCATCTCTCAGAAGGGAGTTCTTGTAATCCAGATATCGTGTTTCATACTTACGATCCCGGGATGTGGGATCTCCTGTATCATCTCTTGTCGAGTTTTAGCCTCTTATAAAACTTGAACTTAAGTTTGAATAGGCTCCAATCAATTTAGAGTCACAGAGGATTGAACTTAAATTTGACCATGTTGAACTCAAAAGATTGAAAACTCAAACTCTAGTTTGCGTTTGTCAATAAATTTAAGTTTGAATTTATTTCTATTATATACTAACAGTTTGGAACTTAAATTTTAGTTTCCCCCAAGCTCTTTTTTAGTAGAGGGACAAGCTCAAACTTAAATTAGAAGATCTACCTTAAGTTTGAGTGTATTTGACTCCAAGTTGAATAAACACTCATACCTAAGTCTAAAATTTGCTAACTCCAAGTTGAATAAAGACTCAAACTTAAATTCAGGTCTCTTTAACTCCAAGTTGAATAGAGGCTTAAACTTAAGTTTGAGGCTCCTTGACTTAAAGTTGAACAGAAGTTTGAATCTACCTTACTCAAATTTTTTCCTCTCTAAATCCAATTTTAAAAGAGGTTCAAACTTAAATTCAACCCTCTTTGACTTGAAGTTCACTAGAGGCTCGAACACAACTTCAAGATTCTATGCAAGTTGAATATATGCTCAAATGTAAGTTCACGCCTCTCTGAATACAAAGATGAAGATAGGATCAAACTTAAGTTTGAGCATCTCTGATTTGAAGCTGAATAGAAGCTTAAATTTAAATCTAATTTCTTTTTATCCAATTTGAAGAGACACTCAAACTTAAGTTATAGCTTCACTCACTTCAATAGAGGTTCCACTTTAAGTTTGAACTTGTCTTACTCAAAGTTGAATTAGATAGGATCTGCTGCAAGATGTAAGGAACTTGTATTATCTCCAAAAATCATTGGAGAGTTCACATGTAATCCCAAGTCTACATATAGCAATCTTATCCATATGGCTTCTTGACTAGCATTGGCTAGTCCTCTATATTCAACCTCTATTGACGACAAAGCAACCGTAGGTTGCTTCTTGGAAGACCATGAAATAGGCTTGTCACCCGCAAAAGAGACATAACCTGAGGTACTTCTCCTGTCATCCTTGCAACCTACCCAATCTGCATTTGAATATATCTTGATATCCAAATCTGAAGTGTAAGGGAAGTATAAACCTTGATTTTGAGTGCCCGTAAGGCACTTCAAAATCTTCTTGGTAGCTTCCAAGTGAGGTGCTCTAGGTTTGTGCATAAATTGAATTAAGACACTTACTCCATAAGCAATATCAATCCTTGTCAATGTAGCATAGTTTAGGCTTCCCACTATGCTTTGGTATCGTGCAATATTCTCAAGCACATCACCTTCATGAGCACTTAATTTTTGGTTTACCTCCATAGGAGTGCTTGCTACCTTGGCATCCTCCAAGTGAAACTTCTTCAACATATCCTGCCCATACTTTCTTTGAGTGATATAAATTCCAGAATTTGTATAGACTAACTCAAGTCCACGAAAATACTTTAGTGACCCTAGATCACTTATTTTGAACTCCTACATCATTTGATTCTTAATCTGCTTAATGACATTAGCATCATTATCTGTAAGTATGATATCATCAACATACACACATAGGTATATCACCTCTGAATTACTTCTCTTAACAAACAAAGAAGTATCTGCTTTACTCATGATGAATCCTTGATCTTGAAGGTATGTAGTCAACCTATGGTTCCATGCCCTAGGTGCCTCCTTCAATCCATAAAGAGATTTGTTCAGTTTACACACATGATTTACCTTGTTTGGGTCTTCATAGCCAGGAGCTTGAGCCATGTAAACCTCCTCTAAAATCGAGCCATTTTTTTTACATCCAATTGGTACATGTTCCAATTCTTTGATGCAGCCACACTTACCAATACCCTGATGGTTGGCATTTTGGTCACAAGTGAGAAGGTTTATTCATAATCAACTCCTTGGGTTTGTGCAAAACCCTTAGCCATAAGTCTAGCTTTGTACGTGCTTATTGATCCATCTGAATTTCTCTTGATCTTGTAGATCCATCTAGAAGCAATTACCTTCATAGACTCCTTCTTTGGCACTAGCTCCCAAGTATCATTTTCCTTGAGTGCTTCAATTTCTTCATCCATAGCTTCCTTCCATTGTTCCTTGGACTTTACCTCTTCATATGGTGATGGCTCTTCAAGTGATAAGTCTTTGGCAAGATAAATAGAATGCTTAGTAACTAAGGAAGTGGCATACCCATATCTAATTGGTTTCTTGCGCTCCCTTTGTGATCTTCTCATTGCTTGGTTGGATGATTCAGGTATGTCCTCCAACTTCTCATCTTGGTTTTGCCCTTTGATTTCCATGCCTTGAATTCTTCTAGGTTGATGATGTGCTCATCATCTGATTTGATGTCTTCAATCTAGTTTGGCTTCTCCTTGGTGAGACTTGGAAACTCCTCTTCCAAGTCATATGGCAACTTAATTTTCTTGCATTCACTTTCAAACCAAGAGTCATTCTCATCAAACAAAACATCTCTACTGAGCATAAATCCTTTGTTGGATGGATTATAAAACATGTATCCTTTCTGATTCAAGGCATACCCTATGAAGATGCACCTCTCTACCTTAGGGTCTAGCTTACCTCTGATTTGAGATGGGATATGCACATAAGTAACACATCCAAAGGTTCTACAATGATCAAGTGAAGGTCTTCTACCATGCCATGCTTCATATGGGGTCATTCCATCAAGTGATTTAGATGGCAACCTATTAACAAGATAGGTGGCAATAGATACACTTCTGCCCACAAATAATTAGGTAATTTTTTCTCATCTAGCATTGACCTAGTTGTTTCAACAATTAACTTATTTCTCCTCTCTTCCACCCCATTTTGCTCAGGGGTATCCCTTGTTGTGATTTCCCTTTTGATTCCTCTATCCTCCGAGAATGCAGAAAACTCATTTGAGAAGTACTCACCTCCTCCATCTGACCTTAGTCTCTTTAGTCTTCTTCTTGTTTGGTTTTCTACAAGTGCAAGATACTTCTTAAAGCAACTGAATACTTCATCTTTGTGCGTCATAAAATATAAGATAGTCCATCTATTGAAATCATCAAAAAAAGATACATAATACATTGATCCAAAAATTGAGAGATCCTTGTGTGGTCCCCATACATCTGTATGGACAAGTGAAAAGTCCTCATGCATGTAGCCTTTCTTTGAGAAGGGTAACCTGTGAGGTTTTCCAAACTCACAAGCACCACATTTATAGATCATGTATTGCTTGGATACATTAGGTATCCCAAGCACATATTGATCTCTACATATTTGCTTTAAGGTTCTCTCACCAATATGCCCTAATCTCTTATGCCAAATTTCAAGCTCTGACAATGTTTGATATTTGTAGCTATAAAGTGCAATATTCTTTGTATCTTCAAGTTCAAATGTAAATAACCTACCTGTCTTTTCTCCCCTGGAAATTCTCTTGAATCCATTTTGGGTATCCTCCACAAATGCTCCATATTCATTGAACCTAACTTGCAAACCTTTTTCCAAAATCTACCCAACACTCATAAAATTCTTGGGGATTGTAGGTACATATAGAACCCTGCTCAACAGATTTCTATTTCCATCAGAGGTTTTAACATTTCCTACCCTGACCATTGAATGCTTAGTGTCATCACTTGTTTGTACTTGATGCTTTCCCTTAGGTTCCTCAAGGTTAGAGAGAAGGGCTACATTACCTGCCACATGGTTTGAACATCCTGAGTCAATGTAGAAGAGATGGTCATCATTCATACCTTGATTTGAATTCATATTCATAATCAAAAGGGAATCCTCTTGTTCCTCTGTGTAATTGTTGTAGTCTTTCCTTGATTTGTAGCCTCCTTGGTAGTTGTTATTGTAATTGTTGTTGTAGTTGTTATTGTAGCCTTGATGATGATTGAATCTTCCTCTTGATTGTGTGTAGCCACCTCTTTGGAAACCTCTACCTCTCTGATTCTTGAAGTTCCTGTAACACTCATCTGTAGTGTGATTTGATAAACCACAAATATTACATGGGGAAGAGTTGAAAGGTCTCCCCCTACCTTTTTTACCTCATCTGTCCCTACCTCTTCATTTTCTACCCTGCATAGTTAGCTTGAGAGGTTGTACCTTCATCCTCAATCTTTTTGCTTTTCCCTTTCTCTTTAGACTTTCCTTTATCTGTGTATAAAGCAGGAGAGTTATAACCTCTTGATGAATTTCCATTTTTGTTGAGCTTGGCTTCATGGGTAAAGAGTTGTCCCATGAGTGTGGTAAGATCTAGAATCTGCATGTCCATGTACAAGTGCAGTTGTGAAGCTCTCCCATTTGTCATCTGCCTTAATACCATTGATTACTTGCCTCACAAGTTTCTCCTCTTCAATATCCTCTCCTATGCTTGCTAATTGTTCAGCCACATCCTTGACTTTGGTCACATACTCTGAGATGCCTTGCTTGGGTTGCTTTCTTTGAGTGGTAAACTCAATCCACAATTGGTTCTTCCTAGCCCTTGTGTTGGAAGAGAAATATGATGACAACGTATCCCAAGTCTCTTCGGATGTCTTACAGTTCCTAATGTGTGGAAGAAGAAAGTGAGAGATAGAGTTAAGTAAGTATGACCTTGCTAATGCATCTTTGGCACACCATGAATTGAATCTTTCATGCTCCTCTCTTGTAGGTTGTCCTTTGCTTCTGAAAATGGGCATCTCCTCATCTCCTAAGATGTATCCATAGAGACTCCTTCCTTGCAAGTATGTCTTGATCCTCAACAACCATGATTGGTAGTTGTTCGTGTCCAATTTATCAATGAAAGAAGGAAAACCATTTCCCATTTTACCTTACTTTGCTTTGATACCACTGTTGGAAAAGATGGATGGACACTCCAAGAAATGAGTTGGTACAACTAATCCCTGCTCTCTACCAGCCCTCTTCCACTTCAGAGTTGTGTTGTAGGACCTTTTAGCTTTCCAATGACACTAAATAAGTGCCTATGTACTTAGGAGATGATGTAATGTAGTGATTTATCCAAAACAAATAACTTCACAATTCATATCATCAAAAACCTTCTATTTTGGTTCACACACCTGTTGCTTGTTAAGCTCAGTGCTCACACCAGAATAGGAATGATACAAATTCCTTCTATATATATCTAACTAGCTTAAAGAGCTCATGATTCAAAGTTGAATCACTTAAAATGATTGACTATATACAGAGCAATCAATTTAGCAAGTGAAGAATTACCGTGTTTTAGGACCTCTGCAGAGAATGAACACTGCTAACTTCGAGGTGCGTCTCTCCCAATCCACTAAATGGAATGTCTTCAAACTTTCTCAGCATGTATGTGACTTAGAGCGGATTCAAACAAGCCATAGAACATTGAAAATGGTGGAGTAATGACTGAGATATGAGCAATACAAGAAATTGTTCTGAGTGACTATGATAGAGAGATCAACAGATATAAGCAATGACCTATTG
>CM035411.1:35861947-36124447 GCA_020310875.1 Ceratopteris richardii | reverse complement strand
GAACTACTACATTCTCCAATCATCATTCTTAGTAGGTGTGATGCAGGATCTAGCTACACCACTTCATCTCTTGTGATTATCCATCTCCTCCAACAATTCTCTATCAGCAAGCTGTTGGATTGTTGATTTACTTATGCATTACTTGACCACATATTTAGTTTGTTGTCTCATAGATGATAAGCTTTATGCATTGCCCAGGTGTCAAGCATTCGTAGGTGGTTAAGTGCATCTTTTGCTGCTTGAGTGTCACTTGGCTACTTGGATTATTTATCCCAAGGGGGATCACTACCGCTACATTTGCATGCTTTTTTTTACTCTGATGGGGCTGGTTGTTATGACACTTTTGTGTCCATGAGTGGTTTTTGCTTCATGCTTGGTACATCATGCATATCTTGGTTGAGAAAGAAGCAGTCTACTATGGCCACTTCTAGTTGTGAGGTTGAGTATAGGGCATCTTTCACTATGATTGTTGAGTGTATGTTGCTCAGATGCCTTATGGCTGATTTGGGTGTTGGTCAATCTTTTGTTGCCACCATCTTCATTGATAATCAGCGCGCATTGGCAACTACAAGGAGCCCAATATTCCATACTCACATTAAGCACATTGAGGTGCACTATCATTATGTCAGGGAGAGCTTCTCTACTAGAGAGATCAGTTTGGAATATATGCCCACACAGGAGAACATTGCAGACCTTTTCACAAAGGATCAACCTAATGAGAAGTTTGAAGCTTTCCACAAAGCTTTGGGCTTACTTCCTTTTGTGGATTGCGCATAGCTTGGCACTTCCTTATACATGAGTGCTAGCTCTTTGTTCACCACATCACTCCCAGGGGGATCTATTGTTATATTTAGGTAGTGATGTGTTGAACACACTAGGGTGTTTGGGGCACTTTTTTCCCTCTTTAGGACGTTATTTTCCCCTAGCATGTATATACACATATAGCCCTAATGGGTTACTAATCTTCTTCCTTGTGTTGTTCGCATGCTTTCGCAGACCAAAAACTTCAACTATATATACATCTATATATATATATATATATATATATATATATATATATATATATATATATATATATATATATATATATATATATATATATATATATATATATATATATATATATATGTGTGTGTGTGTGTGTGTGTGTGTATGCACATACAAAATGACACACAGAGACACACTTGCACACACACACATACACACCATGTGCATACACATATACGTGTGTGAGCATGTGTGTATGTATTTGTGTGCACTTGTGCATATGTGTGTGCTCAAATGTGCCTACAAAATTGTAGATACACATACACACATGTTCACACACATATGTGTATGCACATGGTGTATACATGTGTGTGTAGGTGTGTATGTTGTTGTGTGCTCGTATGTGCATGCACTGGTGTGTATGGACACATGTGCTCCTGTGCATACACATACCAGTACACACACATACAAACATTCTCACACACATACAAACATTCTCACACATATATATATATGTGTATGCATATGTTGTCTATGTGTGTGTATGTAAGTGTGCATGTGTGTGTGTGCAAGTGTTCATGTTTGTGTATACACATGTGCATATGCATGCCAGCACACACACAGATGCCCACTTTCACACACACATACCCACATGCTTATGCACATATATGTGTATGCACATGCTATGTATGTGTGTGTGCATACACATACCAACACACATGCACACATGCACACTTCCACACACACATACACATGCTCACACATATATATGTGTATGGACATGGTGTGTTTGTGTGTGTGTTCAATTGTGCATGTGTGTGAGATAGTATGTGCATGCACACTACACACATGCACACTATACACACATGCACACTTGCACACACACAGGTACACATGTTCATGCACATATGTGTGTGAACATGTGTGTATGTGTGTCTGGAAGTGTGCATGTGTGTGTGCATTCATTCACATACCATCACACACACATGTGTAGTTCCACATAGACATACACACGTTGTCGGAAGAATTTCCTCACTTGATTTAATATATGGGAAAATAAAAATATTTTGATTTAAAGTCAATTAGTTGATATCTCTCTCACATAAATTTTAATACATTGGTTTAAATTGACTAATTTTTTCTTCTCTTACTTAGTACCTGCAGGCAATAAAGATCATGGGAGCTGGGTTATACACAAATTTTCTTATCTAAAAGGACTTAAGTTTATAGTTGGATACAAGGAAGTATTATGATATATATATTTTAATTATGCTCATATGTGTGTATGCATGGGTATGTGTCATGTGTATGTATCTTATCTGCTTAACTATATTTATATTGTTAAATAAATATGCCTAAGTTGTGTTCGATATGAGTATTGAATTTTTAGGCCTTTATGCTTGCCTTCATCAATGAACAGGAAAAATTTAAGAGTATAAAAATTCTTCCTATGAGTTCACTTACAGGTAAGACCAAGAACCATTTGTATATTTACTTTTTGAATATATCAATTTATTTAAGTTTCTTTATCCTAAGTTTTTTGACCCATTTGTGAATTTATGCTTATAAATCTTTGTTAATTTATAATTAACATATGTTTAATTAGCTATTAAATGATTATTAAAGACAACTATAAAATAATTGTTAATAACTATAATAAATAGTTAACTAAATAATTTTTAATAACTAAATCTAATAACTAATATTTTAATTTTGACATATGTATGAAATAATTTAATAGTTATTAGTAAATAATTTCATAATATAGTAAAAATATGTTTTAATAAATACATTTTATCTTTACATTATATAATAAATGAGTGAAGGTTAAAATTTTAACTTGTTTTTTTTACGTGTGTATAAAAGAAGTGTATGTTGTGTTATGGTTATGTAGTTCATGCATGTGTTTTAGTGTGGTATGTGCTAACTAACTAAATTAATGTATTAGTTAAACTATAAGACTGCATGTGCTTACGAACACCTATGAATGCATATAAAAATAAGTTAAAGAAATGTGTGATGTTCCTATTGCATCTCCTACAGGTACGTGATCGTAGAGAGAGAGAGAGAGAAAGCCTGAGTCTCCCCCCCTCCTCCATAGCTCCTTCAAGATCGACAGCTTCACTCAATCAATTTTACAGAGACACAAAGAGAGGGAGAGAGAGAGAGAGAGAGAGAGAGAGAGAGAAAGAGAGAGTTGTCTGCATCACCTCCTCTCCTCTCCATCTCTCCGTGCATCTTCTATTCTTACATTTCTTGGCTACGTCTCGATTCATACGGCTGACCCTGACCCTCAATAGTCATCGAGCATATCATCTCTATTTCTCGTCTTCCAAAGCTGTGTTAGGCTACATAATTTGCTATTCCATAGGCAAGCGATGGCTCAGGAGGCGCTCTTGAAGGACATATATTCCAATAAAAAGGAGCTTGACAGTAAGAATCCCATTGCAGTCGATAAAGTGAAGGTTGAAACAGAAGATGCCAATCAGCAAGCTGTTTTGATTGCAGAGGGGGTGCCCCTTCTCGGCACTCCTCAAGTTCAGGTGCCTGCTTCTCCTTGGAGCACAGGGCTTTGCGCTTGTCTCGGAAACAATGAAGAATTTAGTTGTAGCGATCTCGAAGTGTGGCTGTTGGGCTCAACTTTCCCCTGTGTGTTGTATGCCAGTAATGCTGTGGCTTCAACCAACTGTAGAGAACACATTCTCTAATCATCTGCTGGCTTATTGTGGGTTGTTCTGTTTGGGCAACTTGTTATGCGGATTCAATGCCTTAGCTTCGTGCTTTTCCAGTTCATATCGCACAAATCTTTGAAAGACTTACAACTTGATGGGCTCTGGATGTAGCAGCTACTGTGGAGAAAATGCCAACCACAAAAGAGTTGTTTGCATCACCTCCCCCATCCTCTAGCAGCATGCGATAGGTAGAATATGAGGGAGAGAGAGAGAGGAGAGAGAGAGAGAGAGAGAGAGAGAGAGAGAGAGAGAGAGAGAACTCACCTCTTTGCCCCCCCCTCCATCCTCGACAGATGCGCAAAGGCACAAGACGGAGAGAGAGAGAGAGAGAGAGAGAGAGAGAGAGAGAGAGAGAGAGAGAGAGAGAGAGAGAGAGAGAGAGAGAGAGAGAGAGAGAGAACTCACCTCTTTGCCCCCCGCTCCATCCTCGATAGATGCGCAAAGGCAGAAGACAGAGGAGAGAGAGAGAGAGGGGAGAGAGAGAGAGAGGGAGAGAGAGTGATCTTTTTGGTAGCTGCACGCACGGACAGAGAACACGAGAGAGAGAGAGGGGGAGAGAGAGGGAGAGAGAGAGAGAGAGGGTATGCATGTAGGCATATGATGCATTAGAGCATGTATGCATATGCATGATAGGAATGGTGAGCATGTATGTGTTATGCAAGTGTATGTTTGCATGTATGCAAGTATATGAATGCATATATGCATGTGTAAGTAAGCATTTATGCATGTATATGCATGTGTGTTATGTATGTGCATGTATATGTATGTGAGTATATGTATGCATATGAAGTGATTCATGTATGCATGTGATGTGATGCATGAATGCATGTGTTGAATGTATGTTTATGCATATAAAGAGAATGCATGAATGATGTGTATGTATGCAAAGATTAGTGTATGCATGAGAAGTGTTAAATGCATATGCATATTAGAATTAATGCATATACATATGAATGAAAATTGATGCATGTATGCAAGTAGATGTTTACATATGCATGTAAATTAGGATGATAGTGTATAAATGTGTAAGTAAGATGCATGTATGCATGTATATTAATGCATGCTTGAGTGAGTGTGCATGTATGCATAAGTGAATGTGTGCATGTACATATACGATAGAGTTTTGAATGCATGCAAGTGAGAAATGCATGTATGCATGAGTGTATGCATGTTAGTTTGATATGTATGCATGTTAAATGCATGTATGCATGAGTGATGTATGCATGTTAGTTAGTGTGCATGTATGCATAAGTGAATGTGTGCATGTACATATATGATAGAGTTTTGATGTATGCATGCAAATGAGAAATGCATGTATGCATGGAAGTGAGAAATGCATGTATGCATGCAAGTGAGAAATGCATGTATCCATGAGTGTATGCATGTAAGTATGATCTGTATGCATGTTAAATGCATGTATGCATGAGTGATGTATGCATGATTGTATGCATGTTAGTTAGCATGCATGTATACATGAGTGTAAGCATGTTAGTATGAGTTTATGTATGATGCATGTATGCATGAGTGTATGCATATGGTATAAGTGTATGTATGTATAATTGTATGCATGTAGTATGAGTGTATGTATGCAAGTAGATGTATTCATATGCATGTAAGTTAGGGAGATGTGAAGAAATGCATGTTTGCATATGAAGTGATGTATGTATGCATGAGTGTATGCATGTGGTATGTGTGTGCATATATGCATGAGTGTATGCATGTGTGCATGTATAGTTAATGTATATGCATATGATGTGTGCATATGGATGAATACATGTGCATATGAGAGTATGCATATGCATGTAAGTTATGAATTTAGTATATGCATGTGTATGCATGTGAAGTGGATGTATGCATGTGTATGTCTCTTAGAGTAAGATGAATATGTATAAATGCATGTGAATAAGTGCATTATATGTATGAGCATACATATGTGCATATAATAATATGCATGTTAAAGAATAATGTTGTATGTAAGCATATATGTATATAATTATATATACATTAGAAGATTAATTAACATGTGTTAGCATAGGTTTAAATTATGTTAAGTAATGAATGTTAAATTAATAAATGAGTGTGAGTTTTATATTTATTAAAAGAATACTTATTTATTCCTATTGATTCTCTTGCAGATCATTGTGAAGAAGATTATGAGATTACGAGATTACGAGATTCCTAGATTACGAGATTATGAGATTACGAGATTACGAGATTGAAGCAGCATATGATATTAAGAAATATAAATTTGTATAGGAATATTTTCTGAGAAATTTATTAGAACTCTTTATAAGAATTTGTATAGGTTTAGAATTGTTCCTAAAGTTTCTCATACTTTCACTTTTCGATTTAATTAAGATTTTATTTTGCACTTTCATATGTCTAAACATTAAGCTAAGACAAGTAATTTTTTTTAGGAACATTTATTTGGACGCTAGAAATATACTTTCATAAGAATCTTAGTTCTTAAATTAAACTTAAATAGATTAAAAACCTTTAGCTTTTATCACCCAAAGATGGAGAACTCAATCCAAAACCAGAAGCATACTAAGAAGCACCCTCGGTGTAGTCATATGGTTAGGTTAGCGTGAATCTATTGGATGAGCGTTTACATCCCTCCACACCCCTCTACAACAACCTTGGTGAACCCAACGTGAAGTGTGATGATAGTGTGCTTAGGGTTTTCGTTGTATTTTATAGCATAAAAAGGGTTTTAGATTTAAGTTCTTTTGATTTAGAGTTATTGCTTTTATTTCTTTCTTGTTTTATCCAAAATCAACGAAATTGTTATTAAGGAAATTAATAGAAATTTTGTTAAACCAAAATATCTAAATGAAGGAAATATAATTTTTAAAATTTATCTACTTTATTAAAGAAACCTTTAGAATTAAAAAGATTTAAACATTTAAGTTCTAAAAAGTTTTAAAAAATTAAAAACTTGAAAAGTAAGAGAAAAATCTACTTATAAATTCAAAAGATTAAGTTAAAGAGATAAGTATAAATTTAGAAAACAAAAATATTTAAGAAAAGAAGTTAGAAATAGTAAAACCTAGGATTAGGTAAAGCCAACATTCCTAGCTTTATCAACTAGTGATAGGTTTAGGCAGTTTACAGAACAATTAGAACCTGTTATTAGGGATCTACTACTCCATTCAAAGCGTTATCAAGAACACAAAATGGAGGAGATGTTCAAAACTATGATGATTGAGAAGCAAGGAACACGCACAATCCAAGACATTTTAAGAGAAAAAGGCAAATTCACTGGCTTAAACATTACTCAGTACCTGGAGGGATTTGAGGAGCAAGTGCAAATCCAAGATTTACCTGATGATGTTTTAGTCAAATATTTTGGCCGAGTTGTTTCTAGCTCAATCCTAGAAAGTATACAAGAGCACGCCAATAAACCTTGGGAAGAATTTAGAAAAGAATTACATAAGATGTTCTATCTTGAGGACTTTAGCCAGCATAGTCGGGAAGGATTTTTGCGATGGATAGACTCTGTAAAGAGCAATGAGTCCTTAACTCATCTTCACGGTGAGTTTATGAGACGTTTAGCTCAACTCCCCGAAGATGATAGAAACGCAATAAATCCAGATGTAATTATATATTTCCTTAAGATACTAAGTCTAAGAAGGGTAGAAGAGCTCCACGTGCTATAATGATTTCTGAGCTCAAGAAGAAGAATGATGCTAGGGAAATCTTAAATGATATTCTTCTAAAAAGTCAAGTAACGATGTCTCTTGAACAAGTGTTTTCAATTGCAAAACCTGAGTTCAAGGACAGTTTTATTCGACTGATTAGAAGGAGACGTTTTCCATTGCCTCAAGAGGAAGATATGCAAGATGTGGCAGAAGAAACTCTAGCTATGAATGATGCAGTCACACTAAGTGAGAGTGATTACAAAGACGATGAAGAGTTTACAACTGGAAGCGTAAACAGAAATTTTTTAGGACTGATACAGCCTAATGAAGAGATGTTCAAAAGTGAAAGTAAATTCAATTCTACCTTCTGGGCACGGGGCACACCAGAAGTGAAAATTAGAATTGGAGATGAGAAGGATTCCTGTTTAGCTCTGGCTCTCATTGACTCGAGGTTAGAGATAAATGTTATTTCAAAGAAGTTTTTTGACAAATTTAGATGGCCAATTGACAAAGAGCACGGTTGGAGAATGAGAACAGCTGACAATGGCTCTGGCATTTTATTAGGTGCATGTGCGAATGTTCCTATAATGATAGGTGGTGTTCGAGAAGAGTTTCACTTCTTCGTTCAAGATAATTGTTCGTATGAAGTAATTCTCGGATAGCCATTTATAGCTCAAATGAGAATGGAAACAAAAGCAATGAACAACGGGTCAGCATATGTAAGAATTCGATCCAAATCATGGATAGATTCTTTGCAAGTTATGACAGTATGCCCAAACCATACAAGAAATAGGAAGAACTTAAGAAGAAGTCCCATTGACTCGATCAATCATGTATGTGATGATCCGCTGGCTGTAAGAGAATATGGGGCTTATTATGATCAATTTTTTTGCTAGACTCCACTATTGAGCGGGACAATAGTGGAAATTGTTTTGATGTCTCGCCTATTGATGTTCATAATTTCGAAGATTACTTAGTTTGTACTCCTACGACTAGTTTACATTATATTACTAAAGAAAATCTTACAAAAACATTTAGAAAACAGAATGAAAAATATTTTAGAAAATCAGGATTACTTTCAAGTGATGAAAAAATTGAGTGTATAATCGAACTCTCAAAAAGTTCTACTTTATTAGAAGAGCTAGAAAGTGTTTCTCAAGAAAATTTAATTACGAGAATTTGATGGTTCTGTGTTAAGAAATTTGATTGCAGGGAAAAGAATAAAGTTGTTTAAAAGAAGAGAAAGCAGTAAGTTCGAGTTAGACAAAGACTTCTTAGAAGACAAAAATGAAGATGAAGAATAACTAGGTGACTTAATTCTAATTATTCTTTAATGTTTATAACAATGTCTCTTTTTCATGCATTTCATAAATAGGGTTTTATTTGTTTCTGATATAAATAGAAAATTTATTAAAATTACGTAAATAATGAACGAGAAATTAAAGTAGAGGACTACCTAGAACTTGTCCATACAGATGTATGGGGACCAAGTAAGGATCCCTCAATTTTTGGATCAAGGTATTATGTATCTTTCATTGATGATTACAGTAGGTGGACTGTATTGTACTTTATGAAGCACAAAGATGAAGTATTCAGTTGCTTTAAAAAATATCTTGCACTTGTGGAGAACCAAAGAGGGAGAAACCTAAAGCGACTAAGGTCAGATGGAGGAGGTGAGTACTTCTCAAATGAGTTTGATGCATTCTTGCAAGACAGAGGAATCAAGAGAGAAATTACAACAAGGTATAACCCTTAGCGAAATGGGGTGGCACAGAGGAGAAATAGATTACTTGTTGAAATAGCTAGGTCAATGTTAAATGAGAAAAAACTACCTAATTATTTGTGGGCAAAGAGTGTATCTACTACCACTTATCTTGTAAACAGGTTGCCATCTAAATCTCTTGATGGGATGACCCCATATGAAGCATGGCATGGTAGAAGAATTTCACTTGATCATTGTAGGATCTTTGGATGTGTAGCTTATGTGTATATCCCTTCTCAGATAAGAGGTAAGCTAGACCCTAAGGCAAAGAAGTGCATCTTCATAGGGTACGACTTGAATCGGAAAGGATACAGGTTCTACAATCCTTCAAACAAAGGATTTATGGTCAGTATTGATGTTTTCTTTGATGAGAATGACTCTTGGTTTGATAGTGAATGCAAGAAAGTAAAGCTACCTTATGACTTGGAAGAGGAGTTTCCAAGCCTCACTAAGGAGGAGCCTACTCAGAATGGAGACATCAACTCAAATGATGAGAACATCATCAACCTAGAAGAGTTCAATGCATGGAAGTCCAAAGGCAAAGTCAAGATGAAGAAGTTGGAGGATATACCTAAATAATCCAACCAAGCAATCAGAAGATCACAAAGGGAGAGCAAGAAGCCAATCAGATATGGGTATGAAACTTCCCTAGTTACTAAGCACTCTGTCTATCTTGCAAAAGATTTGTCATTTGAAGAGCAGGATTAGCTCTTCAAATGACAAATCATTTGAAGAGATTATCTGCAAAAGATTATTTATGTTCATTAGCTAGCTAAAGAGGCCTACTACACTCTCCAATCATCATTCTTAGCAGTTGTGAAGCAGGATCTAGCTACACCACTTCATCTCTTGTGATTATCCACCATCTCCTCCAACAGTTCTCTATCAGCAAGTTGTTGGATGGTTGATTTACTTATGCGTTACTTGAACACATATTTAGTTTTTGTCTCATAGATGAGAAGCTTTATGCATTTCCCAGGTGTCAAGCATTGGTAGGCGGTTAAGTGGACCTTTTGCTACTTGAGTGTCACTCGGTTACTTGGATTGTTTATCCCAAGGGGGGATCACTAGCGCTAGATTCGCATGCTTTTTTTAACTCTGATGGGGCTGGTTGTTATGACACTTTTGTGTCCATGAGTGGTCTTTGCTTCATGCTTGGTACCTCATGCATATCTTGGTTGAGCAAGAAGCAGCCTACTATGGTCATTTCTAGTTGTGAGGTTGAGTATAGGGCATCTTTCACTATGATTGTTAAGTGTATGTGGCTCAGATGCCTTATGGCTGATTTGGGTGTTGGTCAATCTTTTGTTTCCACCATCTTCATTGATAGTCAGAGCGCATTGGCAATTGCAAAGAACCCAATGTTCATTACTCGCACTAAGCACATTGAGGTGCACTATCATTATGTCAGGGAGAGGTTCTCTACTGGAGAGATCAGTTTGGAATATATGACCACACAGGCGAACATTGCAGACCTTTTCATAGAGGCTTAGCCTAGCGAGAAGTTTGAAGCTTTCCGCAAAGCTTTGAGCTTACTTCCTTTTGTGGGTTGATTGCACATAGCTTGTCATGTCCTTATACATGAGTGCTAGCTCTTTGTTCACCACATCACTCCCAAGGGGTTCTATTGATATATTTAGGTAGTGATGTGCTTGAACACACTAGGGTTTTTGGAGCACTTTTTTCCCTCTTTGGGAGGTTATTTTCCCCTCGCTTGTATATACGCATATAGCCCTAATGGGTTACTAATCTTTTGTAAATTCTCCTGGTAATACATTTGGTATTGTATGTTTTGCTCCAAGCTTCTTCTTCTTCCTTGTGTTGTTCGCATGCTTTCGCATACCAAAAACTTCAACTACATATATATATATATATATATATATATATATATATATATATATATATATATATATATATATATATATATATATATATATATATATATATATATATATATATATATATATATATATATATGTGTGTGTGTGTGTGTGTGTGTGTGTATATGTGTATATGTGTATGTATGTATATATATATATATATATATATATATATATATATATATATATATATATATATATATATATATATATATATATATATATATATATATATATACACATATACATATATATATATATATATGTATATGTGTATGTATGTATATATATATATATATATATATATATATATATATATATATATATATATATATATATATATATATATATATATATATATATATATATATATATGTATGTATGTATGTATGTATGTATGTGTGTGTGTATGTATGTATGTGTGTATGTATGCACATACCAATAGACACACAGGGACACACTTGCACACACTCACATACACAACATGTGCATACACATATATGTGTGTGAGCATGTGTGTATGCGTTTGTGTGCACTTGTGCATATGTGTGTGCTCAAATGTGCCTGCAAAATTGTAGATACACATACACACATGTTGACACACATATATGTGCATGCACTCTCACGAGGAAGGAGATAAGGAAGAGAGCTCACACACACACTCTCACTCTCAAGGAGAAGCACACACTCAGATTGAGGCAAGGAAGAATGATCTTCTTCTTCTTCTATTACATAAAAAGGAATGTACAAGAATGACCTAAAAACAAGAATACAACAAGTGCAATATATAAAGATCAGTACGTAAGGAAAAACCTAATGTCCGCAAATGTGGGAGCTAGCAACGAACAAATGTGCCATCATTCTCGATAGATAAATCTAATAATTCTCAATGAAGTATCCCTGACATATACCGACGTGACCACTATACATGTCAGAGAAACAAAAAATTGGTACGTGTCATCCTGGATCATCACATGTTGAGCTTGATATCTCAACACTCCCCCTCAAGCTCAATGCCATATCCTATAATCCAAGCATCTCCCGAAACTTCTTCAACTTCTCAGCTCCAAGTGCTTTGGTGAAAATATCAGCAACCTTCTCATCTGTTCTCACATAAACAAGATCAATATCACGTGCTAATACCTTCTCTCTGATGAAGTGATAATGTACCTCGATATGCTTTGTTCTAGCATGCAAAATAGGGTTCCTTACTAACTGTATGCTGCTAAGATTATCACAATAGATAGTGATAGGCTTTTGCACTTCCACACCTAAATCTGCAAGTAACATCTCCAGCCATGATGTCTCACATGCTGCCATTGCAGCACCTCTATACTCAGCCTATGTATTGGAGAAAGCAACAGTGGGTTGCTTCTTGTTGCTCCACATAATAGCTGCACTCCCAAGTGAGAATAGAAAGCCACTAGTAGATCTTCTATCTGGAATGCTACCAGCCCAATCTGCATCGGTGTATCCATAAACCTGCAAATCTACACCAGCCTCATAAAACAATGCATAATCCAAAATAGCACTTACATAACGTAGAGTGCACCTCATAGCATCCAAATGTGGCTTCCTATGAACCTCCATAAATTGACTTTCAAGTCTAACATTATAGCTTAGATCAGGCCTTGTAATTGTGAGATATATAAGACTTCCCACAATTTTCCTGTACATAGTAGCATTTTCTAATGCTTCACCTGACGTAGCATCCAACTTCAAATTCTGATCTAATGACATAGAAATTCGCTTACAACCAGCCATACCATACTTTTGCAACATATTCAAGGTATATTGCCTTTGCGACATCGATATACCTATTTTTATATGTATAAACTCAATGCTCAAGAAATAGCACAGCACACCAAGATCTTTCATGTCAAATTCCTGCATAAGAATTTGCTTTACCTCTTTGATGCTCCCTTCATTATCACCACCTATAATCAGGTCATCAACATAAATAGCCACAATAGTGATGCCATCATCAGCCTTCCTTGCATATAGTGAAGGATCTGCATCACACATAGAAAACCCTACTGGTTAAGTAATCAGCAATCCTTGCATGCCATGCACGAGGGGCTTGCTTCAGCCCATACAAAGCCTTTTGCAACCTGCAAACATATTTTGGATGCTTTGAATCTTCATATCCTTGTGGCTGGTCCATATATACTTCTTCCTGTAACTCACCATGTAGGAAAGCATTCTTCACATCTATCTGATGCAAAGTCCATCCTTTTGTTGTAGCTAATGCAACAAGTGTCCTGACAGTAGACATTTTAGCTACAGGTCCGAATGTTTCCTCATAATCAATGCCATATGTCTGTGCATATCTTTTAGCTACCAATCATGCTTTATACCTGCTCATGCTACCATCATCATTATGCTTTACCTTGTAAACCCATTTGCAGCCTATGGATTGCTTTCCTTGCGGCAATGGAACCAGCTTCCATGTATCGTTTCCATAAAGTGCAGCCATCTCCTCATCCATATCATTTTCCCAATCTGCAATTCCAATTGCATCTTCAAAGCAAGAAGTTTCAGCATCTTGTATTACCTTTGTCATGTAGGCATAATGATGAGCCATGTAACTATCATATGTCAATCATTGCACTGAATTCTGCATCCTCCCAGATCTTCTTGGTCTTGGGTCACTTCTCCTTGTATCATCTGCATGTGCCCTTCTTACTCTTGGAGTCTTCATAGAGGGCAATCCAAGTTCCTCATCAAGAATCTGTTCTGAACCGCTTGAATCCCCATCAACATCTTCAAAACCTGCACATGTTTTATGACCAGCAAAATCTTTTCTTTACCTTTCTTGGATGTATTTGATGAATTTGATGGACTGAAATCTCCATGTAATCTTCCACTCCATGGATTTGAGTTGGAACTATTGCTTGGTGATGCATCCGGTCCACTCAAAACCTGAGATTCTGCACTTGATTTTTCAGCATTTTCTTTTTCATTTGGTTCAAGACTCAGTCCTTCTTTGGCATCTGTATAGAAGCTTGAAATTTCATCAAATACCACACCTCTGCTCACCTTTACCTGTCGTGTGAGTGGGTTATAACATTTATATCCCTTTTGCTCAAGGGAGTATCCAATGAAGACACACTTTTTTGCTTTTGGATCAAGCTTCATCCTCAATTCATTTGGGACATGTACATATGCAATACAGCCAAAAACTTTCAGATGTGATAAGTTTGGCTTTTTACCTGTAAACTTCTCTTAAGGTGTAACTTGATGTACAGCAGTAGTCCAAGTTATGTTCATGATGTATACAGCAGTATGCAGAGCTTCTGCCCAAAAACAATGAGGCATATTCTTCTCAGCCATCAAGGCTCTTGCTATTTCTGCAATATGTCTATTTTTTTGTTTAGCAACACCATTTTGTTGTGGTGTGTACCTGCATGAAAACTGGCACTGAATGTACTTCCCTGTCTGATTTTCCACCATAGCTTTAAAATTTCGGAAGTGAGTGAACACCTCCCTCTTCTCTTTCAACAAATATACCCATACTTTGCGTGTATGGTCATCAATGAAATTAACATAAAACCTGCAACCACCCATAGATGTGGTCTTTGCTAGACCCCAAACATGTGTATGTACTACTTCTAATACATTCTCACTAACATGCTTGTCATGTGGAAATGATTCTCTTGATTGTTTACCAAATTGACATGTTGCACATACCTTTTGCATTTCTACAACTTTGAAATTTGGTAGTCCATGGACAATCTCCTTTGACTGCATCAATTTCAGCCTTTGCAAGTTTGCATGTCCAATCCATTTGTGCCACATCTCTATATCTGCAATAACTTCTGAACCTTATGCAAACATGGCTGCATTCATTTCATGAATCTTCACATTTAAGGTGAACATCCTACCCACTTTGTTTCCTTTGGCAACCAGTCGTCAATCCTGCTTGTACTCTTCTACATATAATAATCCATCGGCATGGAACCTAACTTCACTACAAGAAATAGGGGGCGTAGTGATGCCCCCGAATTGAAAAAAAAGGAGCAACATCGCTTATGCAATGCTAACGTCGCACAAGCGATGGTGCTATTTTTGGATTTCTTTTTACGGGCATTCGTCGCATAAGGGATGCCTGCATCGCATATGCGACTCTAAATGAGTGTATCACAAATAGTGGCGCTAATGAGTGACGTTATTTGCGATGTTGGCAAACTGGATAGCATCGCATATGCGACGCTCTGGAATGTTAAAAAAAATTGATTTCTCCCGACACATTTGTGCCGGGATTTGGACGCGAGAGCAAGAAGAGACCGAGAGAGAGAGAGAGAGAGAGAGAGAGAGAGAGAGAGAGAGAGATCACACGAGAGAGAGAGAGAGAGAGAGCACGAGAGAGAGAGAGAGAGATGCATCTTATTGAAGCAAGGTATGCACACACACACACGCATACATATGCATACACACACACATATACACACATAGGCACACACACAAACACACACATAGACACACACATACATACACACAAATACACACACATATACACACATACACACATAATGTTGCATACACACATGCACACATAATGCATACACATGCACACACATGTACACATACATATACACACACATACACACACACATACACACACATATATGCATACACACACATAGAGAGACATGCACAAACATACAGATACATGCATACATATGCATACATAATGCATATGCATATGTGTACATACATACATACTTACATGCATACACACACATGTACATACATAATGCACATGCATACATACACATACATAATGCATATGCATACATAATGCACATGCATACATACACATACATAATACATACACACACATATGCATACATAATGCATACACACACATACACACACATATGCATACATACATGCATACACATACACACATAGACACATACACACACATAGACACATACACACACATAAACACATACACACTCATAGACACACACATACACATAGATGCACACACACATACACACACATAGACACCTACACATATGATGATGCATTCACACACATACACATGCATACACACATACACACACATATACACACATATACACACACATATATGCATACACACACACATAGAGAGACATACACACACATACACATACATGTATACATATGCATACATAATGCATATGCATATGCATACATACATACTTACATGCTTGCATACACATACATAATGCATACATAATGCATATACACACATACACACACTTATGCATACATACATGCATACACATACACACATAGACACATACACACACATAGACACATACACACACATAAACACATACACACTCATAGATGTGTAGAGACAGATACACATAGACACACACACATATACACACACACATACACACATAATGATGCATACACACACATACACAGGCATACTCATACATATGCATACATACATGCATACACATACACACATAGACACATGCACACACATAGACACATACACACACATAAACACATACACACTCATAGATACACACACATTCACATAGACACACACACATATACACACACATACACACATACTTACATGCATACATACACACATACATGCATACATACATACTTACATGCATACATAATGCACATGCATAGACACATAAACACACATAGACACATACACACACATAAACACATACACACTCATAGATACACACACACACATACACACACATATACACACACATACACACCATACACACACATACACATGCATACACACATACAAATACATATACACACACATACACACACATAGAGAGACATACACACATACACATACATGCATATATATGCATACATAATGCATATGCATATGCATACATACATACTTACATGCATACATAATGCACATGCTTACATACACGTACATAATGCATACACACACATATGCATACATAATGCATACACACACATACACACATATGCATGTATACACACACATACACACCATACACACACATACACATGCATACACACATACAGACACATATACACACACATACACACACATACACACACATAGAGAGACATACACACATACACATACATGCATATATATGCATACATAATGAATATGCATATGCATAAATACATACTTACATGCATACATAATGCACATGCTTACATACACGTACATAATGCATACACACACATATGCATACATAATGCATACACACACATACACACATATGCATACATACATGCATACACATACACACATAGACACATAAACACACATAGACACATACACACACATAAACACATACACACTCATAGACGCGTAGCAACACATACACATAGACACATACACACACACATATACACACACACAAACATACACACATAGACACATACACACATAATGATGCATGCACACACATACACATGCATACACACACATATGCATACATACATGCATACACATACACACATACATACACATAAACACATACACACTCATAGACACACACACATACACATAGACACACACACACACACATACACACACATACACACACATATACACACACACATACACACATAATGATGCATACACACACATACACATGCATACACACATACAGACACATATATACACACACATACACACACATATATGCATACACACACATAGAGAGACATACTCACACATACACATACATGCATACATATACATACATAATGCATATGCATATGCATACATACATACATGCATGCATACATACACATACATAATGCATACACACACATATGCATACATAATGCATACACACATACACACATATATGCATACATACATGCATACACATACACACATAGACACATACACACACATAGACACATACACACTCATAGACGCACACACATACACATAGGCACACACACATACACACACACATATACACAGACACATACACACATACACACATACACACATACACACATAATGATGCATACACAACATACACATGCATACACACATACACACACATACATGCACATACATACACACACATGCATACATACACATACTTAATGCATACACACATACATATGTACACGTATATATATTGATTTCTAACCATTTTGTTTTATATGTTAGGTATTATGGATCCTAGTAGAGAGAGAAAGGTGAAAATCACTCTCATAAAAAGTCTTATGAGAGCAAGATTTCCGTCTGATACTCTAGGGGCCATCATGTGTGATTACTCAGAGATGTCAGATGAGGAGCTGGACTGTACGATCCAGAAGCTTACCTAGTGATTAGAGGAGGGCTCTTCTGTGGCTCCACATGCAGGAAGACAGCTTTCTGCTCCTAGGTATGTTTTTTTTAATAAACTTTTTTAATGATATTATAACACATATTTTTATTTATTTTTATCTATTTATTTTCAGGACACCTATACCACGTCCAGATCGTGATAGCAGAGCAGAGTTGCCTATGAGGACATCCATAGGCACCTTAGGACTAGAGTGCGATATAGAGCAGAGGGGAACATTGTGTACATAGGGAATGGATTCGAGTTTGAGAGAAGAATGCAGGCACTATGCGACTATTACCTGCGCCTTGTCCACTTACCGTGGAGGTAAGTAAAAATTTTACGTATAAATTGAAATAAATATCTTATGTTTTATTTACATTTTTTTTTTAGTGAGCATTATGAGAGGGATAAAAAATATGTACTTAGTTCACTTGAGATAGAGTTTGGGACAGGATGGTCGCTTAAGTGGTGTCTAAAAGAGATGCGGACACTTATGGCTCATTGTTGCAATAATGCACGATATGCACTGCTTTTATGTATATATATGTGGATATGAGTATGTGTGTTTATGCATGTATGTATGTATATGAGAGAGAGAGAGAAAAGAGTGAGACTACAGGTACAAATACACGCATACACACACATATAAACCATACATGCACATTTACACACATACACATACATGCACATTTATACATACACACACATACATGCACATTTTTACACACACATACACATGCATGCAGTTACTCACATATAATAAATACACATAGACACATACACATACTCACATACACGTACACATACTCACATACACATACACATGCATAATCATATGTACACACACATAGACTCATATAATCATATTTACATGCATATATACATATACGCATGCATATATACACACACAGAACACATGCATATGCACATATAGATACACATACATACACAACACATGCATACGCATAAATAAATAAATCCTAATTCAAAAATCCTAAATTGAAAACACTAATTTTGATATTAGGGTTTTGAAACCCCTAATTTAAAAACTCTAATTCAACCTCTTAGCCATATGTTTGAAGTATATGTACACATTGCATCTATTCCTCCGATGTCCTATTAGAGAGATGTCTCTCCTCCCAACCTTATGCCTCTATATATAGCTACTCGAATCAATGAGGATCATAATATATATAACGATATATACACATCATGTAGATACACATACATAAATACAAAATGGAGTAGATATATTATGCATCACACATACATGCCTAAATGCACACATAAATATATATATACATGCATACATATTTACATGTACACATTTACACATAGACATATATACATATATACATATATACATGTACACATCACATATACATGCCTACATGCACACATAAACATATATATACATGCATACATATTTACATGTACATATTTACACATAGACACATATACATATATACATGTACACAATTATAAACACTTGCATATATTACATGAATACATGAATATTTTACATAAATGCATATGCATATATACACATATGCATATTTAACACATGTATACATATATCACATAGATGCAAACACATACATATACATGAAATAGATATATATGCATACTAACATATGTATACATATAATACACATGAATACACACACATATGCATACATACATGATAAAAATTTGCTCCTCGAAGATAAAGCTATATATAAAATAATTAGAGATACCCCCGAGCTTCATGTTCTAACTTAAAAGAACATGATTTCATCTCTCTAGTAGGATTCATGGTTATTCAAGCTAATAAAAAAATCTATTATCTGATATCCATTCAGAAGCTTCAAGTTATTGATCGATAACTAGAGTAGAATTTACTATCTAATCTGCTCATATGTTTTTATTATTGCCATCATTTTGGTAACACATCAATATAGTCTCATCTTCATTATCCTTATTGATTTCATTTATTTCTTCTATTGTTAAATCTATGTTCTCATGAATCACATCATCTATTGATGGATTAATATCTATTTCTGGTAATTCCTCCTCCTCATCAATAGAATCAGCATGTAGAGAATTATCCTCTTCATCAAAAAGATTCGTATCATTATCATGTATAATGATTCTAATTTCTATTTCAGATGTTGATGTATCAATATCTGATGTTGAATCATCAAGAGGACTTTCTTTGATCTTTCTAACAATAAATTGTTCAAACAATGACCTACCTCTAGGTTGCACATGAATGACTTGCCACTAAGGATGAGAGTCTGGGTTTTTATAAAAAAATGCTTGTTGAATATGCCTAGGAAGAATATATGGTTCTTTAGTAGATCGCATTACCTTGGAAGAATCAACTGCCCAAAACCCAGATAATTCCTTTCTTAATGTGGAATTACTACCTTTATACTCGGCTCAAAACTAGTCAACTTTCAAAATGACCTATGAAAATATATAACAACAAAAACCCATTATTAAGTGCTTAAAAAAATAACTATCTCTATCATAAAAAATATAAACTTTTTTCTACCTGTTTGAATGTACGAAATGAAATTTTATAGATACCAACAATAGTTCCTATGTAACCAAGTTCGCTATCTATAAGGTTCGTGTCTTTTAAGCTATCACGTGATAGTTGCTTGAAAGAAGCAACAATACTAGAATCCTCTATTTTACGTAAAGAATCAATGGCTTTGATTCTAATATGATGTCCAAAAGCCCACATATTAGTGAACATTCGAGCCTGCAAAATAAATTCAATTAGTAAATAGAAACTAATATACATATATGAAAAAAATAAAATATTATTTTAATAAAATTACCTTTCGTTCACAACCTATCATTAACTCTCTTTGCTCATCTGAGATTTTTTCATTATTTGCGTTGGCGCGTTGCAAACGACTATATAGCCAATCCGTGAAAGAAGATATGTAATCTCATTATTATCGAGATTATGTCTATATCTTTTGTTTTTTTGCCTTTTACTTTGGAGATTTTGAAGTTCCTTGTACTCGCTAAGGAATGCTTGCATGCATTTGCTATTATATGCTACAAAAGTAGAAACATCATTTTTTTCTTGAAATGTAAATAAGAATGGAACTCCCTTACCTGATGATACCTCATCTGTTATTTTTGAAGAAGACTCGTTGGTCCATGCACGTGGAGCTTCTTCATGAACTCTTTTGTTGGAGAAGGACAATCAGTAATTGGTGATTATGAAGCCTAGAAGTGAAGATATGAAGAAAAGTTTGAAGTCCAACTTCATGAAATGAAGAGAACGTTCAGGGAGCAAAGTTCTTTAAAACATATGTACATTAGTTTTGTAAATACTTCAATATACTTGCAGTAATGACGAATCAATACTCATATGTATATATAGATACGTGTAGATGGTCGTATTAGAAGAGAGAGATGAAATATAGATGAATAGATTATGAGTATTTGATGTATCGTCCATCAGATGTATGAAGAGTTGAATAGAAAGAATGTTCAGAGATTTGTGCGTCGATCTTTTCTGTAGTTCTCCTTCTCTGTTTGATTTTATCAGAAATCCTTTTGTATACATCTAAGTCCATAGTTAATCTATCTATGGTTAAAGTTTGAGAATCCAATTGCAAAAAGGCTGAGAGAATTTTGTGTAGGAACATCTATATGTGAGAAAGTGTTGAGTGTCTTCAAAAATAGGTGCAATTCCGATGGTCAAAGAAATGGTTAGTTCTCAGTGCACAGTGTAAAGTTTTACACAAATGAGGAGTCAAAATCTAAGTTGGAAGGTAAGCTATCTATGGCTAAAAGTATTCCTTTAAACGGGTTCTAATTTGGGAGAACCATGTGTTAGAAGTTGCAGGTGTCAAAGTTGACTCTACATGAAGGTAGTTTCAGACATAGGTAGATTGTTTAGATCATTTCCCATAATCTACTTAAGCTTTTGAAATGATTTAACTTGGAGCAGGTGCAAAAACTCTAGATGACATATTCTACAAATTTTTATCAGAAACGTTACACAAATGATTAGTCAATGAGTAAATAATGTGCAGCGAACTTTTCTGTGAAATGACTTTCTTCACAGTTAGTTAAAATCTTGACAGTTCGGTGCTTGTCTTCCAAAATTGGTTGGAGTTTAAAGTTATTCTTGATATAGAGGTGGTCTAACATCCAGGATAGCTTGTTCTTTTGGATATTAACACTCTCCATCAGTGGTATCAGAGAAGGAAGTATCAAAATTGAGGAAAGGAAGATCCCGACTGCTGTAGATATACAAATTTCACACCTTCAAGGTTCAAAAGGATAAAGTGTAGAAGAAAGACTGAAGGAAGACACATAAAGGTTATCAAAAGGATCAGAAGGAGCAACATTCGAAGCTAAGGTATGTTCATTCCTTATAAGGATTAAAGATTTGATAGTACAGGTGAAGAAAGGATGGGAGATAGTCTCCAAATTGAGAAGTTGGATAGAGAGAACTATCCAGCTTGGTCGATGAGAATGGAAGCTCATCTTATGAGCAAAGATATGATGGGATACATCACAGGAGAGGAAGAAAAGCCAGAGTTTAAAGATCCTAGTGTTCCAACTAGGGAAGAGCTTGCAAATATAAAGATTTGGATGAAGAAGGATGCTCAAGCAAGGAGCATAATCTACATGGCAGTAAATGATTATTTGCTTCCTCATATCAGAGGACTTGAAAGTGCAAGTAACATATGGAATGCTTTGGAAGAGCATCTTCAAAATACAACTAAATCAAGGAAAGCTTCATTACGGGTAGAGTTTACTACATTTAAGAAGAAGGCTTCACAATAAATATCTGATTATGTGACAAAGATGAAAGACATTGTTGATTCTTTAGGTGCAGTTGATGAAGATATTGAAGAAGATAAGTTGGTAAGACAAATTCTCACAGGGCTAAGAGGAGATGAGAAGTGGAAGCCTTTTATTTTGTCTACAAAACTTTCATTAGATCATTTCACTCCTGATTTGAATCAATTGTTAGTACATATGCTAACTTTTGAGAATGATATCAAAGGAGATGTTGATAAGAGTGCAGGTCATGCAATGTATTCTAAAGACAAGAAGAAAGCTAGCAAAGGAAAGCAACAATAAATTGAAGATGAAGGTACTCCAAGTCAAGCAAACTTCCTAAGAGGAAGAGGAAGTGGTAGAAGTAGAGGAACAGGCAGAAATAACAAAGATAATGTCAAAGCTTGTTGGATATATGGTAAGAACAATCATTTATCTCATGATTGTTGGCATAATAATCAAAGCAATGGTAATTTTAATCAAAATTTTAGTCAAAGAGGAAGAGGTGGCAGATATCAGAGAGGAAACTTCAGAGGAAGAGGTGGTAGGAATTCTTTTGGAAGAAGTGGAAAAAGAAACTTCCAAAATCAATCCTATAATAACACCTACTATAATTATGCATCAGATCAGAAAGAAGATTCAACTCTTATTATGAATGCAACATGTGAAGCCTCCCATGAAACATGAGATTATTTTATATTGACTCGGGATGTAGCAATCATCTGAATGGAAACATTGCTTTGATGATCGATCTAGATCATAAGGCAATTAATCACACAGTTCAAATAGGTGATAATACAAAGCACAAAGTAAAGTCCATTGGTTGAGTTAAAGTCAAAGATGGAAGTACTCTCTTGAGTCTGTATGTTCCTACAATTCCAAAGAACTTAATTAGTGTAGGACAAATTGTGGAAAAAGGATATGAGGTAAGGTTAACTAATGATGGAGTTTATGTCGAAGACCCTAGTCAAGGGTATAAACAAATTGTTACAGGAAAGAAGGAAGGAAGGCTCTTCACATTAAAGATACAAGGTAATATTGGACATGCTATGTTTACATATGGAGAGCAAAAGGTGTCTGAATTGGATCTTTGGCATAAAAGACTTGGACACTTTAATGAAAGAGGTATCAAAGAAATGGCTAACAATGGTTCAGTGCTTGGATTGCCTAATGTTGCAGGTCAACACATGACATACAGATGTGAAGCATGTCAGCTAGGTAAGGCTCACAAGCAATCATATAATAAGCATGGTTTTATGTATTCAGAAAGACTTGAATTGGTACACACAGATGTATGGGGTCCTTCAAAGGACTTTAGTATAAATGGTTCAAGATATTACGTCATATATGTTGATGATGCTACTAGGTGGATCACAGTTTATGTGATCAAAGACAAGTCACAAGTGTTTAACACATTTAAACACTATCATGCATATGCAGAAAGAATTACAAATAAAAAATTGAAGAGGTTAAGGTCAGACGGAGGGGGAGAGTATTTCTCTAATGAGTTCAATGATTATTTGTGGAATGCAGGTATAAAGAGAGAGGTTACTTGCAGTATTCTCCTCAACAAAATGGGATAGCAGAAAGAAGAAAGAGAACTCTTGTTGAGTTTGCAAGATCCATGATGAAGGAGAAAAAATGCCCTAATTACTTGTTGGGTGAGGCTATAAACACAGCCACATATTTGTTCAATAGGTTGCCATGTAAAGCTTTGTAGGGTATGACACCAAATGAAGCTTGGTGGGGTAAGAGACCTACCTTGGATCATTGTAAAATATTTGGATGCTTGGCATATGCATATGTGCCATCACAATTGAGGCATAAATTGGAACCTAAAGTAGAGAAGTATGTATTCATTGGTTATGATGACAAGCAAATGGGTTATAGGTTGTGGAGTCCATCCACAAAGCAATTCCTTGTGTTTAGGATGTTACATTTGATGAGAAAGGTACTTGGTATGCAGGTACACTTAATGTTCATACAGATGTTGAAGAAGTTGTGAATCAAAAGAAAGGTAAATCAAAGGTTCAGATATTTGATGAAGAGGAGAACAATGAAGTACAGGTTGAAGTTGAAGAAGTGCCAAGGTTTGATCCAGAATGTGATGAACCAGAAACTTCAAGAAGTGGAGAACTCAGAAGGTTATCTAGGCACAAATGGCAACCTACAAGGTATAGTTATGATACTTCATTCTTGACTACTAAAGATTATGCTTACATGTTAAAAGCAGATGAAGATCCATCCACATATGATGAAGCCAAAGGGAAGAAGAATTGGGAAAAAGCTATGCAGGAGGAATATGATGCATTGATGGAAAATGAGACTTGGGATTAACTTCCTAAACCAAATAGTCAGAAGATCATTGGATGTAAATGGGTCTACAAAACAAAAAGGTTTGCAGATGGAAGTGTATCTAGGTACAAAGCCAGGCTTGTTGTAAAGGGATATGCACAGACATATGGTGTGGACTATGATGAAACTTATATTCCTGTTGCAAAAATGACAACCATAAGGACTCTCATAGCAATTGTTGCTTGCAAAGGTTGGAAATTATCTCAATTAAATGTGAAGAATGCTTTTTTGAATGGTTATATTTCAAATGAAGTCTACATGGAACAACCAGATGGTTTCAAAGATCAAGTGTATCCAAATTATGTGTGTAACCTCAAGAGAGCTTTGTATTGGTTGAAGCAGGCCCCAAGGGCATGGAATTATAGGCTTGTAAAGTTCTTAAAGGAACTTGGATTTCAAGCATCAAAGGCAGATAGTAGCTTGCTAGTCAAAGCAAGTGAGGATGGATTTATTTATGTTTGTATTTATGTTGATGACATAATACTTACAAGAACAGATGACAAAGGTATACACATGATTAAGAAGCAGATGGAGAAAGAATTCAAAATCAGTGATTTGGGAAATTTGTCATTCTTTTTGGGAATGGAGATTTCATATACTCAACATGGAGTATATGTAACTCAAGAAAGTTATCTGAAAAATTTGCTTACCAAATTTAAAATGCAAGATTGTAGGATAGCACCAACTCCAATGGAAGTGAATCATAGATTGAGTAGATATGGAGGAGAAACAAAGATATGAAGCTTTATTAGAGTTTGGTGGGTAGCCTGATTTATGCTACATTAACAAGACCTGACTTATCATATGCAGTTGGAGTTCTATCTCAATTCATGCATTGTCCTAGAAAGGAACATTGGATTGCAGGACAAAGAGTACTTAGGTACATGAAGGGCAACTTAAACAAGGTCTATATTATGGTTTTACATCAGATACAAACATCAAGATATACAGTGATGCAGATTGGGCAGGTAATTCTGATGATAGAAGATCAACACATGGATACTTGTGTTATGTGGGAGATAAGCTAATTTCATGGTGGTCTAAGAAGCAACATACAGTCGCTTTATCATCTACAGAAGCAGAATACAAAGGCATGGTAGAAGCTGCAAAGGAAGTAATATGGTTAAAGACTCTTATGAAGAGTTTTGATATTGTTCACAGTACTCCTATCATTTGTGGAGACAATGTGAGTTCTTTATATTTGGCAGCAAATCTTGTATTCCATGCTAGAACTACACATAATGAGATTCAGTATCATTTTCTGAGAGAGAAGGTTGTTGATAAAGAAATAGAAGTTACGCATACTCCTACAAAAGATCAATTTGCACATATGATGACAAAAAGCTTGGATGGACCAAAGTTGGAGAGGTTTAAAGATATGTCAGGAATAAAGAAGATGCAGGTAATCACAATTGATGATTGAGGGGGAGCTGTTGGAGCAAGACAATCAACAATCGGTGATTATGAAGCCTAGAAGTGAAGATATGAAGAAACGTTTGAAGTCCAACTTCATGAAATGAAGAGAAGGATCAAGGAGCAAAGTTCTTTAAAACATATGTACATTAGTTTTGTAAATACTTCAATATACTTGATGTAATGATGAATGAAGACTCATATTTATATATAGATACGTGTAGCAGGTTGTATTAGAAGAGAGAGATGAAATATAGATGAATAGATGATGAGTATTGGATGTCTCATCCATCAGATGTATGAAGAGTTGAATAGAAAGAATGTTCATACAATTGCACGTCAATCTTTTCTCTAGTTCTCCTTCTGTGTTTGATTTTATCAGAAATCCTTTTGTACACATTTAAGTCCATAGTTAATCTATTTATGGTTAACGTTTGAGAATCCAATTGCAAACAAGCTGAGAGAATTTTGTGTAGGAACATCTATATGTGAGAAAGTGTTGAGTGTCTTCAAAAATAGGTGCAATTCCAATGGTCAAAGAAATGGTTAGTTCTCAGTGCACAGTGTAAAGTTTTACACAAATGAGGAGTCAAAATCTAAGTTGGAAGGTAAGCTATCTATGGCTAAAAGAATTCTTTTAAACGGGTTCTAGTTTGGGAGAACCATGTGTTAGAAGTTGCAGGTGTCAAAGTCGACTCTACAAGAAGGAAGTTTCAGACATAGGTAGATTGTTTAGATCATTTCTCATAATCTACTTAAGCTTTTGAAGTGATTTAACTTGGAGGGGGTGCGCAAACTCTAGACAACATATTCTACAAAGTTTTAGCAGAAACTTTACACAAATTATTAGTCAATGAGTCAATAATGTGCGGTAGACTTTACTGTGAAATGACTTTCTTCACAGTTAGTTAAAATCTTGACAGCTTGGTGCTTGTCTTCCAAAATTGGTTGGATTTTAAAGTTATTCTTGATATAGAGGTGGTCTAACATCAAGGATAGCTTGTTCTTTTGCAGATTAACACTCTCCATCATCTTTCAAGGTACTCACTAACGTAATACATGCACTCTTCAAGCATCCAACCCTTTGCCATAGATCCTTCTAGTTTCAATCTTTGTCACACATAACCTTTTAATATTCCCATAAATTGCTCGACCCAAAACATCCATCGAGTGTTGAAAACACCTGCAAGCTCTATTTCATCTACAAGATGGACTAATAAATGAACCTTAATATCAAAAAATGAAGTAGGAAGTTCTTTCTCCATCAAACATAGTAGCTCTTTGCATTCACGTTTTTTTTTGTTGAATCGAGTTTTTGTCAATCTCTTTGGATGTAATCCACCTATACATATCATAAAAACAATTATAAAGAAGTTAATTAAAAAATAAAAGATATCCAATATTCATACATATTAAATATGAAAGTATCATAATTACCTTATAAGTGATCCAAGACGATAGATCACATCTCGTACTCCTTTCGTTGTACATCCATCGATAACCAAAGGTAAAATATGCTTCAAAAAGTTATGCCAGTCATGGGTCTTTAACCTAGATAAGCTCTTATCATCCATAGTAAACATGTTTTGAAAAGATGCTCCATATCCTGTAAGAGTCTTAATCAATTGAATTCTATTGTTGATAGTCTGTATCTCTTTTGTTGTAAGTACCCAAGGAGCAGGTGCATAAGTCGTTTCTTGTCGATGTCTATCAAAAACTGGCCATAACTTTGGTTTGTAGTTTTTATCTTTCAAATCATTCCTTGATGCTGTGGTATGTTTTAGTCCAAGAAGATGCTGCCATAGTGAATAACCAATATTTTTTGATATATGTATAGGATCAAGAAGATGACATACTTTTAACTCTTTCCAATACTCCAAAGAATACCATGTTGATATGTTCTCTGCGAGTGCCAATTTTCCTTTACGTCTCTTCACATACTCATTATCTGAATCATCACTGAAGATTTCTGATTCTGGATCTATCAGAGGTCCATCTGTTCATTTTTTATACCAATCCATAGGCGTCATAGGTTTTGGACACTAACCTGTTTCAAGCTTTCCATTAAAATGTATCGCTTCTCTTTTAGATCTTAATGGATGGTCATCAGGCAAGAATCGTCGATGTCAAAGATAAATATTTTTGTTGAGATTCTTACTATAGATTGATCTCAACCAATCACCATAATATGGACAAGCTTTATAACCCTTAGTAGATATTCCTGCATCATGAAAATGATAAAGATATAATTAGATTAAATCATATTTATTTACATGCATATTGAATTAAAAACATTACATCAATACCTGAACAAACACCATATCCTGGAAAATCGTGAATAGTCCAAGCCACAATACCACGAATCGTAATATGTCTTTCATTGATGCTTTTCGATACATCAATGACATTAATACCTCCCCATAACTCTTGGAGATCTTCAATGAGAGGAGCAATATATATATTCATATCTTTAACTTGTCTTTTGCCTGGGATTAAAAGTGAAAGCATTAAATGTTCCTTTTTAATGCTAAGATATGGTGGAAGATTGTAGTTTATGACTACCACTGGCCATGTTGACCATTTACTGGATTTCATGGAGAATGGATTAACCCCATCTAATGTAACTCCTAACTTTAGATTCTGTGGATTTTGTGCAAATTCAGGCCATGTAGAATCAATATGCTGAAAAGCAACACTATCATGAGGAATTCTGATTATTCCATCAGTACTTTTGTGATCATGTCCCCAAGTCAAAATCTTTGATAATTCGGGGCTTTGAAACATATGTCTAATCCGTGGAGCCAATAGAAAATGTCTCAATACGTTTTTTGGGATTTTACCTTCTTCGCCCTTATATCGAGGAGATTGACATTTGGGACATGTCAAAGAGTCTGCATATTCACCTCTATATAAAATACAATCGTTAGGACATGCATGTATACATTGATAATTTATACCAAGATTGTTGATTATCTTCTTCATTTCATCATGTGAGGTAGGAAGAATATTTTGACTTGGTAAAAGCTTTTCAGATAATAACTTGTAAGTTTATCAAAGAAAGATATATTAAAAAAAGTAAATAATTAAATATACATATATATATATATGCATAGAATTTTATGTATGTGTATGCTTATGTGCATCTTTCAAAATATTCCCAAAAAATTTGATTGTTTTGGATGGCAGGATATGATTGTTTGTTTTGGAGAAGTATGTACCTTCATTGAATGATTTGTCGATTCTATCATAGGTTCAGTTTGAAAGTGTGAGAAGCGGGTTTATAATTGCTATTCAAAAAATTTGGCACTTTTTATAGGCCATACGATGGTGACCTAGATGAATCGCATGCACAGAGGTTACTCAAGATAGAGCAACCTGATTATAATGGACTAGTGCCAGCAGGATTCCTGGGGTATGCAGTAAACCTCTTGCATGTCAATGATGAGCATCTAAACTTTAGGATACAAAGTGGAAATCATGGTGGCTTGAGAGGATCACTTTTATACAGCTTGTTCAAAGAACTTCAGGTTCATAAACCTGAAGTTCTTTGAACAAGCTGTATAAAAGTGATCCTCTCAAGCCACCATGATTTCCACTTTGTATCCTAAAGTTTAGATGCTCATCATTGACATGCCAGAGGTTTACTGCATACCCCAGGAATCCTGCTCGCACTAGTCCATTATAATCAGGTTGCTCTATCTTGAGTAACCTCTATGCATGCGATTCATCCAGGTCACCATCGTATGGCCTATAAACAGTGCCAAATTCTTTGAATAGCAATTATAGATCCGCTTCTCACACTTTCAAACTGAACATATGATAGAATCGACAAATCATTCAATGAAGGTACATACTTCATATCCTCCAAAACAAACAATCGTATCCTGCCAACCAAACAATCAAATTTTTCGTGAATATTTTGAAAGATGCATTAATAGTGTTAAAAGATGCACGGACAAAAAGTTTCCATTCAATTTAAGTTCTTGTTCTTACCTTATCTAAAGTAAGAATAAAAACCTGCATTGAATGGACACTTTTGTTCGCTCATCCTTTAAAATTATTTCTCCATCCTTCAAAATGTGTGTATATGTGTGTATGCATTCATGTATATTATGTGTATGTTTATATATGCATGTATTTATATATATATATATTTATGCATATATATATATATAAATAGATAGAAATTTGAAAATTATACCTTAATAGTGTCGAAACAGATACATTACTCCATCCAAAATGATTTTGAAGATTGAGAATAAGTAAGCTCGCACTTAGTCGTGTCAAACGAATTCCTTCATATACATGCTTTAGACATTCCTCTCGAAGATATTTCTCATTTTTAGAAATATCAATGCTCTCACTGTCATTTTGATACCAATCCTCAATAAAATCTGCCATGCCATCATCTTCATCATTGTCACACAAATCTTGTACTTTATCGTCTTTTGAATATAGATCTTTCAACTTTGCATATTCCATAGGATTCCTTTTGCGTAGCCTCCTCATTGAAGCTTCTGATAAATGAGGTCTTACTGGTAATTGTGAATGTTGTGGAGGAATATCATCAACATCATACGTTGGAATCTACAGATATAAATAAAATTCATTAATATTTCATAAATGAATAGAAAGTAAAATTTAAATATAAAATTAAGTATATAACTTATTAAATATGGATAGAATATTTTTATTCTCTCTAGCTAAAAGGTGCTCTTGGAGGTCTACGCCATCCATAATTCACTAATAGTTCATCACCGGCATGTAATGTAGTAATAGCATTGACAACTATGTATCTTGATACATCTCTACTCATGTATAATGATTCATGACTATTTTCACGCTCCTCAAATGTGCAATTAGTCCTTGAACTATTATGTAACCCTCGACTACTATTTATTAAACCTTCTATATTTCCATGTGTGTAAGGTCTTCCATCAATATATAATCTTTCATTTTCTGCATGTAAAATCCTTTTATTAGTAAGGGATGCTACGTTCAAGCATATTCTATAAGTACTCATGCTTTGAACATAACGTGAAAGTCGATGCCAATCTCCCCATCCATATATAGGACCACAAAATGACATAAGAGTGACTTCAGAGTTCGGAGACACATACAAATCCTCTACAATAAAGAGACCGCAACCAGCATTAGTAATAGTGGATGGAGCAATCATATAGTGATTACCCCAAAAGTTGAAAACCTCTCCATCTAAAGGAAGTGGTCCTCTATTCCATCCTTCATATCTTCTTCTATCATATGTTTGTACTAAAGAACGATCACGAGCTGGCAATGGATAATCTCCAGCCGTTTCAGTCTCTAAACTAGGAGGTAGAGGATTTCTAGAAACCTCTTGTAGCTCCGTGATGAGTAGCACCTCCTTTAATGTCAATCCGGGAAGACGTGAGGATGGTATGAAGACCTCGAGCAAGTGGCGGCACAAGTGCGTGAGTGAGAAGCACACAAACATGCACACACATACACACACACGCGCACACACAGTAAGACAAAGAGTGAGAAGCAATGGAGTTCTTAGATTACTTTCAAAAAGCTCTTACAAGTTCGTTTCAATTACAATCCAACCTCAAAAATGAGCTCTCTAGCTCTTTTTATAGTTTTTGACTAGCTTTTGGCTCTGTCCAGACCTAGTGTCCGGCCTAGTTAAAAATTAGGTTCCAGGGCTTATTTGAGGGCTCAAACGAAGTCTAAAAATTATGAAATTTGGTACGATGGTACTTCTAATGCTCCTCAAGCTCGAGGACTCCTCGGCTTGCACAAGATGGAGTCTAATCTACCAAAAACGGGATTTACAATGTTTGTGTAGTGATTAAAATCACTTGGGTTGTACATAATCTATGGGAAAAAATGATCTGGCCTTGTTGCCGTATTGTGCATGACTCCTTTGTTGCTTTGTATGCCAACACTCCCCCCTTCCTAGCGTCTGTCGCCCCTGACAGACCTTTGTTCGCGCGGGTGGTCGATGTAATATTGGATGACATTGGTGGCCAGTTCATGTTCTCCTATCCTTAAGCCTCTTGCTAGATCGGCTTCCAATGCCTCCCAATTTATTGCACCGGGGGTTTCTGGTTGCGGGGTGGTGTAGTACTCTGAATACATTGCTTGTTCACAAGCAAACAGTTGAAGCAGATGTGTCGGCTTTGGTGCGAAAATCTCCGAGTGGTACTCCCAGAAACCTGATCTGAACATTTCTTCGAAGGTCTGTTTGTAGCAGGCGGGGAGGTACTTGATGCGTGCATGCCAAGCGTAAGCCACACGGATACTGGGGGTGGTGCTCATGTCATACACCAAGTCGTAATTTCCATTGCTAAACCCCGGAAGACGTACCTGTGGTGCGGCTGCATTTCTAAAGGTCTTCAGCACTACTTGCATCATATCTAAGATTTTAAGCATCATTTGCGCTGCTACATCTGGCATGGGCTTCAAGCGCGGCATCCAGTGGCGAATGGTTCCCATCATATATGCTACCGATGGTGGTCCTTGTGGTGGCGCGATGTACGGGTAGTTCAGCCATTCCTTGCATTGCGCATTGTTCTGTACCTTGATATTAAATGCCTTCCACGACCTACGGCGGGGGACTGGACCGTAGCATGGGTTGTACAGCAGGTGTAGCGGCGCGTTGTTCCATGTGCGTAGCATTTCTGGATAAGTCTCTAAAAGTTTCTGCCGCCAGGTGGGTTGACGAATTTTGCCTTTTCGCACCTCTGGAGGAAGGTCTTCGGGTTGAAATTGGGTCGCAAAGGTAGGAATCTGACCCGTGACTCTTTGTATTTCTGCGTTATAATCCGCCAAGATAATATAATACGGCCTGTATTGGAGTTCGGATGAGAGGATCAGGCGTCTCGATGACAGGTTCTTGAAGTAAGCCGATTGTAGCACAGTTTCCTCTATGACCCTCATGGCCTGATTTTGCACTATTGTGCGCTCTTCGTGCGAACTCCCGATTTCCTCCACTTGACGTAGCCATGGGGGCCGTGGTGCCTCGAATGTGTCCTGAGCTTCTTCTGTTTGTTGGCCTCCTGGGAATGGTTGTGGATCGTATTCTTCGTCAAACGTTTGTTCCACAGGAATTTGCACAACTTCTTCGTCCGTGGGAGCCTCTGGAGGGGAAGGTGGCCTCTCATATTGTAGAAGACGTGTTTGCAATTCAGTAACCTGTTTCTGGAGATCTTTTATGGCCTCTGCGTCTGTGATGAGTGAAGCCACGGAGGGGGTGGTTGGAGAGGCTGCTGTTGGTCCTTTTTGGTGTTTCTGCTTCAATAGTCCCAGTTCCTCCGATAGCTTATCATGTGCTTCAAGCAGCATGGCATAGTCTTCCAGTATGATCTTGATATTATCGGGGGTCACTGCTTGAAACTTGGATGGGCTGATGGGTGCCCCCGGTGTGCTCTCAATAGCTGCTTCCAGGTTCTCTTGATTTTGTAATTGCAGGCGTCTGTTCTCTTCCTGAGCAGCCGCAAGATGGCGTTTAAGTAGCGCCATATTTCGCTGAAGTTTTGAGTTGCGTTCCAGCTGTGTCCGTAGGTGACCTTCTACCACCTGTATCGCTTCCGGATCTGTATTCTGTAACTGTACTTCCAATATGCCATGAGCTTCTTGGAGAGTTTGGAACTGTGTGTGGAGGCGAGCATTTTCCTCCTCTAGTGCCGCGAGGCGGTGCTGTAGTGTCTCTGAGTGCTTGTGCAGGCGTTCGTTTTGTTGCTGGAGCTGAATGTAATCTGTCCTTAAATTTGATATACAAGCCAGCATGGTGTCCAATGCATTTCCTATAGATGAGTGGGTGGTGTTTACAGTAGGAGATGCATGGGAAGGGAATTGGGGAAGGGGAACAGTGAATGATGTGTCTATGGAAGTCGTGTGTGTGAGTGAAATTGGTGGAGGGGGAATGGGAGGGGGTGAAATCGTGGGGGGAGGTGCCGTGGGTGGTGAAATGTCCATACCTTCCGGAGTTGGTGTGAGTGTGGGGTCAGCCATGTACATTGGGATGGTAGGTGGTGTGTGTGTGGAAGTGGTGAATAGATGCGAAGTGGGGTGGGGAGCTGAAAAGAAAGGAAATGGTTGAGACCCTGGTTGAAAAGTTCTAGCAAGGAGGTCATGGAGGGATTGTAGAAATGGAGAGAGAGTGGTCGGGGGTTGAGGTCGTAAATTGGAGGAGGGCGCGAAGGGTTGCGTGGTAGCAGGGAAGCCCATGAATGTGGATCTAGGGTCAGGATGACCCATGGCTGAGGGCATGGGGGATGGTTGCCCTAGGGCAGGCTCTAGAAGCGGTTCGGTGGATTGTGTGGTGATGGGGTTTGCTTCAAAGATGGGGTTATCAGTGGTAGAGAATAGGGTGGAACTAGAGATGGGAGTACGGAAAATGAAGGTTGGGTCGGTGGGTTGAGTGGTTGAGGTGACTTCCACTGTTTCTGCTCTAGGAGGTGATGGTGGGGGTGGGGGTGGTAGTGGCTCAGCGGACTCCTCATGGGTGGCTGGGTGCTGTTGGCTAGCTGTCTGGGAGGTTGTTCTGATAGTTTCAGGTGTAGTAGTCGGCTCCTCTGCAACTGTAACGGGAATTTGAATATTTTTGCCTGGGCGAGGTCGTGTCTGGAACCTTCGTGGGTCATATTGAACTGAAGGCCTCTGAATGGCAGTGCGCACAGCTTCTACAACTCCATATGTTTCTGCCATCAATAAGAGACCTTCCCTGTACCCTGAGTCAACTCCCGCTTCTTCCAACAACTGAGTCATAAGTACTCTGCTGCTCTGTTCAGTGAGTAACTGCTGCGATCGCACTCTTTCCATAATCTGATACAGCCTTCGGAGTTCTGCTGTATATGCTGGGGCTTCAGTGGTCTCTTCTTCATATGCTTCTTCTTCTTCCGGGTGTCCGTGTTGTTGGCTTTGCTGAGCGTCACTCCAATGGACATGTCTACCGTCTGTAGACTTTCTTCTTCTCCGTGAGGATGTGCCCTGCTCCTCTGCCTCTGAATAAAACTCCACATCAGAGAATTGTGTGCTTTGTAGGAATGCTTCGAAATCCTGGGGGTCCAGTCCTTCAGCCTCTCCAGTGGCAGCAAACTCGAATTCAGGTGTAACCGGAGGAGCCGATGGGGTGGGTTGTGTCGTAGTGTCAGATTCCGACCTGGGTATCCTAATGGTAAAAGGAGGTACAGTGCCCTCTCTTAATGGTGATGCCTCAGGAGTAGTCAGGACTTCCCTTGTCTGGACACACGGAATCGCGCCCCTCATGCGCTTGGACTGATGTGTGGATGTCTTGAGCCTTTTAAACATTTGTAATTGTGCCCAAGTTAAGGCACGCTCAATGGGGACATCATATGCTAAGCATCGGTAAATGATGCGTGTGAGTGCACAGCATCCGTTCACCACTAATTTCCTAGAAGCCCGTTTGTTCGCTTCATACAACTGATCTATAATCCACACTGGTAGCTTAATAGGTAGCGCACCTGCTTCCGCCAAGTAGAGAGCAAACCAGATCTTCTTGTGTGGTTGCGTGAATCGGTCTTGACCGGGGAAGGCGAAATGTTGCATGCACATGCGGAGAGGGATGGACACATTTGGGGTGAGGGCTGCCATGTCTTTCAGCTTCACTACTTTCCTGTCCTTCATGTTGTTGGGAACGAGAGCATCCTTTTCTGAGGGCACATGCGTGCCATGCATATTTAAAGCATCACTCACCAGCTCCACAGTAAGTTCAAACCTCTTCAACTCGTTGTTGCCCAGCAGTGAGGGGAGAACAAATGATCCGGGTTGGTCCTTATCTTCATGAGCTTGTAATGTGGAGACCAGATAATAACATCGGAGGAGATCGGGTTTAGGTAGTGGGGCTTGAAAATATTCCGCCAATCCTGCTCGTTGCCATATGGTTTGTAGATCTTCGGTGTTCTGTAAAGTCTCGAACTCCTTGGAGAAAAATTGGAATCGCACCCATGATCTGTCATATTCGCATTTAGACTCCCATATATACTTAGCCTCTCCTAATGGCCCTGGCATGCCATTGAACCAATGAGAATTGGCATGGACTCTTTCTGTGATCCCTGTGGGTGGGTCCGGCACCGGGAGTTGCTGAAGGTGTTGCATCTCCACTGGTCGTTCCGTCGGGGGCACGTCCACAGGTAGACTATCCACATCAATTCCTGCAGTAAGTATCCCTACTTGTGAGCCCGATCCTGTCGCTTCTGCCATTTTACTTCTTGCCTTCTGCTTCTGTGAGAATATAGAATCATGTGTTAACATCGTAATGGACAGAATAAATCCGTTGTTGTCCCCGTTACAACATTAACATGAGGTAGATGGTGAGTTAGTGGTTAGTAAGTGCACGAAGACAGTGTGTGTAGTTAGTTCGTGGGTAGTCCTAAGAGACTAATGCAGTTAGTAAGTGGGGATGAATTTACAAATTGGGGGTTGGGGGTTTTTTACAGGTCTTTGGCTGCCAATTGCAGTGGATGGGTCTTTTTCTTGGTGCCGTAGAGGCTTTAGAGATCTTTACAGTTGTAGTGGCTTGAAAATGAGGCTTTTTAGGGACCCATTTACAAGTGATTACATGCGTGCTCTTGGGTCTTGGTGTGTTCCTGAGTGTTGAGAACGATTGAATACTGGCTGTACGCGTAGGTGGGTTATGTTGTGTAGGTTGTGGCCTCGGCATAGCTACTTGCGCCCTCAAGCAAGTCTTAGGCACCCAAATTTGTCTTGATTGTGGGCTAGCCTTCATCGACTTCTTGGGCACCCAAATAGATTTCACATTAGCAGAAGAATTTCCGAAAGACTTCTTATTAGTGACGTGTTGTCGGTTACTAATAAGAGGCTTTGACCGTGTGGTTGGCTCGAGTGCAGCCGGGTGTTCGCCTTTCCGCACCCACACTTGGTTTCCTTGCTGAGATATTTTGCTGTGCAGGTACTTTTGATTTCCGGCATAGGTAGTATGCTGCTTCTTTTGCCATTGATCCACCTTTGGTTGCTGCCTCCTTCTGGTTTTTGGAAAAGAAGGGAGTTCCGTTGCATCCCTGACTCCTTTTTTGAGAACATCATTCCTCTGCAACACATAGTTTTGGACAAGAATAGCATGGTCAACTTTATGTGCGCCCCTGGAGGGACCAGGAGTCTGTGCCGTTCCTAATTCCTTGAGTGCTCCGTTATCTAATTCTACTGAAATTCGATTATGATTGACCCATACCTGAAGAAGTCCACTTCTTAGGTTTAAGTTGACTGCTTGGTCATAAATCCAGTCTTGACCTAGGACAAGAGGTTCAGTGAGATCATCATCTTGACACACTAGTACTTTAACTGTCATTGCCTCATCATGAATGTAGAGGGGAAGTTCCACCTCGCCCATGCAAGGGGTTTCCACGCCTCCCAATCCTATGAGATACGCTTCCACAGGGTTGATAGTTAACTGCAACTCTTGACAGTAAGATACTTTAACAGCACTAGTGGCTGCTCCTGAGTCAATCAAGGCTCTTACGGTCCTTGCACCCTTTCCTTGTCCTATATCTAGGGTTATGAAAGGACGTCGATCAATTATTCTATGTGAGCTTGTTCCTGCGACTTCACACATGGCCATCGGATATCCTTGATCTGCATAGTCATTCGTTCTAGGCTGATCTCTACCTTGCCTTCGTAACTTCATCCTTCTGATGCGTTCTAAAGCTTCTGCTTGAGCTTCTTCGCGAACTCGCTTTTCTTCCTCTTTGCGTTTCTTAGCAGTGTTGAGTCGGCTGAGCATTTCCTCCGTGAGGGGTTCCTGATACAACTTGACTCTGCAACCGCTAATATAGTTAGGGAGAACATCACCTTCTAATGTGGCTAATTGCACAGCTCCACTTGTGGAGATCCTATTAATGATCAAAGGTCCGTAGCCTCTCTTTTCTAGCTTCCTCGCGTGTTGTTTCAGTGTATAGACCAGGACTAGATCTCCTGCTTTCAAGCCTTTATCCTTCACATGGGCATCAAAGTATGCCTTCTGCCTCTTCTTAGCTGCATATATTCCTGCAGCGGCTCTCAGTCTTGTTTCCCCTAATCGTTCAAGGTCAAAGATCCTAGAGGAGAGCTCATGACCTGTCCATTCGTGCTCCTGTGCTACTCTCAATGTAGGAATCAAGAAATCCAAGGGTAGCACAGCGTTTTGGCCGAATACCATCTGAAAGGGGGTGGCTTGAAGTACCGTTTTGTAGGCAACTCGGTATGCCCAGACAGCATGGTGTAGCTGTTTGTCCCAATCCGAGCGTTTAGTGTTTACTAATTTCGTCAATACATTACATAAGATCTTATTAGTGCTCTCAGCTTGTCCATTAGCTTGAGGGTGATAAGGGGCAGACTTCTTGTGTATTACCAAGAATTCTTGGAGTAGATTTTCAATCACTTCGTTCAAGAAATGAGTGCCTCTATCACTTACAAGCTCTATAGGTAGCCCGTATCTCGTGAATACATTCTCAAACAAGAATTTGGCAGTTGTTTGAGCATCGTTCTTGGTTGTAGCCTTTACCTCTACCCACTTGGTGAGATAATCTGTTGCAACAATGATGTATTCCGCATGAGAACCTTTCGCTGGGGGATTAATAGGACCTACGAAGTCTATTCCCCACTTAGAGAATGCACGTCCACCCATCATAGGTTTCAGTGGCATCTCATCTTTGCGTATAGGATACTGAGTCCTCTGACAGACATCACACCGTTTCACATAAGTATGTGCATCCATGTGAAGGGTAGGCCACCAGAAGCCCGCAAACAATATTGCCTTGATTACCCGATCTGGTCCAAAGTGTCCTCCTGCTACACCTTGGTGAGCAGTCTCCAAGATTTTGAGATATTCACTTTCATGGACACATAACCTCAGGTAACCATCTTTACCGCGCTTATATAGATTATCACCTATGAGTGAGTAATCCAAAGCTTCTTGTTCTAAGCTCCTTTTCCTAGCTAGAGTCATGTCTGGAGGGAATGTGTTTGTTCTCAAGAATGATACTAGAGGTTCACTCCAATCTGGCACAATGGATACTTGATAAAGAGTGGCATGTTCCACTGGTGGTTTAGTGCAACAGATTGGGCATTCCTTGCACAACTTTTGGACATCCGCTTCCATAGTTGGCCAGTGCACTCCGAATCTCTTTAGAGTCTGTAAAGTTCGTTGCTTTGAATGGTGTTGCTCTAACGCACCTACATGTGCTAATTGCAACCATTTAGCGTACTCATCCTCTTCTACGCAACAAGCCAAGATCCCTTGATCTGTGTGCTTGTACATGCTTCCTGCCATGATATGGTACTTTTGGGCTTTTATGATCTCTCTATTCCGTGTGTTCACCACTGGATGATTAGGCCCGTATGTCAATACTGGTACTATTGGCTTGGCCCACTGCGGCACCACTTCCAAATTAAACAAGTAAGCATCAGGAAGGTCATCTGACACTCCTTGTGGGGCTTCTCCCGATGTGAGCCTAGAGAGATGATCTGCTCTTAAATGAGTCCTACCTTTTCTTACCACAACCTCAAAATCATATTCCATTAGCAAGAGAAACCATCTCACTAATCTTCCTGTATTGCATGGCTTGTTTACAAGGTACAGCAATGCCTGATGGTCAGTAAAAAATTTAAACTTGTTTGCAAGCAAATAGTGTCTAAATTTCTTAACTGCATATACCATGCCTAAACCTTCTCTCTCCGTAGTGGTGTAATTTCGTTCAGCCGCATTCAACTGTCTACTGGCATAGGCAATTGGGAGATCCATATTACCTTCACCAGTAGGTTGTGCAAGTACACATCCAATAGCATAATTGGATGCATCCACGTGAACATGGAATGGCTTATTCCAATCTGGTGTGGTCAAGATTGGTGCTGAACATAATCTTCGTTTAAGCTCCTGGAAGGAATTCTCACATTCATCCGTCCACTCAAAGTTAGTCAGAAGCCCGTACATGGGCTTTGCAATGACAGCATACATGTGTATAAATCGTCGGTAATAACCACAATGCCCCATGAAAGCTTGTACTTCCTTGACATTCTTTGGCCTAGGTAGCTCTGCTATGGCTCTCACTTTTTCTTCATCGGTAGATATGCCATTCTTTGACACTATGTGTCCTAGAATCTTGCCTTGCCTGACCATAAAAACGCACTTTTCTGGGTTCAGGCAAACTTGATATTCTCTACATTTGTCAAAGATTTGTCTGAGTTCAGGGATATGGGTTTGTCTAATGTTGGAATGAGCACAAAGATCATCAACGTAGACTTCTAAATTCTTCCTCAGGAACTCCTTAAACACATGGCACATCAGCCTCTGGAAGGTAGCTGGAGCATTGGTAAGCCCAAATGGCATTACTCTAAAAGCAAAAATGCCCCATTCTGTAGCAAAGGCTGTCTTATGCTGATCCTCTGGGGCTATGGCTACTTGATTGTAGCCTGAAAATCCATCAAGGAAGCTGTACACTTCCTTGCCTGCCACTCTTTCTAAGAGGTGTTCTGTGATGGGAAGCGGATAGTTATCTCGAATCGTGGCTGCATTAACTTTTTTCAAGTTAATGCACACACGAAGCTTGCCATTCTTCTTGGGCACCACTACGATGGGGGATACCCATTCAGTGTGCTCAATTTCATAGATAAATCCAGCTTCAACCAGTCTATCTATCTCTTCTTTGATCTTAGCAGCGTAATTATCGTTATATGTGTAGGGTTTTTGCTTAGAGGGTTTAGCATCTGAGGTCATGGGGATAGTGTGTGAGCATATATCGGGGTCAACACCTTTCAAATCCTTGTAACTCCAAGCGAATACATCTCTGTATTCTCTTAGCAAGGCTATCAACGCATGCTCTTCTTCCTCTGTTAGGTCATGACCTATGTACGTGCATCTCTCCTCTCCTTCTTCTAGGGCCACTACTATTTTCTTGGTGGTTTCTTTGTTATCATAGGCCTCTCCTGATTGTGCCTCTCGTTTAGGCATTCTTATCATGACTCTCCTGTCATCTATCTCATACTTCTTAAAATTTTCTGGGACCTCAAACAAAGATTCTTCCTCTTCTGGTGGGGCTTCTCTCTTCTTTCGTTTCTTTCCTTCTTCTTTCGGGGTCACATGTGTTGCTAATCTTACATCATTTGTAACCTCTCCATGCCTCTGGGGTTGAAATTCTACTTCATGGAGGTATTCTTCATCTGATGCAAATGGTGGGTCCATAATGATTGACTCTAGATCGGAGTCACTTGCCTCCTCAAATGCGTCAGGGCTAGGTTCGCATTCTTCTAGAACTGCCTCTCCCATGATTGGCTCTATGGAGAAGACTGAAATGTCATAGCCATCCTCATCACAGTGAGGTGTCCATTGTTCTTCATTGATGGCCACGTCCATTGTTGCTAAAATTTCTGCCCAACCGTGAGGTTCAAATTCTTCGTCTGGAAAAACTACAGGTGCATAGGCTGGGTCTTGGATTGATCTATGGGTTTCTTTCGCACCTACCTCTCTGGCTTTTTCTCTCTTCTCTTCTTCTACTGCTACTTTACACATCCATAAGTGGGTGTCTTCATGCATCCATGAGGATCCCGATCCTATGGAATGCACAGATTCCGTATCATCTTTGGCTCTATGGATGGGATTCCATTGGATAGGAGGGACATCTCTATGAGAATAATCCTTGAGATTGACTTTGGTCGTAACACCCAAGTGTTGCAAATACAAGGAGTTGGTTCCCCAATCCTGTACCACTTGCAATTGCCGCATAAATGGTCTTCCCAAAATCATCTCATAGGCATGATTCTTGCTAAAGTCACATATAGCAAATGTATGCTCAAACTCTACACCACAAGTGGTGAGAGTTATTCCTTCTAGCAATCCTAAGGGTCTCTCTATGTGACCATCGGCCATCTGCAATTTCATTCTCGTTGGCCTGAGTGCCGGCTTGCCCCAACGCTTCCATAGGGAAGTGGTGGCAATTGCAACTCCTGCACCAGAGTCCAAAATTGCCTTGGTGGTGTACTCTTGGTAGGTAATGGGAAGATAGGTGTTCCCCTCTTCACCTTCACACATATCTCCTATCTTATCCAAGGGAATTTCTGGCACTGTCCTATGGGATCCTACCTGGGAACGTGGTTTTGCTAACTCTGGTACTTGTTTGGCTACATGTTTCCATAATTCGGGTTTAACCTTGAGTAGCTCTTCTAACTTGAGATTGCATTGCACCTTAGTGTTTTTCACTACCTCCGTGTCCCTAGGTATGACTGAATCTTCGTTTCTTACCATGACTGTGGGGGTTCTCATACAAGTAGACTTGGCTTCCCAGGGGCCTGTGAAATGGGGTAGCTCTTGTATGGAATTAGACTCAAAGTCCAGTCTTTCGTGAGACTGAGTACTCTCCTGTTCCCCGTAAATGGATGGGATGTCTTGTGGGAATTGGTCGTGTGCATCATCCACAAGTTCAAAAGGAGGGGCGACCTCGCTTTCGTTATCCCATTTGTCTTCTTGAATCTCTCGTAGGAAGTCTGGTGCAAATCGATTCATAGAAGAAGAAGTGTCCGGCTCCGTAGAATTAGGCACATAAGCAACCTGGGAAGGAGGGCTTATTCTATCGTTGACTCTCTCCTCGTTCTCATAGATGGCTGGAGCACAAGCTTCCTGGGGGGGGTTACTTATTCTATTACTTTTCCGAACAGGCTCATATGCTCCCTGAGAAGGAATGTAGGCAACCTGTGGAGGTACGTGAGCTTTCGAGGGAGGCTCATCTGCCTTTTGGGGGGAAAGATAAGCTTCTTGAGGAGGCACCTGGGTTTCCTGAAGAGGCTGGCTTATCCGTTCTCTTACCCTTTCCTTTCTTTGAGGGGTAGGTTCCTTTTCTGATTGTGCCCTTAGCCTCTCTATTCTTTCTAAGGAGGGGAAGTTGTCTGGTTTAGTGGAATTGGCCACATAAACTTCCGATGGGGGATGGTTCATATTTTTGCTTGCTTTATCTTTTTCTTGATTTTTTTCTTCCTTGGCAGATCTTGCAATTATTCCCTCTAACTTCTCTAGGAATCCATCCAAGTGTAATTGCGTCTTGGCTGAGCCCGAGTAATTGAAAAGGCGACTGGCTTCAAACATAGTCTGAGCCAATGCGACCATTTTCGCGCAAAGCTTGGTTCTTTCTATCTCTAGGTCAGCTCTAGGGTAGCACTTGTCATGATCCGTTACATTTGGTCCGTCTTGGATTCTGGCCTGATATGCTTTAAGCATCATGTCTATGTCTTCAGGAGTGGGATCAGCTAATACTGATCCTGTTTGGGGTGGTGGGTGGGTTGCGTGGGCTGTCTTAGAGGGTGAAGGGATGGAGGGTGATGGGGATGGTAGCGGTGGGAATGTGTGAGAGTGCGGTTGAGACGTGATCTCTATGATTTTAGCCTTGGTTTCTCGTAGACTTTCCTCAAGTTCACTCATCTTCTTTGCCCATTGCCTTTTCATGCGTTCGCGGCTATCTTTCCAAGCTCTTGTTCTCTTTTTATTTTGGCTCTCAGTATCGCTAGCATCTAGGCTCTTTTCCTGGCCTACCCCTTGGTTTTGCTGCAATGCCTGAGCCCTAGTGACTACCTGTACTGGTGCAGTGGAAGTGACGCTTCCTGAGGAGTCTACCACTAACCCAACAACGTTGATAGGGGTGATTTTTGGCATGCTATTGGGGTTCTTTGGGCAATCTCGTAAGAGATGCTCTTTTCCGCAATCTTGGCAGAAGCCTTGGATCGTCACCGACTGGGTTTGCGTAGGTGGAGGCAAGGGACAATCACGAATGAGGTGATCTCCTTGGCATCTGTAGCATGGTCCTCTAGGAAATGGTGGTCGTACTCGCCTAGGTTGAGGTCTAGGGTTGGGGTTTGTATACATGATGTTCGTGTAATCTGACTCCCAACTAGGTTCGTTCGACTCTTCACCATAGTAGGACTCTCCATGTTCTGGGGACTGCATGTAGTAAGCCTGGGGGCTATCCACATGGGTAGAATCAAAGCTATGGTCACTTGGGTCATTTTCAGAGATCAAGGATGTTACAGGGACTATAGCTCTATTCAGGTTCTCTTCTGCAGCCGTATACTTTACCGGAATCACATTAGCTGGGGCAGGGGGTTGTTGTGCTAGCACAGGCTGAGGCCTTTGTTGGGCCTGATACTGTGGTTGGTAGGTTTGTTGGGGTCCAGCATATTGTGGTGGTGGATTTTGGTTCTGGTATCTGCCTTGTTGGTAGGGTTGCGGATAGGGTTGCCTAACTGCCTGCTTGTTGTATGGGCAGTCTTGTGCGGTGTGATTGGTGTATCTCCGTTCTATGGTGCAGTACTGGCTACTAGGGTTTACTTGGGGTTGAGCCATAATGGGACAGACGTTCGCCATATGGTCACCACCGCATGTATAGCACCTTTTCACAGGGGCAAACCTTGGGATTTGTTTGCTAGTTACACCTAGTTTCTGAGCTACTTTTTCGGCAAGTTCTTCAATTGATGTGGCTTGTGTGGAAGATTGACTCGATGCACTATCTGAATCTTTGTAAATTTTGGACAACTCTAGCTCTTCTCCTAGGTTATCTTCAATGTCAATGCACATACGTACACATTCTTCTATAGTCCTAGGGTCTTTCAGATACACATAGGATCTCAATTTTGGGCTCAGCAATCCGTCAAGAAATAAGGCTACTTGTTTAGCAGATGTGGGTAGCTCCGAAATAGGGCACCTTTCAAGATATTGTCTAAATCTTCTTCCTGCAAGTCTCACAGTCTCTTGAGGGGTTTGCTTGAAGCTGTGAATCAGTGAGGAGGTGTTGTGTCTTATGCCGCTCTTAGAGAACTCTATAATGAATGCCTCTAGGAGTTGATCTATGCTCCTGAACTGGCGTTCATCTAATGGCTGAAACCACGTAAGTGCTGTGTTCCTAAGGGTTAGACCGAAGGCATTGTACTGCGTGAACAGATCCTCCACTTGTTCAGCTCTCAAGACTTGCTTGAACTCTGCCACATGATCATAGGGATCTCCTGTGCCGTCAAAGTAATTCTTCATGGACTTAACTAGCTGAGTGGGTCTCAAAGTTCTTGTGTGCTCTCTAGGCCTCGGCAGAGGGAATCCATCTACATTTCTTTGGTTCCTGTGGGCTCTATGCATCTCAGGTTCTACCCTATTCCTCTCCGTTCTCGTTCTTTCTCTGCCCACTGGATTGGCAAAACTTACCTCTGGTCTATCTTTACTTCTGTCTCTTTGCATACCATGAGCCTGGGATGTTCCAGCTCCAGGGTGACCATAGGCTACATTTGATCTTGGTTGGGGGAGAATGAATTCGCCCTTCCAAGTGTAAGCATGCCTATCATTTTCTGTCACCACAAAAATCCTCTCTGACGTGTGGTCTAAGTAGGTCACTCTACCTGGGCTATCTGGATCCTTAAACTCATAGATCATGATTGTTCCTATGTCAGTTGGGTGATCCGGTTTATACCTCCAGAAGGCTTCGTCCGTTTCTCGATTGAGAAGCAAATCTATGCACTTGTTATCTTGGGGGATCCACTCAGGCGTGATAATCCTAGTGAGAACTGATTTACCTCGAGGGGTTCTAGGTTCCGCACCCATGTTCCCTTGTTCCAGGTCACCTAAGTCCGCTTCTGAGATTACATTCCCAAAGTCATCTGTCCTATCAGGATGACTAGTGACTACATATATAGTTCCTTCTTTGTCCAGGTATGCACTATTTTCAAACTTGACAGCTGGGTGTTCTAGTCCAATGGATTGATCAGGGTTTTTAATCTGGACCACAGATCTTCCTAAGCCGTCCTCATAGATGCTAGCACCTAATCGGTTGGTCCTCAGGTACTCCAACTGTGTTTTGTAAGGGCCTTCTACCCTGTACAAGTAGGGCACTCCTGAACTTCCCGTAGGTTTGTCCATGCCTTGAGACATCTCTGACTCACTGGTCTCAGAGCGTGGGTAGTTCGAGTGGTGGCTCAACTGCTGGGCCCAGGACCTAGCAGTGTGGTTGACACTAGCCTCTGAAGACCTAAGGCTTTGTCTCTCTCTTACTAGGTGTCGTCCTGATCTAAGGTTCATATGCCTAACTGATTAGCCCAAATTTTTGCCGAGAGTACAACCTCGTTGCCGATCAATTGGTACCAGTCACTTGATTCTTTTTAGTTATTCCTCGTGTTTAAAGTCTTGTCTGCTATTACGTCGTCAGGAATGGTTAAATGTTCTTCGTACTTTCAGGTTGATCGTTCCACGTTAGGTTCTTTCCTTTATGTTGTCGACAGTACAGAGATTAAGTTTTTAGCTTGAACTTGAGTTTTTAGGTAGTCTTCAACTTGATAGTGGCCTATCGTCGCCCTGACTTACTCCTACTTCTGATCGTTCTTAGCCTACGCTAGGAATTGACGAAGAGGAGATGAGAGTATTCCAACCTTTCTTGCTGAACCTTGCTCTTTAGTGCTCAAGAAGTTGATTCTCAAGCTTGCACAAAACCCTTGCTTGGACGCTCTCAATTGCTTCTCAATAGACCTGCATAAATCCCAAGATTAGCTCCAAGTAGACCTTTCAATTGACAGACAATTTATTTCAGACACTTTGTTAATGACCCTTGTTCCCCCTTTTGCATTGTTAGAAATTTACTCTGGAGCTCCCTTGGTGTTCCTACCCCTCAGTGTGTCAACTTCCAAATATCCTATCTGAAAATCAACGCGTTATTCTTATAAAAAACAGTTGAGGGCGTGTAGTATATGTCACGAGCTTTCCGACAAGCCCTAGAGCTCAGAAAATGGATTTCGTATGAAAAAGTTATGACCGTTCAGGGTTTAGGGGGTTAACTAGACAAACAGATACTATCAGGGATTTTAATGCATTTTCTAAGGCCTTTGTAAGTATATGAATACTTGAGAGTGCAAATATGCCCAAAATTTAGCCTAAATTTCCAAAAATTCACTCCTTAATTTTTTGCCGAAAATGCCTGTCTATCGCGATAGACGGTGTCTGTCGCGATAGACACAATCTATCGTGGGGGGCTGTCTGTCGCGATAGACGGTGTCTGTCGCGATAGACAGTGTCTATCGTGGATTTCTGTCTGTCGCGATAGACGGTGTCTGTCGCGATAGACGGTATCTGTCGCGGATTTCTGTCTGTCGCGATAGACGGTGTCTATCGCGATAGACGGTGTTTGTCGCGATTTTCTGTCTGTCGCGATAGACGGTGTCTGTCGCGATAGACGGTGTCTGTCGCGAATTTCTGTCTGTCGCGATAGACGGTGTCTGTCGCGATAGACACAATCTATCGTGGGGGGCTGTCTGTCGCGATAGACGGTGTCTGTCGCGATAGACAGTGTCTATCGTGGATTTCTGTCTGTCGCGATAGACGGTGTCTGTCGCGATAGACGGTGTCTGTCGCGAATTTCTGTCTGTCACGATAGACGGTGTCTGTCGCGATAGACGGTGTTTGTCGCGATTTTCTGTCTGTCGCGATAGACGGTGTCTGTCGCGATAGACGGTGTCTGTCGCGAATTTCTGTCTGTCGCGATAGACGGTGTCTGTCGCGAATTTCTGTCTGTCGCGATAGACGGTGTCTGTCGCGATAGACGGTGTCTGTCGCGAATTTCTGTCTGTCGCGATAGACGGTGTCTGTCGCGATAGACGGTGTCTGTCGCGAATTTCTGTCTGTCGCGATAGACGGTGTCTGTCGCGATAGACGGTGTCTGTCGCGAATTTCTATCTGTCGCGATAGACGGTGTCTGTCGCGATAGACGGTGTTTGTCGCGATTTTCTGTCTGTCGCGATAGACGGTGTCTGTCGCGATAGACAGTGTCTGTCGCGATAGACTGAAAAAATGCAAATTTTTGGAAAACTTCTAGTGTTCTAGAGTGCCCTCAAGGTGTAGGTTACAGTGCTAATCATGCATTCACAAATTTTTAAGATTTTCTGTCTGTCGCGATAGACAGAGGTTGTCGTCCCGGGAACTGTGCAGAGCCTGTCGTACCTGCGCACACTGCTGGGGATGATGATACAGCAAAAACCTGCAAAATAGCTCAGAAAACATGCAAAAACAGCACATGCAAATTCGCTCTCTCGCTCTCTCTCACAAGTGAAATGAGGGAAATGAGGTGGAGGTGGGGATATAGTCAAAAAACTGAAATTTTCGCGATGATGGAGATGGGCGTGGGAGATGGTGATGATGATGATGGTGATGAAGATGGTGAAGAAAGTAAAAGAAAATCGATGAGAGTGAAGAAAATACCTACAACTCCAACGCGTCAACTCTACGTCTTACCATCACACGCTCGTCCTCAAAGCTCGATCCCCGGCAACGGCGCCAAAATTTGGTGTAGCTCCGTGATGAGTAGCACCTCCTTTAATGTCAATCCGGGAAGACGTGAGGATGGTATGAAGACCTCGAGCAAGTGGCGGCACAAGTGCGTGAGTGAGAAGCACACAAACATGCACACACATACACACACACGCGCACACACAGTAAGACAAAGAGTGAGAAGCAATGGAGTTCTTAGATTACTTTCAAAAAGCTCTTACAAGTTCGTTTCAATTACAATCCAACCTCAAAAATGAGCTCTCTAGCTCTTTTTATAGTTTTTGACTAGCTTTTGGCTCTGTCCAGACCTAGTGTCCGGCCTAGTTAAAAATTAGGTTCCAGGGCTTATTTGAGGGCTCAAACGAAGTCTAAAAATTATGAAATTTGGTACGATGGTACTTCTAATGCTCCTCAAGCTCGAGGACTCCTCGGCTTGCACAAGATGGAGTCTAATCTACCAAAAACGGGATTTACAATGTTTGTGTAGTGATTAAAATCACTTGGGTTGTACATAATCTATGGGAAAAAATGATCTGGCCTTGTTGCCGTATTGTGCATGACTCCTTTGTTGCTTTGTATGCCAACACCTCTGCTTGTAATTGATGAACAGCAAGTCCATGACATGTACGAGGTATATTAGCATTATGAGAAAAATTATCATCATCATCATCAAGCAAGTATTCATGTATATCAACAGTAATTTGATTTTGTATATGGTTTTTAAATAAAATAATGATATTAATATATATAGAAAATACATACCCAAGCATTATCACGTTGACCAGGTGATGGTGCATGCTCAAAAGTACCATACTCTGCCTCATGTTCAATACATTCCAATCGTGGTCTTCAATACATGCCATAACAAGAGTTACACCAACATATAATATGCTCTTGATAGTAAAATTCATCATTATTCCTATCGGAGGACACATGTGAAGTCGTTGCATGGGTAGGAGGTGCTGGAGTACCCTCTGATTGATCGGAATCTGCACATAATGAGAAACAAAAAAAATATAAGTTATGTATCCATCAAATATATTTAAAATTAAATGTTTGATATACTTACAGTATAAAGTCATTGCACGATGAGGAGATGGTGGTGGAGTTCCATCTGATTGATCAAAATCTACAAATAATGGTATTTGATATTAATAATCTGATTATCTACATACACAAAAAATTCACATATACATATTTACACATACACACATATTCACATATACAGATTTACACATACACACATATTCACATATACACAACTACACATTATTGTGGGATAAATGCATGTATTTTGTATGAGTGAGTGTATATGCATCCATGTGTGTGTATGTATATATGTGGATATGTATATGTGTATCTATGTTATATGTGTATATGTATGCATATATGTATGCGTATATGTTTGCATGTATATGTGTATGTGGGTATGTGTATGTGTATGTGTGTGTATATATGTGTATGTATTCTGATTTTTTTCTGTTTGAGATTAAATTAACAGGAGATATTGTATGGTGGAAAAAAATAAGAGGCGACCTAACATACCACCTAAGATGTGGCAGTTTTTTCGTAGACAGCTACGTCTTCAGGAGTCATTTCCTCAGCAGAAGGTACACAAAGTAATAGTTTATATTTATAATTTTTATATATTTTAGTAATTTTTTACATTTAATTTATGTATTTTTTCTTAAATAAACAGGTTGCTGCAAAGAAGAGAGTGGAGTCGGGCCACACATCGCACCTAGGCCAAATGGGCCATAATGGTTTTGTAGCTGCATTTGTAAGTAGATGTGTTATTGTGAGCATATTTTTTATTTTAGTTAAAATGCAAGCAACTAATCTTTTTTATTTGTTTCAATGCAGCGGAAGGATTATGGCCGATATCCTACAAAACAAGAGATCGAGTATGCTACACATTTTGGATATAGGCATTTGAGCGAGTATATGCGAGATCATCCTGATGCCTTTGTGAGTATTATTAAATTTTATATAATTATTTTATTTTTATGAATGGTTTAATTGTTTTATTTATTTATGTTTGTTATATGTAATACAGGAGTATTATGGAGAGATAGATATGGATGAGGTGGAGAGATAGACACAGGAGGGACGATCTCGATCGTCACAGGGTGATCATGACGATGAGGATGAGGAAGATCAGGATGATCATGATACTGTTGTTGACGATGATGATGATCATGATGATGATGATTAGGATTTTAGTTGGTTATGACATTGGATTATATGTATTTACATTTATATATATATATACATATATTTTTATCTATATATTTTTCATTACAGTTATGTTTTGAATTGTGTGTATGGTATTAAGTAATGAAGAGTTTTGTTCTATTGATTGTTATTATTGTTTATATTAAGCATGTGTTTTACTACTTTAATTATATAATTCATTCATATGTGTGTACCTAAGTGTATATGTATGTGTGTGTATATGTATGTATGTGCATGTGTATGTGTGTGTATATGTATGTATGTGCATGTGCATGTGTAAGTGTATATGTGTGTATGAGTATGTGCATGTGCATGTGTATGTGTGTATATATGTATGTGCATGTATATGTGTGTATGTGCATGTATATGTGTATATGTAGGTATGTGCATGTGTATATGTGTTTTAATATTTTAATTATATAATTCATTCATATGTGTATACCTAAGTGTATATGTATGTGTGTGTATATGTATGTATGTGCATGTGTATGTGTGTGTATATGTATGTATGTGCATGTGCATGTGCATGTGTAAGTGTATATGTGTGTATGAGTATGTGCATGTGCATGTGTATGTGTGTGTATATGTATGCGCATGTATATGTGTAACTATATGTGTATATGTGTGTATGTGCATGTATACGTGTATATGTAGGTATGTGCATGTGTGTGTGCATGTGTATGTGTGTTTTAATACTTTAATTATATAATTCATTCATATGTGTGTACCTAAGTGTATATGTATGTGTGTGTATATGTATGTATGTGCATGTGTATGTGTGTGTATATGTATGTATGTGCATGTGTAAGTGTATATGTGTATGAGTATGTGCATGTGCATGTGTATGTGTGTGTATATGTATGTGCATGTATATGTGTAACTCTATGTGTATATGTGTGATGTGCATGTATATGTGTATATATAGGTATGTGCATGTGTGTGTGCATGTATATATGTGTTTTAATACTTTAATTATATAATTCATTCATATGTGTGTACCTAAGTGTATATGTATGTGTGTGCATATGTATGTATGTGCATGTGTATGTGTGTGTATATGTATGTATGTGCATGTGCATGTGTAAGTGTATATGTGTGTATGAGTATGTGCATGTGCATGTGTATATGTGTGTATATGTATCTGCATGTATATGTGTAACTCTATGTGTATATGTGTGTATGTGCATGTATATGTGTATATGTATATAGGTATGTGCATGTGTGTGTGCATGTGTACATGTGTGTGTACGTATGTGCGTATATATGTGTATATATGTGTATAATGTATGTATATGCATGTGTATATGTATTCCACATGCATGTGTATGTGGATACATTTCCATTTGCATCCATATATGTGCATGCATGTGAATGTGCATGCATGTGGATGTGCATATACATGTATTTGCATATATGTGAATGTGTGTATGTGTATATATATATATATGCAATAATGCATGCATGTAAGTCTTTTTATGTGGTTGTAGAAATGTTTGTGCATATGCATGTGTATATGTGTGCAAGTCTAAGTGTATGTGCACACGTATCTGTGTGTATATATGTGTGTGTATGTGCATGTGTATATGTGTATATGTGTGAAAGTGCATCTTCATCATGTATAAGTGTATAAGTGCATATCAATAAGTGTGAGTTTGCTACCTAATGAAAATAACACAATTCAAATGATATACAAAGAATAGAAATTATACTTACAATAGTTAGCCATACTTTTTTCTTGGTTAGCTTCTTGAATAACCTACAATAAAGAGAGAAAGGAGAGAGAGAGAGAGAGAGAGAATTCAAAGAGAGAAAGATGTAGAAAGAGAGAAACAGAGATAGAGGGAGACAATAAGAGAGAGCTTAGTTAAAACAACAATTCTGCATATACTTCCTTCAGCTCGTAAGCACAACGCAATTGCGAATGTTGGAGAGCTCTTCGATCAGATGTGTGAAATTGCCGATCGAAGAGCCTCCAATGTTTTAATTTTTTTCCATCAACAGACTGTTGTGTAAGCGATGCTACGCATCCAGTTGGCGTCGCATAAGCGACATGTTTTGAGCGTCGCTTATGCGATGCCAAAAAGTGCCGCTTATGCGATGTACCATAGCGTCGCTTATGCGACGTAGGAAAGCGTCACTTATGCGACGTAGCAAAGTGTCGCTTATGCGACGTAGCAAAGAGTCGCTTATGTGATGTAGCAAAGCATCGCTTATGCAATGCTATTTAAAACCGTCGTGTTAGCGATGCTCTATGAGAGCTTCGCATACCCTATCGTGCCATAAGTTGCAAAAAAAGTCGTTTAATCGATGGTGCATGCGCGACGCTCATTACGATGCATTTTGCAATTTTATAGCGATGCAATTATGTCACCTTAACTGTCGGTATACACCCGTATTCCTTGTAGTGCTTGTAATCTGTGGTCAACCATTTGTCCAACAGAAACCAGATTCTTTGTTATATTTGGAACATGCAACAGCTCAACAAGATGTTTTACCTTCCCGTCCTCCATAGAAAATGCTATGTTTCATGTATGCTCAATAGGATGCGATGTATCATCACTTGTTTCAACATATCCAAGAATTGGCATTTTTTGCAAACTACTAAACCATTACGCATGACTGGTCATGTGATTTGAAGCACTTGAGTCAACATACCAGACATTATCATTCGATTTTGAAATACCAGCAGACATTGTATTCATCATGTGGTGTTGAACCATGAAGAGCTTCTCAGAATCATCTGCACTTGTGGATGCATAGTTGTTTTGCTGCCTTCTGTTATTTTGATTCTTCATCCTGCAATCACGTTCAAAGTGTCTAGGTTTACCACAATTCCAGCATCCTTTACTATCATTACCTGAATCATTTCTTTGGAAATTTCTACGACCTCTTTGGCTCCCCCTACCTCGAAACTGTCCTCTTCCTCCTGCATGATTCTGTTGTTGACCTTGGTCTTGGTTATTGTTTCATCTTCCACTTCCAAAACCTCTACCTCTGCCTCTTCCTCTACCAAAGTAGAATACCTGCTCAGAACTAGATTTTCTTTGGGAGTTTGAGTCCTCACCAAGATTCTTTTCTTCAATAATCAGCATAGATACCAGATTAGCAAAATTCGGAATATTTTCCCTAGTCTGTATACTGAACTACTTATATGCAGCTCCTAACCACAAAGACACACTTCCACCTTATCATCATCATCTACGTTCATGCAAATAGATGCAAGTGACTCACATATGCTTTTGATTTTCAAGGTGTAGTCACTTACCGACATGCACTTCTTCTCCAATGTATGCAGCTTGTTCTTGAGTTGCAATTTCCGTGCCTTTGTATTGGTCTCATACAATGTGACCAAATTGTTCCAAGCCTCTTTTGGAGTCTTGGCATATATGTGTCCAATCATGATATCATGTATGCTAACTGATAGCCAGTACATTACCTTTCGTGCTTCTTGATTCCATTCCTCATATGCTCTTACCTGATCTGCAGTTCGATTCCTTTCTCGTAACTGCAGAGCATTTTCATTCTCTCCTTCGATGTACTTCCAATAGCCTTTTCCCATCAAGAAATATGTCATTTTGAATCTCCAAGCATGGAAGTTGTTCTTGTCCAACTTATCACTCATAGGCTGACTCATTCCATCTGCGTTTGCCATTTCTGCAGCAATTCACAACACTCCAAAACACTACAAGCAACACTTCTACTTGAACACTGTCGCACTATGACGTGACACTTCGATCTCAGAAAAACACAGTTTTCGTGTATCAACAGTACACGGAATCACTTGAAATTCTAGATCTGGAATATATGAGTGTTACCAAACACAACACAAGTTACAATTTTTGAAACTGACATGGTTCTTCTATGGGCCCCACCTTGCAGGCTCAAAATGGAGGTCGAGATGGCTCCAAAACTTTGATCTAACAAAAACAAGTGACCCTAAAGGGATAACTGTCGAAAATATTTTGAGATCTTCTACCTTCACGCCGATTTTCGTAGCAAACGGAGGCCATTTGTGAATCGCGTTTTCTCCACGCCTTGCTGCGTACTCTTCACCGTCGCCTTCTCCACGAGCTCTCTATAGCCATGTTGGCTCTGATACCATGTCACGATGAAGGACATAAGGAAGAGAGATCACACACATACTCTCACTCTCAAGGAGAAGCACACACTCAGATTGAAGCACACACTCAAATCGACTTCTCAAAAGAGTAGTTTTAGACATAGGTAACTTTTGAGATCATTTCTCAAGATATACTGAATCTTTCAGAGTGATTCAACTTGGAGAAGGTGCGCAAACTGTAGGCGACACCTTGTGCAAAGTTTCATAAAAAGCTTTACACAATTGATAAGGTAATGAGAGAGATATGTGCAGCAGACTTTCTGTGTAGTCATCTCCTTCACAGATTTTTCAAAATCTTCATAATTAATTATTGATCCTCTAAAATTGGTGAAATTTTGAGTTACTCTTGGTATAGAGGTGCTCTAATTACAAGAGTAGCTTGTTCTTTTCGAGATTAACACTCTCCATCAGTGGTATCAGAGCAGGAAGCATCAGAATTGAAGGAAGGAGGATCCCGACCGCTGCAGACATAAAGAATTCAACAATTAAAGATTTAGAAGGTGAAAGCTTGAGGGCAAAGCTTGAGAAGGAGTTCATACGAGATCAAGGAAGACAAAAGGAGTATTATTTGAAGTAAAGGTACATCTATTACTCATAAAGGTTGAAGAATTCAATATACAAGTGAAGAAAGGATGGGAGATTCTCTTCAAATAGAGAAGTTGGATAGAGAGAACTATCCAGCATGGTCAATGAGGATGGAAGCTCATTTTATGAGCAAAGACTTGATAGCTTATATTGTAGGTGAAGAAGAAAAGCCTCAGTTCACTATGGTATCTTCTCCATATGAGAGTAGAGCATGATCTTATCATGTGTTTAGCATGTGTGATGACATTGTGGTATACTTCTTTTTGAGGCTTATGTCGTCATGAGTTTGATCATAGCATTGTCACTGGATGTATAGTGGCATTGTGATCTATATCTTGTTTATGCCACTTTGTTATAGATTTACTTGTCAGCTTCACACATTTTATGAGATTTGATTTTGGATCTTATTTGGTCCTTGTATCTTTCTTTTCTTTGCAGGTACACGATCTAGACTGGAGCCTTAGTTTCACATCTATTTGCCACCTTGATTGGCTATTATTTTAGCATGTGGCCATTGATTTGATATCTATTTGCTAGTGTGATTCTTGGCATATGTGGATGGTGATTCCCACATGGTTATTTTGGTTCTAGAGTCCATTTTATAGAGAAGATGCTTTTATGCTAGAAGAGACCTCTAGTGGATCTTGAAGTCTATGCGATAGCTTTGGATCATTGCTTATCTCCATTTGGAATTGGTCATAGGTTATTTGTAACAGATTGGACTATCTTACAGGATCCATTCTTGAGTGGGAGGTGCATCACCATTGTATTCGTATGTATTGCCATTAGTTTTTTGGCATGTGTGTTTGCCATTATCTTTGATTGGATCAGTGATTGGTGGTCACAAGTTACTTATTGTTCTTTTGCTCTTGGTTATCTTGTTTGATTGCTTAGTTTACATGGGATACTCTGTCAAATTTTTCCTAGGATTCTTTCACATATACTTGGTCAGTTTGGAGACTCGATGAGTAGACTTATGCTCATGGTTTTATGTGCCTGCTAGATGCATGGTCAATTTGACATGTGGTTCACATGATTTCTTCTCCAGTGAGATATTTATGATGTGAGTTATGCATATGGATATGTAGGTGTGATCCTATTGGTGATAGAGTATTATTTATAGTCTCTTATTCTATTTATAGTCTTTTGGATTGCCAACATGTTGTCTTTTGGGTTTGATGGTACTGACTTTCTGAGATGGAAGGCTCAGATGTGGCATACATTGGTTCGTGTAGGGTTACACATGTATGTGCATAGAGATGCACAGAGGCCTTGTGACATGCCCGAACATGTATGGATGGATATGGATGCATTGGCCAGCTCCACTATCTGGTTACAGCTTGTGGATTCTATATATGAGTCAGTTATGTATGAGGAGATGAGTAGTGCATTATGGTAGAGACTACATAATATGTATGCAAAGTCCATCGACTTGTGTGAGACACAAATTGTTGAGATATCAAGCTCAACATGTGATGGTCCAAGATGACACGTACGAGTTTTTCATTTCTCTGACATGTATAGTGGTCACGCTGATATATGTCAGGGATACTTCATTAAGCTTTATTAGATTTATCTACCAAGAGTGATGACACATTTGTTTCTTGCCAACTCACTCATTTGCGGACATTAGGTTTTTCCTTATGTACTAATCCTTATATATTGCACTTGTTGTATTCTTGTTTTTAGGTCATTCTCGTACATTCCTTTTTATGTAATAGAAGAAGAAGAAAAAGATCATTCTTCCTTGCCTAAATTTGTGTGTGCTTCTCCTTGAGAGTGAGAGTGTGTGTGTGAGCTCTCTTCCTTATCTCCTTCCTCGTGACATGGTTTCAGAGCGAGCGTGGCTGTAGAGAGCTCTTAGAGAAGGCGACAGTGAAGAGTACGCAGCAAGGCGTGGAGAAAACGCGATTCACAAACGACCTCCGTTTGCTATGAAAATCGGCGTGAAGGTTGAAGACCTCAAAATATTTTTGTGTCCATAAGGTGGGACCCGCAAAAAACGAGGTTAGTTTCAGAAACTATAACTTGCGTTGTGTTTGATAACACTCATATATTCAAGATCCAAAATTTCAAGTGATTCCGTGTACTGTTGATACATGAAAACTGTGTTTCTCTGAGATTGAATTGTCATGTCATAGTGCGATAGTGTTCAAGCAGAAGTATTGCTTGCAGTGCTTTGCAGTGTTGTGAATTACTGCAGAAATGGCAAACGCAGATAGAATGAGTCAGCTTGTGAGCGATAAGCTGGATAAGAATAACTTCCATGCTTGGAGATTCAGAATGACGAATTTCCTAATGGGAAAAGGCTACTAAAAGTACATCGAAGGAGAGAATGAAAATGCTCCGCAGTTACCAGAAAGGAATTGGACTGCAGATCAGGTGAGAGCATATGAGGAATGGAGTCAAGGAGCACGAAAGGTAATGTATTGGCTATCTGTTAGTATACAACATAGCATTATTGGACACATAGAGGATGCCAAGACTCCAAAAGAGGCTTGGAACAGTTTGGTCACATTGTTTGAGACCAATACAAAGGCACAGAAATTGCAACTCAAGAACGAGCTGCATACATTGGAGAAGAAGAGCATGTTAGTAAGTGACTACACCTTGAAAATCAAAAGCATATGTGAGTCACTTGCATCTATTGGCATGAATGTAGATGATGATGATAATGTGGAAGTGTGTCTTCATGGTTTAGGAGCTGCATATAAGCAGTCCTTCTATTCAGACTAGGGAAAATATTTTGAATTTTGCTGATTTGGTATCTATGTTGATTATTGAAGAAAAGAATCTTGGTGAGGATTCAAACTCCCAAGGAAAATCTAGTTCTAAGCAGGTATTCTACTCTACCAGGCAGAGGTAGAGGTTTTGGAAGTGGAAGAGGAAATAGTAACCAAGACCAAAGTCAACAACAGAATCATGCAGGAGGAAGAGGATAGTTTCGAGGCAAGGGGATCCAAAGAGGCCGTAGAAATTTCCAAATAGATGATTCAGGTAATGAGAGTAAAGGATGTTGGAATTGTGGTAAATGTGGACACTTTGAACGTGATTGCAGGTTGAAGAATCAAAATAACAGAAGCCAGCAGAATAACTATGCATCCACAAGTGCAAATGATTCTGAGAAGTTGTTCATGGTTCAACATCACATGATGAATATGATGTCTGCTGGTGTTTCAAAGGTGCTTCAAATCACATCACCAGTCATGCGGAATGGTTTAGTACTTTGCAAAAATTGCCAATTCTTGGATATGTTAAAACAGGTGATGACACATCACATCCTATTGAGCATACAGGAAACATAGCACTATCGATGGAGGATGGAAAGGTAAAACATCTTGCTGATGTGCTGCATGTTCCAAATATAACAAACAATCTGGTTTTTGTTGGACAAATGGTTGAACAGGGATTACAAGTCAGGTTCAATGCTAATGGATTATATGTAGAAGAGTACAAGCAGGATGGACGATTGGTTGACAAAGGAAATAAAGTGGGTAGGATGTTCACCTTAAATGTGAAGATTCCTGAAATGAATGCAGCCATGTTTGCAAAAGGTACAAGAGTTATTGCATATATAGAGATGTGGCACAAACGGATTGGACATGCAAACTTGCAAAGGCTGAAATTGATGCAGTCAAAGGAGGTTGTCCATGGACTACCAAATTTCAAAGTTGCAGAAATGCAAAAGGTATGTGCAGCATGTCAATTTGGTAAATAGTCAAGAGCATCATTTCCACATGACAAGCATGTTAGTGAGAATGTACTAGAAGTAGTACATACAGATGTTTGGGGTCCAGCAAAGACCACATCTATGGCAGTTGTAGGTTTCATGTTACTTTCATTGATGACCATACACGCAAAGTATGGGTATATTTCATGAAAGAGAAGAGCAAGGTGTTCACTCACTTCCAGAATTTTAAAGCTATGGTGGAAAAGCAAACAGGGAAGTACATTCAGACATTAAATACATGTCAAATGAGTTCAACAATTTTCTAAAAAATCATGGAATTCAACATCAATTTTCATGCAGGTATACGCCACAACAGAATGGCGTTGCTAAATGCAAAAATAGACATATTGAAGAAATAGCAAGAGCCTTGATGGATGAGAAGAATATGCGTCATTGTTATTGGGCAGAAGTTGTGCATACTACTGTATACATTATGAACAGAACTCCGACTGCTATTGTACATCAAGTTACACTTGAAGAGAAGTTTACAGGTAAAAAGCCAAACTTATCACATCTTAAAGTTTTTGGTTGTATTGCATATGTACATGTCCCAGATGAATTGAGGATGAAGCTTGATCCAAAAGCAGAAAAGTGTGTCTTCATTGGATACTCCCTTGAGCAAAAGGATATAAATGTTATAACCCACTCACATGAGAGGTAAAGGTGAGCAGAGATGTGTTATTTGATGAAATGTCAAGATTCTATGCAGATGCCAAAGAAGGATTGAATCTTGAAACCAAATGACAAAGAAAATGTTGAAAAACCAAGTGCAGAATCTCAAGTTTTGAGTGGACCATATGCATCACCACTCTGCACTAGATGGACCGCCTTTTTGCCCTTTTCAGGGGCCGTACTAGACTTTGGTCCCTTCTTCTTTTCTTCCCCCTTCTTGAGTGGACAGTTCCACTGTGAATGGCTAGGAGACAAACATCTAAAACACAGGTTCTCTCTTTTGGCCCTCTCAAACTGATTTGTGGATAACCTAGGCCCTTGTGATCTTTGTTTCTTTATAAAAACTTTGTTTTTCCCAAAAGGCAACTTCTTCTTGAATTTAGTCGTACTAAGAGGCTTGAGGGGCTGATCTGTCTCCATAGGAGTATATTGAGGACAGTTATGGTCCTCATAGATCTGTGCATATTTGATCACCTCGTCAAACGTCTTAGGTGCATTCCTTCTGACTTCCCTCTTTATGGATTTATCTAAGCCCCTAAGAAACCCTCTAGTCTTCTAGAAATCATCTAAGCCCTTAAGTTTCAAAATGATCTCTCTATAGTGGGATAGGTAGACTGTAAGGGGCCTACCTCTCTGTGTAATTCCATCCCACTCATCCCAATTCCTCTCCTCCTCATTCTCAGGAAGAAACTCTTTTAGAAAAAGAGTCTCAAATTGAGTCCAGTCAGTAGGGATAGAGTTCTCCTTTTTAAGACTCATCCACCACTTGTAAGCACGCGGGCCGAGGGAGAGACTCGCCTCTAGCACACGATACTCTGGTGGGGTGCCCTTCAATTGATGCAAAGCATGCCACTTTTGTAAAAAAGTGTAGATTGCATCCTTGTTCCTGTCTCGGTCATCCCCCGTAAAGGTAGGTGGCTTCAAGTCTTTCAGGAGGGGAGCTTCCCTAGAGCTCTCTCCTTTATGCTTACTAGGAAGAGAAGTATCTTTCCTAGTAATTTCTAGAGGAATTGGAGGGGTTTCTCTTTCCTTCCCAGCTAGGAAAGAGGTGACACTAGTCTCAAGTGAGATCATTTGAGACTTAAGTTGTTGTATTAGAGATGTGATGCTATCAAGATCTCTCTCTAATTTAAGGGTCTGCTCTTTCAAGTTTATGAATTGGTCACGAGTGAAAAACTCATCTAAAAGTTCCTCATATGTATACTCTTCCTACTGAGGCTCTTTTTCTTCTAAGTTTTCTTCTACTTCTTGCCTTAATTCTACTTCTTCCATTCTAGAATCAGGATCCTCTAGTTGCTCTTTAGATGGATAAGTATGTTCAACTATTTGTTTGCCTTTAGATTCCATGTTTTACTTACCTTCCCCCATTTGCTAACTAGAGTATATGAAAATGAATGGAAGTAAAGCTTAAATATGCAAGAAGAATAGAAATATATAACAAGAGCACTTCCCTGTTACAAAATAAAGTTGTGGAAGCGAAATCCAAGTGATCCTTGAAGGTTTAGGTCGCTGATTTTGAATCCTCGCCAGGCCCAAACAAAAATTGGAAATGTCCGGTTGGTCCGGGGAGGTTCTAAACACCAAAAACCATAAAAAATAATGCCAAAACCACGTGGGAATAGCCCCAACTAGGCAAACTGAGTAAAACTGAGAAACTTCTAAGATTTGAAATTCCTCACCAGTCCAAGAAATGTAGCTCAGCACCTGTACTTCAAAAATTGAAGCTACCCCAAGTGAAAAAAGTGAATTTGGACACCGGATGATGAAAAACTAGGCCTCGGAGTGGTCGCCTAGTTCCTGTTGCAGCGGTGCAGAGAGATTTTGGTGGAGCAAATCTCATCCAAATCCAACACCGATGGTCTCTAAACGAAGCTTAAGAGCGTATCTTTGTAAATGACCAAGATTTAAGAAATCGATATCGTATGAAGAAGCTATGGTGTGGAGAAGCCGGGTATGTCATGAGTAGGAAGTGGAAAAGCTAATCTTCATGGAAGGGTGACTTTGAGAGGCTCCAAACTAAGAAACTGAAGCTTTTTGAATCAACCCAAAACCCATACCCCATCTCCACAGCCCATATTACATGTGTGCACCATTATCTTCCCAAAACCTTGATCCAATGCATGCTTTTTTTTTTCCCCCAAATTCTAAAAAAAACTCATTTTTTCATTTTTAAATGGAGTACTATATCTTCTGCTTTCCCAAATGACCACGCAGAGACAGTAGAGCATGTCTAATTATCCCACATAGGGATTTCCGAGTGCAGAGTGTAAGTATAAATAGAGAAGTATGATGTTCATTCCCACATCCAAGAGGAGGGGAGGAGGGACATGAGCCTCTTAGCTGCTACGCTCTGTTGTGCGCTCCCGTCATTTGTCTTGTTGACCACCTGGCCATCCGTGCCGACTGTCCTCTATCCGCCTAGCTGTCCGCGCCATCATCTGGGCTCTCAAACCAATGTCTTGTTGCATGTGTTGTCTTGAGGAATCCCCTCACTTTTTGGGGGAGCTTAGCACAGATTACGAGGAAGGTCTACCGGCTACAAAAACGGAGCAGAGACACGGAGTTCTTCGATAGATTATGCCGCCCAGCCACGTGGGGGTTTTCAATATTACCCTCTCAATCATATCATACCCAATAAGGGCAATAATCAAAGCCTCTCATGTGAGTGCCACTTGGCACTCATGTGAGTATCATACTCTTAATGTATAAGGGGAGGTTCTCACCTCAAAGTCCTAACTCATATGATACTCCATGTGAGAGAACACTTGTTGCATTAGCTACAGCAAAAGGATGGACTTTGCATCAGATGGATGTGAAGAATGCTTTCCTACATGGTGAGTTACAGGAAGAAGTATATATGGACGAGCCACAAGGATATGAAGATTCAAAGCATCCAGAATATGTTTCCAGGTTGCAAAAGGCTTTGTATGGGCTGAAGCAAGCCCTTCGTGCATGGCATGCAAGGATTGCCGATTACTTAACCAACATTGGGTTTTCTATGTGTGATGCAGATCACTCACTATATGCAAGGAAGGCTGATGATGGCATCACTATTGTGGCTATTTATGTTGATGACCCTATTGTAGGTGGTGATAATGAAGGAAGCATCAAAGAGGTAAAGCAACTTCTTATGCAAGAACTTGACATGAAAGATCTTGGTGTGCTGTGCTATTTCTTGGGCATTGAGTTTATACATACAGAAATAGGTATATGGATGTCGCAAAGGCAATATGCCTTGAATATGCTGCAAAAGTATGGTATGGCTGATTGTAAGCCAATTTATATGCCATTAAATCAAAATTTTGATTGTAAATCAAAATTTGAAGTTGGATACTACATCAAGCGAAGCATTGGAAAATGCTACTATGTATAGGAAACTTGTGGGAAGTCTTATATATCTCACAATTATAAGGCCTGATCTAAGTTATACTGTTGGACTTGAAAGTCAGTTTATGCAGGTTCCCACGAAGCCACATTTGGATGCTCTTAGGCGCACTCTACATTATGTGAGTGCTACTCTAGATTATGCATTGTTTTATGAGACTGGTGTAGATTTGCAGGTTTATGGATACACAGATGTAGATTGGGCTGGTAGCATTCCATATAGAAGATCTACTAGTGGTTCTCTATTCTCACTTGGGAGTGTAGCTATTACATGGAGCAGCAAGAACCAACCCACTGTTGCTTTGTCAAGTACAGAGGCCGAGTATAGAGGTGCTGCAATGGCAGCATATGAGGCATCATGGCTAGAAATGCTACTTGCAGATTTAGGTGTGGAAGTGGGAAAGCCTATCACTATTTATTGTGATAATCTTAGCAGCATACAATTAGCACGGAATCTTGTTTTCCATGCTAGAACAAATCATATCGAGGTACATTATCACTTCATCAGAGAGAAGGTATTAGCAGGTGATATTGATCTTGTTTATGTGAGAAGAGATAAGCAGGTTGCTGATATTTTCAACAAAGCACTTGGAGCTGAGAAGTCGAAGACGTTTCATGAGATGATTGGATTACAGGATATGGTGTTGAGCTTGAGGGGGAGTGTTGAGATATTAAGCTCAACATGTGATGATCCAGGATGACACGTACCAGTTTTTTTTCTCTGACATGTATAGTGTTCATGCCGGTATATGTCAGGGATACTTCATTAAGCTTTATTAGATTTATCTATCAAGAGTGATGGCACATTTGTTTCTTGCCAGCTCACTCATTCACGAACATTATGTTTATCCTTATTGTTGGGGGATTCTTGGACGAGAAGGAGTTTGAGGGTTTGTAAGAGAAAAAGGAAAGAATAAAGAAAGAAATGAGCTGGGAAACTTCACAGAGGAAATAACCTTGGAAGCTTCCGCAGAAGCACACCTTGGAATCTTGAGTTTGATTACAGTAAAACAATTACAATGTTTGAGCACAATCCGATTCAATACTTCTGTGCGCACTACAGAGGGTGCTTAATTACAAAATACCAATTATCCCCAAGTCTTCTTGTAGTCGGCCTCCTCTGCACCAGTCCTCTACTTGCTTCAAGCTTATCCTTGTGCACACCTTGCACCAAGCTTCCACCAAGATGAGGAATGAGTATCTTCTGTCGGCATGCACACTGCACAGAGACCTTGAGGTCCTTGGGGTCTCGCTTTGCACTCTCTGCCTTCTTCCTTAGCCACTCTTCTTGCACTCTTCACTTCCCCTTCTCTGTGTCGTCGTACCCTGGTGTCTCTTACACTTCTCTCTCTCTCTTACTTCAAGTGTGTCACCAAGAATAGCCTTTGCCTTTCTTTGTTTTGTGCGCCGGTTTCGTGCACTCTAACTGAAATACAATCTTGGTACCCTTTCGATGTCCCAAGATTGCCTTTTAAGTGGCAGCCAACGACTCACTACTTTGTCCTGTAGTGACTTTAGACTTAAAGCAAAATTCTTGATTGGGCGGTCCTATTTCCACCTTTGCGTACACGGCCGCTTCCCATACCTTCACCTTTTCCTTTTAATTCTTTACTTTTGCACCTAAGACTTTAAAACACCCTTTGAACCTTAAGGGAATTAGAAAAATACTTCTGCAATACTTCCCCAAGTTGACCCTGGAATTTTGATACTTTACTCTTGCCTATGCATAGCTACTTTACTCTTGCCTATGCATAGTTGTGACCTTGACTTTGCTAGTTTCAACCGGTTAGGGCTCAACAGATGCCCACCACCTAAAGTGCTCTCCGTCCCGGAGAGACCACAATGACACAATGCAAGGAGGCTTCAATAACAGAGAGAAAACAACAGAAGAACCACATAGGAAACGGAGGCAAGGAAATAGAGAAAGAGTGCTATTATTGATGAAGCATAAAAAAAACAACAGATAAAGAGTGCTACTAGTATTTATTAACCCTGATCAAGGCAAAAGGAGAAGGATGATGAGATGTGTTGAATTTCTAGAATGGAAGCTGAAGCGATATGCAATAATTGAACCGATATGCAAATTGTTGAGAAGTGGGATTTTGTTCTGCAGCGGAGGGTTGTGGAGAGGGGGGCAGTGGAGGAGAAGCTTGCTCAATCATATGCTGGAGAGAAGTAAGGCACTGCCTAAGATGGTCCCGTTCACGTTTGATACGACGGCAAGCAGCATTATCACATAACCCTAAGGAAGAGCGATTTTGAAGATCGGATAAGGCCTTTAATGCAGAGTCGGCCATATCTCAATATTTGTCTCGCTCATCTTTGAGTAAGCGGGCCGTTTCATTGAGCGATTGCCATTGAGAATGAGCTATTCGATTGATGTTGTCTATGGTAGAAATGTATTGTTGATGAATAGAAGCTGCGGCCGATACAGAATCCAAGGACACTTTGGAGGCATGAGCACTGCCAGAAGCAGCTGCACTGGCGTCGCGGAGTAAATGTAAAAAGGAAGGGGCGGAAGGGAGATCAATTGGAGGGGAGGGTGCAACAGGTGGATCGGGATGACTGAGAGGAGATGCAGGCGGAGTGGGTCGCGTGAATGGAACCGCAGTGGTCGGAGTGGGGGCGGAAAGGGGAGGACGAGGTGGTGTACAGGTCGGGTTGTGGGTGTTGAGCTGCGTTTGAACGAGCGGCCGGAAAGCTGGTTTGGAAGAAGGGCCATGTGCCAGAGCGGGATCAGGGGTAGGAATGGGCGCATTAGCCAGAGAGGCGGAAAAGATATTCAAAGAAGAGTGTGGAGGGAGGGAATTGAGATCAGGGGGAGCGGACAGCGGTGTGGAAGCGGAAGCCGAGTCTATGGAGATTATAGGGGAGGGGGAAGGAATTGAAGTGGAAGGTATACAGGGATGACTATTCCGTTGGCTAACAGGGCTGGGCTGCAACTGAAGTAGAGCGGGATTATGGTCAGAGTTCGAAGGTATTTGATAGAGCCAAGCTATGAAGGGAGTAGAATATAAGGAGAATGTGCGAGAGCCCCTGGAGACAGCTTCACGAAGGCGACGAGAGCGCAAATTTAAGGAACCATAGATGAGGGCGGCGTAAGGGTATGGGCGGCTATTTAGGAAGCAAAAAAGCGGATCAACAATGCGAATATCGGACCATGGTAGTGAAGATGTGGGACTACGAAGCAAAAAGAAAAAAATGAATGCATTAAGTATGGATGTCATGCGGATGGAAAATCGGGCATTAGTGTCGAAGCAATCTCTACAAAAGGCAATTGTGGCAGAAGCTGACAATCTAGAATATAAGAATGGAGGATTACTGAAATTGACGGGGGAGGAGCCGAGACTGGCAGCAAGAGCGGGAATGGAGAGAGTGCCTGTGCGAAAATTAGGAAAGAGGCGGAGAGCTTCATAGACGTCACTATAATTGGGGGGATCATTCAGGAAAACGTTGGCCAAGCCCCAGAGACCCGCCTGTTGAAGATTTTCGATAGAAAAAAGGCGACGGAGTTCAATAGTTGGGAGAGATAAGTGAATACGAATCTGCAGATCTAAATCGGGCAAACGAAAAAGGCGCATATAATCTCCTGAAGGCGAATTTGGTTGCGAGGTATGAGAAGCCGAAGGAGAAGGAGAAGGATGGCAAGGGAGGGGAGGTGGAGAATATATATCCGTGGAATCAAATTGAACTGAATAAGTGGGAATATGTAGAATGGCAAGAGGAAGTGAGGAAGGCGATGTTAGTGGTGGCTCAGTGGAAATGGGCAACGTAGGGAACTGGTAGTGGAGGCCGGTGGGCGGTGTTGCAGATGCAGGAGGAGGGTAATGTGGATTGGTTGTATGCAGTGTTGAAGGAGTGAGTTCCGAAATGTCTTCCGGTGCGGTGGGCTTTGCCATAGTGTTCTGCGTAGAAAGGTGGAGAGGGAGTGGTTGGGCGGGGGAGGTGGAGGGGGAGTGTGGGGTGTGTGGGCGGGGGAAGTGGAGGGGGAGGCGGGTGTGGAAGTGGAGGGGGAGGCGGGTGTGGAAGTGGAGGGGGTGGAGGGGAGTGGGGAGGTGGAGGGGGTGGAGGGGGGGGCGGAGGAGGTGGAGGGGGAGGGTGGGGCTTGTGGGTGGGGGAGATGGAGGGGGAGTGCGTGGGGCGGGTGGGCGGGGGAGGTGGAGGGGGAGGCGGGTGTGGGGTTGGAGGGGGTGGAGGGTGAGGTTGTGGGAGGGGAGGGTGAAGGGAGGCGGATGATGAGGGGGGAAAGGGTGGAGTCGTGGGCGGGGAAGGCGGAGTTTGAGGGGGGGAGGGTGGAGTCGGTGGGCGGGGGAGGCAGATGGTGAGGGGGGTGAGGGTGGATTCGGTGGGCGGGGGAGGCAGAGTTTGAGGGGGGGATGGTGGAGTCGGTGGGCGGGGGAGGCAGATGGTGAGGGGGGTGAGGGTGGATTCGGTCGACGGGGGAGGCAGAAGGGGAGGGGGGGGAGGTGGAGTCGGTGGGCGGGGGAGGCGGAGTTTGAGGGGGGGGAAGGTGGAGTCGATGGGCGGGGGAGGTGGAGGGGGTGGAGGGGAGTGTGGAGGTGGAGGGGGGGCGGAGGAGCTGGAGGAGGAGGGTGGGGCGTGTGGGCGGGAGAGAGGGAGGGGGAGTGCGTGGGGCGGGTGGGCGGGGGAGGAGGAGGGGGAGTGTGTGGGGCAGGTGGGCGGGGGAGGTGGAGGGGGAGGCGGGTGTGGAGGTGGAGGGGGTGGAGGGTGAGGTTGTGGAAGGGGAGGGTGAAGGGAGGCGGATGATGAGGGGGGAAAGGGTGGAGTCATGGGCGGGGAAGGCGGATGGTGAGGGGGGTGAGGGTGAAGTCGGTGGGCGGGGGAGGCAGATGGTGAGGGAGGTGAGGGTGGATTCGGTGGGCGGGGGAGGCGGATGGTGAGGGGGGGGAGGTGGAGTCGGTGGGCGGGGGAGGCGGAGTTTGAGGGGGGGGAGGGTGGAGGCGGTGGGCGGGGGAGGTGGAGGGGGTGGAGGGGAGTGTGGAGGTGGAGGGGGTGGAGGAGGGCGGAGGAGGTGGAGGGGGAGGGTGGGGCGTGTGGGCGGGGGAAATGGAGGGGATGGAGGGGAGTGTGGAGGTGGAGGGGGTGGAGGGGGGGCGGATGAGGTGGAGGGGGAGGGTGGGGCGTGTGGGTGGTAGAGATGGAGGGGGAGTGCGTGGGTGTTAAACGTTAGCCAAAATGTTAAATGTTAGCCAAATGTTAGCCGTTCGGTAGTCTATAGACTCTGAATCTGGACTTCGAGTACTGTGGACTACTGTGATAATTAAAAGCACTCTATCTCTTAGCCACGTGGGTTCTTGGGAGTGGTAGGGGTCTGTTAGACAGAGGCCCTGTACTATTTTCCCAACCTCTCACACAATCATAAATACTCTATCACGTCTTAGCTCAGTACTTGACTCTGAACACTGCAAACTACGCGGTTTACTGGGACGTTGGAAATTTCCGGACTGGGTCTGCTATAGTAAAAGAGCAGTAATCCGGTTCTGACTTAAACTACTTCGACTACTCAACTTCATTCGCGGAATATTACACAAGATGCACCTCTTCTTGACTCGGAGGAACATCGAATAACTATACTCAAAGTATGCAACTTACGGTATGTCAACTCAAACAACAGCCAGATCGTAACAATCTTATCACTAATTTCAAAACACACAGGCTCTTACAAATACAAGTTCTTCCTGGGATCGGAATCCACAGAGAACGCAGACTATTGTATCGACTTCAGTTATTTCACAGAACCTTAACAGACCAACAGTGCAACTACTCCATGTACTCTGCTTCGCCAAAGAATTGATAACAACACGCTGCACTTAACAATACTCAGCGACACACTTAACCATTACCGAATAGATTCGTAACACACTACAACGGTTCGTAAATATGTATTAAGACGCGAACAAACGACCCGACAAAGCGTAGACAGAATAGAACAGAACAGAACAGAATAGAGCAGAATACACACTCAAACGATACACTGCAATTCCAAAATGGGCGCTCTCTCGCCACTCTTTCTCATTGCCTTATATAGAAGAATTTTTATAGTGGTGCGCGAATCTTTTGTTACCTGCGCGTTTCTCGAAAGGTTCTTTCTATTTAAGACGCCTGTCCTAGTACATTTGTCCTTATTCGGCGGCCGTCTAACACTGGCACGCCCGGTGGACTCAAACCCGCAGGTTCTTATGTTTCGTCTACAAGACCTTCTAAGTACATATCTCGGGCGAGCCTAAATGTGCGGGTGATTTTCTTTTTAAGAGTTTCTATCAGCTGAACTAAGGTGGTTGGTTCTAATAACTGGGCGTCCGTTCTAACGGAGCTCAGGGCTATGGCTTGGGTTAACAAAATTTCGGCCTGGTTTTGTAAGAAGGCCTCCTGTAAGAAAAAGTCGTTGGATAATGTAGCGTCGCGGGATGTCTTCGTTTCGGTGACCTTCTGCTGCATATCCGTGACCCGATCCTTCTGATTTTGCACTTGATTTTCAAGTCGCTCGATCATCTGGTTCTGAAACTCAATTGTCTTGTAGTAGGCGTCTCGTTCTCATCGAGCATTGGCGAGGTCCTTTTGGTTTTTAGCCTCCCGGGTTAGTTGATGTCGCAGCATTCTGTTTACTTCGTCCAGACACTCCTGGGCTCGGCGTAGCTCATCTTTGACTTGTTCGGCCTCTCTCTGTTGATCTTGATTTTTCTGGACTATCTCCTGCAATTGGGCCTTCGTTTCTTCGACCAGTTCTTCGAGTGAGGAGCTGATGTCTTCTTTTTCTTGTAGCGCGAGTTTCAATACCCGAATTTCTTCGTTGGCTTCGTTGAGGAGCTGGTCCTTGGCAGCCAGTTGCGCCAAGGCCTCATCCCGTTGTTGTAGCAATGCCTGTTGTGCCGTAACTTGGCCTTGGAGATCTGCTACTTGGGTCTGCAATTGATGATTTTCGGCTTTGACGGCTTCGACTTCTTCTTGGAGAGGGGTGATGTCTGCTTCCAAGAGGTCGACCTTGTGCTGGAGATCCTGTCGAATGGTGTTGGCGACTTCGCTCAGCTGTACTGGAAGTTGCTGAGAAAGGGAAATGAGCATATGGCCCATGGTGGCTAGTTCGGAGAATACCGGAATAGAGGGGAGGAGCAGTGGGTGTTGCGGTTGCGCAGAGGTTTGGGTTTGAATTTGGGGGGATGTCGGGGGCGAATAGTTGAGGGATGATGACGAGGATTCCGATTCCGGTGTGGGAATAGGGTTGGTTGGGGGAGGTCTGGGATGGGCAGAGTCGGGATTTGTTACCTGCTTGCTTCTTGGTTGTTTATCGGTATTGTGGTCGATTGCGGATTCGACGGCCTTCAGTAATGTGTTTAGTGCATCCCTACCGGGTTGCTGCTCGTCTTGTTGAGGCTCGGAGGTTGCTTCGGCGGAGACCGTTTCGGTTTCGGTTTGATTTTGCTGGTCTTGTTGGTGATCAGCCGAGGATTCGTTGTGGATGGAAGTGGCGGTGTCGTGAAAGGTTTCTTCTTGTTCGTCGTTGCGGTTGTCCTGATTCTTGTCAGCAGATCTTTGTGCTTTGCTTTCCGAAGAGCTGACCCGGATGCACTTAGTGCGGAAGAGTTGGTTGATCTCCTCCTCTTCTTCTGCATCATCATCGAGTGGTTGGACTGACTCTTCGTGCCTAAGTATGGGGCCTCGGGGTGGTGGTTGTGCGGCGAGGATGGCTGGGAAGAGGAAGGAGATGATATGGGGAAGGCGAGAGCGCGGGGTGTTTCCTTTATTTACTTGCTTCATGATGGCGACACACTCCTTATGGATTCTTTGGAAAAAATAAGATGCGAAGTTGACGGGTTCTCGGGCTGCTAAATCTAAGGCGGAGTAGAAGGGTCGGGAGATGCCATAGGTGCATTTCTGTAAATTGAGGATGGCAACTAGGAATTGGAGGGCAGATCGTTCGGGTTCAGGACGACAGAGAATGGCGAACTCATTTGAGGAAGAGCGGGGGAATAATTCGGTCATGCGGGCGAGGGGGATACTGGGGCCATTTTCTCGGCCTTGCGGGGTGAGGCGGAAAGCTTCAGAGAAGGTGGGGAAGGTGATGACGGTTCTGGAGGGTAGCGAAGGGAAAACCCATTGGCATTCGGTGGCAGGGGATTGGGCGATGGCAGAGATGATTTGTGCGAAGAAGGGATGGGCTTCCACTGAGTGCCAGGGCAACTCAGCGAAGTTGGCCAACCCTCGGCAACGCAAGTATTCACCTATCTCGGTAGGGATACCATCGCGGAAGGCAGTGTAATTTGCTAGCGCTTCCATGGCGATCGCTAAGGCAGACTAGGAACACGAATACAGAGCACAAAGATCGCACAGATTTCTAACACTCACCACAGTAGCGATTTTTGGCGTTGTCGACGGGGTTAAATAGGAACAATATGGTGGGGTGGGAAAGGGGGTTGGGTATCATTGTGCGGTGCGGGAAGGATACTTGTTTTCATGCAGGCATGCGTATTCGAGTGACTGGTAAGGGGGGGCGGCTGGTACGAAAAGATTTTCTAAAATACGGCTATTTATAAAAAGAAGAAAGAAAAAGGGAAAGGATTAAACAAAACGCGGTCCACCGCCGAAAAATTTAATGCGGGCTAGGGGCGTGATGATATGGCCGCAGCTTCGATCCATTGATTACTTTCGAGAGTGGATTTTCGGTCAACGTACTCAACCAAAAAGTTGCGGGACCGACTTGTTCTGAGATTTTGAAAGGGCCGAACCATCGAAGTTTAAACTTTCCTGCGGCTCTATCCGACTTTGCGTTGTAGAAGAGTACGAGCTGTCCTACCGAAAAGATTGGCGTTTTCAAATATCGATCGTGTGTCTTGGCTTGTCTTACTTGTACTTCGCGCATGGTTAAAAAGCTGAGCCATCGGTGCTCATCAAGTTCTTTGAGTGCGTCCATTCGTGCTATCAGTGAATCTTCCGGTAGCATCTTCTGAGTGATTGCTACACGCAGGCTTGGGATGACTACTTCCATGGGTGCTATTGCTTCTAAGCCATAAGCTAGTTTGAAAGGTGTCAAGCCTGTTGTTACCTTATATGTAGTTCGGTATGCCCATAAGACTGCAGGTAGTAGTTGATCCCATCTTTCCGGTGCTTCCATGATTAGTTTCCGGAGGATATTCAATAGTGATTTGTTTGTACTTTCGGCCAAACCATTGGCACGAGGGTAATACGGTGAACTGAGTTTGTGTGTCACCTGGAAGGATAGGGTGAGTACGTTCATTAATTGATTTACAAAGTGAGTACCTTGATCTGAGACAATTTCCAGTGGTAAGCCGAAACGTGGAAAGACATCATTCAACAGGCATTTTGCTACTGCCACCGTTGTAGCCGACCGTAAAGCCCATGCTTCTACCCATCTTGTTGCGTAGTCTGTACAGGTTAGTATATATCTGTTGTTACTGAAGACTGCTGGAGGTGTAATTGGACCTATAAAATCTAATCCCCCATTTCTGAAATGGTTCTAATGGCATGACTGGCTGTAAGGGAAAGAAGTGCCGTTGTAGCGGTTGTCCAGACCTTTGACAGTTATCGCAGTGTTTGACAAATTGGGCCACATCTCTGTACATAGTTGGCCACCAGAGTCCACTTTGCAGAATTTTTTGGTGAGTCAAATCTGTGGCAAAGTGACCACCAGTAGGTGTCGAGTGAGCCATTGTGATAACTAAGTTAATTTCATGCGGAGGAACACAGCGAAGTAGGATTCCGGTGTGATCTGCATAATATAGTTCTCCAGCAATTAACCGAAATCGGCGGCTAAAGACTGCAATTTTTCTGCGTACTGGTCTTGAAACTTGAGATGGAAGGCAACCATCAGTGAGAAAGGTCAAGATCTGATCATAATACAAAAATGGAATAGGTGGGTCTGCAGATTCTTCAGCAATTGGTTCTGATACATAAATTGCGGGTGTCGTGTCATCTATACCCACCGGAGATTCACCGGAATCTAAGCGGGATAAAAAATCTGCTAAGGCATGTGAACTGCCTGGTCGGTGAATGACTTCGTAATCAAATTCCTGCAATAGTAAGACCCATCGTGCTAATCGGCCTCCTAGATGCTGCTGCCGAACTAGATAGACAAGTGCAGCGTGATCTACATGAAATGTGAATTTACGGCCTAGCAAGTAATGTCTAAATTTTTTGACCGAATATACTAGTCCTAAACATTCTCTTTCTGTTACAGAGTAATTTTTCTCAGCAGGGGCTAATCTTCGACTTGCATAATACACCGGTCTGAACCATTTATCAATTTGTTGCATCAATACACTTCCTATTGCTATATCTGAAGCATCAACAAATATGTGAAATGGGTGATCCCAGTCCGGCGGTTGTAAAATAGGAACTTGTGTTAATAAATGCTTTAAACGATCAAAGGCTATCTGGCATTCCTGGGTCCATTCAAATTGTCGAGATGTTTTACTGATTAGCTTGTTTAGTGGTATTGCCAGATGAGCAAGCCACCGTAAGTGTCTTCCATGCCACCGTACTTGGCCCATAAAGCGCATAACTTCTTTTGGAGAAACTGGCACCGGAGCTTCTAATACTGCCGAAATCTTATCTGGATCGACTTGGATACCTTGTGCAGACACAATGTGGCCAAGTAATTTGCCACATGAGACCGTAAACACCGATTTGTTTGGATTCAAACAGAGTCTATGCTCTCTGCATTTCTGAAAGCAGCACCGTAAATGAAATAGATGTGCTATCATCTTACCGAAAATTGAAAAATCATCGAGGTATACTTGCATAAACGAAGTAAGATAAGGAGAAAAAATCTCTTGCATGCATCTTTGAAATGTGCTTGGTGCGTTTCTTAATCCAAACCACATTACCGTGCAAGCAAAGACACCCCAATTGGTAATGAATGCGGTTTTTGGTATATCTTCTTCGGCCATTCTAACCTGATTGTAACCACTGTATCCGTCTAAGAATGAATACATTTCATGACCTGCTACTCTATCGAGCATTGTATCCAGAAAGGGGATCGGGAAAGGATCTAGTACTGTTGCTGCATTTAATTTCCGGTAGTCTACACAGATTCGTAGTTGCTTATTTTTCTTTGGCACGATCACAATTGGTGAAATCCATTCAGCATGTTCTATTGGTACGATGAATCCGACTTTTAATAACCTATCAAGTTCAGCTTTTACCTGTGATCCATAATTGGGATTCATCCGGTAGCCGGGCTGTTTGTTTGGTCTAGCTTCAGGTTTCAACAGAACCTTATGTTGATAGATGCGCGGATCTAATCCCTTCATATCTTTGTAATCCCATGCAAAGATGTCTGAGAATTTGCGAAGGAGTCGAATCAGGTCATCTTTAAATGATTCCGGTAAGTTTTGCCTTATCTTTACAGGTCGTGGATGCTCTTCATCTCCTAGGTTGTACGTGGTCAGCTGGTCTTCGGGGACATAAAACTGTTGCGGTTTCTCTGTATCGTCTGTTGACTTGAACAGCGATTGTAATTCATAATCATGTGTTGGAACACTTCCTTCATGCTTAACTGTGTTGGTGATAGGTATGATTGTACAAACTAAAGTGTTCCAGTTATCTATAACAGATTGTAGATCAATAGTTCCTACAGACATTAAATCAGCATTACTCTTCAGAAATTCCTCTTCCTCATCATCTGATAGTCCATCTAACATGTTGACTGGTTCAGAAAAATATGGTCTGGCGTGAAGCTCGCACGGTTGTATAGCATCTAATTTTACTACATATCTACGGTTGGCATCTTTGAATGTAAGCTCTTGTGCGGACCAGTCCTGTATTACCTTCGCATGCTTCAGCCAAGGTCGGCCGAAAAGAAGGTTGTAATCCAAAGTGGATTCTGGTAGATCTAGTATAACAAAGGTCATTTTAAAGGTCGTACCTTGTAAAGTGATGGGTACATTTCGCACAAGTCCTATAGGGTGGACTCTAGATTGATCTGCCATTCTCACAAAAAATTGCACTAGTTCAACTTCGGTCCATCCTAACCTTTTGCATAAGGATGTTGTTGCAATGTTCACACCAGATCCTCCATCAATCAATACCTGCGTAATTTTATGATTCTTGTACCATACTGTAATCAAGGGAACCGAGTGATCAACGGTAGAATCAGGTTCCGGTTGAACTGCTGCTGTTGCCGGAATACAAGAAGGCACCGGACTGAACTGTTGCTGGAACTGTTGTCGAATCCCAGGTACTAATGCCAGTAGTTGGCCGAGAGGCAGAGTGATAGATGCCTTGGATAAAATTTCCCAGGCTTGTTGAGATTGGTTGTCCTGCTCCCTTGGATTTGAGGTCTCCGCTGGTGCGGGAGTTTCTGCTGTTATGCCTACTGCTGATGATGGCTCCACTGTTGTTTCCTTTTGTTGCGTTCCTTCCTTCGACGAAGCCTGAGTCACCGGAATAGGTTCTGGGAACACTGGTGGTTCAGTTGCGGCCCAGTGACTAGCCTTGTTATACATCCTATGTTGTTCTCGTATCCCTGGCTCGAATACTTCTGCTGCTGTCTGCAGCTGTTTACCTGATCGGGTCTGTACTGTAGTAGCTTGCGTTTCTACTGGTGTAATTTGTACCATGTTGGCCATTGGGTTTTGCCGCTCCTTCTTCCTTTGATCGTACTCCGTTGCATCTTTGAAAAATCTCCTGATGTGTCCGAATTCGCCGCAAAAGTGACAGCGAGGTGGGGGTAGATTGGGATTTTCCGGTGGTGGTCCGTTTTGCCAGCGGTTTGTATTGAAATGGTTGTTCCTCTGTCCTCGGTAGTTCCGATATCCTTGTGGTTGATTGTTTCTCAATTGCGGAGGCACATAGTGATTCGCTGGCTGTCCATGTTCTTGTATAACTGCATTGACCGTTGTTGTTCCCTGTAGTCTAGCATTGTAAACACAGTTTTTGGTGGTGTGTCCGGCAGTGTTGCAGATAGCGCAAAACGTGTGATTTAGTGCACAATTGGCACTAGTATGACCTGAATTTTTGCATGTGATGCAGTATACTTGTCTGGTTATGTCTTCAGCCATAGTTTTGTTTGTTTTCAACCACTCCAGATCTTTTGTAAATCCACCGACCTTGGATTCCAGTTGCAGAGCCATGGCAATGACTGCATCCAGTGTCATAGCTCCAACACATCTTATGATCATGATCTGTTTCAGTTGTGGGGTTAAGCCGTTGATGAACCACTGAGTGATGACATCATCAGGTAAGTTAGCGTGGGCCTGTGGTATCTATCGCAAGTGTGTTCTGAAGAGTGTAGCATACTCTTGGACAGTCTGATTAGCCTTTTGTCGGTTGTTTTGTAGATAATCAAAGATCTCGGCAAGATTCTTCTTTAGCCTGAATCGTTGCAAAAAAGCGTCTCGAACTGCGTCATAGGTACCGAAATGGTTAATATCGTATTCCGTAAGCCATCTAGCTGCTTCATTTACTAGTGTCGATTGAAAAACGATGGCCTTATATGCCTGATCCGGTGGATGGTTAAGGACAGCATAACTTATCTCGAAAGTGCGTACATGAGCATCCGGATCATCTCCTGGGAATCCACCGAATTTCGTGTATGTTACTCCTGTTGGAGGCGGCCTTGGTTGACATAGCTGTTGTTGCTGTTGTTGTCCGTTCATTGTGAGTGTATTCAGCCCTTCTTCTGTATCTTGATGTTGGTTAGTTGAACTCTCGAGATTTTTGTCGTCGGATGGCGTGCCTTTCGGTGTGCTGTTTTTACTTAGAATGCGTCACACTTCTGCTTCGAAGAGTTTTCCTTGCTTCTGGATATCCAATATCTGAAATCTTTCTTCCAAGCACGCAGGTTGGGCTGAAGATTCCGCAAAAAATGCAAAGTCTTTGCCTACAGTTGGTGACTCTATCACTGGAATATCACCGGAATGAGCCGAAATTGTGCCAGACTGCAGTGTTTTTCCGCTTTTACCGATCTCTTCTCCTAAAGTGTTTCTAATCGTATATAATTCTGAGTTTAGACTGGTTTCTAATGGCGTGTTGGTAGATTCTGAAATTGCTATATCTTCGATAGGCTGGGTCGAAGTAGCACCAGAATGTACCAAAGGCGTTGATCGTTCCACCGGAATATGACCGGAATCAATCGTGACGTTCTCAATTTGTCTGACCATTGGGTCGGATTGGGTTAGACCTTCTTCTTTCAAGGCTATCTTTATCACTTTACTCGCTTCAGCTTTACAGTTCTTAGGATATATTTCACCAGATCGAGTAACCGGCATGTATCATTACGCAGTAACCCTATCTGAACAGTTTGCAACAATCGGGGTCTATTGCTACTGCTAGTTACTCGAATGTTACTAAACGTTTGCTTCTGACAAACAACTGGTACTCTAGTGCCACTTTCCCATAGACGGCGCCAAATGTTAAACGTTAGCCAAAATGTTAAATGTTAGCCAAATGTTAGCCGTTCGGTAGTCTACAGACTCTGAATCTGGACTTCGAGTACTGTGGACTACTGTGATAATTAAAAGCACTCTATCTCTTAGCCACGTGGGTTCTTGGGAGTGGTAGGGGTCTGTTAGACAGAGGCCCTGTACTATTTTCCCAACCTCTCACACAATCATAAATACTCTATCACGTCTTAGCTCAGTACTTGACTCTGAACACTGCGAACTACGCGGTTTACTAGGATGTTGGAAATTTCCGGACAAGGTCTGCTATAGTAAAAGAGCAGTAATCCGGTTCTGACTTAAACTACTTCGACTACTCAACTTCATTCACCGAATATTACACAAGATGCACCTCTTCTTGACTCGGAGGCACATCGAACAACTATACTCAAAGTATGCAACTTACGGTATGTCAACTCAAACAACAGCCGGATCGTAACAATCTTATCACTAATTTCAAAACACACAGGCTCTTACAGATACAAGTTCTTCCTGGGATCGGAATCCATAGAGAACGCAGACTATTGTATCGACTTGAGTTATTTCACAGAACCTTAACAGACCAACAGTGCAACTACTCCATGTACTCTGCTTCGCCAAAGAACTGATAACAACACGCTGCACTTAACAATACTCAGCGACACACTTAACCGTTACCGAATAGATTCGTAACACACTACAACGGTTCGTAAATATGTATTAAGACGCGAACAAACGACCCGACAAAGCGTAGACAGAATAGAACAGAACAGAACAGAATAGAGCAGAATACACACTCAAACGATACACTGCAATTCCAAAATGGGCGCTCTCTCGCCACTCTTTCTCATTGCCTTATATAGAAGAATTTTTACAGTGGTGCGCGAATCTTTTGTTACCTGCACGTTTCTCGAAAGGTTCTTTCTATTTAAGACGCTTGTCCTAGTACATTTGTCCTTATTCGGCGGCCGTCTAACAGTGGGGCGGGTGGGCGGGGGAGGTGGAGGGGGAGTGTGTGGGGCGGGTGGGCGGGGGAGGTGGAGGGGGAGGTGGGTGTGGAGGTGGAGGGGGTGGAGGGGGGGCGGATGAGGTGGAGGGGGAGGGTGGGGCGTGTGGGCGGTAGAGATGGAGGGGGAGTGCGTGGGGCGGGTGGGCGGGGGAGGTGGAGGGGGAGTGTGTGGGGCGGGTGGGCGGGGGAGGTGGAGGGGGAGGTGGGTGTGGAGGTTGAGGGGGTGGAGGGGGGGCGGATGAGGTGGAGGGGGAGGGTGGGGCATGTGGGCGGTAGAGATGGAGGGGGAGTGCGTGGGGCGGGTGGGCGGGGGAGGTGGAGGGGGAGTGTGTGGGGCGGGTGGGCGGGGGAGGTGGAGGGGGAGGTGGGTGTGGAGTTGGAGGGGGTGGAGGGTGAGGTTGTGGGAGGGGAGGGTGAAGGGATGCGGATGATGAGGGGGGGGGAAAGGTGGAGTCGTGGGCGGGGAAGGCGGAGTTTGAGGGGGGGGAGGTGGAGTCATGGGCGGGGAAGGCAGAGTTGGAGGGGGGGAAGGGTGGAGTCGATGGGCGGGGGAGGCGGATGGTGAGGGGGGTGAGGGTGGATTCGGTGGGCGGGGGAGGCGGATGGTGAGGGGGGGGAGGTGGAGTCGGTGGGCGGGGGAGGCGGATGGTGAGGGGGGGGAGGGTGGAGTCGGTGGCAGTTGAGGTGGAAGTTGATGAGGGGGAAGGTGGAGGGGTATGGAGGGAGAGGGTTGGGATGGCGGTGGAGGCCGAGGGGAGGCGGGTGAGGTAGAGGGGGATGGTGGTGGTGGTAGGAGGGGGAGTCGAGGAGGGTCGGTGGAAAGCCAAAGCGAAAGTTGAGGGTCAGTGCTCCTGCTCAGGCTTCGTCAACCGAAAAAGACACGCAGGTGTCTGAAGAGTGTCTGAAGAGTGTCTGAAGAGTCGGGTAGCCCCTGTGGAGCCCCTGTGGACTCGGGCATTGTAGACTTCTAGGTTCAGTTGAGATGATCTTGCAGCAAGATGGAGTTGAAGGCGGAATGAATGAGGGTTCCCATTATATAGCAATGAGGATTAAGAGCTCACCTCACAGAAAGGGATGGTTTAGCATAAAAGAGTGTTCAAAAGAGAGGAGAAGCCAACTTTAATCTCATCCATCCGAGAGATAACAAAGAAAAGGCTAGCCTTAAAAGCTAGTGTGTAGAACTAAGAGCCATCAAAAAATTTGCGCCAAAATTTTGTGTAGAGCATCATTTTTTTTTTCATAGCAATTAATAGCAATGATTAAAGAGACACAATAGAAAAACAAAATGACCTAAGAACAATGGAGTGGGATGTTAGAACTTTTTATGATAGGCTTTGGGTCTAGAAATATTTACTAGCGGCAGGGTGGCTCCATTAGGTGTTTCTAACTGCACAGCACCCCAATGCAACATCTTCAGAACGTGAAAAGGGCCTTCCCAATGAGGGATCCATTTCCCTTTTGCATTCGTATGAGGGTTAGGTTTATGGAGAAGAAATAACATGCCTGCTTCAATGTTGTTGTTCCACAGATATCGATCATGTGCCTCCTTCCTCTTCATCTGAGTCTCTATCAATTGTTTGGTCACTAGTAGACGAATCTCCTCCACTTTATGTAGTGCTCATAGCCTCTGAGAGACATCACAATCCTTCTTTCCCTGCATGAATGCTATCTTAGGTGATCCATGTAAAAATTCAAATGGCTCGATGGGTAATATGCCATAAACAAGTTGGAATGGGGAATATCCGGTGGCCTCTTTGTAGGCTAACCTGTATGCCCATAGTGTACCTTGGTAAGCAATGCCCTAGGAAGTGGCCTGCAACATGCACTCCTTTCTTAACATTGAAATTAAAACCTTATTTGTCGATTCAGCCTGTCCATTTGCTCTTGGATAGTAAGCACAAGAGGTCCTATGAAGAATTCTATACCTGTTGAAGATTTATTGCAGGACTTTATTGACAAAATGGGTACCCTGGTCAGTACAAATTTCAAGTGGACATCCAAACCTGCAAATGATGCTACTATAAATGAAATCAGCAACAGTCTGGGGAGTGCAATTGGGTGAAGCAATAGCTTCAGCCCACTTGGTGGCATAATCTGTAGCTATCAATAGATATTTTTCTCTTTTCGGAATAGCCGGAGGGGAGATGGGTCCAACGAAATCCAGCCCCCACTTCTCAAATGGTTGCCAGGAAGCGGAAATAATCAAGGGGTTATGCCTCTGCTTTGTTGGCTTAGGTCCACACCTCTGGCAAATGCCACATGCCTTTCCCCATTCATCTGCATCCTTAAACAGTGTAGGCCACCATAGACCAGCATCCAGTATCCTCTGACTCATAATATGCCCTGGAAGGTGCCCACCACCTCTCCCTTCATGTGCAGAGTGAAGGACTTCCCTCACTTCTTCTTCTTCCAAACACTTCCTAAACCTGTCATCTTTGCCCTGTCTATACAATTTATCTTTAATGAAGGTATATGGTCTACTCTTGATTAGCAGTCTCTTCTTTTGCACAGCACTAGCCTTTTCTGGATACAACCCAGTTTTAATGAAATTTTTAATATCAAAATACCAACCTTGAGCTTGTACAGCAAACAATTGAGCATCTGGAAAATCATCATTGATTCCACTAGTTTGATTCATCATATTGATTCTGGATAGGTGATCCGCCATAACATTTTCTTTACCTGGTTTATGGACTACGGAAAAATCAAACTCTTGGAATAACAATAACCATCTCCATATTCTACCAGTGGCGTGTGGTTTGTTGAGTAGGTATTTTAGTGGTTGGTGATCTGTTATAATAATAAATTTTACTCCCAGTAAGTAATGACGGAATTTTTGGACAGCAAAGACCATTGCTAGGGCTTCCCTTTCTGTAGTACTGTAATTCCTTTCAACCTTGGTCAAGATTCTACTGGCATATTGAATTGGTCTGTCTACTTTAAATTCTTCACTGGGTTGAGTCAAAACTGCCCCTACTGCATAGGCACTGGCATCTACATGTATATGAAAGATTTTTGACCACTCAGGTGTGATCAAAATAGGAGCAGACACTAACCTTGACCGTAATGTTTGATATGCTTTTTCCTCCTCTTCTTCCCATTTAAAGGGCACTTCCTTACCTGTAAGTCTAGCCAGTGGTCTGGCTATCTCTGCATACATTTTTATAAATCTTCTATGGTATCCAGTATGCCCCAAGAAACTCTGAATCTCTTTAGGGGATTTAGGTTTAGGCAACTTTAATATAGAAATGATTTTGTCAGGATCTGGGGCCATACCTTTAGCCAACACCACATGTCCTAAAAGAGTTCCTTCTGTCACAAGGAAATGACATTTATTTGGATTGAGCTTTAGCTTTGTTTCCCTGCATCTTTTGAAAACATTCTGCAGCTGCCTCAAGTGATGGTCCAAACAATCTAGAGGAGTTTCTTTATGAGAACCTGAAAATGAAGAGAAGTCATCCATGAAGATTCTAAGTGACTCCAACAATAGGGGGCCAAAAATGAGATTGACCATTCTGTTAAAGGTGGCTGGAGCATTTCTGAGCCCAAATGGCATTTTTACATACACATATGTTCCCCAAGGTGTGATAAAAGCAGTCTTTTCATGATCCTCTAGGTGTATTGATATTTGATTATAGCCACTAAATCCATCCATAAAGCTATATAATGCATGTCCAGCCACTTCTTCAATGACCTGCTCTGCAAAAGGCATTGGGAACCCATCTGGAATGGTCACCTTGTTGAGAGCTCTAAAGTCAACACAAATTCTGATTTTATTAGTATTCTTCTTTGGTACTATAACCATAGGTGAAAGCCACTCTGAGTGTTCTACAGGGATGATGATTCCTGCATCTTCCATTTTCTAAATTTCTGAATAGACAGCTTCAGCATACTTGGGATTTAATCTATAACATTTCCCTCTCACCGGCTTTGCTCCTTCTACCAAAGGAATTCTGTGTTCTCCATAAACGGGTGGTACTCCTTCTAGATCCTTGTAGTGCCATGCAAAAACATCTGTGTAGTGGTTCAAAAATGCTCTTACCTTTTCCAGGAGCCTTGGGTGGTTCCACAGCCAAGTGGCCACCAAAACTGGCCGGTTATTGTTTTGAGTGTCTAAATGCATTTCTTTGACAGGATTTCTCTCTACCATACTTTCTTTGTACTCAGCTCCTTCCTTGTCTTCTTCCACTAGCTCTTTGTGCATAGCTTCATAAGCATGTGTCTCTTGAATTTCAATGTGTTCCTCTTTTTCTTGCATCCATCCTGCAGGTATTTCTTAAATAGGAAAAGAGCGTTCTTCACTAAAGTCCGTTACCTTGCCTTCAGCTTTGGTATCTTCCTTATCTGTAGATTTCATATTAATTTCTGAGTTGTAGTTGAGGTGTATCTTCCTGCCCCTTCTGTGGTCTGTGATGGGCTCTCCTAATCCATCAACCTGGATTTTCTTTTCATCTTCATCATAACCTTCAGTGGTGCAAGAATTATTAAGAAAAATTCCAAAACAAGAAGAAGAGTTGCCTGCATGTAGCCACTTTAGAATATCCTCTTCTTCCTCAAAATCTATGTGGGGTTGATCTTCTGGTTCTGGTTCCATGCAAATGCCAACCTTTTGCATCATGCTAGTGTTTCTTTGATTATCTGGGCCTTCTTCCAAATGAATCTGTGTCAGCTCTTGCCCTTTCTTTTGTACCCACATAGTATCCTTGCCCCAATCATGAATGACACTCGCGTGTCTCAACCATGGTCTCCCAATTAAGAGGGGAAATCCTCCTTCAATCTGGGGCAATCTTAAAACCACAAAATCCAGTATGAACACATTACCTTGTATTTCAATTGGGACTTTCGGAATCACCCCCACGGGCCTTACTTTGCTCTGATCTGCCAAAGTAACAGTGAAATTTGCAGGCCTTGAAGGGTGGAGTCCAATCTTTTCCATTGTATGTTCACGCATTAAGTTAATGCCAAAACCACCATCCACAATAACTCCTTGAGATTCATGACCCTTGATATATACTGTCAGCCGAGGACTTTTATAATCTGTAAGGGGTGCTTCCCCGATAATTATCCCTTTATGTAAAATAGCAGTCTTTGCCACTAAGCTTGTAGTAGAAGCCTCATCAATTATCTGCAATAATTCTGACCTGAATTTCCCATCCATCTTTATTAATTCAAAAATACTAACCTCCTTCTTCATGGACTTGAGTAGTTTTGAAGCCTTTGACTCTTTAAGAGAATGAGCTTCATTTGCTTTGCCAAACTCTTCTTGAGCCCTGTTGAAGGCATGCCCAATGGCATCACTGGTGCCTGTGAGATATTCCTTTTGCTTTGTGTCTGCACTTGTGGTGGCTTTGTGTTCAGATGCAACTCTGTCTTTGTTCAATCCCCTAATTATTGATTCTTGATTTACGTCCACTTGAGCCTTCCCCTTGCTTCTTGTCTGCACTGCAAAAGATTCAAGTTCTTCTAATTGTACCACCCTGGTAGACGGTGAGGGCTCATTGACCTGAGGTAATGTATCCTCCTTGAATACAGAGATCATTTGGAGATGGGGTCCGGAAGTAGAGGCTTGATTCTTAGGACAACAATTTGTATAGTGATCCCTGGCCTCTTGATAGTTCCTGCAAGGAGGGGCATTTTCTGGGAGAGTGCACCTAGATTGGTAGTGCCCGCACTCTCCACATCTGAAGCAAATGATGGGCCTTCTAGGCCCATTTGCAAAATTATTCCTTGGTCTAGGATTATAGTTGTTACCTTGGTTTGCTACGGCTGCCATTACATTTGCTGGTGGCAGAGGTCCTCCCTGTGTCCAGTATGTCGTTGCAGGCATTCCCCTGGATTGGCATTCATGGGCCTCATGGCCAACTTTCCTGCATAATTGACAAGTCACGTTTAGCAGAGGACATTCACTTACTATGTGCCCTTGCTTGCTGCACATGGAGCACCAGAGTCCACTCTTGATACCGCCTCCTTTGAGTTCTTGCAATTCCTGTCTCAGCTGAGCTAATTCTTCTGCTTGGGCCTCCTCCTCCTTTTGGAGCTTGAATGCTTCAATCTCCCTTTTCAGCTCAGCCACCGCAGTCTCCTCCTTTGTGTAGGGCTTATTCGTTTTCAAGCCCTCCAGCTCCCTTCTTAACTGGATCACTGGGTCCTCCAGTTCTGTACCATAGGTTGGTTGGGAAGAAGTTGCACCATACTAGTGCCTTATCTGCTCCAAGCGTGTGGCCGTATTGATGAACTCCTCAACAGAGGCGGTAGGTAACACTAACTCTTTTATTTTGCATTGGGTGACCACAGGTAGGGGTTTGGTTAACCACTTCTTGACAAAGAAATCATGCGGTGGATCTGGTAGTTTAGCCGTTAGTGCTTTGGCCCTGGTCACAAACTCTGGGAACTTTTCTCCTGGACCCAATCTCAAGTTTTCTAGCTCTTCTATAATGATCTCCGCAGTGTTGCCATGCTGAAACTGATTTTTGAAGGCCTCTTTCATCAAATCCCAAGAGGTAAAGTGGTTTTCAGCAAACTGGCTAAACCACTTGTCTACCAATCCTTCCAATGTGGCAGGGAAGAGTATCGAGAATGCATCTTCCCTACCCATTAGACCTCTAGTCTTGCATAATGCCAGGAATCTTCGAATGTGCTCATCTGGATCCTCATGAGGTAAACCTCTGAAAGAGGGAAATTTTATGTTTAATCTGGAGAGTAAGGTTTCTAGGTCTACCTGCCCTGCCATGCTTCTTACCGATGAAGTTGATGAAAGTGGACTCGATGATCTTCTGACCGCCTTTCTCCTTGTCTGCTTGCACGTGACCCTCAAGGTTTGTGACCGGGTCGCGGTCATGAGCTGTTCATAGTTCACTTAATATGAGACACTTGATATAAGTATGTACCTCTTTAATCAACTGGAGTATTACTGTTGACACTGGAATATTGTTCTCCAATTGCAATAGATCTTCTCCTATGCTCAAATCTCCTTGGATGTCCCACCGTGCGTGCCAAATTTGTTGGGGGATTCTTGGACGAGAAGGAGTTTGAGGGTTTGTAAGAGAAAAAGGAAAGAATAAAGAAAGAAATGAGCTGGGAAACTTCACAGAGGAAATAACCTTGGAAGCTTCTGCAGAAGCACACCTTGGAATCTTGAGTTTGATTACAGTAAAACAATTACAATGTTTGAGCACAATCCGAGTCAATACTTATGTGCGCACTATAGAGGGTGCTTAATTACAAAATACCAATTATCTCAAAGTCTTCTTGCAGTCGGCCTCCTCTGCACCAGTCCTCTACTTGCTTCAAGCTTATCCTTGTGCACACCTTGCACCAAGCTTCCACCAAGATGAGGAATGAGTATCTTCTGTCGGCATGCACACTGCACAGAGACCTTGAGGTCCTTGGGGTCTCGCTTTGCACTCTCTGCCTTCTTCCTTAGCCACTCTTCTTGCACTCTTCACTTCCCCTTCTCTGTGTCGTCGTACCCTGGTGTCTCTTACACTTCTCTCTCTCTCTTACTTCAAGTGTGTCACCAAGAATAGCCTTTGCCTTTCTTTGTTTTGTGCGCCGGTTCCGTGCACTCTAACTGAAATACAATCTTGGTACCCTTTCGATGTCCCAAGATTGCCTTTTAAGTGGAAGCCAACGACTCACTACTTTGTCCTGTAGTGACTTTAGAATTAAAGCAAAATTCTTGATTGGGCGGCCCTATTTCCACCTTTGCGTACACGGCCGCTTCCCATACCTTCACCTTTTCCTTTTAATTCTTTACTTTTGCACCTAAGACTTTAAAACACCCTTTGAACCTTAAGGGAATTGGAAAAATACTTCTGCAATACTTCCCCAATTTGACCCTGGAATTTTGATACTTTACTCTTGCCTATGCATAGCTACTTTACTCTTGCCTATGCATAGCTGTGACCTTGACTTTGCTAGTTTCAACCGGTTAGGGCTCAACACTTATGTAGTAATATTTATATATTGCACTTGTTGTATTCTTTTTTTTAGGTCATTCTTGTACATTCCTTTTTATGTAATAGAAGAAGAAGAAGATCATTCTTCCTTGCCTAAATTTGTATGTGTGCTTCTCCTTGAGAGTGAGAGTGTGTGTGTGAGCTCTCTTCCTTATCTCCTTCCTCATGACAGAGATTACATCGATGACTTTGATGTTGGCACTATGGTCATGAGGGCCATATTTCATGATGTTGCTTTAGGCAGATGTGATGATGATGTCAGAGATATACATGTGATGCAAGTCAGGTAGTGATTTCAGGAGAGTCTATGGCATTTGATTATGCTAGTGATGGTGATATCACTTTCTCATATGGTTCATCTCAGGATTCCTCTTGTTCATTGGATAGCACACACATGGCTTGGTTGCTTGATACATTAGCCAGTTTTCATGTTACTCCACATCGTGAGTGGTTTTGTTGATTCTTAGGTGAGAGTCATTGATGTGTGCACTTGCATGATGGTACGACATATGACATTGAGGGTGCAGGAGATGTATGCCTTATGCTACCTAGTGGAGCATCACTTATACTCATACATGTATGTTATGTGCCTTCACTCCCTATGACCTTGATTTTAGTTAGCCAATTAGAGGAGAGCAAATGTTATGCATTCCTTGGTGAGAATCATTTTAAGTTATAATTGGTGCTTGTCAGAGGTGCTAGAATTAGGCACAGGTATCCACTGTAGGTACTCCATGTGAGAGACAATCTCATCTCAGTGGGAATTAAGCCTTATGTGCGATGTGAGACTCTTCATGTCTCATTTTGTCTACCTACACATAGGTCTATTGACATTCATGATGCACTTGTATGGCAGGATTCATATGCTCTGATGGATGCACATGTAAAGCATGTTTTGGATGCTCATGATGCTTATGTAGAGCATGATTTTGTTGATCATATAGATGCTCTTATGGACCACACTTTGGATGATTAGCTGGATGCTTTAGAGCATGATGTGGATGCTCATGTAGAGCATTGTGATGATACTCAGTTAGAGTTTGATCATCAGTTTGATCTTGGTGTTGATGTTGTGCAGTTAGCTCATGTGGAGCATGATGATACACTTGGTGTGGTAGAGCATGATAGCTCTTATGATATGTAGTGTATGCTAGAGCATACTAGCTCTCAGGATGCACAGCTAGACACATCCTTGGTTGATAGGATGATTGATTTGGATGATGATGAGTCCACGATCATGCAGTCATTCTTGGATTTGCTCATGCGAGATGTTGACACAGATATGTCAGGACATGCTAGTATTGAAGATGGTGCTTTGGATGCCTTGGATACATGCATGGCTGACATGCCTAGGTTAGCCAAGATAGCACAAGTTTCATCAGCATTCGGGACTCTGATGTACGAGTTGTTATGCTCAAGACCAGATATTGTAGTTGCTATTAGAGCATTTGCACTTGGATTTGTCAATCTTTCGATGATTGACATAGACATAGAGTGAGTGGGAGCTTTGCAGGAACATCAGTTCTTGCATCAGTCAGATGTGAGCTCAACTATTATCGATATGAGTCTAGAACAGTTTGAGGTGCATGGATACACCTTGTTCAAGGCAGTTGGTGTAGGTTGATTTGTATGGGTTGAGATCCAGACTCTTCCTATACATTAGTATATAGTGCTACATCATTCTTTGTATATTTTTCCACTTATGATCACATTGACCCTTAAGTAGGAGATTGTTGGGGATGTAAGGGTCATGTGACCTTACCCCTATATTCATATATAGAGCATTGCCTCAAGAGAGATCATTATGTGGGTTATCTCTCCTCTCTTCTCTCTTCCTCCATCTCCTTCTTATTCCTCTTGTTCTACACAACAAAGCCCTTCATCTCGTCTTAGTGGGAGTTCAACCTTATGTGCAATGTGAGACTCATCATGTCTTATTTTGTCTACCTACACATAGGTCTATTGACATTCATGATGTACATGTATGGCGGGATTCAGATGCTCTCATGGATGCACATGTAGAGCATGTTTTGGATGCTCATGATGTTTATGTAGAGCATGATTTTGTTGATCATATAGATGCTCTTATGGACCTCACTTTGGATGATCAGTTGGATGCTTTAGATCATGATGTGGATGCTCATGTAGAGCATCGTGATGATACTCAAATAGAGTTTGATCATCAATCGGAGTCTAATATATGAGTTGTTATGCTCAAGACCAGACATTGTAGTTGCTAGTGGAGCATTTGCACTTGGATTTGTCAATCATTCGATGATTGACACAGGCATAAAGTGAGTGGGAGCTTTGTATGAACTTCATCAGTTCTTGCATCAGTCAGATGTGAGCTCGACTCTTATCGATATGAGTCTAGAGCAGTTTGAGGTGCATGGATACACCTTGTTCGAGGCAATTGGTGTAGGCTGATCTCTATGGGTTGAGATCCAGACTCTTCTTGTACATTAGTACATCATTCTTTGTATATTTTTCCAGTTATGGTCACATTGACCCTTAAGTAGGAGATTGTTGGGGATGTAAGGGTCATGTGATCTTACTCCTATATTCATATATATACATCATATATAGAGCATTTCCTCAAGAGAGATCATTATGTGGGTTTCGAGGCTCCCATCCATGTGCGCATCTCTCCTCTCTTCTCTCTCCCTCCATCTCCTTCTTGCTCCTCTTGTTCTGCACACCAAAGCCCTTCATCTCGTCTCAGTGGGAGTTTAGCCTTATGTGTGATGTGAGACTCGTCATGTCTCATTTTTTCTACCTACACATAGGCCTATTGACATTCATGATGCACATGTATGGCAAGATTCAGATGCTCTGATGGATGCATATGTAGAGCATGTTTTAGATGCTCGTGATACTTATGTAGAGCATGATTTTGTTGATCATATAGATGCTCTTATGGACCACACTTTGGATGATCAGCTAAATGCTTTAGAGCATGATGTGGATGCTCATGTAGAGCATTGTGATGATACTTAGTTGGAGTTTGATCATCAGTGGGAGTCTAATTTACGAGTTGTTATGCTTGAGACCAAACATTGTAGTTGCTATTGGAGCATTTGCACTTGGATTTCTCAATCGTTCGATGATTGACACAGGCATAGAGCAAGTGGAAGCTTTGCAAGAACTTCATCAGTTCTTGCATTAGTTAGATGTGAGCTCGACTCTTATCGATATGAGTCTAGAGCAGTTTGAGGTTCATGGATACACCTTGTTCGGGGTAGTTGGTGTAGGCCAATTTGTATGGGTTGAGATCCAAACTCTTCTTGTACATTAGTATATAGTGCTACATCATTCTTTGTATATTTTTTCACTTATGGTCACATTAACACTTAAGTGGGAGACTGTTGGGGATGTAAGGATTATGTGACCTTACCCCTATGTTCATATAGATACATCATATATAGAGCATTGCCTCAAGAGAGATCATTATGTGGATTTCGAGGCTCCCGCATGTGTGCGCGTCTCTCCTCTTCTCTCTCTCCCTCCATCTCCTCCTTGCTCCTCTTGTTCTGCACACCAAAGCCCTTCATCTTTCTTCCTCAATCGACCCCTCATCTCTGTAGTAGAGTTGGACTGAAGAATTGTTGTTAAGCTTGCTGACTTGTTTTTAGTCATACTAACCCACATAAAAAGTATGCAAGTAGAATGAAAATGAACTCATGCAACCCAACTTGTTCGTACAATGGGACTATCTACATGCATAACCTGACATAGCCCTGATTTAAATAGTCATAAGTGAAATCCAAATAATAGTTCAAGTTTTTCCCGCCCTTTGAGGTCATTGTTGAAAACACTATTTCGTTGGTATCTTTTGACTAACCAAGATCTGATCCAGTACAATCCGATCAAGCAACATTCGAGCAACCAAAATCTAATTAATTCTACAAGGGTGATTTTAAATCTGACTGAATAGAATCTGACTGAAAGAACTAGAAACCAAAAACCTTTATCTAAAACTCTCTTAAGTAAGGAGAAACCAATTTGCATAAAATCCGACCAACAAAGGTCAAGAGAACACAATCCAAGTAAGAAAAATCCAAATAAGCAGTCCTTATTACACTTGTAATCATTATTGGTGTTGCATTGATTATCTAGATCAAACTCTATCTGTGTCAAACTTGTTAACTAATCCATGTGTGGAGGTTTACCTTGAAATTTCTTTAGCCGAAACCCATTGATAGGTTTTTCCATCTTATAACAAAACACATCTACAACAAGAAAAGTTCCTTGCCCCAAATCCTGGACAATCTGATATGGACCTTTATACCTCAATGTTAACTTCCCTAAGTGTGGTTCCTAATTTAGAATTGTAAACCATAACCTAGTCTCCGACTTGAAATAATTTAAATTTAACATTCATCTTTACCCAAGCTTGTCTCCTCCTTTGAATGATTTCTATGATATAAAAACTCACTAAACAATCTTCCTCTAATTATAAAAGGTATTTGCTTCTATGCTTAACTGATAATTCTAGAGACATCTTTTCCACAGTTACTCATAAACTTGGAACCAGAAATTCCATTGGAACAATAGCTTTTAAACCATATACTAATCTGAATGGTGTCATTCCCGTTGTTACCTTAAAAGCTGTTCTGAACGACCATAATACTTAATCTGACATCAAATCCGAATTCTTCTGATTATAATGTACCAATTTTTTAAGAATTCTCAATAAAGTCTTATTTGTACTCTCTTCCTAACCATTCATCTGTGGGTGATAAGCTGTAGATTTCTTGTACATAATCTAATGTGTCTTTATTAATTCTAAAATTACCTCATTAAGAAAATGAGCTTCTCTATCACTCACCAATTCCACTGGACATCCAAATTTGGTCATGATATTATGTTAGAGAAACTTAGCTACACTTGCCACCTTATTATCTTTAAATGCAATTGCCTCAACACACTTTGTACAATAATCTGTTGCCACCAAAATATACATGTTGCCACGCTACGTAATTGGCTTAATTGGGCCAACAGAATCCATCCCACATTTTTGAAATGGGTTTAATGGTAAAACTAGGTGATCAATCATTCTATCCGCATTATTTGGTTGACTTGTTTTTTGCCAATAACACACCTTTTTGCAAAAGCCATGAGCATCCTTAAATATTTTAGGCCACCACAACCTAGCCTGCAAAATCTCCTTGCCTATAATGTCTCCTGATGAATGTCGTCCCACTGCTCCTAAATGCGCTTCCTGCAACATGGATGCTTGCTCAAAATCCGGCACACATCTCCTAATTACCTGATCAACGCCCTTTTTATATAATGCACCTGTTATCACAAAACATGGACTAGTTTTTAAAGAAAATTTCTTTATCTCATCTAAAGTGAATTTTTTAGGCAACACTGCATCCGTTACGAATGCCAATCATACCATGAATTTGAATCAGCAATCTGAGCATTAAACAATTCTACATCTGGTAACTCATCATTCACTCCCATTGGTGCTTCCCCTGATTCCAATCTACTGAAATAATCAGCCATAGCATGCTCTTTACCTAGAGTATGGACAATCACAAAATGAAATTCATGGATTAAGAGCATCCATCTTGCTAATCTCCCCATTAAAAGAGGCTTCTTAATAAGATATATCAGAGCTTGGTGATCCACATGAAAAAATACTTTCTTTCCCAACAAATAATGCTTGAATTTATTCAAAGCACACACCATCACCAACACTTCTCATTCAGTTAATGCATAATTCCTCTCTATTGAACGCAAAACTCTACTAGCATAGTAAACTAGTCTATACCATCCCTTTTCTTTTTGCAGCATCAAAACTACTCCTACTGCTACATAGAAGCATCTACAAATATATGCAAAGGTAAAGACCAATCCGGAGGCCGCAAAATATGTGCAACTTGTTGGAGACCTTTTAATCTCCAAATGTTCGATTTATCTTGACTTAAGAACTCCTCTATATCAAGAATAAATCAAACTTTACACAAACTTCAAATTATTTTTCACATATAACAAGAAATACTTCTTTGTAAGAAGTTTTCTTCATATTCAAGAATCTGCTTCAGAGATAGGCTTCAATTTCTTCATAACTCTTCAAATTTAATCATTCAAATGATACTCACATATCCATGCGACCTTTGCGCAATTATATTGATCATTAGTTCTTCAAAAGAACCACTAGATTTCTAATTTGATCTTTTAGATCAAATCTGTGTCAAAACATGTCTTCCAGAAATGGCGACTTTGACATCATCAACTTCTTAAGTTGATTTCTCACAGCACATATCCCGTTTTGCTAAATGCTTTTAGCCATAGCTTCCTTACCTTCTAACTTAGATTTTGAATGCTCACTCATTAAAAACTTTACACTATGCAATGAGATCTAAGCAAAACATTGACATAGAAAAGTGCACGATTCTGAGAAATCTATCTGTAGACTCTACATACAAATGTTCCTATTGATCATACTCATAGTAGGAAAGGAATTAGATCATAAAACTCTGAACATAACTTTATTAGCTTTCAAATTAGATGTGTACAAAAGGATTTCTGATCCACATGATCAAACTGAGAGAAATCTACGAAATACTCGTCGCTATTTTTTGAAGATGACTCACTTCACATCTATCTGAATAACACTTGTCTTCTAATGACTCTCTCATGTGTTTCTTTACATCATTGACTTATATACATATGGTTTTAGACTTATCTCGTGTCTATTACATTACACCTCATCATCCTAAGGATTATCTATACTCAAGTTACAAGAATTTCCAACTGTAATGTACATATGTATACAGGCTTTACTTCTGAGATCTCTTCACTTTCTCAAGTGTCTTCTTTCACTTCAATCTGATCATAAGCTTGCTTCAAGCTCTTTGTAATCATCAATTTGTGATTGGTTTGTTCCAACAGCTCCCCCTCAATCACTAATTGTGATTATCCCATTCTTCTTCACTCCTGTAATCTCCTTGAATCTTTGTAGCTTAGGTCCATCCAAGCTTTTTGTTAACATATCTGCAACTTGTTCTTTTGTTGGAGTATACATCACTTCAATCTCTTTATCAAGTACCTTTTCTCTCAAGAAATGATACTGAATCTTTATATGCTTAGTTTGGCATGAAAAACAGGGTTAGCTGCCAAATACAATGAACTCATAGTGTCTCCAAAAATAATTGGAGTACTCTGATCAGTTCCTAAACTCTTCAACAAGGTTTTTAACCATATTACTTCTTTTGCAGCCTCTACCATTCCTTTATACTCAACTTTTGTAGATGAAAAAGCAACTGTATGTTGCTTCTTTGAGCACCAAGAAACTAACTTATCTCCAATATAACAGAAATACCCATGAGTAGACCTTCTATCATCTGAATCACCTGCCCAATCTGCATCACTAAACACCTTTATTCTTGTATCAGAAGTAAATCGATAATACAGACCTTCACTTAGGGTTCCTTTGATATCTCTGGGTACCCTTTGAGCTGCAATCCAATGAGTCTTCTTTGGACAATGCATGAATTGTGATAACACACCTACTGCATATGATAGATCTGGCCTTGTCAAGGTAGCATAGATTAAACTACTTACCAAACTCTGATATTTCTTCATGTCATTAAACTCTTCACCTCCATACCTGCTCAATTTATGATTTACCTCCAATGGTGTACTTGAAGGCTTGCAATCCTCCACGTTGAATTTGACCAGAAAATTCTTCAAGTACCTCTCTTGTGTAACATATACTCCATGTTGAGTATATACAATCTCCATTCCTAAGAAATAAGATAAGTTTCTCAAATCACTTATCTTAAACTCCTTCTCTATTTGTTTCTTAAGCTCATTGATTCCTTGAGCATCTGTACCTGTGACAATAATATCATCAACATAAATACACATGTATATGTATCCATTTTCACTTGCCTTCACTAGCAAGCTACTATCTGCCTTTGATGCTTGAAATCCACATTCATTCAAGAACTTAAAAAGCCTGTAATTCCATGCTCTTGGAGCCTACTTCAACCCATACAAAGTTCTCTTGAGCTTACACACATAATCTGATCCAATTGAATCCATGAAGCCTTTTGGTTTCTCCATGTACACTTCATTTGTAATGTATCCATTCAGAAATGCATTCTTCACATCGAATTGTGATAACTTCCATCCTTTACAAGCAGCAATAGCAATCAATGATCTAATTGTAGACATCTTAGCAACAGGACTAAAGGTTTCATCATAATCTACCCCATAAGTTTGAGCATAACCTTTGACCACAAGTCTAGCCTTGTATCTAGACACCTTACCATCTGCAAATCTTTTTGTTTTATACACCCACTTACATCCAATGACTTTCTGATTCTTTGATCTTGGCACCAATTCCCATGTTTCATTTTCAAGTAGAGCATCATACTCTTCTTGCATTGCCTTCTCCCAATTCTGTTTTCCTTTAGCTTCTTCATATGTGATTGGATCCTCTTCTGTCTTCACAATGTAAGCATAATCTTTTGTTGTTAGAAAAGATGTATCATAGCTATACATGATAGGCTCTTTTCTTTGCCTTGAGGATCTTCTAACCTCAGCACTTCTTGAAGTCTCAACCACATTTGATTTTGGATCAAATCTTTGCCCATCTTCAACATTATCCTGCAATTTACTTTTATAGTCTACATCATCAATATCTTCTTCATACATATTTACTTTTGCCTTCCCTTTCCTTTGTATTTCTTTTACATTTGCATAATCATTTGTTGAACCTATATACCATGTGCTTTGCTCATCAAATGTAACATCTTTGGTAACAAGAAATTGCTTTGTGGATGGACTCCACAATGTGTAACCCATTTGTCTATCATCATACCCAATAAACACATACTTCTCTGCTTTGGGTTCTAGCTTATGTCTCAATTGTGAAGGAACATAAGCATATGCTAAACATCCAAATACTTTTCAATGATCAAGAGTAGGTCTCTTACCCCACCATGCTTCATAAGGAGTTCTTCCATCCAAAGCTTTACAAGGTAATCTATTCACAAGGTATGTTGCAGTGTTGATAACTTCTGCCCATAAGTAATTTGGGCAATTCTTTTCCTTCATCATTGCTCTTGCAAATTCTACAAGAGTTCTATTTCTTCTTTCTGCAATTCCATTCTGTTGAGGAGAGTACCTGCAAGTTACTTCTCTCTTTATACCTGCATTCTACAAATAATCATCAAACTCTTTAGAAAAATACTCTCCCCCTCCATCTGATCTCAACCTCTTGAGCTTTTGTCCTGTAATCCTTTCTGCATAAGCATGATAATGCTTGAATGTCTTGAAGACTTCTGATTTCTCCTTGATTACATATAAAGTAATCCATCTGGTTGCATCATCAACAAACAACACATAATATCTGGATCCATTTATGTTATAGTCCCTTGAAGGACCCCACACATCTGTATGAATCAATTCAAGCATATTTGAATACTTGTACCCTGATTTATTGTATGAACTTTTGTGTGCTTTACCTAATTGACAAGCTTCACACTTGTACACCATGTGTTGCCCTTCAACTTTTGGCAAACCAAGCACCACATCATTCCTTCACATTTCCTTTATGGTTCTCTCATTGAAATGACCTAGCCTTTTATGCCATAGGTCTAACTCAGACATCTTTTGACTTCCATAAGTAAATAAGGCATGTCCCACATTACCTTGGACTTTGAGAGTAAACAGCTTTCCTTCCTTTTTACCTATGTATCACGGCACTTCCCTCTCTCCCACCATCCCCTCGACCCCCTCCAACTCCACCAGCCCTCCTCTTTTCCCCCACCACCCCTGCGGCCCCACCCTCACCCCGACCCCCTCCAACCCCACTATCCCCTCCTCTTTTTCCCCACCACCCCCGCGGCCCCCACATCACCTCGACCCCCTCCAGCTCCAACAACCCTCCACCACTCCACACCACCCCACAGCCCTCCACCACTCCACACCACCACCACCCCACAACCCTCCACCACTCCACACCACCACCACCCCACAACCCTCCACCACTCCACACCACCACCACCCCACATCCCTCCACCACTCCACACCACCCCACAACCCTCCACCACTCCACACCACCCCACAGCCCTCCACCACACCACCATCCCACAGCCCTCCACCACTCCACACCACCCCACGGCCCTCCACCACTCCCACACCACCCCACAGCCCTCCACCACTCCACGACCCCCCACACAACTCCACACCACCCCACAGCCCTCCACCACTCCACACCACCACCACCCCACAACCCTCCACCACTCCACACCACCACCACCCCACAGCCCTCCACCACTCCACACCACCACCACCCCACAGCCCTCCACCACTCCACAACACCACCACCCACACCACCACCACCCCACAGCCCTCCACCACTCCAGACCACCACCACCCCACAACCCTCCACCACTCCACACCACCACCACCCCACAAGCCCTCCACCACACCACCACCACCCCACAGTCCTCCACCACACCACCACCACCCCACAACCCTCCACCACTCCACACCACCCCATGGCCCTCCACCACTCCACACCACCCCACAACCCTCCACCACTCCACGACCCCCCACACAACTCCACACCACCCCACAACCCTCCACCACTCCACGCCACCCCACAGCCCTCCACCACTCCACACCACCCCACAGCCCTCCACCACACCACCACCACCCCACAGCCCTCCACCACTCCACACCACCACCACCCCACAGCCCTCCACCACTCCACACCACCACCACCCCACAGCCCTCCACCACTCTCACCACCACCACCCCACAGCCCTCCACCACTCTCACCACCACCACCCCACAGCCCTCCACCACTCCACACCACCCCATAGCCCTCCACCACACCACCACCACCCCACGGCCCTCCACCACTCCACACCACCACCACCCCACAGCCCTCCACCACTCCACACCACCCACAAACCCCACACCCCTCCACACACCTCCACAAACCCCCACGACCCCACAACGCTCCACAAACCCCCACGAGTCATCGGCGTCGATTATTTTATGGAAAAAAACAGAAGGTTCGCGATCAAAAGAATTCAAAAGAAGATTTGCCGCCGCACTTCAGAGGGTTCGAACCCAGATCTATAAGTTGTGAGTCAAATGGACTATCCAAGGCGCCCGTCGTTTTTTTTAGATAGGAGTAGAAGACAAGATCTAGTAGACAAAGTTTTGACCAGTTTTGGATGGCTAGTTTGAGGATCATTTTTTAACCAAACCCTACAGTGTTCTATATCATTGGAAAGCTCTCGACGAGTACTTTCCAATGGTCCAATAATAACTTTGAAATCTTGCATCAATTTTCGACCACATCCCCAAAAACCCCCACAACTCCCCATAACTCACCCCCTATTCCCACCCAACCCACAAACCCCACACAACTCCACACCTCCACAACCCTCCACAAACCCATAATCTCTCTCAACTCCCCACAACTCACCTCCCACACTGCCACTTAATATGAAGGATCAAAAGCTACTACAAAAATTAGGTGAAGGATGTGCTTCTCATGGATCATTCAAACATCACGGGCGGCACAGAATGAGGATCTCAGTTTGCATTCAAAAGTGACAGTAAAGGTGTAAGAGGTAAAAGTAAAAGTGGAGAAATGAGTGTTGCCGCCAACCATTCATGACGACTGCCTATTTTTGAGGATCCAATTCAAATCAAGTGGAATATTTGATCTACCCCTCCAATCTTGGGTAATCAACCGGCGCATGATTAGTGGATGTGAGGAAATGGCAAGGCCCTCTTGGCCTATTGGAGCCTATAAAAGCAAGGGATTTGTGTTCATTTGGGGATACATTTTGGATACACACATTTACGTACGTACGTACAAAGATCCTCTCTTTGCACTTTGTGGCTTCAAGCCTACTGTAGGAAGTCACTCTGTGGTGTGGATACAGAGCGTGGGCTTCCCAGTGGAGGGCTAATAGCACTATAGTGTGAAGAGAGTGGCTTGGTTTTGTCATTCCATGTGAGTCAGTGGTATTTTCATGCTCTTTCCCTTAGAGCAAGTCTTCATACTTTGTATTGATGAGTGCTAGTCTGCATCTAGTTGTGTCCATTGTACCGATTGGAAGAATCCCTTGTATTGATGTTGTTTAGTTCTGGAGTGGCATGTTAGCCCAGAGTATGAACTTTTGAACATCTCCTTGCCTATGTTGTAATCATCTGATTCGAACTAAGGAGTGGATGGTCTTCCATTATTGTAATTTTGTCATTAATACTTTCTTGAGTATTCAAAACTCTATGCAATCATTGATATCTGCCTACTCACAGAAGTGTTAAAGGGTATGTTTCCCTAAGGAGAACCTCCCTTGAGTAGTTGAAGTATTGGAGTACTTCCTGCATGTTCCTGTTAAAAGTAGATACCCCAGTACCTCCTCTATAGTTTGGCACGCACGGTGGGACACTTGCATTTTTGTGAGAGGCCCTGAGGATAGTAAATAGTCCTCCTTTTCAATATTTTTGCCCTATTGCATTTGCAAGTAGGTACATGACCCATACGCGAGCAGATAAGGAGCCTCTTCGTATATGAGGGAGCCTTAAGAAGTCAGCTATATCTTCAACTAGTGAACCTACCTCCCCTCTACCCTCTTTGAATTTATCTATTGATTTCGGTGCGACACCACTATCAACGGAGAACATTAGACTTCTCCTCAGATATGTCAGAAGAAACACCAGTGCAAATGGAGGATCTCTCTCATTTACTCTCCAGACTCAATATCAAGTTTCCTACCTTCAAGGGACAAGCTTATGAGGATGCTGATGATCATGTGAGGAGGTTCATCTCCTTATGCCGTGGACGAGATCTGCAGAATAGAGAGGATGCAATGCTGGTACTCTTCCCATCCACATTGGAAGGCCTTGCTGACAAATGGTACAGTCAATATGCAGACGGCCATTTTGCTACATGGGAGGCTCTAAAGACGGCATTCTCACAGACATTTCGACCAAGTGATTCCTCGGAAAGAGCTCTAGATCAGCTAGAGAACCTAAAGCTAAGATCAGGTGAATCCTTTCATGAACTTCACACTAGAACAAAAGCACTTGTTGCACGTCTGCCACATGCTCCAGGTGACTTCTTGGTTAAGAAATGGATAGATAAATCTCTGCCCAAGTCATCTCAACAGAAGCTACGTGAGTCTCTTAGATTGGATGCAACCCTCAATGATTTTGTTGCAGCAGCATCACACATTGAAGAAGCAAGGCAACATTTTGAAGGGGATAGACAATCGAATTATGCTGCAGAACTAGACCCTATTGGGCAACTGAGGAAGGAACTGGAGACATTGAGAATGCAACAAAATCAACAAGAAGAGAAGGTATTGCCACCACTATGTTGCACTGATGATGAAGTAGCCCAACTTCGCCGTGAGTTAGAAGATTTGCGGACCACTCAGGATATAAGAAGGCAGATTTGGTGTACAATATGTAACAACAATGGACATTCCAATGCTAATTGCCCTAACAAGGTAAGCTTTCAATTTTATGGAAAGGATGGTCATGAAGCTAGAGACTGTTACTACCTCAAGGGTACACAGCAACGAGGTAACCCTCAAGCTTTGGATTCGTATTATGCTAGTACTTCAAATGCACCTAATAAGGAGGAGAATCGGCCTACAAAGCCTAGATATAATAGGCCATTGATGTGTTATCGATGTGGTGAGTATGGCCATATGCAAAATAGGTGTTCCCTTCTAGAAGATACACCTCCTTGTCAACATTGTCCAGAGGCTAAGGATCACTATACCAAAGACTACCCAAGAAGCCGTCCTACTCCAATCCACATGATTGCACTCTCTCCACAAGAAGAAGGTATGACCACTCAGTCTTATGTTGTTTCATCTTCTTCAATGACCATGATGACTAGAGCCAGACAAGCGGCAGCAACCCATAGAGAGGAACAAGAGGGAGTCCAGGATAAAGAAGAGGAAAAGAAGTCTGGGTGGAAGGGCCAAGCAGAAATTGAAGGAGCTTATGAAAGGATGGCTACTTCTCTAAGGGACCAACCAACAACTCTGCAAGAAGACATTCATGAGGTAAACATTGAACAGATCTTGAAAGGTATTCATCACAAGGTTAGTCTATACAAACTTATAAGGATGGATTCAAAAATAAGAAGTGACTTATTGAAGATTATACACTCTGCTCACTTGGTCCAATCACCCAGTATAGATGGTTTCATGGTTGATTTTCCCCCTGTACCCTTGGCAGACTACCAAAGCTCAAGATTATCTGTTTGTATAAAGGATGAAGCTCTCACAGGTGTGATCATAGATGGAGGCTCTGGTATCAATTTGATGCCAGATTTCACAATGAAGAAACTGAATTTGAACCCCACCAAGATGGCACCATTCATAGTTACACTAGCACATCAACATCGGGTTGCGCCTCTTGGCATTATTGAAAAGGTACTAATGATAGTACAGGGTTGCCACTTTGTTCTAGATTTTGTTGTTATTGCACTTCCATAGGAGACTTCTTACCCTTTACTCCTGGGGAGACCTTGGCTAAGGCAAGCAAAAGCTTTGCAAGATTGGGGGAAAAACAAACTATGGATTTCAACAAGCACCAATAGCCAACTGCAACTACATTTGGAAGAAGGATTTGACTCAGGGAAAACTACTGGGTATACTGTGGACACTCAGGTAATGCCCTCTCTACCCCAAGAAGAAGATACATTATTGAATTGGATGATGGAAAGTGCAGAGTGTTGCATAGTGGAAATCAGTGAAATAGAAGAAGAAGTTACGGATGAAGGAGTTGCAGGAAAAGGCCATGAAGATCACAAGGAGTTGGAGAATGAGAGTTTCTGGGAGAATACAAACTTTGAAGAGGCAAAAAATATAGAAGTACCCGGGATGGAAAGTGATGAGCCGGAGTGCAGAGAAGACCTTCCTTTTTCGGATATACCTCAAGGATGGACTAGGGAACATATTGCAAAATATAAGCTAAATTCCACTCCCGCATACAGTGGAGATGATTTCTCAAACAAGACTAGTCCTGAAACACTAGTTCAAGAAGTAAATCTAGGGGATGAAGAGAACCCTCAAGTAGTCCATTTAGCCTCTTGGCTATGGCATTATCCTCCTTTACTGCAGAAGGTAACTTCTTTACTTTTTGCTTATAAAGATGTCTTCGCATGGTCCTACAAAGATCTAACAGGGATACCAGAGGAGCTCGGATTACACAGAATACCCTTAGTTGAGGGAGCCGCGCCTGCAAGAAGTAGGCTGTATCGACTCAATCCAAAATATGCAGAGGCGGTAAAGTTGGAAGTTACAAAACTAGAAGAAGCAGGTATAATTGTTCCAGTAGAACATTCCAGGTGGCTTTCTTCTATGGTTATTGTACCCAAGAAAAATAGTGGAAAGATAAGAGTTTGTGTTGATTTTCGTGCCTTAAATAAAGTGACTGTTCAAGATGGATTTCCTCAGCCCTTTTCAGAGCAAGTACTTGAGGAAGTAGCCGGTCACACTTTGTATAGCTTCTTGGATGGTTTTAGTGGCTACAATCAGATAGTGATTCATCCTGATGATAGGGACAAAACAACCTTTGTTACTCCATGGGGCACTTTTGTTTATACCCGCATGGCTTTTGGTTTGAAGAATGCACCAGCTTCATTTAATAGAACAATGTATCTGATATCGGGCAAATGGTTGACAACCTTTCTACGCATTTTCATGGATGACTTTTTAGTATTTTCAGGCACAGATAGAAGAGCAGCAGTTCAAGATTTCCATGACCATTTGGAAAATCTAAAAGAAATCTTTGAGCAATGTCTTAGAACAGGTTTGAAGTTAAATCCTACTAAATGCCACTTTTTGGTCACTAAGGGCACTCTTCTCGGTCACATAGTATCTGCTGAAGGGATAACGGTGGATCCTGCAAAGGTTACTGCTATCCTTTCCATGCCTATTCCACAAAGCCCAAATGAAGTGCAAAGTTTTTTGGGCCATGCAGGATACCATAGAAGGTTCATACGAATGTACTCAGAAATAGCTAAGCCCTTGTCAAGGCTTACCAGTAAAAGATCCCCTTCTCATGGAGTGTTGAAGCTGAGAAAGCATTTTGTGAACTAAAATTGAGGTTATGTACTGCTCCACTTTTAAGTGTTCTTAACTGGTCATTTGAGTTTCATGTGCATACAGATGCCATCCTTCATGTTGTTGGTGCATTCTAGCTCAACCATCATCACACAAGGTTGATAGACCTATCTCCTATGCCAGCAGACTACTCACCCAGGTAGAAAGGAACTACAGTACGACTGAAAGGGAAGGCTTGGCTATTGTATTTGCTCTTCAAAAGTTTCGGCATTACCTTCTTGGTGTACATTTTATAGTCATATCTGACCATCAGCCCTTAAAGTACTTGATAAACAAGCCTAGAGTGGCTGGAAGGGTTTGGAGATGGTTACTCCTGTTTCAAGAATTTAACTTTGATATTCATATTAAGCCAGGAAGAGAGCACTACATGGCAGATCAAGTGTCCAAGACTGCAATGAGCGAGAAGGCAACAGGTATTAATGATGAGCTGGTGGATAGTAATCTCTTCCTAGTGGCAATTCAGACTGATTGGTATGATGGAATTCTCCATTTTCTTACTACTGGAAAACTCCCAGAGCATTTGACACCTATAGAGAAAAGAAGATTACTCCTGAAAACTAAGGCGTACTCACTCATAAATGGGAATTTATATAGATATTGTCAAGATGATATCCTGAGAAAATGTGTTTATCCAGAGGAGGTAACCCCTTTGCTTGAGGTAGCACACAGTGAAGGGCATCTAAAGGGGGAAGAATTGGCTCACAGAATCATCCACAAGGGTCTATGGTGGCCTCATATTTACAAGGATGCGATCAAGTTTGCTAAAGAATGCCACATCTGCCAGAGGTGTGCTCCTACGCCAACCAGATTGAGTTTCCAACCATTAGTCATATCTATAGGATGGCTCCCATTTGAACGTTGGGGTCTTGATTTCATAGGACCAATTAGTCCAACTGGCCAACCTGGAGGTAAGAAGTATATTTTGATGGCCACATGTTATGCAACTAAATGGATAGAGGCTAAAGCTACTGTGGACTGCACGGCGTTAACAGTAGCTAAGTTCTTGTATAAACATATTTTCTCAAGATTTGGTTGCCCACTGGAAATCACTAGTGATAGGGGAACACATTTTGTAAATCAGCTGCTTCAATTTGTATTTGACAGGTACAAGGTCTTGCATAAAAAATCTTGTCCCTACTATCCAAGGGCAAATGGGCAAGCAGAGAGCTCCAATAAGATTTTGATCGGGTTGCTGTGCAAATTATCTTTTGATCATCAAAGCTTTTGGCCACAAGCATTGATCAATGCAATTTGGGCTTTCAGAACTACAAGAAGGGGAACCACTGGTGAGAGTCCATTTCGCTTAGTATATGGAAAAGAGGCATTGGCCCCATCTGAATTCATTATCAAAAAGGAAATGGGAACCAAAACCATTCGAATTGGACCTCCCATTGAAAGATTGGTGGCATTAGAAGAATAGAGAGAAGGAGCAATGCAAAAACTTCAGGTAACACAAGAAGATCGCAAAAGACTGCATGACAGGTATCTGAGGTCTAATGAAGTTCAGGAAGGATCCATGGTTTTAGTGCATCAGGTCCCAGCAATTCCAACCAAACTGGCACCCAAATGGATAGGACCTTACACAGTGGTAAAGGTATTACCTCATGGAGCAGTACATCTGGAGGATTTGCAGGGTAAGGGGATACCCCTGGTCAATATTTCCAGGGTGAAGAAGTACCTGAATTAAGGTAAATTGGAAGCATTTCATTCAGCGTACCTACCCTATTTCATTCAGCAATTGCAGTTTATTATACAAAAAAAAAAAGTGTGAGAAAAAAAATTAAATTATTAAAAAAAATTATTTAAAAAAAAATTATTCTTTTTTTATTTTTTTATTATTTATTTATTTACTTCTCCAAGGTGAAGGATTATCTGAGTTAAGTCAAGGAGGAAGAACTTCCTTCACTATCTTGTTTTTAGCTTCGGGAATTACACCGGGACGGTGCAAAGACTTGATGTGGGGGTCTGTATCGCGGCATTTCCCTCTCTCCCACCATCCCCTCGACCCCCTCCAACTCCACCAGCCCTCCTCTTTTCCCCCACCACCCGTGTGGCCCCACCCTCACCCCAACCCCCTCCAACCCCACTATCCCCTCCTCTTTTCCCCACCACCCTTGCGGCCCCCACATCACCTTGACCCCTCCAGCTCCAACAACCCTCCACCACTCCCCACCACCCCACAGCCCTCCCCCACTCCACACCACCACCACCCCACAGCCCTCCACCACTCCACACTACCACCACCCCACAACCCTCCACCACTCCACACCACCCACAAACCCCACACCCCTCCACACACCTCCACAAACCCCCACGACCCCACAACGCTCCACAAACCCCCACGAGTCATCGGAGTCGATTATTTTATGGAAAGAAAAAGAAGGTTCACGATCAAAAGAATTCAAAAGAAGATTTGCCGCTGCGCTTCAGAGGGATTGGACCCAGATCTATACGTTGTGAGTCAAATGGACTATCCAAGGCACCCATCGTTTTTTTTAGATACAAGCATAAGACAAGATCTAATAGACAAAATTTCGACTAGTTTTGGATGGATAGTTTGAGGATCATTTTTTAACCAAACCCTACAATGTTATATATCGTTGGAAAGCTCTCGACGAGTACTTTCCAATGGTCCAATAATAACTTTGAAATATTGTATAGATTTTTGACCACACCCCAAAAACCCCCACAACTCCCCATAACTCACCCCATATTCCCACCCAACCCACAAACCCCACAAACCCCACACAACTCCACACCTCCACAACCCTCCACAAACCCATAATCTCTCTCAACTCCCCTCACCTCCCACACCGCCCACTTAATATGAAGGATCAAAAGCTACTACAAAAATTAGGTGAAGGATGTGCTTCTCATGGATCATTCAAACATCACGGGCGGCACAAAATGAGGATCTCAGTTTGCATTCAAAAGTGACAATAAAGGTGTAAGAGGTAAAAGTAAAAGTGGAGAAATGAGTGTTGCCGCCAACCATTCATGACGACTGCCTATTTTTGAGGATCCAATTCAAATCAAGTGGAATATTTGATCTACCCCTCCAATCTTGGGTAATCAACCGGTGCATGATTAGTGGACGTGAGGAATCGGCAAGCCCCTCTTGGCCTATTGGAGCCTATAAAAGCAAGGGATTTGTGTTCATTTGCGGATACATTTCGGATACACACATTTACGTACGTACGTACAGAGATCCTCTCTTTGCACTTTGTGGCTTCAAGCCTACTGTAGGAAGTCACTCTGTGGTGTGGATACAGAGCGTGGGCTTCCCAGTGGAGGGCTAATAGCACTATAGTGTGAAGAGAGTGGCTTGAATTTGTCATTTCGTGTGAGTCAATGGTATTTTCATGCTCTTTCCCTTAGAGCAAGTCTTCATACTTTGTATTGATGAGTGCTAGTCTGCATCTAGTTGTGTCCATTGTACCGATTGGAAGAATCCCTTGTATTGATGTTGTTTAGTTCTGGAGTGGCATGTTAGCCCAGAGTATGAACTTTTGAACATCTCCTTGCCTATGTTGTAATCATCTGATTCGAACTAAGGAGTGGATGGTCTTCCATTATTGTCATTTTGTCATTAATACTTTCTTGAGTATTCACAACTCTGTGCAATCATTGATATCTGCCTGCCAACAGAAGTGCTAAAGGGTATATTTCCTTAAGGAGAACCTCCCTTGAGTAGTTGAAGTACTGGAGTACTTGTTGCATGGTCCTGTTAAAAGTAGATACCCGAGTACCTCCTCTACAACCTACATTAATGTTTCTATATCCTTGATTTGGATCTTGCACATAGACACCATCATTTGTGAATCTAACTTCATATCCCTTCTCCACAATTTGCCCCACACTTATCAAATTTTTAGGAATAATAGGAACATAAAGTACCTTGCTCAAAAGTGTACTTCCATTCTTTGTCTTCACTGATCCAATGCTTTCCACCTTATGCTTAGTATTGTCACCTGTTTGAACTGTATGTCCATTCACCTTTGCTTCCATACCAGTCATCACTCATATATTGCCACTCAGATGATTGCTACATCCTGAGTCAATATAAAACACCCTTTGGTTTTCTCCTACTGCTTCATGAGTTGCATTCAAGATGAGAGTCGTGTCATCCTTTTGATCTAATGCATAATTATAATAATTGTTGTTGTAGGACTGAGATTGAAAACTTCTTCCACCTCCTCTAGCATATGATGTCCTACCACCTCTTCCTCTGAAGTTGCCTCTTTGGTTTCTACCTCCTCTACCTCTTTGATTAAAACTCTGATTATTATTTCTTCCATTTTGATTGTTATACCAACAATCATTTGCCAAATGATTGGTTTTGCCACAAATCCAACAAGCTTTAGTATTATCTTTGTTCTTTCCTCCTCTTCCTTTACCTTTGAAATTCATCTTTCCTTTTGTAAAGTTAGCTTGACTTGAGGTCCCTTCATCATCAGTTGACTGCTTCCCTTTGCCATTATTTTTCTTGTCCTTGGAGTACATAGCTTGGCTTGCACTCCTATCATTGTATCCCTTAATGTCCTGCTCAAAAGTTAGCATGTGTCCTAGCAATTGATTAGGATCAGGAGTAAAGTGATCAAGTGACAATTCTATGGACAATATGAAAGACTTCCACTTCTCATCTCTTCTCAGACCTGTAAGTATTTGCCTTACCAACTTGTCCTCTTCAATGTCTTCATCTACTGCTCCCAAGCTATCTGCAATATCCTTCATCCTTGCCACATAATCAGAAATTGATTGTAAACTCTTCTTCTTGAAAGTTGTGAATTCTGCCCATAATGAGGACTTCCTTGACTTGGTTGTGTTTTGGAAATGCTGTTCCAAGGCATTCCACACATCTGTTGCACTTTCTAATCCTCTGATGTGAGGTAGAAGATAATCATTTACAGCCATGTAAATGATACTCCTAGCTTGAGCATCCTTTCTCATCTAGGTCTTCAAATCTGCAAGCTCTTCCCTAGTTGGAATACTAGGATCTGCAAACTCAGGCTTTTCTTCTTCTCCTTTACAATCTGCAAGCTTTCTCCCATCTTTGACCTTTTGTGTCTGCAATTACTATGATTTATGATAATAGAATGTACCTTGGATATGAAGCTTTAATCCTTCTTGATCCTTTGAACTCGTACTTGATTCTCCTTCAAGTTTTCTTTCAAACTTTGATCCTGTGCTCCTTTAATTTGAAAAAACTTCAATGTCTGCAATAGTCGAAACTTCCAATACTCTTTACTTCACTTGTATTGCACCTTTTGCTCTGATACCACTGTTGGAGACCTTTTAATCTGCAAATGTTTGATTTATCTTGACTTAAGAACTCCTCTATATCAAGAATAAATCAAACTTTACACAAACTTCAAATTATTTTTCACATATATCAAGAAATACTTCTCTGTAAGAAGTTTTCTTCATATTCAAGAATCTGCTTAAGAGATAGGCTTCAATTTCTTCATAACACTTCAAACTTAATCATTCAAATGATACTCACATATCCATGCTACCTTTGCGCAACTATATTGATCATTAGTTCTTCAAAAGAACCACTAGATTTCTAATTTGATCTTTTAGATCAAATCTGTGTCAAAACCTGTCTTCCAAAAATGGCGACTTTGACATGGTCAACTTCTTAAGTTGATTTGTCATAGCACAGATCCCGTTTTGCTAAATGCTTTTAGCCATAACTTCCTTACCTTCAAACTTAGATTTTGAATGCTCACTCATTAAAAACTTTACACTGTGCACTAAGATCTAAGCAAAACATTGACATAGAAAAGTGCGCGATTCTGAGAAGTCTATCTACAGACTCTACATACAAATGTTCCTATTGATCATACTCACAGTAGGAAAGGAATTAGATCATAAAACTCTGAACATAGCTTTATTAGCTTTCAGATTAGATGTCTACAAAAGGATTTCTGATCCACATGATCAGACTGAGAGAAATCTACGAAATACTCGTCGCTATTTTTTGAAGTTGACTCACTTCACATCTATCTGAATAACACTTGTCTTCTAATGAATCTCTCATGTGTTTCTTTACATCATTGACTTATATACATATGGTTTCAGACTTATCTTGTGTCTATTACATTACTCCTCATCATCCTAAGGATTATCTATACTCAAGTTACAAGAATTTCCAACTGTAATGTACATATGTATACAGGCTTTACTTCTGAGATCTCTTCACTTTCTCAAGTGTCTTCTTTCACTTCAATCTGATCATAAGCTTGCTTCAAGCTCTTTGTAATCATCACTTTGTGATTGGTTTGTTCCAACACAACTAACACCATCTTCTTTAGCAACTGAAAAGCTTTCTCCCGAGGTTCAATCCATACAAAAGGAACATCCTTCTTAGTTAAGTGTGTCAAAGGTAATGAAATATGGCTAAGTATCTCAAATATCTGGCATGCCATTTAATCTAGCCCACAAACCTCATTACCTCCTTTACATTAGACAGAGCTTTTGTTGTCCTTATGACCTCAATTTTCTTAATGTCCATAGCCATTCTTGAACTTGAAATAACAACCCAACAAAATGCTACTCCTTACTGCAATAACACTCTTAAATGGATTCAACATCATTCTAAATTTTCTACATCTATGAAATCAAGACGTCAGATGTAGCAAGTGTTGTGTCTTCCTTGTTGCATCTTCCTTCCAAACACTGAAAAATCATCTATAAATACTTGCATAAAATCCTACAAATAGGGCTCAATAAATTTATGGGCAACATAATTAAATGAAGGTGGGCCATTCTTGAGTCCAAAACTCATAACCATAAATGCATATACCCCAAATTCTGCAATAAATGCTATTCTATGATGATCCTCTTTAGCAACACGGATCTGATTGTAACCAAAAAATCCATCTAACAAGCTATACATCTCATGCCCTACTACTATATCCAACACTACATCACAGAATGGCATTGGAAAAGAATTTGTAATTGTGGCTGCATTCAATTTCTATATAATCCACACAAATCTGCAATTTCCCATTCTTTTTTGGAACAACAATAATGGGTGATAACCACGTTACAACACGTTTGATGAATCCAACTATCAAGAGCTTGTCAATTTCCTCTTTGACCTATTTTGCAAAGTTTGGGTTCATCCTATACCTTTGTTGTGCCACCAAAATAGCATCTATCTTCAAATTAATCTGATGTTGATGTTGATTTGGATCTATCCCCTTTACTTGAGAGCAATCCCAAGCAAATACCTCAATATACGCCTTCAATAAGCAAATCCAATCATCTAAAAATTGACCTTCCAATTCTTTTCTTACCCGCACCATTTTGGGTTCAACATTTGTACCTAAACTAACTTCTTGAAGTTCATCTTCCTTCACGCTACCAGACATTGCATACTTTTGTTCATATATTTTTTCTGCCAGATTTATGACCTCCTTCTCTTCCTGATCCAGTTTTCGCTAAGTCAAAATTTCTAGATTATGCTCAAATAACTATCTCAACTTTGTTCCTTCTATTTTGTCACTTATTGCTGGCTCAAATCTATTTTCCAACAATTGCTCCTCTTTTTGTAGTACTCCTTCAACATACACTTCCAAAACTGGGACCACTGTTGGATTTGCCTTCAAGAATTCCTCTTCTTCATCCTCCTCTATTTCCTCAGCTATACTAATGGTCTGGACAATTAAAGATTTTTCTTTTACTAACATATTCCACCTTCCCTGCATTGGTATTGTAATGTCCTTTTTCCCCTTAGTAATAACCACCACATTAAGATCTGAATCTTGCATTACTTTGGCTAACTTGAACCATGGTCTACCTAGTAGCATCTCATATGGATAGGTAGATTCTGACATTTTGATTACCACAAAATTGATTATGAATGCCATACCTTCAATTACTATTTGTTGTTGCTTTAGAATTCCTAAAGGTTGCACTCTTGTCTGATCCACCATCCTCACCTGAAAAGGTGTTGAGCTAATGCCCCATTCCCCATCTCTTTAAAAATATGTTTTGGTATAATGTTCACACCTAAACCACCACCCAACAAAACTTCATCAAACATTCTCTGATTATATTGTGCTTGAATAACTATCACTACAAAATCCACATCTACTGGATCAACAGTATTGGTTGATGCTGAAATTGTAGATGTATTTGCTAGCTCTAATTGTTGCCCAACCAACTTCTTCAACAAATTTTCCTTAAAAGCTTAAATCAAGGATAATAAGTGATCCAAAGATATTGTAAAGGAGAATTAATAATTACCTCAAACCAATCATTGTCCAGCTCCTTTTTAGGGTTCACCCTATCTTCCTTCCTTTGTGTGTGAGTTGGCACTAAGTTATCACCAACTTTTGATATAATTTGAATTTCCTCTTGCTTCTCCTGATCTTGTTGGATCCATTTTTGTACCTAATCCCTAATCTGCCATTGTTTATGCCAATCAATAGGACCCTTGTTTTTTTATCTTGTTACCGTCAAGACTTCCACTTCCTTCATCTTCATACATTGTCTACAATCACAACTCCATTGGTCCATATGTTCCTTGTTTCCTATTTTTGATGTACTCAAACTTGGATCACCTTGGAACTTTTCATCTGATAAGTCAATTACAATGACATTTGCCTGAGCAGCTTATTGAACCTGTTGTTGTTGTTGCCCTTACTGTTTATTTTGATTATACATAATAATTGGTACACCTCTTTCCTCTCTATGGTTGACCCATAATGGGCAATTGGGACCAACCCAATGATCTGGGCAAAGCAATACCCACATGGCATTACTTTGGCTATTCTTCCTTGTTGATTTCTTTGTTGATATCCTTATTAATTTCCTTGTTGATTTCTTTGTTCCCTCCATAGACGTCTCCCCTAAATCAAAATTGCTTAATTTTTTGCAACTTCATTGTTGATTCTATTTTCATGCCTTGATTGTTGACCTCTATGCTTTGGATTGTACCAACATTGACTTGAAGTATGGCCTTCTTTCTCACATATCTCACAAAACCTTTTTTCTTTGGGTGCAATTATTGAATATCCACTCTTCTTTAGATGACTAATCAGAGTTTCTTCCTTGCCCTATTTCCCTTTTGACTTACAATGCCTTCATACTGAAACTTCTTCCTCTTCACTTTCCAAATCTGAATTTGTCATATCTTTTCTAGAATCTGATTCTAAATTAGATTCTTCATCTGAACTGGAATTGCTATATTTCTTCTTTTCTCTACCAAACCTCTTTTCTATCGTGGCAGTTGCTACTACCAACACATCAAATCTGCCAGCTATATCAATACTAGCTACTGCATGCCTAATACTAATTCTTAGTCCTTCTAGGAAATAGCTTGCTAACATCTTGTCAGTAGGTCTCTCATTACCTTGTAATCTTTCCATCAAAATTCTAAATTTATGGGCATAATCTTCTACCAACATATTCTTTTGCTTGATTGCTCTAAGTTTTCTCAGAACATTACACCAAGTCTTTTCTCTTCTAACTCTTTGCAAGAATGTTGTTCTTAGTGTATTATAAGCAGCGAAATGGCCAATACCATATTGGTTGAACCAACTCATGGCCTTTCCTTCTAATACGGCTACAAATTGTTGCAATTTGATTGCATCACCGTATAGTGTTGGATAACCATTTGTTGTCCATTTGATTTCAAACTGAGCAACATGGCAATTTGCATCTTCTTTTGATCCTCCTCTAAAATGTGTTGCTTTGACTTTGGGGTTAGGAAGTGGCTGCACCATAGGCAACAGATGAGGTGTACTCTTAGGCCTTTACCTAGTAGTCTCTCCAAACGGGTCGAATTGGAGTTGCCTTCTTACTCGTGTAGCTGCTTCTATCAAGATCATCTAAAATTCTGCCCAATAGCCTTGCTTGTGTTGCACCTGATCCTTCTCCCTCTTTGTCAAACTTTGAATTTGAATCTTCCTGTGCCTCATACCAATCATATGAAGCAGGAAATTGATCCACGTTAACAGCTAGAGTTTGTGCTCGTGTATAATATATTCTACCAACTATTCCCCTTCTTCCCGACATTCATTTCTTTCTTCTTTGATCAAGCACAATAGGATCGCCAAATGTGTTGGGGTTCTTCAACACATCGCTACTTTCTCACACAGCAGATATGTCATAGTAAAACTCATAGTGCTAGATTGTATACACATACAGAAATATTTAAGAATAGTGAACCAGACACAACAGAAATCTACTGTGTCAGATCATATTCAACTCAATTTACTCAAATAGAATGAAACACACACCAGTGCTTACTCAAAACGGATTAAAATACATCAAACAAGATTACGTAATTATCAAAGAATACAGAGCTTGCACAGTGAACAACTACCAAGAGTTCAAGATTTCCCCTTAGTTTAGCTTCTCCTCATGTACAAACTAATTCCTATTAAATAAAAAAAGCATCGGCATCACGTGAATACAAACGTTTACATCATGCAATAAAGTTGTTAAAATAAGATTGTAACTAGCTCTCGTAAAAAATCCGAGTCATTAAGATCCAACTGAGCAAACTTTGATTTAGCAAACTAAACAACTTTAAATATCCGACTGAGCAACTTTTCTTGTAGAAATTTCTATTATTAACAGACATGATCAAGAAAAATACTCCATCCTATTGTAGAAGTATTCAAGTCAGGTTTAAAAGAGCAACAACAAACATTTGCTAAAGCATCCAAGTGGTCTCAAGCGGAACGGTCAATTTTTCCAGACCCCATCCCTATGACTCGGCAAAAGGCTGAGTAGCTAGCGAAGTCTGTACTAGAACCAGTAATAGTACAGCAGTGGCCTCACTAGACTCCACATTGGAAGTGACTAACCCTAGTATGGCATGGGACATTTTAGCAAAGGAACAGATTACTATTCCAAATGCACCACCTCCCTAAACTCCTAAGGAAATTATGTGCTTTTGTGGCCTCACTAGACACCACATTGGAAGTGACTAACCCTAGTATGGCATGGGACATTTTAGCAAAGGAATAGATTACTATTCCAAATGCATCACCTCCCTAAACTCCTAAGGAAATTATATGCTTTCTAGGCCAAATTTGCTAGCATGGTTGGCATCTCATGTGGCTACCTCATATCACTATTGTTGGTGCAATTAAAACCAAGCCCACATACTTGCTTAATTATCTCATACTTGATTTATTATGCAAGACTTCATATGCTCAACCTCTTGTAAAAAGTTCTTCACATTTGCCTTTATAAAAGTGGTACACATCCATGTGGAGTTAGGAAGCTCTAAAATCATGACTCATTTGGTTGTTGAGTGATGAGGGAATCTATCCTGTTAAAAGTGCTTTTCGTTAAGCCCTTTTAATCTTGTTTTTGGGTTCTTGGGATGGACAGGGGTCTGATAGTACAGAGGCCCTTTTTAATTTTCCCAATTTAACATTCAGTTAACACTTAACTACTTCCGATTCAACACTTATCACTACGCAATGCGTCTACCATGCATATTCCGCACTTACGAATTCACACAGACTGTTAAGATTAATTGCAATGTTACGGTAATCAATGATTAATTACTGAACTTAATAGTCAAACATAGTACTCAGAGTTCTTCAAAAATCTGCAACACAGCATCTCCAGTGCTATCGCCTAGACAAACAGTCTGGCGACTCCCCTTGGCCAAAGAATGTTGTGCTTGCCTTTTCATTACTCAAAAGAGGGTTACATCTTTTCACCACGCCCTTTCGGTGGGTGCAAATATAGAAAAATAAAATTACATAGAGATCCAATCTGGCAGCTAACACTGGCATGCACGGTGGACTCGTCAATAAGTTTAAGGCTCATCAATAATGCCCTAGATATACAGAGTTCGAGCTAACTTAAAAGTTTGCGTAATCTTCTGTTTTAAGGAATCTAGCATATCTTTAAAAATGGTAGGCTCAATAAGTTGGGCATCCGTTCGGACCGAACTGGTAGCGATAACTTGACTCATTAACGATTCAAATTGTGTCTGCAAAAATGCCTCCTGAAGGTAGAATTCATTAGCTATGGCAACATCTCTCCTCAGCTTCATTTCGGCTATCTTTGCATCAATTTTCGAGACCTGTTCGCTTGAATGCCTAATTTCTTTTCGCGTCTTTCCAGCTCCTCAGTTTGAAACTGCATCATCTTATAATAAGCTTGTTTCTCTTGTTTAAGTGCTTCTATCTCTTTCTTTAATTGTATAGTCCGGCCAATTTTTGCTTCCAGATCACGACTTTTCTGAAAAAGGTCTTCGGACAACTGCTTTAACTCTGCAGTAGTTTGCATGGCAAGGTCGGCCATTTCCTATCCCTTCTGCTCTACCACAGCAAGATCTACGCATGTCTCCTCTAGCAGATTGCCGAGAGCAAGTCGAGCATCTTCCTTATCACGTACCATTTGTTCCATTTGAGCGATTTCTTCATCGCGAGCAGCAAGGAGGACGTTCTTCTCCTTCAATTCAGCAAGCGGGCTATCCCGTTGAGCAATCAAATTGGCTCTTTCGGCTAATTGTTCTTGAAGTTGTTGGAGCTGATTCTACAATGCATGATTTTCATCCTTGACTGCAAGTGCTTCTTCTTGGAGCAGGGCGATATCTGCTTCGAGCAGGTCAACTTTGTTTTGAAACTCTTGCTGAATGTTTTGAGTTGCTAGCTTCATCTGGAGGGGCAATTGCTGAGAGAATTGGATTAGAAGCTGGCCCATAGATGCCAGTTCTGTGAACATAACTGCTGGGAGGGGAAGAGAAGAAGGAGGTTGTGATGATGAGGCAGAGAGCAGATGAGGGGAGGATGGTGGAGAGTAATCGGGAGCGGATAACGGATGTGTTAATGCCTCACGAATGGTAGTGGAAGGTGCACCAGCAAGAACTTCAACAGGATCAGGAATGGTAGTGGGCAGAGGAAGAGGTATAAGAGCTATTGGTACCAAAACTATTCCGGTCTCAATCAAAGGTACTGACGAGGCGAGTTCGGTCACTGGCGCTGCATTTCTAGTCAGATGCGTGACTGCATCTGCTTTGATCGTGACTGCATCTACTTGGATATCAGCGGTTGGTGACGAAAGAGATTGGCAGTTTGTACCCCTAGTAGCTTCTGCTATCCCCTTCACAGCCTCAGCATCCGGTTGCTGAGATTCCTCCCGTGATGAGACTTTAGCTACATCTTCCATGATAATGTCCTTGTCTGGCTGCGGAGGAGGAGAAGGCGGGACAGAGTCAGTTTGTAGAGAAGTGGCGGTGTCATGGAATTCTTCAACTTCTTGACCCGCAGTGGAACCCTGCACCTGGCTTTGAGATGGACTAATGTGTCTGTGTTTATGGTGAAAAAAATGAAGCAGGTCTTCATCATCGTCAGCTTCCAGCATTCGTGTAGATTCTTCGTGGAGCAGAACAGTATTTGGTTGGGGTTGCGCGGCTTGTATCATCGGAAGGAGAAGGGTAAGGAGCTCGGGTTAATGGGAGGCAGTATCGATCATTGAGTAAAAAGGTCGAGAAATACCATATGTGCATTTTTGCAGGTTTAACGCTGCGACAAGGAATTGCAGAGCGGTACGCTCTGGTTCGGGTCAACAGAGAAAGGCAAACTCATTAGATGAGTGCCAGAGAAATAATTCCTTCATGGTGGCGAGAGAAAGGAGCGGTCCATTCTCTAACCCTTCCTGAGGAAGACGGAATCCCTCAGCAACCGTGTTCAACGTAACGACGACATGGGGGTTGAAACATGTTAACAGCCAGCACTGCTATGTAGCAGGCATGGCGGCAATGGCAGAGATGATCTGCGCATGGAAGGAGTGACACTCCACTAAATGCCAAGGCAATTTAGAGAAGGTCAACAGTCCCCGAGCACGAAAGTACTCACTCATATCGGGAGAGACCCGCATGGAAGGTTGCTATGTTAGCCAGAGCTTCCATGGTGAACACAGTGATAAACGAAGATACAGAGTACACAATGGTCGCAAACACACAAACAAATAGCGATTAACAGCGAAAGAAACAAGATTAAGTAAGAGCACGCAGAAAATTAGGTGGCAAGAACCCTAATCATAACGCAGTAAATTAGGTGGCAAGAACCCTAATCATAACGCAGTAAATATATCCTTCATAATGGTGACATGCATGCATGAACAGAAGGAGCGACACAGAGGTGGCTATTAATCATGATTAGATCAGCAAAACAGAAGGATTACAGCAATTGGTCATTCGAAACATGGGGGGTAGAAAAGAAAATCAAGTGACAAGCGAAAAAGAGGAAAAATACCGAGGACACCTCACGAGTTAGTAGATGATGGGTGATATGGACAAAGCTTCGAACCATTAATCACTTTAGGGAGAAGGTGACCAGCCAAGGTAGATAACCTAAAAGTTGTAGGTCCCACTTGTTCAGCAATCTGGTATGGGCCGAACCACTGTAGCTTAAATTTTTTGACAGATCTATTGGCTTTAGCATTATAGAATAAAACGAGTTGGCCAATCGTAAATACAGGGGTTTTTAAAAAATGATCACGAGTACGGGCTTGATGTAGCTGAACTTCTTGAAGAATCATGAAGCTTTGCAAGCGTTGTTCATCCAATGATCTGAGAACATCTAACCGGAATGGAAAAGATTCTTCCGGCAGCAATTTCTGGGATAAGGCTACATACAAGCTCGGCACCACCACTTCCATTGGCGCAATAGCTTCCACTCCATAAGCAAGTTTAAATGGCGTCGTTTCGGTAGCCACTTTATACGTGGTCTCAAAAGCCCACAAAACGGGGTCCCATCGTTCCGGACACTCCAAGATCAGTTTCCAGAGAATATTCAACAAAGTCTTATTAGTGCTCTCAGCAAGACCATTCACGCGTGGATAATAAGGTGAGCTGAATTTATGCACAATCTGGAAAGTCTGAGTCACCACTTGCATTAAGGTATTTGCAAAATGTGTACCTTGGTCCGTAACTATCTCCAGAGGTAATCCATATCGAGGGAAAACATCCTTCATCTGACATTTGGCCACCAAAACAACTGTGGCAAAACGTAGAGCCCAAGCTTTCACCCACCTAGTGGTGTAGTCTGTACAAGTCAAAATATATCGGTTGTTGGTGAGGGTCGTTGGGGGTGTAATTGGGCCAATGAAATCTAAACCCCACTTCTGAAAGGATTCAAGTGGCAGGATAGGTTGGAGAGGAAAGAAATGTCGCTGCAAGGGCTGTCCAGACCGTTGATAGACATCACACTGCTGCACAAATTTAACAACATCTCTATACATTGTAGGCCACCATAGTCCACTTTGTAGGATTTTACGATGAGTGAGATCAACTGCGAGGTGTCCTCCAATGGGTGATGAGTGAGCCATGGCAATAACGGATACCGATTCATGTGGAGGGATACATCTGAGAAGGACACCAGTCTGATCTATGTAATACAGTTGACCCACAATCAACCGGAATCGTCGACTATAGACTGCCATTTTTTGGCGCAGAGTAACGGGAGTATTAGGAGAGAGACAACCATCAGTAAGAAAAGTCATTACTGTATCATAGTATGCAGGGGCAACAAGAAGCTCTGCAGATTCTTCAGGAGCTGCCTCGGTTACGCAAATAGCCGGCATCGTGTCATCGACACCTACCGGAGTCTCACTAGAATCCAGATGAGATAAAAAGTTCGCCAAGACATGGGCCGTACTTGGTCGGTGAATAACTTCATAATCAAACTCATGTAATAGTAGAACCCATCTTGCCAGTCTCCCACCTAAGTGTTGTTGGCGAACCAAATACACCAATGCAGCATGATCCACATGGAAAGTGAATCTTCGTCCCAACAAGTAATGTCGGAACTTCTTTACAGAGTATACCAGACCAAGACACTCTCGTTTCGTCACGGAGTAATTTTTCTCTGCAAGAGCTAATCTGCGGCTCGCATAGTACACTAGTCGAAACCATTTGTCGGTTTGTTGCATCAGCACACTGCCAATCGCTATGTCAGATGCATCCACAAATACATGGAAGGGACGTTCCCAATCAGGCGGTTGTAGGATCGGAGTCTGCGTCAGTAGGACCTTCAAACGATCAAATGCACTTTGAAACTCATTAGTCCATTTGTACTTACGCGGGGTACTAGTCATAAGTCGATTGAGTGGCGTCGCCAGATGATCCAGCCACTGTAAGTGTCTACCATGCCACCTGCTTTGGCCAAGAAACCGCATAACTTCTTTGGGTGTCTTTGGGACCGGTGCCTCCAACATTGCTGCTACCTTATCAGGGTCTACCTGTATTCCTTGTTTGGAGATGATATGACCAAGTAGCTTCCCACAGGAGACCGCAAAGACCGATTTGGTAGGATTCAAACATAATCGATACTCCCGACACTTTTTAAAACAACACCGTAAATGATACAGGTGCGTCCAAGTATCGCCAAATAATGAAAAGTCATCCAAATAGACTAATTGTTTATTTTTCTTAGGCATTATCACTATTGGCAAGATCCACTCTGCATGTTCGATAGGGACAATGAATCCAACCTTCAGCAAAGCGATCTAGTTTTGCTCTTACCTGGGCTGCATAATGCGGGTTCATCCGGTAGCTGGATTGCTTGAAGGGTCGTGCATCTGGCTTCAGCACCACCCGTTGTTGATAAATTCGTGGGTCAAGACCCTTCATTTCTCTGTAATCCCAAGCGAAGACATCTGAGAATTCACGCAGGAGTTGCACCAAATCATCTTGGAATTTGTCTCCTAATCCTGCCTTAATTTTTATTGGTCTCGGGTTGGCCGTGTCACCCAAATTGTACGTTACCAGCTTATCCTTCGGTACATAGAACTGTCAAGGCTTTGCCAAATCATCAACTGGCTACAACAATTGTTGTCGATTCATCCATAGTTATGTCGACATCTGCTTCTGCTTCTTCGGTCAGTGCTACGACCGTACAAGCTGCCGGACTCCAATTATCTTCTACCGACTGTAAGTCTACAATACCTAATGCAATGAGGTCCTTATTTGTCTTGAGGAAAGCCTCCTCCTCATCATCAAATAGCCCATCCAACATATGGACTGGCTCTGCTACATATGGGTGTGTGTGTAGATCACAAGGTTGCATAGCATCCAATGCAATGACATATTTCTGGTGATTATTCTTAAAAATTAACTCTTGAGCTGACAAATCGTGTACGACCTTGGCTTGCTTTAGCCATGGTCGATCGAAGAGTAAGTTGTAGTCAAGGCTAGATTCGGGTAACTCCAGAATTACAAAATGTAGTTCCCTGCAGGGTTATAGGAATATTACACACTAGTCGAATGAAAAGGACTCTGGATTGGTCCGCCATTCGCACAGAGAATTGCACTGGTTCAATTTGGGTCCAACCCAGTTTCTTACAGAGTGCAGCTGTTGCAATATTCACTCCAGATCCTCCATCAAATAAAACTTGTGAGATCCTCTGGTTTTTATACCAAACGGTGATCAGCGATACCGTATGATCCACCGTAGGATCCATCTCGGGTTGTATGGTCACAGTTGTCGGAGTACATGAAGGTCCAGGGCTGACCTACTTTTGGAATTGCTGTTGTACACTAGGAACTAGGGCGAGAAACTGTCCCAAAGGAAGTGTGATTGAGGCCTTAGATATAATGTCCCATACCTGGTCTGTTTGTGTTGTGGTCATCACAAACTCTGGTTCTGATTCTGATGTTGCCGAGGTAGAATTCTGTGCATTCGGCCTTGCATTTGGTAGAGGAGGCTGAGTTACCGGAACTCGGTCAGGGAACACCGTCGGCTCCTTAGTTATCCATTAACTGGCCTTTGTAAAAATCCGCTGTTGCTCACGAATCCCATGCTCGAAAACTTTAGCTACTGGTTGCAACTCTTTTCCCGATCTTGTCTGTACTTTGGCTGCTTGTGAATCAACCCCGGAAATATAAACCATTTGTCATCGGATTTGGTCTTTCCTTTTTCTTTTGTCATACTCTACGGCTTCTTTACAAAATCTATGAATATGGCCAACCTCGCCACAGAAATGGCATTGAGGGGGTGGGAGAGAGGTGTCTTCAGCCGATGTACTTGCATGCCATCAATTTTGATTAAAATTGTTACTTCACGGACCTCGATAGTTCCTGTATCTCTGCTGTTGGTTGGTCCGCAACTGTGGCGGTATGTAATGGTTGGCTGGCTGCCCCTGCTCCTCTATTATGGTGTTTACTGCCGCTCTACCCTACACCTTTGCATTGTATGCACAGGTTTCTGTTGAGTGCCCTGACGTGTTACAAATGGCACAATACATTTGATTGAGAGCACATATGGAACTAGTGTGACCGGGATTCTTACACTTAGTACAGTACACTTGTTTGGACGGATCCTCGGTCACGTTCTTACTTGCTTTCAACCATTCCAGATCCTCCGTAAACCCTCCAACTTTATGCTCCAACTGTAAGGCCATTGCAATGACAACGTCCAATGTCATTCTGCCCACACATTGAATGATCATGATCTCTTTTAGTTGTGGATTCAATCCGTTGATGAACCATTGTGTTATGACATCGTCTGGGAGGTTGGCATGCACCGGTGGCAGCTGTCGCAAGTGAGTTATGAATAGTGTCGCATACTCCTGGACACTCTAGTGTGGTTTCTGCCGATTGTTTTGCAAATAGTCAAAAATTTCTACAGGGTTCTTTTTCAAGCAAAACCTCTGCAGGAACGCGCCCTTCACATCATCATAATCACCAAAATGATTTATATCATATTATGTCAGCCACCTTGCTGCTTCATTAACCAGCGTGGCCCGAAACACTATGGCCTTATATGCCGGATCTGGTGGATGGTTCAACACTGCATAACTGATTTTGAATGTGCGAACATGTGCGTCGGGGTCATCCCCCGGAAATCCACCGAATTTCGTATACGTGATCCCTACTGGTGCGGGACACGGTGGATAACCTGTCGCTGCTAAAATTGTGGTTGCGGTTGTGGCGGTGTTTGTTGTTGTTGCTGTGAACCACTCATGGTGCTGTTGTTGGTGGTGTTTTTGTTACCTGAATTTTGGGTAGATATCTCTTGATCCTCCTGCACTGTATGTTCAACTTGCTCACTTTTCGGTCCTAAAATATCGTTGAATCATTTGCTTAACTCCAAGTCTAGCAACCTTTCCTCAACTTTGGTATCGAAATTAGGTAGACTTGCACCAAAAAGTGGTGTACACAGTAAGTGTCCACCAAGCAGCACCGCAATGTCACCGAAAAACTTCAAATTGCCACCAAGTGATACCGAACTTCCACCGAAACTCGTCGAAGTCTCATCGGACTAGGCTACACTATCACCGAAAACATTCTCACCCGATAACGCGAACCTATCACCGAAAATGGCCAAACTCTAACCAGATAGTGTGGAACTAATTCCGCACTGCGTATTTGTACAACCATAAATCACCGTACTTTCTCCCAAAGGTACCAGACTCACACAGAAATTCACCGGATTCTCGTCATGTACTGTCGAACTGCCACCGGAATCGATGCTGGCTAGCTATACCGAGCCTTTTGCGACTAGACTTAAATGGCTTGTACTTCTTCCACCAAGGGGTGTTCCTAATAAGTTTGGAACTACCCAAGGATGTTGATCTCTGCGGTATTTGGGGTATGATTCACCGGAGCATGTTACCGGCATATATCAAAGAATTCTTTGTCAATCTTTAATCTTCTGTGTAATCAACTACTCCATTTCCCACAGACGGCATCAGTGTTAAAAGTACTTTTCGTTAAGCCCTTTTAATCTCGTTTCTGGGTTCTTGGGATGGACAAGGGTCTGATAGTACGCGGCCCTTTTTAATTTTCCCAATTTAACATTCAGTTAACACAACTACTTCTGATTCAACACTTATCACTAGGCAATGCGTCTACCATGCGTCTGATCCACCATCCTGACCTGAAAAGGTGCTGAGCTAATGCCCAATTCCCCATCTCTTTAAAAATATGTTTTGGTATAATGTTCACACCTAAACCACCATCCAACAAAACTTCATCAAACATTCTCTGATTATATTGTGCTTGAATAACTAGCACTACAAAATCCACATCTACTAGATCAACAGTATTGGTTGATGCTAAAATTGTAGATGTATTTGCTAGCTCTAATTGATGGCCAACCAACTTCTTCAACAAATTTTCCTTAAAAGCTTAAATCAAGGATAATAAGTGATCCAAAGATAATTGTAAAGGAGAATTAATAATTACCTCAAACCAATCATTGTCCACCTCCTTTTTAGGGTTCACCCTATCTTCCTTCCTTTGTGTGTGAGTTGGCACTGGTTATCACCAACTTTTGATATAATTTGAATTTCCTCTTGCTTCTCCTTATCTTGTTGTATCCATTTTTGTACCTAATCCCTAATCTTCCATTGTTTATGCCAATCAATAGGACGCTTGTTTTTTTATCTTGTTACCTATTTTTGATGTACTCAAACTTGGATCACCCTGGAACTTTTCATCTGATAAGTCAATTACAATGACATTTGCCTGAGCAGCTTGTTGAACCTATTGTTGTTTTGCCCTTATTGGTTATTTTGATTATACAATCTTTCCTCTCTATGGTTGACCCATAATGGGCAATTGGGACCAACTCAATGATCTGGGGCAAAGCAATACCCACATGGCATTACTTTGGCTAGTCTTCCTTATTGATTTCTTTGTTGATATCCTTATTGATTTCCTTGTTGATTTCTATGTTCCCTCCATAGAGTTCTCCCTTGCTATTTCCTCTGAAAACCACCTCTCCCCTAAATCAAAATTCCTTGATTTTTTGCAACTTCATTGTTGATTCTATTTTCATGCCTTGATTGTTGACCTCTATGCTTTGGATTGTACCAACATTGACTTGTAGTATGGCCTTCTTTCTCACATATCTCACAAAACCTTTTTTCTTTGGGTGCAATTATTGAATATCCACTCTTCTTTAGATGACTAATCAGAGATTCTTCCTTGTCCTATTTCCCTTTTGACTTACAATGCCTTCATACTGAAACTTCTTCCTCTTCACTTTCCAAATCTGAATTTGTCATATCTTTCCAGAATCTGATTCTAAATTAGATTCTTCATCTGAACTGGAATCGCTTATTTCTTCTTTTCTTTACCAAACCTCTTTTCTATCGTGACAGCTACTACTACCAACACATCAAATCCGCTAGCTATATCAATACTAGCTACTGCATGCCTAACACTACTTCTTAGTCCTTTTAGGAAATAGCTTGCTAACATCTCGTCAGTAGGTCTCTCAATACCTTGTAATCTTTCCATCAAAATTCTAAATTTCTGGGCATAATCTTTTACCAACATATTCTTTTGCTTGATTGCTCTAAGTTTTCTCAGAACATTAGAGGAAGTCTTTTATCTTCTAAATCTTTGCAAGAATGTTGTTCTTAGTGTATTATAAGCAGCAAAATGGCCAATACCATATTGGTTGAACCAACTCATGGCCTTTCCTTCTAATGTGGCTACAAATTTTTGCAATTTGATTGCATCACCGTATAGTGCTCGATAACCATTTGTTGTCCATTTGATTTCAAACTAAGAAACATGGCAATCTGCATCTTCTTTTGATCCTCCTCTAAAATGTGTTGCTTTGACTTTGGGGTTAGGAAGTGGTTGCACCATAGGCAATGGATGAGGTGTACTCTTAGGCCTTTGCCTAGTAGTCTCTCCAAACGGGTCGAATTGGAGTTGCCTTCTTACTCGTGTAGCTGCTTCTGTTAGGATCAACGCTCCTAAAATTTTGGCCAATAGCCTTGCTTGTGTTGCACCTAATCCTTCTCCCTCTTTGTCAAACTTTGAATTTGAATCTTCTTGTGCCTCGTACCAATCATACGAAGCAGGAAATTGATCCACGTTAACAGCTTGAGTTTGTGCTCGTGTATAATATATTCTACCAACTCTTCCTCTTCTTCTCGACATTCATTTCTTTCTTCTTTGATCAAGCACAATAGGATCGCCAAATGTGTTCGGGTTCTTCAACACATCACTACTTGCTCACACAGCAGACATGTCATAGTAAAACTCACAGTGCGAGATTGTATACACATACAGAAATATTTAAGAATAGTGAACAAGACAGAGCATAAATCTACTGTGTCAAATCATATTCACACTCAATTTACTCAAATAGAATGAAACACACACCAGTGCTTACTCAAAATGAATTAAAATACATCAAAGATTACGTAATTATCAAAGAATACAGAGATTGCACACTAAAAAACTACCAAGAGTTCACGATTTCCCCTTAGTTCAGCTTCTCCTCAAGTACAAACTAATTCCTATTAAATAAAAAAAACATCGGCATCATGTGAATACAACCGTTTACATCATGCAATAAAGTTGTTAAAATAAGATTGTAACTAGCTCTCATAAAAAATCCGAGTCAGTAAGATCCAACTGAGCAAACTTTGATTTAGCAAACTAAACAACTTTAAATATCTGACTGAGCAACTTTTCTTGTAGAAATTTCTACTATTAACAGACATGATCAAGAAAAATACTCCATCCTATTGTAGAAGTATTCAAGTCAGGTTTAAAAGAGCAACAACAAACATTTGCTAAAGCATCCGAGTGGTCTCAAGCGAAACGTGTTGGAGACTTCTTAATCTCCAAAGGTCTGATCTATACTGATCTAAGAACACTTCTATATCAGTTATGGATCAAACTTTACACAAATATTTTCTTCTTTTATCAAAACTTTCAATAGCACTTTTTTGAGTAAAGAAATTTCTTCTTCAGAAAGTCTTCTTGAGAAATCAACTTCATTTCCTGCACATATCTTCAAATTTCTTCAAACCAATGATGCACATATCTTTAGACTACCTTTGTGCAATCATATCAACCATTAGTTCATCAAAATAATCATTAAAACTTCAAATTGATCCTTAAGATCAAAAGTATGTCAGAAACTGTCTTTTTAAACAAGCCACTTTGACATAGGTAATTTCTAAGGTTGATTTCTCATAGCACAGATCACGTTTTGCTAAATGCTTTTAGCCATAGCTTCCTTACCTTCTAACTTAGATTTTGAATGCTCACTCATAAAAAACTTTACACTGTGCACTGAGATCTAAGCAAAACATTGACACGAAAAAGTGTGCGACTCTGAGAGATCATCTGAAGACTTTACATACACATGTTCCTATTGATCATACTCAACGCAAAAGAAGAATTAGACCATGAAACTTTTAACATAGCTTCATTAGCTTCTAGATTATATGTGTACAAAAGGATTTCTGATCCACATGATTAGAATGAGAGAAATCTACAAAATACCCGTCGCTATTTTTTGAAGATGACTTTCTTCACATCTAACTCTATGACAAGTCTTCTAATGACTCTCACATGTATTTCTTTACATCATTGACTTATATACATATGGTTCTAGACTTATCCCGCATTTATTACATTACTCCTTATCATCCTAAGGATTATCTATACTCATATTATAAGAATTTCCAACAGTAATGTACATATGTATACAAACTTCACTTCTGAGATCTCTTCACTTTCTCAAGTGACTTCTTGAACTTCAATCTCATCTTTGACATGCTTCAAATTCTTTGTAATCATGAATTTGTGATTGCTGTGTTCCAACACCTCCCTCTCAATCACTAATTGTGATTATTCCATTCTTCTTCACTCCTGCCATCTCCTTGAATCTTTGTAGCTTAGGTCCATCCAAGCTTTTTGTTAACATATCTGCAACTTGTTCTTTTCTGGGAGTATACATCACTTCATTCTCTTTATCAAATACCTTTTCTCTCAAGAAATGATATTGAATCTCTATATGCTTAGTCCTGGCATGGAAAACAGTGTTAGCTGCCAAATACAATGAACTCATATTATCTCCAAGAATAATTGGAGTACTCTATCAGTTCCAAAACTCTTAAATAAGGTCTTTAACCATATCACTTCTTTTGCAGCCTCTACCATTCCTTTATACTCAGCTTCTGTAGATGACAAAGCAACTGCATGTTGCTTCTTTGAGCACCAAGAAACTAGTTTGTCTCCAATATAACAAAGATACCCATGAGTAGACCTTCTATCATCTGAATCACCTGCCCAATCTGCATCACTAAACACTTTTATTATTGTATCAGAAGTAAATCCATAATATAGACCTATACTTAGGGTTCCTTTGATATATCAGAGTACCCTTTGAGCTACAATTGAATGAGTCTTCTTTGGACAATGCATGAATTGTGATAACACACCTACTGCATATGATAGATCTGCCTTGTCAAGGTAGCATAGATTAAACTACCTACCAAACTCTGATATTTCTTCATGTCATCAAATTCTTCACCTCCATACCTGCTCAATTCATGGTTTACCTCCAATGGTGTGCTTGAAAACTTGCAATCCTCCATGTTAAACTTGATCAGAAGATTCTTCAAATATCTCTCTTGTGTAACATATACTCCATGTTGAGTATATACAATCTACATTCATAAGAAATAAGATAAGTTTCCCAAATCACTTATCTTAAACTCCTTCTCTATTTGTTTCTTAAGCTCATTGATTCCTTGAGCATCTTTACCTGTGACAATAATATCATCAACATAAATACACATGTATATGTATCCATTTTCACTTGCCTTCACTAGCAAGCTACTATCTGCCTTTGATGCTTGAAATCCACATTCATTCAAGAACTTAACAAGCCTGTATTTCCAAGCTGTTGGGGCTTGCTTTAGGCCATACAAAGCTCTCTTGAGCTTACACACATAATCTGATCCAATTGAATCCATGAAGCCTTCTGGTTTCCATGTATACTTCATCTGCAATATATCCATTCAGGAATCCATTCTTCACATCTAATTGTGATAACTTCCATCCTTTACAAGCAGCAATAGCAATCAATGATCTAATTGTAGACATCTTAGCAACACGACTAAAGGTTTCATCATAATCTACCCCATAAGTTTGAGCATAACCTTTAACCACAAGTCTAGCCTTGTATCTAGACACCTTACCATCTGCAAACCTTTTTGTTTTATACACCCACTTATACATCCAATGACTTTCTGATTCTTTGGTCTTGGCACCAACTCCCATGTTTCATTTTCAAGTAAGCATCATACTCTTCTTGCATTGCCTTCTCCCAATTATGTTTACCTTTAGCTTCTTCATATGTGATTGGATCCTCTTCTATCTTCACAATGTAAGCATAATCTTTTGTTGTTAGAAAAGATGTATCATAGCTATACCTGATAGGCTCTTTCCTTTCCCTTAAGGATCTTCTGACTTCTGCACTTCTTGAAGTTTCAGCCACATTTGATTCTGGATCAAATCTTGGCCCATTTTCCATATTGTCCTGCTATTTACTTTTATAATCAACATCATCAATATCTTCTTCATACACACTTACTTTTGTCTTCGCTTTCCTTTGTATTTCTTCAACACCTGCACAATCATTTGTTGACCCTATATACCATGTGCTTTGCTCATCAAATGTAACATCTTTGGTAATAAGAAATTTCTTTGTGGATGCACTCCACAATCTGTAACCCATCTGTCTATCATCATACCCAATAAACACATACTTCTCTGCTTTGGGTTCTACCTTATGTCTTAATTGTGAAGGAACATAAGCATATGCTAAACATCCAAATACCTTACAATGATCAAGAGTAGGTTTCTTACCCCACCATGCTTCATAAGGAGTTCTTCCATCCAAAGCTTTACAAGGTAACCTATTCACAAGATATGTTGCAGTGTTGATAGCTTTGGCCCATAAGTAGTTTGGACAATTCTTTTCCTTCATCATTGCTCTTGCAAACTCTACAAGAGATCTATTTCTTCTTTCTGCAATTCCATTCTGTTGAGGAGAGTACCTGCAAGTTACTTCTCTCTTTATACCTGCATTCCACAAATAATCATCAAACTCTTTAGAGATATACTCTCCCCCTCCATCTGATCTCAACCTCTTAAGATTCTGTGTTGTAATCCTTTCTGCATAAGCATGATAATGCTTGAATGTCTTGAAGACTTCTGATTTGTCCTTGATTACATATAAAGTAATCCATCTGGTTGCATCATCAACAAACAACACATAATATCTGGATCCATTTATGCTATAGCTCCTTGAAGGACCCCACACATCTGTATGAATCAATTCAAGAATATTTGAATACTTGTAACCTGCTTTATTGTATGAACTTTTGTGTGCTTTACCTAATTGACAAGCTTCACACTTGTACACCATGTGTTGCCCTTCAACTTTTGACAAACCAAGCACCACATCATTCCTTGAAATTTCCTTTATGGCTCTCTCATTGAAATGACCTAGCCTTTTATGCCATAGGTCGAACTCAGACATCTTTTGACTTCCATAAGTAAATAGAGCATGTCCCACATTACCTTGGACTTTGAGAGTAAACAACCTTCCTTCCTTTTTACCTGCAATAATGTTTTTATATCCCTGATTTGGATCTTGCACATAGACACCTTTATTTGTGAATCTGACTTCATATCCCTTCTCCACAATTTGCCCTACACTTATCAAGTTTTAGGAATAGTAGGAACATAAAGTACCTTGCTCAAGGGTGTACTTCCATTCTTTGTCTTCATTGATCCAATGCTTTCCACCTTATAATTGGTGTTGTCACCTGTTTGAACTATATGTCCATTCACCTTTGCTTCCATATCAGTCATCAGTGATATATTGCCACTCAGATGATTGCTACATCCTGAGTCAATATAAAACACCCTTTGATGTTCTCCTACTGATTCATGAGTTGCATTCAAAATGAGAGTCATATCATCCTTCTGATCTGATGCATAATTATAATAATTGTTGTTGTAGGACTGAGATTGAAAGCTTCTTCCACCTCCTCTAGCATATGATGTCCTACCACCTCTTCCTCTGAAGTTGCCTCTTTGGTTTCTGCCTCCTCTACCTCTTTGATTAAAACTCTGATTATTATTTCCTCCATTTTGATTGTTATACCAACAATCATTTGCCAAATGATTGGTTCTGCCACGAATCCAACAAGCTTTAGTATTATCTTTGTTCTTACCTCCTCTTCCTTTACCTCTGAAGTTCATCTTTCCTTTTGTAAAGTTAGCTTGACTTGAAGTTCCTTCATCATCAATTGGCTGCTTCCCTTTGCCATTCTTTTTCTTGTCCTTGGAGTACATAGCTTGGCTTGCACTCCTATCATTGTCTCCCTTAATGTCTCGCTCAAAAGTTAGCATGTGTCCTAGCAATTGATTAAGATCGGGAGTAAAGTGATCAAGTGACAATTCTATGGACAATATGAAAGGCTTCCACTTCTCATCTCCTCTCAGACCTGTAAGTATTTGCCTTACCAACTTATCCTCTTCAATGTCTTCATCTACTGCTCCCAAGCTATCTGCAATATCCTTCATTCTTGCCACATAATTAAAAATTGATTGTGAGCTCTTCTTCTTGAAAGTTGTGAATTCTGCCCATAATGAGGACTTCCTAGACTTGGTTGTGTTTTGGAAATGCTCTTCCAAAGCATTCCACACATCTGTTGCAGTTTCTAATCCTTTGATGTGAGGTAGAAGATAATCATTTACAGCCATGTAAATGATGCTCCTAGCTTGAGCATCCTTTCTCATCCAATTTTTCAAACCTGCAAGTTCCTCCCTAGTTGGAACACTAGGATCTTCAAACTGAGGCTTTTCTTCTTCTCCTGTTATGAATGCCATCAAATCTTTGCTCATGAGGTGTGCCTCCATCCTCATGGACCAAGCTGGATAGTTCTCCCTATCTAGCTTATCAATTTGCAAGCTTTCTCCCATCTTTGATCTACTGTGTCTGCAATTACTATGATTTATGATAATAAAGTGTTCCTATGATATGGATATTTGATCTTTATTGATCCTTCAAACTCGTGCTTTGTACTTCTGTAGGCTATCTTCAAGAATTTGTCCTTGTCCACCTTAAATTAGAAGGAACTTCAATACCTGCAACAGTCAGGACTTCCAATGCCTTTACTTCACTTGTATTGCACCTTCTGCTTTGATACCACTGTTGGAGACTTCTTAATCTCCAAAGCTCTGATCTATACTCATCTAAGAACACTTCTATATCAGTTATGGATCAAACTTTACACAAATATTGTTCTCTTTTATCAAAACTTTCAATAACACTTTTCTGAGTAAAGAAATTTCTTCTTCAAAAAGTGTGCTTCAGAAATCAACATCATTTCCTGCACATAACTTCAAATTTCTTCAAACCAATGATGCACATATCTTCAGACTACCTTTGTGCAATCATATCAACCATTAATTCATCAAAAGAATCATTAAAACTTTAATTTGATCCTTAAGCTCAAAAGTATGTTAGAAACTGTCTTTCTGAACAAGCAACTTTGACATAGGTAATTTCTAAGGTTGATTTCTCACAGCATAGATCCCGTTTTGCTAAATGCTTTTATCCATAGATTCCTTACCTTCTAACTTAGATTTTGAATGCTCACTCATAAAAAACTTTACACTGTGCACTGAGATCTAAGCAAAACATTGACACGAAAAAGTGTGTGACTCTGAGAGATCATCTGCAGACTTTACATACACATGTTCCTATTGATCGAAGAATTAGACCATGAAACTGTTAACATAGCTTCATTAGCTTCTAGATTGGATGTGTACAAAAGGATTTCTGATCCACATGATGAGACTGAGAGAAATCTACGAAATACTCGTCGCTATTTTCTAAAGATGACTCTCTTCACATCTAACTCTATGACACTTGTCTTCTAATGACACTCACATATATCTCTTTACATCATTGACTTATATACATATGGTTCTAGACTTATCCCGTGTCTATTACATTACTCCTTATCATCCTAAGGATTATCTATACTCATATTACAAGAATTTCCAATAGTAATGTACATATGTATACAAACTTCACTTCTGAGATCTCTTCACTTTCTCAAGTGACTTCTTGAACTTCAATCTGAACTTTGGCATGCTTCAAGCTCTTTGTAATCATCAATTTGTGATTGCTGTGTTCCAACAAAATGGTTAGTTTTTCCAGACCCCATCCCTATGACTCGGTAAAAGGCTGAGTAGCTAGCAAAGTCTGTACCAGAACCAGTAATAGTACAGCAGTGGCCTCACTAGACACCACATTGGAAGTGACTAGCCCTAGTATGGTGTGGGAGATTTTAGCAAAGGAACATATTACTATTCCAAATGCACCACCTCCCTAAACTCCTAAGGAAATTATGTGCTTTCATGGCCTCACTAGACACCACATTGGAAGTTACTAACCCTAGTATGGTGTTCGACATTTTAGCAAAGGAACAGATCACTATTCCAAATGCACCACCTCCCTAAACTCCTAAGGAAATTATGTGCTTTCTAGGCCAAATTTGCTAGCATGGTTGGCATCTCATGTGGCTAGCTCATCTGACTATTGTTGGTGCACTTAAAACCAAGCCCACATACTTGGTTAATTATCTCATACTTGATCTAGTATGCAAGACTTCATATGCTCAACCTCTTGTAAAAAATTCTTCACATTTGCCTTTATAAAAGTGGTACACATCCATGTGGAGTTAGGAAGCTCTAAAATCATGACTCATTTGGTTTTTGAGTGATGAGGGAATCTATCCTGTTAAAAGTGCTTTTCGTTAAGCCCTTTTAATATTGTTTCTAGGTTCTTGGGATGGACAGGGGTCTGATAGTATAGAGGCCCTTTTTAATTTTCCCAATTTAACATTCAGTTAACAGTTAACTACTTCCCATTCAACACTTCTCACTACGCAATGCGTCTACCATGCATATTCCGCACTTACGAATTCACACAGACTGTTAAGATTAATCGCAATGTTACGGTAATTAACGATTAATTACTCAACTTAATAATCAAACATAGTACTCAGAGTTCTTCAAAAATCTGCAATACAGCATCTCCAGCGCTATCGCGTAGATAGATAGTCTGGCGACTCCCCTTGGCCAAAGAATGCCGTGCTTGCCTTTTCATTACTGAAAAGAGGGTTACATCTTTCTGCCATGCCCTTTCGGTGCATGCGAATATAGAAAAATAAAATTACATAGAGATCCAATTCGGCGGTTAACACTGGCACGCACGGTGGACTCGAACCCAAAAAAATGAAAATTACATTTAAGGCTCATCAATAATGCCCTGGATATACAGAGTTCGAGCTAACTTAAAGGTTCAGGTAATCTTCTGTTTTAAGGAATCTAGCATATCTTTCAAAATGGTAGGCTCAATAAGTTGGGCGTCCACTCGGACCGAACTGGCAGAGATAACTTGACTCATTAACGATTCTGTTTTTGTCTACAAAAATGCTTCCCGAAGGTAGAACTCATTAGCGATGGAAGCATCTCTCCTCAGCTTCATTTCGGCTATATCTCCATCAATTCTTGAGGGCCTGTCCGCTTGAACGCCTAATTGCTTTTCGCATCTTTCCAACTCCTTAGTTTGAAACTGCATCATCTTATAATAAGCTTGTTGCTCTTGTTTAAGCGCTTCTATCTCTTTCTTTAATTGTATAATCCGGCCAATTTTCGCTTCCAGATTATGACTTTTCTGAAAAAGGTCTTCGAACACCTGCTTTAACTCTGCAGTAGTTTCCATGGCAAGGTTGGCCATTTCCTGTCCCTTCTGCTCTACCACAGCAAGATCTGCGCGTGTCTCCTCCAGCAGATTGCCGAAAGAAACTCAAGCATCTTCCTTATCACGTACCATTTGTTCCATTTGAGCGATTTCTTCATCGCGAGCAGCAAGGAGCACGTTCTTCTCCTTCAATTCAGCAAGCGTGCTATCTTGTTGAGCAATCAGATTGGCTCTTTCGGCTAATTGTCCTTGAAGTTGTTGGAGTTGAGTCTCCAATGCATGATTTTCAGCCTTCACTGCAAGTGCTTCTTCCTGGAGCGGGGTGATATCTGCTTCGAGCAAGTCAACTTTGTTCTGCAACTCTTGTTGAATGTTCTGAGTTGCTAGCTTCATCTGAAGGGGCAATTGCTGGGAGAATTAGATTAGAAGCTGGCCCATAGATGCCAGTTCTGTGAACATAAGTGCTGGGGGGGGGGGGGGGAGGGAAGAGAAGAAGGAGGTTGTGATGATGAGGCAGAGAGCAGATGAGGGGCGGATGGTTGAGAGTAATCGGGAGCGGATAACGGATGTGTTAATGCCTCAAGAATGGTAGTGGAAGATGCACCAACAAGAACTTCAACAGGATCAGTAATGGTAGTGGGCGGAGGAAGAGGGATAAGAGCGGTTGGTAGCAAAACTATTCCGGTCTCAATCGAAGGTATTGACGAGGCGAGTTCGGTCAGTGCCACTGCATTTCCAGTTAGATGTGTGACTGCATCTGCTTGGATCGTGACTGCATTTGCTTGGATGTCAGCGGTTGGTGACGAAAGAGATTGGCAATCCGTACCCCCAGTAGCTTCTGCTATCCCCTTCACAGACTTAGCATCCGGTTGCTGAGATTCCTCCCGTGATGAGACTTCAACTACATCTTCCATGATAATGTCCTTGTCTTGCTACGGAGGAGGAGAAGGCGGGATAGAGTCAGCCTATAAAGAAGTGGCGGTGTCATGGAATTCTTCAACTTCTTGACCCGCAGTGGAACCCTGCACCTCGCTTTGAGATGGACTAATGTGTTTGCGTTTACCGTGAAAAAAAATGAAGCACGAAAGTACTCACTCACATCGGGAGTGAGAACCACAAGGAAGGTTGCTATGTTAGCCAGAGCTTCCATGGTGCACACAGTGATAAACGAAGATACAGAGTACACGATGGTCGCAAACACACAAACACAATAGAGATTAACAGCGAAAGAAATAAGATTAAGTAAGAGCATGGGGAAAATTAGGTGGCAAGAACCCTAATCATAACGCAGTATTGGAAATATATCCTTCATAATGGTGACATGCATGCATGAACAGAAGCAGCGACACAGAGGTGGCTATTAATCATGATTAGATCACCAAAACGGAAGGATTACGGCAATTGGTCAACCGAAACACGGGGGGTAGAAAAGAAAATCAAGTGACAAGCGAAAAAGAGGAAAAATATCGAGGACACCTCATGAGTTAGTAGATGACTGGTGATATGGACGAAGCTTCGAACCATGAATCACATTAGGGAGAAGGTGACGAGCCAAGGTAGATAACCAAAAAGTTGCAGGTCCCACTTGTACAGCAATCCGGTATGGGCCGAACCACTGTAGCTTAAATTTTCCGGCAGATCTATTGGCTTTAGCATTATAGAATAAAACGAGTTGGCCAATCGTAAATACAGGGGTTTTTAAAAAACGATCATATGTGCGGGCTTGACGTAGCTGAACTTCTTGAAGAATCATGAAGCTTTGCAAGCGTTGTTCATTCAATGATCTAAGAACATCTAACTGGAATGGAAAAGATTCTTCCCGCAGCAATTTCTAGGATAAGGCTACACGCAAGCTCGGCACCACCACTTCCATTGGCGTAATAGCTTCCACTCCAGAAGGAAGTTTAAATGGAGTCGTTCTGGTAGCCACTTTATACGTGGTCCGATAAGCCCACAAAACGGCGTCCCATCGTTCTGGACACTCCAAGATCAGTTTCCGAAGAATATTTAGCAGAGTCTTATTAGTGCTCTCAGCAACACCATTAGCGCGTGGATAGTAAGGTGAGCTGAATTTATGCACAATCTGGAAAGTCTGAGTCAGCACTTGCATTAAGGTATTTGCAAAATGTGTACCTTGGTCCGTCACTATCTCTAGAGGTATTCCATATCAAGGGAAAACATCCTTCATCAAACATTTTCCCACCAAAACAAGTGTGGCACAACGTAGAGCCCAAGCTTCCGCCCACCTAGTGGCATAGTCTATACAAGTCAAAATATATCGGTTGTTGGTAAGGATCGCTGGGGGTGTAATTGGGCCAATGAAATCTAAACCCCACTTCTGAAAGGGTTCAAGAGGCAACACAGGTTGGAGAGGAAAGAAATGTCGTTGCAAGGGATGTCCAGACCGTTGACAGACATCACACTACTGCACAAATTTAACAACATCTTTGTACATTGTAGGCCACCATAGTCCACTTTGCAGGATTTTGCGATGAGTGAGATCAAGTGCGAAGTGTCCTCCAGTGGGTTATGAGTGAGCCATGGCAATAACGGATACCGATTCATGTGGAGGGATAGATCTGAGCAGGACACCACTCTGATCTATGTAATACAATTGACCCACAATCAATCAGAATCGTGGACTGTAGACTGCCATTTTTTGGCGTAGAGTAGCGGGAGTATTAGAAGGGAGACAACCATCAGTAAGAAAAGTCATTAATGTATCATAGTATGCAAGGGCAACAGGAAGTTCTGCAGATTCTTCAGGAGCTGCCTCGGTTACGTAAATAGTCGGCATCGTGTCACCGATACCTACCAGAGTCTCACCGGAATCGAGACGAGATAAAAAGTTCACCAAGACATGGGCCGTACTTGGTCGGTGAATAACTTCATAATCAAACTCTTGTAATAGTAAAACCCATCTTCCCAGTCTGCTGCCTAAGTGTTGTTGGCCAACCAAATACACCAGTGCAGCATGATCCACATGGAAAGTGAATCTTCATCCCAGCAAATAATGCCGCAACTTCTTAACAGAGTATACCAGACCAAGACACTCTCATTCTCTCACGGAGTAATTTTTCTCTGCAAGAGCTAATCTGCGGCTCACATAGTACACTGGTCAAAACCATTTGTCAGTTTGTTGCATAAGCACACTTCCAATCGCTATGTCAGATGCATCCACAAATACATGGAAGGGACGTTCCCAATTAGGCGGTTGCACGATCGGAGCCTGCGTCAGTAGGACCTTCAAACGATCAAATACGCTTTGATACTAATTAGTCCATTCGTACTTACGCGGGGTACTGGTCATAAGTCGGTTGACTGGCATCGCCAGATGAGCCAGCCACCGTAAGTGTCTGCCATGCCACCTAATCTGGCCAAGAAACTGCATAACTTCTTTGGGTGTCTTTGGGACCGGTGCCTCCAACATTTTTGCTATCTTATCAGGGTCTACCTCTATTCCTTGTTTGGAGAATTCGCACAGGAGTTGCACCAAATCATCTTGGAATTTGCTTCTAATCCTACCTTAATTTTTACCGGTCTTGGGTTGGCCGTCTCACCCAAATTATACGTTACCAGCTGATCCTCCAGTACATAGAACTGTTGAGGCTTTGCCAAATAATCAGCTGGCTGCAATAATTGTTGTAATGTTGATTCATCCATAGTTATGTCAGCATCTGCTTGTGCTTCTTCGGTCAGTGGTACGACCGTACAAGCTACCGGACTCCAATTATCTGCTACCGACTGTAAGTCTACAGTACCTAATGCAATGAGGTCCTTATTTGTCTTGAGCAAAGCCTCCTCCTCATCTTCAGATAGCCCATCCAACATATGGACTGGCTCTGCTACATATGGGCATGCGTGTAGATCACAAGGTTGCATAGCATCCAATGCAACAACATATTTTCGGTGATTATTCTTCAAAATTAACTATTGAGCTGACCAATCCTGCACGACCTTGGCTTCCTTTAGCCATGGTTGACCGAAGAGTAAGTTGTAGTCAAGGCTAGATTCGAGTAACTCCAGAACTACAAAAGTCATCTTAAATGTAGTTCCCTGTAGGGTTATAGGAATATTACGCACTAGCAGAAATCAACTTCATTTCCTGCACATATCTTCAAATTTCTTCAAACCAATGATGCACATATCTTCAGACTACCTTTGCGCAATCATATCAACCATTAGTTCATCAAAAGAATCATTAAAACTTTAATTTGATCCTTAAGATCAAAAGTATGTCAGAAACTGTCTTTCTGAACAAGCGACTTTGACATAGGTAATTTCTAAGGTTGATTTCTCACAGCACAGATCCCATTTTGCTAAATGCTTTTAGCCATAGCTTCCTTACCTTCTAACTTAGATTTTGAATGCTCACTCATAAAAAACTTTACACTGTGCACTGAGATCTAAGCAAAACATTGACACGAAAAAGTGCACGACTTTGAGAGTTCATCTAGACACTTTATATACACATGTTCCTATTGATCATACTGACAGCAGAAGAAGAATTAGACCATGAAACTTTTAACATACCTTCATTAGCTTCTAGATTAGATGTGTACAAAAGGATTTCTGATCCACATGATCAGACTGAGAGAAATCTATGAAATACTCGTCGCTATTTTTTGAAGATGACTCTCTTCACATCTAACTCTATGACATTTGTCTTCTAATGACTCACATGTATTTCTTTACATCATTGACTTATATACATATGGTTCTAGACTTATCCCGCATCTATTACATTACTCCTTATCATCCTAAGGATTATCTATACTCATATTACAAGAATTTCCAACAGTAATGTACATATGTATACAAACTTCACTTCTGAGATCTCTTCACTTTCTCAAGTGACTTCTTGAACTTCAATATGATCTTTGACATGCTTCGAGCTCTTTGTAATCATCAATTTGTGATTGTTGTGTTCCAACAGCTCCCCCTCAATCACCAATTGTGATTATTCCATTCTTCTTCACTCCCGCCATCTCTTTGAATCTTTGTAGCTTAGGTCCATCCAAGCTTTTTGTTAACATATCTGCAACCTATTCTTTTGTTGGAGTATACATCACTTCAATCTCTTTATCAAGTACCTTTTCTCTCAAGAAATGATATTGAATATCTATATGCTTAGTCCTGGCATGGAAAACAGGGTTAGCTGCCAAATACAATGAACTCATATTATCTCCAAGAATAATTGTAGTACTCTGATCAGTTCCAAAACTCTTCAATAAGGTCTTTAACCATATCACTTCTTTTGCAGCCTCTACCATTCCTTTATACTCAGCTTCTGTAGATGACAAAGCAACTGTATGTTGCTTCTTTGAGCACCAAGAAACTAGTTTGTCTCCAATATAACGAAGATACCCATGAGTAGACCTTCTATCATCTGAATCACCTGCCAAATCTGCATCACTAAACACTTTGATTCTTGTATCAGAAGTAATTCCATAATATAGACCTTCACTTAGGGTTCCTTTGATATATCTGAGTACCCTTTGAGCTGCAATCCAATGAGTCTTCTTTGGACAATGCATGAATTGTGATAACACACCTACTACATATGATAGATCTAGCCTTGTCAAGGTAGCATAGATTAAACTACGTACCAAACTCTGATATTTCTTCATGTCATCAAATTCTTCACCTCCATACCTGCTCAATTTATGATTTACCTCCAATGGTGTGCTTGAAGACTTGCAATCCTCCATGTTGAACTTGATCAGAAGATTCTTCAAATATCTCTCTTGTGTGTATATCTCCATTCCTAAAAAATAAGATAAGTTTCCCAAATCACTTATCTTAAACTCCTTCTCTATTTGTTTCTTAAGCTCATTGATTCCTTGAGCATCTGTACCTGTGACAATAATATCATCAACATAAATACATATGTATGTGTATCCATTTTCACTTGCCTTAACTAGCAAGCTACTATCTACCTTTGATGCTTGAAATCCACATTCATTCAAGAACTTAACAAGCCTGTAATTCCATGCTCTTGGGGCTTGCTTCAGGCCATACAAAGCTCTCTTGAGCTTACACACATAATCTGATCCAATTGAATCCATGAAGCCTTCTGGTTGCTCCATGTATACTTCATCTACAATATATCCATTCAGAATGCATTCTTCACATATAATTGTGATAACTTCCATCCTTTACAAGCAGCAATACCAATCAATGATCTAATTGTAGACAGCTTAGCAACACGACTAAAGGTTTCATCATAATCTACCCCATAAGTTTGAGCATAACCTTTAACCACAAGTCTAGCCTTGTATCTAGACACCTTACCATCTGCAAACCTTTTTGTTTTATACACCCACTTACATCCAATGACTTTCTGATTCTTTGGTCTTGGCACCAACTCCCATGTTTCATTTTCAAGTAGAGCATCATACTCTTCTTGCATTGCCTTCTCCCAATTTTTTACCTTTAGCTTCTTCATATGTGATTGGATCCTCTTCTGTCTCCACAATGTAAGCATAATCTTGGCCCATCTTCCACATTTTCCTACAATTTACTTTTATAATCAACATCATCAATATCTTCTTCGTACACACTTACTTTTGTCTTCCCTTTCCTTTGTATTTCTTCAACACCTGCATAATCATTTGTTGACCTTGTATACCATGTGCTTTGCTCATCAAATGTAACATCTTTGGTAACAAGAAATTGCTTTGTGGATGGACTCCACAATCTGTAACCCATCTATCTATCATCATACCCAATAAACACATACTTCTCTACTTTGGATTCTAGCTTATGTCTTAATTGTGAAGGAACATAAACATATGCTAAACATCCAAATACCTTACAATGATCAAGAGTAGGTTTCTTACCCCACCATGCTTCATAAGGAGTTCTTCCATCCAAAGCTCTACAAGGTAACCTATTCACAAGATATGTTGCAGTGTTGATAGCTTCTGCCCATAAGTAGTTAGGACAATTCTTTTCCTTCATCATTGCTCTTGCAAACTCTACAAGAGTTCTATTTCTTCTTTCTGCAATTCCATTTTGTTGAGGAGAGTACCTACAAGTTACTTCTCTCTTTATACCTGCATTCCACAAATAATCATCAAACTCTTTAGAGAAATACTCTCCCCCTCCATCTGATCTCAACCTCTTAAGCTTTTCTCCTGTAATCCTTTCTGCATAAGCATGATAATGCTTGAATGTCTTGAAGACTTCTGATTTGTCCTTGATTACATATAAAGTAATCCATCTGGTTGCATCATCAACAAACAACACATAATATCTGGATCCATTTATGCTATAGACCCTTGAAGGACCCCACACATCTCTAAGAATCAATTCAAGCATATTTCGATACTTGTACCTTAATTTATTGTATGAACTTTTGTGTGCTTTACCTAATTGAAAAGCTTCACACTTGTACACCATGTGTTGCCCTTCAACTTTTGGCAAACCAAGCACCACATCATTCCTTGACATTTCCTTTATGGCTCTCTCATTGAAATGACCTAGCCTTTTATGCCATTGGTCTAACTCAAACATCTTTTGACTTCCATAAGTAAATAGAGCATGTCCCACATTACCTTGGACTTTGAGAGTAAACAACCTTCCTTCCTTTTTACCTGCAATAATGTTTTTACATCCCTGATTTGGATCTTGCACATAGACGCCATCATTTCTGAATCTGACTTCATATACCTTCTCCACAATTTGCCCTACACTTATCAAGTTTTTAGGAATAGTAGGAACATAAAGTATCTTACTCAAGGGTGTACTTCCATTCTTTGTCTTCACTGATCCAATGCTTTCCACCTTATGCTTGGTGTTGTCACCTGTTTGAACTGTATGTCCATTCACCTCTTTGACTAAAACTCTGATTATTATTTCCCCCATTTTCATTGTTATATCAACAATCATTTGCCAAATGATTGGTTCTGCCACAAATCCAACAAGCTTTAGTATTATCTTTGTTCCTACCTCCTCTTCTTTTACCTCTGAAGTTCATCTTTCCTTTTCTAAAGTTAGCTTGACTTGAATTTCCTTCATCATCCGTTGAATGCTTCCCTTTGCCATTCTTTTTCTTGTCCTTGGAGTACATAGCTTGTCTTGCACTCCTATCATCGTCTCCCTTAATGTCCTGCTCAAAAGTTAGCATGTGTCCTAGCAATTGATTAAGATCAGGAGTAAAGTGATCAAGTGAAAATTCTAGGGACAATATGACAAGCTTCCACTTCTCATCTCCTCTCAGACCTTTAAGTATTTGCCTTACCAACTTATCCTCTTCAATGTCTTCATCTACTGCTCCCAAGCTATCTGCAATATCCTTCATTCTTGCCACATAATCAGAAATTGATTGTGAGCTCTTCTTCTTGAAAGTTGTGAATTCTGCCCATAATGAGGACTTCCTAGACTTGGTTGTGTTTTGGAAATGCTCTTCCAAAGCATTCCACACATCTGTTGCAGTTTCTAATCCTTTGATGTGAGGTAGAAGATAATCATTTACAGCCATGTAAATGATGCTCCTAGCTTGAGCATCCTTTCTCATCCAATTCTTCAAACCTACAAGTTCCTCCCTAGTTGGAACACTAGGATCTTCAAACTCAGGCTTTTCTTCTTCTCCTGTAATGAATGCCATTAAATCTTTGCTCATGAGGTGTGCCTCCATCCTCATGGACCAAGCTGGATAGTTCTCCCTATCTAGCTTATCAATTTGCAAGCTTTCTCCGATCTTTGATCTTCTATGTCTGCAATTACTATGATTTATGATAATAAAGTGTACCTTTGATATGAAGCTTCGATCTTTATTGATCCTTCAAACTCGTGCTTTGTACTTCTGCAGGTTATCTTCAAGAATTTGTCCTTGTCCACATTCAATTAGAAGGAACTTCAATACTTGCAACAGTCGGGATTTCCAATGTCTTTACTTCACTTGTATTGCACCTTCTGCTCTGATACCACTGTTGGAGACTTCTTAATCTCCAAAGGTCTGATCTATACTGATCTAAGAACACTTCTATATTAGTTGTGGATCAAAATTTACACAAATATTGTCTTCTTTTATCAAAACTTTCAATAACACTTTTCTGAGTAAAGAAATTTCTTCTTCAGAAAGTCTACTTCAGAAATCAACTTCGTTTCTTGCACATATCTTCAAATTTGTTCAGTCCAACAACCATATCAACCATTAGTTCATCAAAAGAATCATTAAAAATTTAATTTGATCCTTAAGATCAAAAGTATGTAAGAAACTATCTTTCTGAATAAGCGATTTTGACATAGGTAATTTCTAAGGTTGATTTCTCATAGCACAGATCCCGTTTTGCTAAATGCTTTTAGCCATAGCTTCCTTACCTTCTAACTTAGATTTTGAATGCTCAGTCATAAAAAACTTTACACTGTGCACTGAGATCTAAGCAAAACATTGACACAAAAAAGTACGCGACTCTGAGAGATCATCTGCAAACTTTACATACACATGTTCCTATTGATCATACTCACAGTAGAAGAAGAACTAGACCATGAAACTTTTAATATAGCTTCATTAGCTTCTAGATTAGATGTGTACAAAAGGATTTCTGATCCACATGATCAGACTGAGAGAAATCTACGAAATACTTGTCGCTATTTTCTGAAGATGACTCTCTTCACATCTAACTCTATGACACTTGTCTTCTAATGACTCTCACATGTATTTCTTTACATCAGACTTATATACATATGGTTCTAGACTTATCCCACATCTATTACATTACTCCTTATCATCTTAACGATTATCTATACTCATATTACAGGAATTTCCAACAGTAATGTACATATGTATACAAACTTCACTTCTGAGATCTCTTCACTTTCTCAAGTGACTTCTTGAACTTCAATCTGATCTTTGACATGCTTCATGCTCTTTGTAATCATCAATTTGTGATTGCTGTGTTCCAACAGAATGGTCAGTTTTTCAAGACCCCATCCCTATGACTCGGCAAAAGGCTGAGTAGCTACCGAAGTCTGTACCAGAACCAGTAACAGTACAGCAATGGCCTCACTGGACACCACATTGGAAGTGACTAACCCTAATATGGCGTGGGACATTTTAGCAAAGGAACAGATTACTATTCCAAATAAACCTCCTCTCTAAACTCCTAAGGAAATTATGTGCTTTCGTGGCCTCACTAGACACCACATTGGAAGTGACTAACCCTAGTATGGCGTGGGACATTTTAGCAAAGGAACAGATTACTATTCCACCTCCCTAAACTCCTAAGGAAATTATGTGCTTTCTAGGCCAAATTTGCTAGTATGGTTGGCATCTCATGTGGCTAGCTCATCTGACTATTGTTGGTGCAATTAAAACCAAGCCCACATACTTGGTTAATTATCTCATACTTGATCTATTATGCAAGACTTCATATGCTCAACCTCTTGTAAAAAGTTCTTCACATTTGCCTTTATAAAAGTGGTACACATCCATGTGGAGTTAGGAAGCTCTAAAATCATGACTCATTTGGTTGTCGAGTGATGAGGGAATCTATCCTGTTAAAAGTGCTTTTCGTTAAGCCCTTTTAATCTTGTTTCTGGGTTCTTGGGATGGACAGTGGTCTGATAGTATAGAGGCCCTTTTTAATTTTCCCAATTTAACATTCAGTTAACACTTAAGTACTTCCGATTCAACACTTATCACTATGCAATGTGTCTACCATGCATATTCCGCACTTACGAATTCACACAGACTGTTAAGATTAATCGCAATGTTACATAAATTAACGATTAATTACTCAACTTTATAATCAAACATAGTACCCAGAGTTCTTCAAAAATCTGCAACACAGCATCTCCAGTGCTATCGCGTAGACAGACAGTCTGGTGACTCCCCTTAGCCAAAGAATGTCGTGCTTGCCTTTTCATTACTCAAAAGAGGGTTACATCTTTTCGCCATGCCCTTTCGGTGCGTGCGAATATAGAAAAATAAAATTACATAGAGATCCAATTCGGCGGCTAACATTGGCATGCACGATGGACTCGAACCCAAAAAAATGAAAATTACATTTAAGGCTCATCAATAATGCCGTGGATATACAGAGTTCGAGCTAACTTAAAGGTTCGGGTAATCATCTGTTTTAAGGAATCTAGCATATCTTTCAAAATGGTGAACGGACCGAACTCGCAAAGATAACTTGACTCATTAACGATTCTGTTTGTGTCTGCAAAAATGCTTCCTAAAGGTAGAACTCATTAGCAATGGAAGCATCTCTCCTCAGCTTCATTTCGTCTATCTCTGCATCAATTCTCGAGAGCCTGTCCGCTTGAACGCCTAATTGCTTTTTGTATCTTTCCAGCTCCTCACTTTGAAATTGCATCGTCTTATAATAAGCTTGTTGCTCTTGTTTAAGCGCTTCTATCTCTTTCTTTAATTGTATAGTCCGGCCAATTTTCGCTTCCAGATCATGAATTTTTTGAAAAAGGTCTTTGAACACCTGCTTTAACTTTGCAGTAGTTTGCATGGCAAGGTTGGCCATTTCCTGTCCCTTCTGCTCTACCACAACAAGATCTGCGCATGTCTCCTCCAGCAGATTGCCGAGAGCAACTCGAGCATCTTCCTTATCACGTACCATTTGTTCCATTTGAGCGATTTCTTCATCGCGAGCAGCAAGGAGGACGTTCTTCTCCTTCAATTCAGCAAGCGTGCTGTCCCGTTGAGCAATCAGATTGGCTCTTTCGGCTAATTCTTCTTGAAGTTGCTGGAGCTGAGTCTGCAATGCATGATTTCCAGCCTTGACTGCAAGTGCTTCTTCCTGGAGTGGGGCGATATCTGCTTCGAGCAGGTGAACTTTGTTATGCAACTCCTGCTGAATGTTCTGAGTTGCTAGCTTCATCTAGAGGGGCAATTGCTAGGAGAATTGGATTAGAAGCTGGCCCATAGATGCCAGTTGAACGTAACTGCTGGGGGGAAGAGAAGAAGGAGGTTGTGATGATGAGGCAAAGAGAAGATGAGGGGAGGATGGTGGAGAGTAATCGGGAGTGGATAACGGATGTGTTAATGCCTCAAGAATGGTAGTGGAAGATGCACCAGCAAGAACTTAAACAGGATCAGGAATGGTAGTGGGTGGAGGAAGAGGGATAAGAGCGGTTGGTACCAAAACTATTCCGGTCTCAATCAAAGGTACTGATGAGGTGAGTTCGGTCATTGCCACTGCATTTCCAGTCAGATGCGTGACTGCATCTACTTGGATCGTGACTGCATCTGCTTGGATCGTGAATGCATCTGCTTGGATGTCAGTGGTTGGTGACGAAAGAGATTGGCAGTCCATACCCCTAGTAGCTTATGCTATCCCCTTCATAGCCTCAGCATCCGGTTGCTGAGATTCCTCCCGTGATGAGACTTCAGCTACATCTTCCATGATAATGTCCTTGTCTGGCTGTAGAGGAGGAGAAGGCGGGACAGAGTCAGCTTGTAAAGAAGTGGGGGTGTCATGGAATTCTTCAACTTCTTGACCCGCAGTGGAACCCTGCACCTGGCTTTGAGATGGACTAATGCGGATGCGTTTACGGTGAAAAAAATGAAGTAGGTCTTCATCATCGTCAGCTTCCAGCATTTGTGTAGATTCTTCGTGGAGATCGATCATTGAGTAAAAAGGTCGAGAAATACCATATGTGCGTTTTTGCAGGTTTAACACTGCGACAAGGAATTGCAGAGCGGTACACTCTGGTTCACTTCGACAAAGAATGGCAAACTCATTAGATGAGTGCCAGGGAAACAATTCCTTCATGGTGGCGAGAGAAAGGAGCGGTCCATTCTCTAACCCTTCCTGAGGAAGACGGCATCCCTCAGCAACCGTGTTCAGCATAACGATTACACGGGGGTTTAAACATGTTAACGGCCAGCACTGCTCTGTAGAAGGCGTGGTGGCAATGGCAGAGATGATCTGTGCATGGAAGGGCTGACACTCCACTAAACACCAAGGCAAATCAGCAAAGGTCAATAGTCCTCGAGCACGAAAGTACTCACTCACATCGGGAGTGAGACCTGCACAGAAGGTTGCTATATTAGCTAGAGCTTCCATGGTGCACACAGTGATAAACGAAGATACAGAGTACACAATGGTCGCAAACACACAAACACAATAGCGATTAATAGCGAAAGAAACAAGATTAAGTAAGAGCACGGGGAAAATTAGGCGGCAAGAACCGTGATCATAACGCAGTATTGGAAATATATCCTTCATAATGGTGACATGCATGCATGAACAGAAGCAGCGACACAGAGGTGGCTATTAATCATGACTAGATAAAAAAAACGGAAGGATTACGGCAATTGGTCAACCGAAACATGGGGGGTAGAAAAGAAAATCAATTGACCAGCAAAAAAGAGGAAAAATATCGAGGACACCTCATGAGTTAGTAGATGACGGGTGATATGGATGAAGCTTCGAACTATTAATCACTTTAGGGAGAAGGTGACCAACCAAGGTAGATAACTCAAAAGTTGCTGGTCCCACTTGTTCAACAATCGAGTATGGGCCGAAGCACTGTAGCTTAAATTTTCCGACAGATCTATTGGCTTTAGCATTATAGAATAAAACAAGTTGGCGAATCGTAAATACAGGGGTTTTTAAAAAATGATCATGAGTACGGGCTTGACGTAGCTGAACTTCTTGAAGAATCATGAAGCTTTGCAAGCGTTGTTCATCCAATGATCTGAGAATATCTAACCGGAATGGAAAAGATTCTTCCGATAGCAATTTCTGGGATAAGGCTACACACAAGCTCGGCACCACCACTTCCATTAGCGCAATAGCTTCCACTCCATAAGCAAGTTTAAACGGAGTCGTTCCGCTAGCCACTTTATACGTGGTCCAATAAGCCCACAAAACAGGGTCCCATCATTCCGGACACTCCAAGATCAGTTTCTTGAGAATATTCAGTAGAGTCTTATTAGTGCTCTCAGCAAGACCATTCACGCGTGGATAGTAAGGTGAGCTGAATTTATGCACAATCTGGAAAGCCTGAGTCAGCACTTGCATTAAGGTATTTGCAAAATGTGTACCGTGGTCCGTCACTATCTCCAGAGGTAATCCATATCGAGGGAAAACATCCTTCATCAAACATTTGGCCACCAAAACAACTATGGCAGAACGTAGAGCCCAAGCTTTCGCCCACCTAGTGGCATAGTCTGTACAAGTCAAAATATATCGGTTGTTGGTGACAGTCGTTGGGGGTGTAATTGGGCCAATGAAATCTAAACCCCACTTCTGAACGGGTTCAAGAGGCAAGATAGGTTGGAGAGGAAAGAAATGTCGCTTTAAGGGATGTCCAGACCGTTGACAGACATCACACAGTAGTGGGAGTATTAGGAGGGAGACAACCATCAGTAAGAAAAGTCATTAATGTATCATAGTATGCAGGGGCAATAGGAAGTTATGTAGATTCTTTAGGAGCTGCCTCGATTACGTAAATAGCCGGCATCGTATCATCGACACCTACCGGAGTCTCGCCGCAATCTAGGTGAGATAAAAAGTTCGCCAAGACATGGGCCATACTTGGTCGGTGAATAACTTCATAATCAAACTCCTGTAATAGTAAAACCCATCTTGCCAGTCTACCGCCTAAGTGTTGTTGGCGGACCAAATACACCAGTGCAACATGATCCACATGGAAAGTGAATCTTCGTCCAAGCAAGTAATGCCGGAACTTCTTAACAGAGTATACCAGACCAAGACACTCTCGTTCTGTCACGGAGTAATTTCTCTCTGCAAGAGTTAATCTACAGCTCGCATAGTACACTAGTCGAAACCATTTGTCGGTTTGTTGCATCAGCACACTGCCAATCGCTATGTCAAATGCATCCACAAATACATGGAAGGGATGTTCCCAATCAGGCGGTTGCAGGATCAGAGCCTGCGTCAGTAGGACCTTCAAACGATCAAATGCGCTTTGATACTCATTAGTCCATTCGTACTTACGCGGGGTACTGGTCATAAGTCGGTTGAGTGGGTCGCCAGATGAGCCAGCCACCGTAAGTGTCTGCCATGCCACCTGATCTGGCCAAGAAACCGCATAACTTCTTTGGGTGTCTTTGGGACCGGTGCCTCCAACATTGCTGCTACCTTATCAAGGTCTACCTGTATTCCTTGTTTGGAGATGATATGACGGAGCAGCTTCCCACAGGAGACCGCAAAGACCGATTTGGTAGGATTCAAACATAATTGATACTCCCGGCACTTTTCAAAACAACACCGTAAATGATACAGGTGCGCTGAAGTATCGCCAAATAATGAAAAGTCATCCAAATAGACTTGCATAAACATTGTCAGGTAAGGTGAGAACACTTCCTGCATACATCTCTGGAATGTACTCGGGGCGTTCCGCAAACCAAACCACATTACGGTACATGCATAGACGCCCAAGTTGGTGATGAATGCCATCTTCGGTATATCTTGTTCCACCATCCTCACTTGATTGTATCCATTGTAGCCATCCAAGAAAGAATACATCTCATGACTGCTACCTCATCGAGCATCGTTTCTAGAAAAGGAAGCCTGGGAACGGATCCAATACGATGGCTGCGTTAAGCTTCCGGTAGTCGACACAAATGTGTAACTGTTTATTTTTCTTAGGCACTATCACTATTGGCAAGATGCACTCTGCATGTTTGATAGGGACAATGAATCCAACCTTCAGCAAAGCGATCTAGTTCCGCTTTTACCTGGGCTGCATAATGCGGGTTCAGCCGGTAGCTGGATTGCTTGAAGGGCCGTGCATCTGGCTTCAACACCACCCGTTGTTGATAATATCGTGGGTCAAGACCCTTCATGACTCTATAATCCCAAGCGAAGACATCTGAGAATTCGCATAGGAGTTGCACCAAATCATCTTGGAATTTGTCTGCTAATCCTACCTTAATTTTTACTAGTCTCGGGTTGGCCGTGTCACCTAGATTATATGTTACCTGCTGATCCTCCGGTACATAGAACTGTCGAGGCTTTGTCAAATCATCAGCTAGCTGCAACAATTGTTGTAATGTCGATTCATCCATAGTTATGTCGGCATCTGCTTCTGCTTCTTCGGTGAGTGGTACAATCGTACAAGCTGTCGGACTCAAAATTTATGCTACTAAGTCTACAGTACCTAATGCAATGAGGTCCTTATTTGTCTTGAGGAAAGCCTCCTCCTCATCATCAGATAGCCCATCCAACATATGGACTGGCTCTGCTACATATGGGTGTGCGTGTAGATCACAAGTTCCAATGCAACAACATATTTCCGATGATTATTCTTAAAAATTAACTCTTGAGCTTACTAATCCTGCACGACCTTGGCTTGCTTTAGCCATGGTCGACCGAAGATTAAGTTGTAGTCAAGGCTAGATTAGGGTAACTCCAGAACTACAAAATTCATTTTAAATGTAGTTCCCTGCAGGGTTATAGGAATATTACGCACTAGTCCAACCGGATGGATTTTGGATTGGACCGCCATTCGCACAAAGAACTGCACTGGTTCAATTTGGGTCCAACCCAGTTTCTTACAGAGTCTAGCTATTGCAATATTCGCTCCAGACCCTCCATCAATTAAAACTTGTGAGATCCTTTGGTTTTTATACCAAACGCTGATCAGCGGTACCGTATGATCCATCGTAGGATCCATCTCAGGTTGTGTGGTCGCAGTTGCCGGAGTACATGAAGGTCTGGGGCTGACCTACTGTTGGAATTGCTGTTCTACACTAGGAACTAGGGCGAGCAATTGTCCCAGAGGAAGTGTGATTGAGGCCTTAGATATAACGTCCCATACCTGGTCTGTTTGTGTTGTGGTCATCACCAACTCTGGTTGTGATTCTGATGTTGTCGGGGCAGAATTCTGTGCATTCGGCCTTGCATTTGGCAGAGGAGGCTGAGTTACCAAAACTGGGTCAGGGAACACCGTCGCCTCCTTAGTTATCCATTGACTAGCCTTTGTAAAAATCCGCTGTTGCTCACGAATCCCGGGCTCGAAAACTTCAGCTACTGGTTGCAACTCTTTTCCCGATCTTGTCTATACTGCGACTGCTTGTGAATCAACCGGGAAAATATAAACCATATTTGTCATCGGATTTTGTCTTTCCTTTTTTCTTTTGTCATACTCTACGGCTTCTTTACAAAATCTACGAATATGGCCAACCTCACCACAGAAATGACATCGAGGGGGTGGGAGAGAGGTGTCTTCAGCCGATGTACCCGCATGCCATCGATTTTGATTAAAATTGTTACTTCATGGACCTCGATAGTTCCTGTATCCCTTCTGTTGGTTGGTCTACAACTGTGGCGGTATGTTATGGTTTGCTAGCTGCCCCTGCTCCTGTATTATGGTGTTTACTACCGCTTCACCCTGCACCTTTGCATTGTATGCACAGGTTTCTGTTGAGTGTCTGACGTGTTACAAATGGCACAATACATTTGATTGAGAGCACATATGTAATTAGTGTGACCGGGATTCTTACACTTAGCACAGTACACTTGTTTGGACGGATCCTCGGTCACGTTCTTACTTGCTTTCAACCATTCTAGATCCTCCGTAAACCCTCCAACTTTATGCTCCAACTGTAAGGCCATTGCAATGACAGCGGCCAATGTCATTCCACCCACACATCAAATGATCATGATTTGTTTTAGCTATGGATTCAATCCGTTGATGAACCATTGTGTTATGACATCGTCTGGCAGGTTGGCATGCACGGGTGGAAGCTGCCGCAAGTGAGTTCTGAACAGTGGGTGTGGTTTCTGTCGATTGTTTTGCAAATAGTCAAAAATTTCTGTAGGGTTCTTTTTCAAGCGAAACCTCTGCACGAAGGCGCCCTTCAGATCATCATAATCACCAAAATGATTAATATTGTATTCTGTCAGCCACCTTGCTGCTTCATTAACCAGCGTGGGCCGAAACACTATGGCCTTATATGCCGGATCTCGTGGGTGATTCAACACTGCATAACTGATTTCGAGTGTGCGAACATGTGCGTCGAGGTCATCCACCAGAAATCCACTGAATTTCGTATACGTGACCCCTACTGTTGCCGGACGTGGTGGGATAACCTATTGCTGTTGAAATTGCGGTTGCGGTTGTGGCGGTGTTTGTTGTTGTTGCTGTGAACCACTCATGGTGCTGTTATTGGTGGTGTTGTTGTTACCTTAATTTTGGGGAGATATCTCTTGATCTTCCTGCACTGTATGTTCAACTTGCTCACTTTCCAGTCCTAAAATGTCGTTGAATCGTTTGCTTAACTCCAAGTCTAACAGCCTTTCCTCAACTTTGGTATCGAAATTAGGTAGACTTGCACCAAAAAGTGGTGAATGCAGTAAGTGTCCACCAAGAAGCACCGCAATGTCACCGAAAAACTTCAAATTGCCACCAAGTGATACCAAACTTCCACCGAAACTCGCCGAAGTTTCATCGGACCAGGCTACACTATCCCCGAAAACATTCTCACCCAATAATGCGAACCTGTCACCGAAAATGGACGAATTCTGACCAGATAGTGCGGAACTGATTCCACACTGCGTATTTAGACAACCAAAAATCATCGTACTTACTCCAAAAGGTACCGAACTCACACCAAAATTCACTAGATTCTCGTCATGTACTGCCAAACTGCCACCAAAATCGCTGCTGGATGGTTGTACCGAGCCTTCTGCGACTAGAATTAAATGGGTTGTACTTCTACCACCGGGTGTTCCTAATAAGTTTGAAACTACCGAGGGATGTTGATCTCTGCGATATTTGGGGTATGATTCATGGGAGCGTGTTACCGGCATATATCAAAGAATTCTTTGTCAATCTTTAATCTTCTGTGCAACCAACTACTCCATTTCCCACAGATGGTGTCAGTGTTAAAAGTGCTTCTCGTTAAGCCCTTTTAATCTCGTTTCTGGGTTCTTCGGATGGACAGGGGTCTGATAGTACAAAGGCCCTTTTTAATTTTCCCAATTTAACATTCAGTTAACACAACTACTTCGGATTGAACACTTATCACTAGGCAATGCGTCTACCATGCGTCTCATCCACCATCCTGACCTGAAAAGGTGCTGAGCTAATGCCCCATTCCCCATCTCTTTAAAAATATGTTTTGGTATAATGTTCACACCTAAACCACAATCCAACAAAACTTCATCAAACATTCTCTGATTATATTGTGCTTGAATAACTAGCACTACAAAATCCACATCTACTGGATCAACAGTATTGGTTGATGTTGAAATTGTAGATGTATTTGCTAGCTCTAATTGTTGCCCAACCAACTTCTTCAACAAATTTTCCTCAAAATCTTAAATCAAGGATAATAAGTGATCCAAAGATAATTGTAAAGAAGAATTAATGATTACCTCAAACCAATCATTGTCCAGCTCCTTTTTAGGGTTCACCCTATCTTTCTTCCTTTGTGTGTGAGTTGGCACTAGGTTATCACCAATTTTTGATATAATTTGAATTTCCTCTTGCTTCTCTTGATCTTGTTGGATCCATTTTTGTACATAATCCCTAATCTGCCATTGTTTATGACAATCAATAGGACCCTTGTTTTTTTATCTTGTTACCGTCAAGACTTCCACTTCCTTCATCTTAATACATTGTCTACAATCACAACTCCATTGGTCCATATGTTCCTTGTTTCCTATTTTTGATGTACTCAAACTTCAATCACCCTGGAACTATTCATCTGATAAGTCAATTACAATGACATTTGCCTGAGCAGCTTGTTGGACCTGTTGTTGTTGCTGCCCTTACTGGTTATTTTGATTATACATAATAATTGGTACACCTCTTTCCTCTCTATGGTTTACCCATAATGGGCAATTGGGACCAACCCAATGATCTAGGGCAAAGCAATACCCACATGGCATTACTTTGGCTAGTCTTCCTTGTTGATTTCTTTGTTGATATCCTTATTGATTTCCTTGTTGATTTCTGTGTTCCCTCCATAGAGGTCTCCTTTGCTATTGCCTCTGAAAACCACCTCTCCCCTAAATCAAAATTGCTTGATTTTTTGCAACTTCATTATTGATTCTATTTTCATGCCTTCATTGTTGACCTCTATGCTTTGGATTGTACCAACATTGACTTGTAGATGACTAATCAAAGCTTCTTCCTTGCCCTATTTCCCTTTTGACTTACAATGCCTTCATACTGAAACTTCTTCCTCTTCACTTTCCAAATCTGAATTTGTCCTTTTCCAGAATCTGATTCTAAATTAGATTCTTCATCTAAACTGGAATTGCTATATTTCTTCTTTTCTTTACCAAACCTCTTTTCGATCGTGGCAGCTGCTACTACCAACACATCAAATCTGCCAGCTTTATCAATACTAGCTACTGCATGCCTAATACTACTTCTTAGTCCTTTTAGGAAATAGCTTGCTAACATCTCGTCAGTAGGTCTCTCATTACCTTGTAATCTTTCCATCAAAATTCTAAATTTCTGGGCATAATCTTCTACCAACATATTCTTTTGCTTGATTGCTCTAAGTTTTCTCAGAACATTAGAGGAAGTCTTTTCTTTTCTAAATCTTTGCAAGAATGTTGTTCTTAGTGTATTATAAGCAGCAAAATGGCCAATACCATATTGGTTGAACCAACTCATGGCCTTTCCTTCTAATGCGGCTACAAATTGTTGCAATTTGATTGCATCATTGTATAGTGCTAGATAACCATTTGATTTCAAACTGAGGAACATGGCAATCTGCATCTTCTTTTGATCCTCCTCTAAAATGTGTTGCTTTGACTTTGGGGTTAGGAAGTGGCTACACCATAGGCAACGGATGAGGTGTACTCTTAGGCCTTTGCCTAGTAGTCTCTCCAAACGGGTCGAATTGGATTTGCCTTCTTACTCGTGTAGCTGCTTCTGTCAAGATCAACGCTCCTAAAATTTTGCCCAATAGCCTTGCTTGTGTTGCACCTAATCCTTCTCCCTCTTTGTCAAACTTTGAATTTGAATCTTCTTGTGCCTCGTACCAATCATATGAAGCAGGAAATTGATCCACGTTAACAGCTTGAGTTTGTGCTCGTGTATAATATATTCTACCAACTCTTCCCCTTCTTCGCGACATTCATTTCTTTCTTCTTTGATCAAGCACAATAGGATCGCCAAATGTGTTGGGGTTCTTCAACACATCACTACTTGCTCACACAGCAGATATGTCATAGTAAAACTCACAGTGCCAGATTGTATACACATACAGAAATATTTAAGAATAGTGAACCAGACAGAGCAGAAATCTACTATGTCAGATCATATTCACACTCAATTTACTCAAATAGAATGAAACACACACCAGTGCTTACTCAAAACAAATTAAAATACATCAAGCAAGATTACGTAATTATCAAAGACTACAAAGCTTGCACACTGAACAACTACCAAGAGTTCAAGATTTCCCCTTAGTTAAGCTTCTCCTCAGGTACAAACTAATTCCTACTAAATTAAAAAAGCATCGGCATCACGTGAATACTAGCTCTCATAAGAAATCCGAGTCAGTAAGATCCAACTGAGCAAACTTTGATTTAGCAAACTAAACAACTTTAAATATCCGACTGAGCAACTTTTATTGTAGAAATCTCTACTATTAACAGACATGATCAAGAAAAATACTCCATCCTATTGTAGAAGTACTCAAGTCAGGTTTAAAAGATCAACAACAAACATTTGCTAAGGCATCCAAGTGGTCTCAAGCGGATCAGTCAGTTTTTCCAGACCCCATCCCTATGACTCGGCAAAAGGCTGAGTAGCTAGCGAAGTTTGTACCAGAACCAGTAACAGTACAACAGTGGCCTCACTAGACACCACATTGAAAGTGACTAACCCTAGTATGGCATGGGACATTTTAGCAAAGTAACAGATTACTATTCCAAATGCACCACCTCCCTAAACTCCTAAGGAAATTATATGCTTTCGTGGCCCCACTAGACACCACATTGGAAGTGATTAACCCTAGCATGGCGTGGGATATTTTAGCAAAGGAACATATTACTATTCCAAATGCACCACCTCCCTAAACTCCTAAGGAAATTATGTGCTTTCTAGGCCAAATTTTCTAGCATGGTCTCTGAAGAGTTGGATAGGGGTATCTACTTGAGAATGGGTCTTTTTAGGGACCCATTTACGAGTGATTCTACTTTTGTGCATGGAAAAATATGTGTCCGTGCGTGATGTGTAAGACTGGGCCTCAGATGTTCGAGTGCGTGAAACATGTTGTACCGGGTGTGGCTTTGGTGTAGCTATTTGAGCCCGGAAGCAAGCCTTAGGCACCCAGATTTGTCGTGATTGTGGGCTGGCCTTCATTGACTTCTTGGGTACCCAAATAGACTTTACTTTCGCAGAAGAACTTATGAAAGGCTTCTTATTAGTATCGTGCTGTTGATTGCTAATAAGAGGTTTCGGCCGTGAGTTTGGCATGGTCGCACCATGGTGTTCGCCTTTCAGCACCCACACTTGTTTCACCGGCTGAGATATTCTTCTTCGCACATGTTGTTGGCCTCCAGTGTAGGTAGTGCTCTGCTTCCTCTGTATTTGATCTGCCTTTGGATGCCGCATCTCTCTGGCCTTTGGAAGAGAAGGGAGTGCCATCTTCTCCTTGACTCCGTTGTTGAGACAAGCCTCTTTCTGCATCATACAGTTTTGGACAAGAATAGCATTGTCAACTTCATGTGCGCCCCTGGAAGGACCAGGAGTTTGTGCTTTACCTAGTTCCTTGAGTGCCTCCCTTTCCAATTCAACTGTAATTCGGCTATGATTTACCCATACCTGAAGAAGTCCACTTCTTAGGTTTAGGTTGACTGCATGATCATAGATCCAGTCCTGACCCAAGACAAGAGGCTCAGTGAGGTCCTCATCTTGACACACTAATACTTTGACTATCATTACTTCGTCTTGAATGGAGATGGGAAGATCCACCTCGCCCATGCAAGGTGTTTCCACACCTCCCAATCCTATGAGATATGCTTCTATAGGATTGATAGTTAATCTCAATTCTTGACAGTAAGACAATTTAACAGCACTAGTGGCTGCACCTGAGTCAATCAAGGCTCTTACAGTTTTTGCACCTTTTCCTTGTCCTATATCTAAGGTTATAAAAGGACGTCGATCAATTATCCTATGAGAGCTGATACCTGAAACTTCACACATAGCCACATGATATCCTTGGTCTGCATATGCATCTGGCCTAGGTTGCCCTCTACCTTGTCTTCTCAATTTCATTCTCCGTATGCGCTCTAAGGCTTCTGCTTGAGCTTCTTCTCGAATCCGCTTTTCTTCTTCTTTGCGTTTCTTAGCAGTGTTGAGTCGACTTAGCATTTCCTCTGTGAGTGGTTCCTGATACAACTTGACCCTGCATCCACTAATGTAGCTTGGAAGAACATCACCTTCTAAGGTGGCCAGCTGTATTGCTCCACTTGTTGAGATCCTATTAATTATCATGGGTCCGTAACCTCTTTTCTCTAGTTTCCTCGCATGTTGTTTCAAAGTGTAGACTAGTACCAGATCGCCTGCCTTCAAACCTTTATCTTTAACGTGGGCATCAAAGTATGCCTTCTATCGTTTCTTAGCTGCATATATCCCTACAGCCACTCTCAGTCTTGTTTCTCCTAATCGTTCAAGGTCAAAAAGTCTTGAGGAGAGTTCATGACCCGTCCATTCATGCTCTTGTGCTACTTTCAATGTAGGTATTAAGAAGTCCAATGGTAGCACTGCATTTTCGCCAAACACCATCTGAAAGGGGGTGGCTTGGAGTACCGTTTTGTAGGCCACTCGATATGCCCAAACAGCATGGTGTAGCTGTTTGTCCCAATCAAAGCGTTTATTGTTCACTAATTTCGTCAGTACATTGCATAAGATCTTATTGGTGCTCTCAGCCTGGCCATTTGCTTGAGGGTGATAGGGGGCAGACTTCTTATGTACTACCAAGAATTCTTGGAGCAGATTTTCAATAACTTCATTCAAGAAGTGAGTGCCTCTGTCACTAACTAGCTCTATAGGTAGCCCGTATCTAGTGAACACATTCTCAAATAAAAACTTAGCTGTTGTTTGAGCATCGTTCTTCGTTGTGGCTTTCACCTCTACCCACTTGGTTAGATAGTCCGTGGCAACAATGATATATTCAGCATGGGAACCCTTAGCTGGGGGATTAATAGGACCTACGAAGTATATTCCCCACTTAGAGAATGCACGTCCACCCATCATAGGTTTCAGTGGCATCTCGTCTTTGCGTATAGGATACTGAGTTCGCTGACAGACATCACACCGTTTCACATAGGTATGTGCATCCATGTGAAGGGTCGGCCACCAGAAGCCCACAAATAGTATTGCCTTGATCACCCGATCTGGTCCAAAGTGTCCTCCTGCTACACCTTGGTGAGCAGTTTCCAAGACCTTGAGATATTCACTTTCATGGACACATAGTCTCAGGTAACAATCCTTACCACGCTTGTAGAGATTATCACCAATGAGTGAGTACTCTAGGGCTTCTTGTTCTAGACTTCTTTTCCTAACCAGAGTCATGTCTGGAGGGAATGTTTTCGTCCTCAGGAAGGATACTAGTGGTTCACTCCAATCTGGCACTATGGACACTTGATAAAGAGTGGCATGTTCCACAGGTGGTTTAGTGCAACAGATTGGGCATTCCTTGATACAAATTTTGGACATCAGCCTCCATAGTAGGCCAATGCACTCCTAGTCTCCTCAGGGTCTGTAGGGTTCATTGTTTTGAGTAGTGTTGCTCTAATGCACCTACATGTGCCAATTGCAACCATTTAGCGTACTCATCCTCTTCCACACAACAAGCCAAGATCCCTTGATCTGTGTGCTTGTACATACTACCTGCCATGATGTGATACTTTTGAGCTTTTACTACCTCTCTATCCTGTGTGTTTACTACTGGGTGGTTAGGCCCGTATGTCAATACTGGCACTAATGACTTAGCCCACTGCGGCACCACTTCCAAATTAAACAAGTAAGCATCAGGAAGGTCATCTAACACTCCTTGTGGGGCTTCTCCACATGTGAGCCTAGAGAGATGATCCGCTCTCAAATGAGTCCTCCCTTTCCTTACCACAACCTCGAAATCATATTCCATTAGTAAGAGAAACCATCTTACTAATCTTCCTGTATTGCATGGCTTGTTCACGAGATATAACAATGCTTGGTGGTCAGTAAAAAATTTAAACTTGTTTGCAAGCAAATAGTGTCTAAATTTCTTAACTGCATATACCATGCCTAAGCCTTCTCTCTCAGTAGTGGTGTAATTTCGTTCAGCTGCATTCAGGGGCATACCTTGGGATGTGTTTGCTAGTGACACCTAATTTCTGAGCTACTTTCTCTGCAAGTTCCTCAATTGATGTGGATTGTGTGGAAGAGAGGCTAGAGGCACTATCTGAATCTTTGTATATCCTGGAAAGCTCTAACTCCTCCCCTAGGTTATCCTCGATGTCAATGCACATGCGTACACACTCTTCTATAGTCCTAGGGTCCTTCAAGTACACATACGATCTCAATTTGGTACTTAGCAATCCGTCCAAGAATAGAGCCACTTGCTTAGCTGGTGTGGGTAGCTCCGAATCAGGGCATCTTTCAAGATATTGCCTAAATCTTCTTCCTGCAAGTCTCATGGTCTCTTGAGGGGTTTGCTTGAAGCTGTGAATCAGCGAGGAGGTATTATGTCTTATGCCACTCTTAGAGAATTCAATAATGAAAGCCTCTAGGAGTTGGTCTATGCTCCTGAATTGCCTCTCGTTTAGTGGTTGAAACCATGTCAGGGCAGTGTTCCTAAGGGTTAGACCAAAGGCATTGTACTGTGTGAATAGATCCTCCACTTGTTCAGCTCTCAAGACTTGCCTGAACTCAGCCACATGATCGTAGGGATCTCCAGTGCCATCGAAGTAGTTTTTCATGGACTTAACTAGCTCAGTCGGTCTCAAAGTCCTTGTGTGCTCTCTAGGTCGTGGCAAAGGAAAATCCTCGGCATTTCTTCGGTTTCCTGGGGCTCTATGACCCTCAGGTTCTACTCTATTAGTTTTCGTCCTCGTTCTTTCTCTGCCCCCTGGGTTGGCAAAGCTTACTTCTGGCCTATCTCTACCTCTGTCTCTTTGAATTCCATGAGCTTGGGATGTTCCAGCTCCAGGGTGACCATAGGATACATTCGATCTTGGTTGGGGGAAAACGAATTCACCCTTCCAAGTGTAAGCATGTCTATCATGTTCTGTAATCACAAAGATCCTCTCTAAAGCGTGATCCAAGTAGGTCACTCTGCCTGGGCTATCAGGATCCTTAAACTCATAGATCATGATTGTTCCTATATCAATTGGCCGATCAGATTTATACCTCCAAAAGGCTTCGTCAGTCTCTCGGTTCAGAAGCAGATCTATGCTCTTGTTGTCTTGGGGAACCCACTCCGGTGTGAGGATTCTAGTAAGAACAGATTTCCCTCGAGCGGTCTTGGGCTCCCCTCCTATGTTCCTTTGTTCTAGTGTTGGTGCATGTCAATCATCAATTGAAGGATTATGAAGAAATGAAGTCAAGAGATTAAGAAGATAACAAATTCGGAAGTTTGAAGGAAGGACATACTCAGAAATTCAAAGCTATGTACACATATGTACATTAGTTCAGATATAGCTGACTCACACTTATGATTAGTCATAAGTTTGTATATATTTGCCTATAAATAATTTGAAAGTGTCGGGACATGTAGAAGAGAGACATAGAGAAGAAAGTTGAGATGAGTTAGTAGATGTACATTGTACAAATTATCTATCAGATAGATGTATGAAGAAAATAGATAAGTGAAAAGTTCAGAAATGGCGCGTCGATCTTCTCTGTCATTCTCCTTCTGTGTTTAATCTTTTAAGAAATCCTTTTGCACGTATCTAAGTCAATAGCTAATCTATCTATGACTAGAATTTGAGAGGCTAATTCCAATCAGGCTGAGAGAATTTAGTTTAGGAACATTCATATGTAAAGATGTTCTGAGAGTCAAAAAATTGGCGCAGATTTCATGTTCAGAGAAATGAACATTGCTCAGTGCACAGTGTAAAGTTTTACACAAGTGAGGGCTCAAAATCTAAGTTGGAAGGTAAGCCATCTATGGCTAAAAGATCTTGATCAAACGGGATTTACTTTGGGAGAACCAGTGTTAAGAAGTTGCAGGTGTCAAAGTCGCCATTGCAAAGAAGCTGTTTCAGACATAGGTAAAGTGTTTCACACATTTCTCACAGTATACTTAATCATTTTGAGAAATTTAACTTGGAATAGCTGCACAACATTAAGGCAAAGCATTGTGCAAAGTTTTATTAAGAACTTTACAGGATTGATTAGTCAATGAGTGATTAATCTGCAGCAGACTTTCCAGGAAGTTTCAGTTTTCAACAGTTAGCCAAAATTCTGATAATTTGGTGATTGTTTTCTAAATTAAGTGGAGTCAGAAGTTGTTCTTGATATAGAGGAGTTCTAAGTTCAAGTACAACTTGGTCTTTTGGAGATTAACACTCTCCATCAGTGGTATCAGAGCAGGATGTGTCAAAATTGAAGTAAAGAAGACTCTGACTATTGCAGAAACACAAATCTTTACATCTCGAAGGTGCAAAAGGATAAAGGTTGAAGAAAACTTGAAGGTAGACACATTGAAGCTATCAAAAGGATCAGAAGGAGTGGATTCAAAGTCAAGGTACATTTATTTCTCATAAAGATTAAAGAATTGGCAATACAGGTAAAGAAACAATGGGAGATAGTCTCCAAATTGAGAAGCTGCATAGAGAGAACTATCCTGCATGGTCAATGAGGATGGAAGCTCATCTTATGAGCAAAGATCTGATGGGATACATCACAGGAGATGAAGAAAAGCCAGAATTTAGAGACTCTAGTGTTCCAACTAGAGAGGAGCTTGCAGACTTGAAGAATTGGATGAAAAAGGATGCTCAAGCAAGGAGCATAATCTACATGGCAGTCAATGACTATTTGCTTCCTCACATTAGAGGACTTGAAAGTGCAAGTGACATTTGGAATGCTTTGGAAGAGCATTTCCAAAACACAACCAAATCAAGGAAAGCTTCACTTTGGGCAGAATTTACTACTTTCAAGAAGAAGGCCTCACAATCAATCTCTGATTATGTGACAAAGATGAAGGACATTGCAGATTCTTTAGGTGCAGTAGATGAAGATATTGAAGAAGATAAATTGGTAAGACAAATTCTCACAGGGCTAAGAGGAGATGAGAAGTGGAAGCCTTTTATTTTGTCTACAGAACTTTCACTAGATCACTTCACTCCTGATTTGAATCAATTGTTAGGTCATATGCTAACTTTTGAGAATGATATCAAAGGAGATGTTGATAAGAGTGAAGGTCATGCAATGTACTCTAAAGACAAGAAGAAAGCTAACAAAGGAAAGCAACAATCAGGTGAAGAAGAAGGTACTTCAAACCAAGCAAATTTCATAAGAGGAAAAGGAAATGGCAGAAGTAGAGGAAGAGGCAGAAACAACAAAGATAATGCAAGAGCTTGTTGGATATGTGGTAAGACCAATCATCTATCTCATGATTGTTGGCACAATAATCAGAACAATGGTAATTATCAGAACTTTAATCAAAGAGCAAGAGGTGGTAGATTTCAGAGAGGAAACTTCAGAGGTAGAGGTGGTAGGAATTCTTTTGGAAGAGGTGGAGGAAGAAGCTTACAAAATCAATCCTATAATAACACCTACTACAACTATGCATCAGATCAGAAGGAGGACTCGACTCTCATTATGAATGCAACATATGAAACCTCACATGAGGACATGAGAGTGTTCTATATTGATTCAGGATGTAGTAATCATTTAAGTGGAAATATTGCTTTGATGACTGATTTAGATCATAATGCAATTAATCATACAGTTCAAACAGATGATAATACAAAGCATAAGGTAAAGTCATTGGTTCAGTCAAAGCTAAGGATGGGAGCACTCTTTTGAGTAAGGTTCTTTATGTTCCCACAATTCCAAAGAATTTGATCAGTGTAGGTCAAATTGTGGAAAAAGGATATGAGGTAAGATTCACCAATGATGGAGTATATGTTGAAGACCCTAGTCAAGGGTATAAACAGGTTGTTACAGGAAAGAAAGAAGGAAGGCTCTTCACATTGAAGGTACAAGGAAATGTTGGACATGCTATGTTCACATATGGAGAGCAGAAGGTATCTGAATTGGATCTTTGGCATAAAAGACTTGGACACTTCAATGAAAGAGGTATCAAAGACATGATTAATAATGATTCAGTGCTTGGGTTGCCTAACATTGCAGGTCAACACATGACATACAGATGTGAGGCATGTCAATTAGGTAAGGCTCATAAGCAATCCTATTCCAAGCATGGGTTTATGTATTCAGAAAGACTTGAATTGGTGCATACAGATGTGTGGGGTCCTTCAAAGGACTTTAGTATAATGGTTCAAGATATTATGTCATATATGTTGATGATGCTACCAGGTGGATCACAATTTATGTGATTAAAGAAAAATCAGAAGTGTTTAATACATTTAAACACTATCATGCATATGCAGAAAGGATTACAGGTCAAAAATTGAAGAGACTAAGGTCAGATGGAGGGGGAGAGTATTTTTCAAATGAATTCAATGATTACTTGTGGAACGCAGGTATAAAGAGAGAAGTTACTTGCAGGTACTCTCCTCAACAAAATGGTGTAGCAGAAAGGAGAAATAGGACTCTTGTTGAGTTTGCAAGGTCCATGATGAAAGAAAAGAATTGCCCAAATTATTTGTGGGCAGAGGCTATAAATACAGCTACTTATTTGGTCAATAGATTGCCTTGTAAAGCTTTGCAAGGTATGACACCATATGAAGCTTGGTGGGGTAAGAGACCTACCTTGGATCATTGCAGAATATTTGGATGCTTGGCATATGCATATGTGCCATCTCAATTGAGGCATAAGTTGGAGCCTAAGGCAGAAAAGTATGTATTCATTGGTTATGATGATAAGCAAATGGGATACAGGTCGTGGAGTCCATCCACAAAGCAATTTCTTGTATCCAAGGATGTTACATTTGATGAGCAAGGTACTTGGTATGCAGGTAAATATAATGTACACGCAGATGTTGAAGAAGTAGTGGATCAAAGGAAAGGTAAAGCAAAGATTCAATTACTTGATGAAAATGAGAATAATGAAGTACAGGTTGAAGTTGAAGAGAGGCCAAGGTTTGATCCAGAATGTGATGAACCAGAGACTTCAAAAAGTGCAGAAGTTAGGAGGTCATCTAGGCACAAATGGCAACCTACAAGGTATAGCTATGACACTTCATTCTTGACTACTAAAGATTATGCTTATTTGGTAAAAGTAGATGAAGATCCATCTACATATGATGAAGCCAAAGGCAAGAGAAATTGGGAAGAAGCCATGCAAGAGGAGTATGATGCATTGATAGAGAATCAGACTTGGGATTTGGTTCCTAAACCAAATAGTCAGAAAATCATTGGTTGTAAGTGGGTTTATAAAACCAAAAGATTTGCAGATGGAAGTGTGTCTAGGTACAAAGCCAGACTTGTTGTGAAAGGGTATGCACAGACATATGGAGTGGACTATGATGAGACCTATAGTCCCGTGGCAAAAATGACAACCATCAGAACTCTCATAGCAATTGTTGCTTGCAAAGGTTGGAAGTTATCTCAATTAGATGTTAAAAATGCTTTTTTTAATGGTTACATTTCAGATGAAGTTTACATGGAGCAACCAGATGGGTTCAAAGATCAAGTGAATCCAAATTATGTGTGTAAGCTCAAGAGAGCTTTGTATGGATTAAAGCAGGCCCCAAGGGCATGGAATTATAGGCTTGTAAAGTTCTTGAATGATCTTGGATTTCAAGCATCAAAGGCAGATAGTAGCTTGCTAGTCAAAGCAAGTGAAGGTGGATTCATTTATGTTTGTATTTATGTTGATGACATAATACTTACAGGTACAGATGATAAAGGAATACAAATGATCAAAAAGCAGATGGAGAAAGAGTTCAAAATCAGTGATTTGGGGAACTTATCATTCTTCTTGGGAATGGAGATTTCTTATACTCAACATGGAGTATATGTGACCCAAGAAAGGTATCTTAAAAATTTGCTAACCAAATTTAAAATGGAAGATTGCAGGGTTGCACCTACACCTTTGGAAGTGAACCATAAATTGTCTAGATTTGGAGGAGAAGAATTCAGAGACATGAAGCTCTATCAAAGTTTGGTTGGTAGCTTGATTTATGCTACATTAACAAGGCATGACTTGTCATATGCAGTTGGTGTGCTTTCACAATTCATGCATTGTCCTAGAAAGGAACATTGGATTGCAGGACAAAGAGTACTTAGGTACATCAAGGGTACACTCAGAGAAGGGTTGTACTATGGATTTACCTCTGATACAAGAGTGAAGATATATAGTGATGCAGATTGGGCAGGTAATGTGGATGATAGAAGATCAACACATGGATATTTGTGCTATGTAGGAGACAAATTGATTTCATGGTGTTCTAAGAAGCAACATATAGTTGCTTTGTCATCTACAGAAGCAGAATATAAAGGTATGGTGGAAGCTACAAAAGAGGTAATATGGCTAAAGACACTTATGAAGAGTTTTGATGTGATTCAAAGTACTCCTATCATTTGTTGAGACAATATGAGTTCTCTATACTTGGCAGCTAATCCTGTGTTTCATGCTAGAACTAAGCATATTGAAATACAATATCATTTTCTGAGAGAGAAGGTCATTGATAAGGAGATTGAAGTCATACACACTCCTACAAAAGATCAACTTGCAGATATGATGACAAAAAGTCTAGATGGACCAAAGCTACAAAGATTCAAGGTTATGGCAGGAATTAAGAAGATAGAGAAGAACCTCAATTAATGATTGAGGGGGAGCTGTTGGTGCATGTCAATCATCAATTGAAGGATTATGAAGAAATGAAGTCAAGAGATTAAGAAGATAACAAATTCAGAAGTTTGAAGGAAGGACATACTCAGAAATTCAAAGCTATGTACACATATGTACATTAGTTCAGATATAGCTGACTCACACTTATGATTAGTCATAAGTTTGTATATATTTGCCTATAAATAGTTTGAAAGTGTCGGGACATGTAGAAGAGAGACATAGAGAAGAAAGTTGAGATGAGTTAGTAGATGTACATTGTACAAATTATCTATCAGATGTATGAAGAAAATAGATAAGTGAAAAGTTCAGAAATGGCACGTCGATCTTCTCTGTCATTCTCCTTCTGTGTTTAATCTTTTGAGAAATCCTTTTGCACGTATCTAAGTCAATAGCTAATCTATCTATGACTAGAATTTGAGAGGCTAATTCCAATCAGGCTGAGAGAATTTAGTTTAGGAACATTCATATGTAAAGATGTTCTGAGAGTCGAAAAATTGGCGCAGATTTCATGTTCAGAAAAATGAACATTGCTCAGTGCACAGTGTAAAGTTTTACACAAGTGAGGGCTCAAAATCTAAGTTGGAAGGTAAGCCATCTATGGCTAAAAGATCTTGATCAAACGGGATTTACTTTGGGAGAACCAGTGTTAAGAAGTTGCAGGTGTCAAAGTCGCCATTGCAAAGAAGCTGTTTCAGACATAGGTAAAGTGTTTCACACATTTCTCACAGTATACTCAATCATTTTGAGAAATTTAACTTGGAATAGCTGCGCAACATTAAGGCAAAGCATTGTCCAAAATTTTATTAAAAACTTTACAGGATTGATTAGTCAATGAGTGATTAATCTGCAGCAGACTTTCCAGGAAGTTTCAGTTTTCAACAGTTAGCCAAAATTCTGATAATTTGGTGATTGTTTTCTAAATTAAGTGGAGTCAGAAGTTGTTCTTGATATAGAGGAGTTCTAAGTTCAAGTACAACTTGGTCTTTTGGAGATTAACACTCTCCATCATCTAGGTCATCTATGTCCGATTCTGGGACTACATTCCCGACTTCATCTGTCCTATCTGGGTGATTGGTGACTACATATATTGTCCCTTCCTTGTCTAAGTACGCTCCGTTTTCGAACTTGACAGCTGGGCGCTCTAGTCCAATAGATTGGTCAGGGTTTTTAATCTGGACCACGGATCTTCCTAGACCGTCCGCATAGATGCTAGCACCTAATCGGTTGGTCCTAAGGTATTCCAGCTGCGTCTTGTACGGGCCTTCTACCCTGTGCAAGTATGGCACTCCTGAACTTCCCGTAGGTCTGTCCATGCCTTGAGACATCTCTGATTCACTAGTCTCAGAGCTAGGGTAGTATGAGTGGTGGCTCAACTACTGGGCCCAAGACCTAGCAGTGTGGTTGACACTAGCCTCTGAAGACCTAAGACTTTGTCTATCTCTCCCTAGATGTCGCCCTGATCTAAGGTTCATAAGCCTAATTGAATAGCCCAAATTTGCCCAAGTACAACCTCGTTGCTGAGTTCTTTTGTATCAGTTACTTGATTCTTTTTTTGGTGGATTACCGCGTTTATAATCTTGTCTGATATCACGTCGTCAGGTATACTTGAGTGTATTTCTGCACTGTACGTTGATCGTTCCTCGTTAGATTCTTTCCTTTAAGGTTATCGCATCACGAAGAGATAATGTTTAATCTTGAACTTGAGTGCATAGGTAGTCTTCAACTTGATTGATGCTTATCGTCGTCCTGGCCTACTCCTATCACTAGTCGTTCTTAGCCTAAGCTAGGAATTGACGAAGGGGAGTTGAGAATATGCCGACCTTTCTTGCTGATCCTTGTTCTTTAGTGCTCGAGAAGTTGATTCTCAAGCTTGCACAAAGCCCCTTGCTTGGAATGCCCTCAAGAGCTCTTACTAGACTTGTAAAAGTCCCACGGTTAGCTCAAGACTTAGATTCAAATGACACAATAGTCCACTTTCATGCATGTAACTCACAGACCAAATTATCCTTTGCCTTTATGGAAAACAATCCCAAGGATCACAGCAAGACAAGAATCACAGCAAACGGATTTCGTATGAGAAAGTTATGCCAGTTCAGGGTTTTGGGACTAACACAGGATTCAAACAGGCTGACAGATCACAGGAGTTTTCTCAAAAACACATGTGTGGGGACCTCACAAATCACTAATGACTCTCTAATTATGCCCAAAATTACCCCAAAAAGATGCAAGAAAAAACCCTAGAAATTTGGCCGAAAAAGCCTGTCAATCGCGATCGATAGGTCTGTCAATCGCGATTGACAGAGGTGTCTGTCGGGGCCTGTCGGTCGCGATCGACACGTCAATCGCGATGGACAGTGTCAATCGCGATCGACAGAGTCGATCGTGGGTCCTGTCAATCGCGATTGATGGTGTCAATCACGATCGACACTTTTTCCGGGTTTTTCGCCGTGATCTCAGTCAATCGAGGATGTGTCCGTTGCGATGGACACGTGGCTACGCGTAAAAGTCAATCAATTGTGGAAATTCTGTCGGTCGCGATCGACGGTGTCAATCGCGATTGACAGGGTCCTACGTGGCAGTCAGTCGGTCGTGGGGTCTGTCGGTCGCGATTGACAGGGTCTGTCGGTCACGATTGACAGGGTCTGTTGGTCGCGATTGACAGGGTGTGTCGGTCGCGATTGACAAAGAAACACGGAATTTTCCAACTGTTTTTAGTAATTTAGAATGTGCTCATCATGTAGATTATGGTGGTGCACTTTGTTTTACCAAATGGGCGATTTTTCTGTCGATCACGATCGACAGAGGCCGGCGACACAGAGACAGTTTCGTGACGTTTCGTACCTGCGCAGAGTGCTGGAGATGATGATGCTGCCAGAACCTGCAAGAAAGCTCAAAAAGCACGCAAAACAACGCACACAATATCGCTCTCTCGCTCTCTCTCACAAGTGGAATGAGGGAAATGAGGTGGAGAAGGTGGTATAAGCAAAAAACTGAAATTTTTTTCGCGATGATGGAGATGGAGGTGGGAGATGGTGATGATGATGATGGTGATGATGGTGGTGAGGTAAGGAAGAGAAAAACAAGAAGAGTGAAGAAATTACCTACAACGCCAACGTCTCAACTCTACGTCTTACCATCACACGCTCGTCCTCAAAGCTCGTTCCCTGGCAACGGCGCCAAAATTTGGTGTAGCTCAGTGATGAGTAGCACCTCCTTTAATGTCAATCCAGGAAGATGTGAGGATGGTATGAAGACCACAAGCAAGTGGAGGCACAAGTGCGTGAGTGAGAAGCACACAAGCATGCACACACATACACACACACGTGCACACACGGCAAGACAAAGAGTGAGAAGCAATGGAGTTCTTAGATTACTTTCAAAAAGCTCTTACAAGTTCATTTCAATTACAAGCTAACCTCAAAAATGAGCTCTCTAGCTCTATTTATAGTTTTTGACTAGGTTTTGGCCTTGTCCAGACCTAGTGTCCGGCCTAGTTAAAAATTAGGTTCTCTACCCTATTTGGAGGTTCAAACGAAGTCTAAAAAATGTGAAAACTGACAGGTAGATACTTCTAAAGCTCCTCAAGCGCAAGGACTCCTTGGCTTGCACAAAATGGAGCTACAAAAATGTGAAATGGTATTTACAAGGGTTTTTAGTGATGAAAATCACTATTGTTGTAGGGATTTCTTCTAACATTTTGATATACATTTCCTGGAGCTCCCTACTTGCTCCTTCTCCTTGTGTCCACCTCTCTTATGTGCATAAATGTCTTGAAAAAATATTGGCCTATTTGCCAGATCGTCGTTGACTGCTCTGTCTGCTTGTACTTTCTCTTCTCTCTGACTCCCTTCTTAAGCTTCCTTGCCTAGTGAGTCCTTCAGTTCCAACACCAGGTGATTAAAGCAATCCTATTTGCAGGATTATGGTGGCCCACCCTTCACATGGATGCACATACCTATGTGAAGAGGTGTGATGTTTGTCATCAAACTCAGTATCCTATACGTAAGGATGAGATGCCATTGAAACTTATGATGGGTGGACGTGCATTCTCTGAGTGGGGAATAGACTTTGTTGGTCCTATTAATCCCCCAGCTAAGGGTTCACATGCTGAATATATCATTGTGGCCACAGACTACCTAACCAAGTGGGTAGAGATAAAAGCCACCTCAAAGAATGATGCCGAGATGACAGCCAAGTTCTTATTTGAGAATGTGTTCACTAGATATGGGCTACCTATAGAGCTAGTTAGTGATAGAGGCACTCACTTCTTGAATGAAGTTATTGAAAACCTGCTCCAAGAATTCTTGGTTATACACAAGAAGTCTGCCCCCTATCATCCACAAGCTAATGGGCAAGCCAAAAGCACAAATAAGATTCTATGCAACGTGCTGACTAAATTGGTGAATAATAAACGCTCTGATTGAGACAAATAGCTACACCATGCTGTTTGGGCATACAGAGTTGCCTATAAAACGGTACTCCAAGCCACACCCTTTCAGATGGTATTTGGCCAAAATGCAGTGCTACCATTGGACTTCTTGATACCTACATTGAAAGTGTCACAAGAGCATGAGTGGACAGGGCATGAACTCTCCTCTAAAATCTTTGACCTTGAACAACTGGGTGAAACACGATTGAGAGAGGTAGTAGGAATATATGCAGCCAAGAAAAGACAAAGGCATATTTTGATGCACATGTGAAAGATAAGGGTTTGAAGGCAGGAGACCTAGTCCTAGTCTACACTTTGAAACAACATGCACGAAAGCTAGAGAAGAGAGGTTACGGACCTATGATCATAAATAGGATCTCCACAAGTGGAGCAGTTCAATTAGCTACACTGGAAGGTGATGTTCTTCCTAGTTACATAAGTGGATGCAGAGTCAAACGATATCAAGAACCCCTCACTGAGGAAATGGTCAATCAACTCAACACTACTAAGAAACGTAAAGAAGAGGAAAAATGAATTCGAGAAGAGGCACAGGCAGAAGCATTGGAACGCATCGGAAGGATGAAGTTAAGAAGACTGGGTAGAGATCAGCCTAGGACAGACGCCTATGCAGCTCAAGGATATCATATGGCTATGTGTGAAGTTTCAGGTAGTAGCTCTCATAGAATAATTTACCGACGTCCTTTTGTGACCTTAGGGATAGGACAAGGAAAGAGTGCAAGGACTGTAAGAGCCTTGATTGACTCAGGTGCAGCCACTAGTGTTGTTAAACTTTCTTATTGTCGAGAACTGAACTTAAATGTCAATCCTGTGGAAGCATATCTCATAGGGTTGGGAGGCATGGAAACCCCTTGCATGGGCGAGGTGGAACTTCCCCTCTACATTCAAGATGTTTTACTGATAGTTAAAGTACTAGTGTGTCAAGATGAGGATCTCACTGAGCCTCTTGTCTTGGGTCAAGATTGGATCTATGATCATGCAGTCAACCTAAACCTAAGAAGTGGACTTCTTTAGGTATGGGTGAATCAGAGTCGAATTTCAGTTGAGTTAGACAATGGAGCACTCAAAGAACTAGGAAAGGCACACACTCCTGGTCCTTCCAGGAGTACACATGAAGATGACCATGCTATTCTTTCCAAAACTATGTGATGCAGAGGGACGATTATCGCAACACAGAAGTCAAGGATGCAATGGAACTCCCTTCTTTTCCAAAGGCCATCGGGATGCAGCAACCAGAGATAGATAAAAGGCAGAAGAGGCAGACGACTTATGCTCGAAGCCAAAAGAAAATACGAAGCACGGTGTCTCAACCATCAAAACAAGTGTGGGTGCGGAAAGGCAAGCATCCTATTGCAGTCAAGCCACAACAACTAGCTCAACTTCCTATTAGTGATCAATGACATGATACTAATAAGAAGCCTTCCAAAAATTCTTCTGTGAAAGTGAAGTCTATCTGGGTACCCAAGAAGTTGATGAAGGCTGGCCCACAATCAAGACAAATTTGGGTGCCTAAGGCTTGCTTGTGGGCTCAACTAGTCCCACACAGATCACACCATGTAAGATAGGGTTCACTCACTCGAAGAGCCGATGCCCACTCTTATTCGATACACACAAACACATATTTACCCATGTGCATGAGCAGAATCACTTGTAAATGGGCCCCTAAAAAGCCTCATTTCCAAGCAGACACCCTCATAAAGCCCCCCAGCATCTCCACAAAACCAAAACCTAAAGTCATTCACTGTGTTTGGTAGCCCAAAGCTTGTAATAAACCCCCCCAATCCCATTTGTACATTCATCTCCACCTACTAACTGCATCATTCTCACACTGCATCTTTTCACTTAGCTCATAGGACTACTTCTTCACTAACAACACACACAATCATCGAGCACTCACTGACCGACTAACTCATCATTCACCTTATGTTAATGTTGTAACGGGGACAAAAATTGTTCTACCTTGTCCTTTACAATGTTAATGCATGCTTCTATATTCTCACAGAACCAGCAAGCAAGCCGTAACATGGTAGAAGCCGGAGGCATCAGTTCCCAGGCAAGGTCTAGCGCCGAGATAGTGGACATTGAAACCCTCCTTCTTGAACCACAACTCACCGAGAGGCCTCAAGAACTTAGAGCTGTGCATGTGCTTCCTATTCAGGACCCGCCTCAGGGGCACACTTCTCAAGTGGGGAAACACACACATTGGTTCAGTGATGTTGCAGGGCCATTGGGAGGCGGCACCTACTTTTGGGAGGTAGAACTTGATTTTAATGGCAAATGGGGACGATATCATTTCTTCACCCGTGAGTTCGAGCAGTACCAGAATGCAGAACTAATGCGATTGGTATGGATCAAAGCGGGCTTGGATAGCTATTTCCGGGCACATTTACCTAAGCCAGATTTCCTCCACTGCTCCTACCTTATCAGTACCATCACCCCTAGCAGGGCTAAGGGAGGCGATAGTACTTTCGTGCTACCCTCACTGACCCTAGGCCACGAGCTCAAAAGATTCAAACTGACCCTCAACTTAGTACGGGAAGCATTGAACATGCAAGGTATGCATATTCCCACTAAGAAGGAAACAATGATTCCAGGCAAGATAAAGCACAAGGATCTCAACAAATTGAACGACATGGTAGCAATGACACCAACCATCGCTCTCCACCTACGAACGATCATGCAACACTTCGCTTTCCCTGCCCAAGAACGCTTCACTATGCCACCAAAAAAGATGTGGTTCAGCTTGTACTTGGCGGAGATAGAGGATCTCACAATCAATCTACCACATTGGATCATAGATCAAATCCACCTAGCCCATCAACGATGGAATAAGAAACAGAAGAACGTGCTTCATGGGTGTTGTGCACTAACAAAAATAATTTATAGATGCTTAGCTTATGACGTGCCCATTCAAAGAGCACTAGTGTGGTCCAGAGCTCAGGAGTTCCAGAGACGACTATCCACAATGGGTCCTCCATCGAAGAAAATGAGAGGTACAGTCCAGTTATCGTGTGCCCAAGCAAGGGGAGCCACCACCACACCAGAAGTGACCCCTCCACAAACGTGACATGTCCGTCCATTTACAATTCGCTTACCCAGACAGAGTGTAGAAGGACCTAATCTAGTTTTCCCTCCAATCCCTTCTGACCTGGAGTTTCCATAGGGCTACACCCTGAATGATCTCACTGATGAAGAAATTGCTAGGCTGATCAATGAATCTAACCTCGAGACGGAAGCAGAGTAGACCCAAGGACCACAACCCACTACAACAACTTCAGCCCCGACCCAACCGGAATTAGTAGAAGTACAAGAGGATGAAGAAGAGACAGAAGAAGAAGAAGACGAGGAACATTATCAAGAATATGACGATCTTTCAGAACTAGCAAGTGCCCCAGCCTATTCGGCACAAATAAAAAGATTGTATGAAACCATGAAGCGAGTCCAGGAACATCACAAACTATCGCTCGAAACAGGAAAGGTGCTAATGAGCCAAATGTTAGGAGAGGAAGGCGTGGATGAAATGTTTATTGAATCCATGAACTTGCACGCGGACGCGGTGGGCTTGGATGAAGCCATTCATTCAGCTATGGCTTATATTCATCGCTTTGAGAAACGGGTGCCAACACATCCCATGCGATCTGGCAAGCAAATTCACATTGATGTATCAGCGCCAGGAGATACTACAAAAAAGAAGAACATCAGGCAGCACCACTCTCACCACACTCCTCACCTCTCACTACACAATTCACTTCACCATATGGCACTACCACCCCCACTTCCACCATTACCACATATGTCATGGGAATTCCTCTCTCTCTCGGCATCCAATTCGGAGGAGTTACCATGCCCACTTTCACAACACTATTCACAAACATCACATCCACCCCACCCACTGTCCCCATCTACACGGTCACACACACGTTTGACACCATGGAAACATCACTAGCCACAACACCACTCCCTCCCCCACATAGCCACCATCTCCCATACCCCCTCCACCCACATCACCTCTCGTGTCCACTTCATTCCCTATCCCTTTCCCTCTCCCCATTCCGCCTGCATCCTCATCCTTCCCTGCATTCATGAATGTAAATAACATGTTTTCTGCATTACATCAGTGTGTACATCAGTTGCAGACAGAATACCAAACCTTGGAAGATCGACATCGCCAAATAACCACGGATCATGAGCAACTACAGAAGAGGCTTGCAGCTTTGGAAGTAGAAAATACTGACCTGAATCAATGCTACACTACGCTCGAGCATGCTCACCAGACCCTTTTGGAAGCTCCCCAACCATTCTATTCAGCTGAAGTTAAAAAACTAACCACTCTACTAGAACTTTATCAATCAAAACATGTTAAAAGCCGTCGCAACCTGACCCTACTTAGAAGGCACATGGCAACGGCCCTTGAAGAGAACAAGCGGCTGCAAAGGCAGAATGAAGAAAATTTAGAGGTAGCCATGGAGGGTTCCCCCTAGGATATCGACCCTGAAAGATTCAAAGTTGTGTCATCCGAGACTATGAAGAAAATTTTAGAAAGCTATGCGGATCTATTGGACGCGCATGATGAGCTGGGCAAAGAACGGGATGCTCTCTGCCAACAGCTAATGATGTAGGAAGCCCAACCCAAGATCACCGATTCTACAACCACTACAGAAGAGGTAAAGGCACTAAGAGAACAGGTCACATAATTGCAAAGCCAGTTACTCCAATATGAAAGACAACCCTCCCTAGTCATCGAGCCATAAGCAGAAGAATTGGTACCCATTGATGTGGATGAGTCCTATGAAGAGCCATATGTTTCTATGCCAATGCCGGGTGGTCAACAAACCGCTGAGGGATTGGACACACTAGAAGTAGAAGCCCCAGAATGGATGCAAAAACTCGAAAAAACAACCAATACACATGATGATCGAGTAGCGGTCCAGATTGAGTCCATGAGTAAGATTGAGGACACCATTATCAAATCAAAATATTTCCAAAGTATGTCTCATCATAGATGGATAGGCACCAACAATGATCAGTATGTGCCTTATTGTGTACTCTTGGCAGATTACAACGCAGAGATTCAACGATGATGTGGCAAGGCTCCAACCTTTGCCACACAATTCGGCCCTGATGATATCCCTAAGAGTGCTAAAAAAGGATCCATTCATGAACCTACCTGCGGCTACAAATCTTAGAAACTTACCCTGAGATGGTTCGAACTTGGAATAACATGCCACTCTTCATTAAGTATAATCCCTGTTATGCTGGCATACTCAGAAGACGCACATGGCCTGACTTTGCCATCGCTGTGAAGGAGGTCAAAGGTTGTGCAAAGTGGCTCAATTATGTATATGTGGCACCACCACAGGGACAGGCTACAGTGGGCTGCATGATCTCCACCATCCGCCACTAGGGAGTCAAGCACAACATCCCAGATGTAATGGCTCAGATGTGCATAAAGATATTCGAGTTAATGCTGGTTACCTTTAGAACCTTCAAAAATATTCAAGATCCACATTTCTCAGGTGTCGGATTCACAGCAGGTAACCTTGACTTGGTCTACGATATGAGTACAACTCCCTCCATCCAGGTGATATATGCATGGCACGCACGAATTAAATACCTCCTCGCTTGCTACAAGCAAACATTTGAAGAGATGTTCATTACGGGATTCTGGGAATACCACTCTGAAGTCTTTGTTCTGAGACCCTCCCATCTACTCCACCTCTTTACAATGGAGCGAACATTACATTCAGAACAACTGTGTGTGCCACATCCGGACATTCCAGGTCCAATGGATTGGGATGTCCTCCTAACAGACTTAGCACGAGGACTACGCCTGGAGGAACACCACCTAGCTTCAGACGTGGTCGAATTCTATGTCAAATGCTCCGCCCAACAAGGGTCTATCAGAGACAACAGACGCGAAAGAGGGGGGGGGGTGTTGGCAGTAGTCAAAGCACCCAAGGACTCACAAGACAAGGAAGCCAAAGAAGGGAGCCAGAGCGGAGAGAAGGCACAAGCAGACAAAGTAGCCAACGAAGATCTAGCAAGTAGACCACTTAAATTTTTCCAAATCAACACCCTCATAACAGTGATTCTCATCACTAAAAATCATTGTAAATACCATTTCACCTTTTGGTAACTCCATTTTGTGCAAGCCGAGGAGTTCTTGAGCTTGAGGAGTATTATAAGTATCATCATACCAATTTTCATGATTTTTAGACTTCGTTTGAGCCCTCAAATAGGCCCTAGAATCTAATTTTTAACTAGGCCAGACACTAGGTCTGGACAGGGCCAAAAGCTAGTCAAAAACTATAAATAGAGCTAGAGAGCTCATTTTTGAGGTTAGATTGTAATAGATTTGAACTTGTAAGAGCACTTTTGAGAAATCTAAAGAACTCCATTGTCTCTCTCTTTGTTCTTTCCTTGTGTATGCGTGTGTATGTATGTCTGTGCATGTTAGTGTGCTTCTCACTCACACACTTGTGCCATCACTTGTTCGAGGTCTTCATACCATCCTCACGTCTTCTCCGATTCACATTAAAGGAGGTGCTACTCATCATTGAGCTACAATAGTCTACACCCTTAAGGATGGGAGCTTCAAGCAGAAATCTCTTCAATTTTCCCATAGCTTGTGTGTGTTTTTGAGTCAAAATAAATTTTCATTCCTTTCTTAACAATTCATAGAGAGAATCAGCAACATGAGAAAAGTGTGAGATCCAAATAACATAAAAGATGCAAGCACCTGAATATCTGTGTACCTCACTCACATTCTAACATGTTTTTGAAAGCTTGCTGATGGCTTCAAATTTTTGTAGGTATGGCTTTCGACCATAGTGACCACAAAGGTTTCTAACAATGAGAACTTCATTGATACCAAAAAGAGATTTCTCTATTGACAAAGTTAAGCCTACTTCAATAAATCACTGAAAAAACTATTGACAATCAAGAATGTGGGCTTTAACAATCTCTTGATATCCATTTTTATCCAAAGTATGGTTTTTTTGTTTCTAGAAAACCTTTAATGGGAATATCATCAATGAAAGGCATAAAAATGTATGGAATAAAATCATGCAATACCAATTTCATTGCGTTCATCATATGAGCAACAAAATTGGTTGCACCTTGAGGTGGCATACACATTCTAACAAAACCAAGAGGTGCTTTTGTAATTGTTATATCTCCACTTTCCATCACCAACTACAATTATTCATAGCAGGAATAAAGACCTCCCATCGAATAAATAGAATGACCTACAAATGTTTCCGCAAATTCATCAACAATAGATCGAGTACCAACATTTGTGATGGCTACTTTGTTAGCTGATTGAAGATATTGGATAAACCAAAGTTTTCCATTCTTCTTTGGAATGGTGAACCAATGATTTGAATAAGGAGCAGATGAGGAATCAATAATATGAATATTTATCTTTTCTTTAAGCAATCACATTGATTCAAGAAGATGAGCTTTAGGCAGAGGAATAGGTTGCAAGTTCCAAGGGATATGTGGAATTGTGAAAATGATAATTGGAGAAATAATTCGAGGATCTAAACAACCCGTTTTGGAGGGCTCTGAAGAGAAATCTTTTCCATGTTCTTGTATGATCATCAAACATATTCTTTTTCTGTAGAAAGAAGAAATCCACTAGTAGCTATCTTGATTCATTTTAGTGTTTCATGAGTAAATTAATGCCCATTTTTTTATGGATCTCGAAGAGTTGGTTCATGACTTACTTTTCTAATGATTTCATTACTAAGTTTTGGAAGTGGTTGTGCTACTGGCTTCACTTTCTTGTTTATTGTTTTGTATTTTGATCCAACTAAAGCATCATGTGTTTGGTTCAATTTTGTGCATTTATCAACATTGAGAGCATACTCTTGGATTAGAGCATACTCATCAAGGGAAGAGAGAAGAACATGGGAGTTAGAATTGTGTTGAAGACATAATTCTAATTTCTCGAGAGTAGAGAAACAATGAAATGTCTCAATCACATGCTCAATGTTCTCATCTGCTAACATATATCCTTTGGTTTTTAGCTATTTTTCATGTTCTTTAATGATGTTTTTGGGTATGTGGTGTTGCTCTAGCACAATGGTAAGTACCACGTTAAGAAGCTCCATCTCCTTAATGTCAATCCGCGGAAGAGATAGGAGTGATATGAAGATCGTGAATGTGAGATGTAGTGAGAGTGAAGGTGAGAAGCATAGAGATGCGCACACACATACACACACACAATGAAGAGACAAGCAAGACACAATGGAAGGTAGGAAAATAGTCTCTCTTCTCAAGACCTCAATTACAAGCTCAAAATAGCTGTAAGCTCTTCTCTAATCATACAAGATAACTTCAACAATGAGCTCTCTAGCTCTATTTATAGTTTCTAGACTAGTTTTGACCAGTTTTCACATCTAGTGACCGACATAGTTTAATAAAAGATTCTTGATGCTATTTGAAGGGGTAAACGATGTCTAAAAATAACCAAAATTGGTAGGCTCATTCTACCTAAGCTCCTCAAGCTTGAGGACTCCTTGGCTTGCAGAAAATGGAGCTAGTCATTAAAAAAGGGGCTTTTCTATGTTACATATTGTACATGAGTGATGAAAATTGGGAGCTTTGAAGAGTATTTATAAAACATAATTCTTTTGAAAAATAATCTGACTGGCTCCCTGCTACTTCATTGTGCTCTATCTTTACATGATTCCTCGACGTCTATGCCTCTGGCTATTGCCAACATCCCCCTCCCTCTCGCTTATGTCGTCCTTGATAGAACCTTGTTGTGGGGTCTGTCGGATATAATTTTGGAGGAGGTCCTGAGCGAGGGTGTGCTCTGAAATGCGGATACCTCGTGCAAGATCTGCTTTGATCTTTTCCCAATCGATGGGTTGAGGTTCCTCTGGTGGCAGGAGTCTGTAATGTGTGGAGTAAACCAGTTGTTCACAGGCAAATACTTGGAGTAGATGTGTAGGCCTACTTATGAACACCTCTGAGTGATACTCCCAAAAATTGGTAGTGAACATTTCTTCGAAGGTCAGTTTATAGCACGTCGGTAAGTATTTGATTCGATAGTGCTAGGCATAACACATCCGAAGCGATGGTGTCGTACTCATGTCATACGCTAAATCTTGAATTCCATGCTTGAATCCCGGCGTGTTCACGTGTGGTGCCTTGACGCGATGGAAGACTTTGAATATTATCTGCATCATGTCAAAGATTTTGACAATCATATGCACTGCTACATCATCCATTTGTCATAAGCGGGGAAGCCAGTGTTGAATGGTTGCCATCATATAGCCAACCGTGGGCGGTCCATGGGGTGGTGTGAAGTATGGGTAATTGAGCCAGTCCTGGCATTGCTTGTTGTTCTGTACTTTAATTGCAAAGGCCTTCTAAGAGCGAGGAGGTGGCATTGGTCCCCAACATGGGTTATACTTTAAATGGAGTGGTGCCTTGACCCATGTGCTCATCATTTTGGGATATTCCTGTAATAAATCCTAGCACCAAGTTGGTTGAAACATTTCTCCTCTCTGCACATCTAGTGGCAAGTCATGAGGCTCAAACTGAGTTGTGTGGGAGGGTTTCTTGCTTGTTACCTTTTCGATGGTCAGCTGGTATTCTACCATTAGCATAAAGTATGGCTTATATTGCAGCTCATGCCCAGATATATACCTGCGAGGGGCCAAGTGAGCAAAATAAGGGGATTGTAAAATTCATTCTTCTATCATAGCCATTGCGTGTAATTGTGCTTCCACCGTGGCTGAGTGGGTCTTGCCTTCGACTGTGATGCGTCTGCCTGGGATTGGTTGGGGTTTGTAAGCTTCTTCAAAAGTGTCCTCCACCGGGATAGTCATTGTTTCTTCATCCGTTGGTAGTTTTGGTGGGGAATCTAGCCTAGGGGGTGCTTCATATGCTGGTAGCTATGTTTGAAGAGTAGTTACCTGGGCCCGTAGAGTGTTGAGTTCCTTGATTATCTAAGGAGATGTGGCCGCAGGAGTTGGTGGTGCTTGCTGTATAGGTTCTCGTAACTGTAATACTTTGTGTTCCTCTTTGAGCTTCTGGTAGTCCTCATTCATACTGTCATACTCCTCTAGTAGCCGGACATGATCTTCTAGTAGTATCTTCATAGATTCAGAGGGGAAAACTTTGAAACGAGTAGGACTCAAGGGTTGGTCCGATTGATCTAAAGCAGCTTCAAGGTTCTCCCGATTTTGTTCCTGCAAACGTTGGTTCTCTTCTTTCGCTGCTGCAAGGTGGCATCTGAGGAGACCCATGTTTCTTGTGAGCGTCGCATTGGGAATGGTCTGCACCCTTAACAAATTGTCCATGTCAGTAATGGCCTCTTTTGTCTTTTCTTCACTTTCGAGTTCTAGTTTGTGGTAGGCCTGGCGTAGCTCTTGGTAGCATGTGTTAAGGGAGGCATTCTTGATTGATAAAGAGTTTAGCTGTGACTATAAGTCATTCGTGGTCTGCTGCAGCGTCTGATAACTGGTGCCTAGAGATGCGAATTCATCTCTCACCTGTGTCATGCATGCAAACATTTGACGGAATGCAGTGTCGATGGTGGGTGATAATAGTAATGGTGGGGTGAGTGAAGATGCTATGTGTGTGGGTGTCGATGCAAGGGGAAAGGGAAATGGGGATGGGAAAGTGGATGCCGTGGTGATTGTGGAGAAATGTGATGTGCCTAAATATGGTGGTGAAATGGATGAAGTGAGTGGTGGTGCAGTGGGTGGTGATATATCCATGTCACTTGATGTGGTGTCGAGTGCGGTGACTGTGAATAGTGGAGTGATAGTCGATGCGTGAGTGGGTGTGAAAAGAGGATTTACAAAGGTTGCCGAATAATTTACAAAGGGGGTCTCTTGTACTGCTTGGTGGAGAGGTGAAAGAGGAAATATTGTGGGGCAGGGAGGTGAAACGGGTGAGAAGGTTAATGGAGGGGGAAATGGGAATAGGGGTCTTGGAGGGGTGGGGAAGGAAGGGAAGGATGGGTGGAGAAATGGATTGGATAGAAGGGTGGAAGTCTTAGGAGCGAGGCTAGGTTGGGTAGGTGTGGGAAGGGTGAGAGGAATGGAAGCAACAAAAGCTTCTACTATTGCACTATCAAAAGATGTGGATGGTCTGGGAGAGGTAGGGTGTACAAGAGAAACTGGATGGATGGAGGGTGAAGGAGGAGTGGTTGGGGTGGTGGGCACTTCAATAATAGTGGTTGTATGTATAGTAGAAGTGTGGGATGGGGAGTTGATGATGATCATTTCTTCTGCCAAAGATTCTTCAGGAATGAGGCGGGCTTCCCTGGCCTAGTGGGATGACTGAGCATCCGTCGGTACACGAATGTATTGACCCGGTTTTGATAGTAATCGAACTCCGCATGGGTCAAACTGTGGTAGTGGCTTTCTCTGCAAATACTGTAATGCTTCATTAGTGCCCACTGATTTAACTAGTTCCTTGAAACCTTGGATATAGGCTTCTTCAAAGCCTCTTGTGGCGAGTTCCTGTTCAACAAGCGCTTGGCTTTCTTCTTTAGATAGCTTTCTGTATGCCCAAACTGCTTGCATCGTTTGATATAGTTTCTTGATCGCTAGTGTATAGGCCGCTGCTTCAAATGTTTTGTCTTCATACATACTTGTGTCACCTTGGGTATCAGTGTGTTGTTCCTGTTCATTCATCTGCACATTCTCTTCAGAGTCATGGCTCGCGTGACTAACTTCATCATCTCCAACTTCATCATCTGTTTCTGTCCTTTCTTCTTCTGAGCTGGATACTACTTGTCCTTGTGGTTGATCAGGTGGAGTGGTAGGGTAACTTGGTCGTTCATATTCTTGAGAGAAAAATTGGCCTTTGAAAAACTGAAATTCGTTTGAAAAAGCATCCGGCATTTCAAAATCGAATGTGGTATTCAATGGTTCTGCTTCCAGATTGGGTATGGGAAAAGAAAACGCTTCCACACCAATGGAGGTGGGAATGCCTGCTGCAGTGGTGGTAGGTTCTTGGACGGTGGTTGCTTGAGAGGTAACAATACTGGTAGTACCTTCAGTGATAACTGGTCGTGACAAGCATATGCGAATGGGTTGCATAGTTGCAGGGGGTTCCGTAGGTGATTGCTCTGGAGATGGTTGGGGTGAAGGGGACTTTGGGACTCGCAAACATGGGATGGTTCCATGCATGCACTTTCTTGCCCGTCCCTTGCTAGCTTTTTGGGCTTTTTTGGCCGTTCCTTTGAAATGCTTCAATTCTTCACTTGTCATAGCACGCTCTATTGTCAAGTCGTATGCCAAACACATAGAAACAATGTGCATGAGAGCGCAACATCCATGGATAACTTTCTTTCTTTCCCATCTCTGCTGTGCTAGATACAATTGATCAATAATCCAACTGGCTAGATCTACTATTTGAGGCCCAATACATGCTAAATACAGTCCAAACCAAATGCATTTGTGGGGCATGGTGAATCCATCCTGAGCCGGGAATGCAAAGTGTTGCATACAAATATGTAATGGTTTAGATAGCTCAAGTGTGATTGCCAAGATGTCTTCCCATTTAATAACATCCCCACGCTTCATCAGCTCTCGAATCAGCCTTTCTCGCTCTGTCGGCGTGTGAGTTCCATGTATTTTAATAACAGCTCAAATCAAATCTTTTGACAGATATAACTTTTTGAATGGGGGTCATTTACTAAAGAAGAAAAAATAAAATTTCCTGGCAAGTCCTTGTTCTCTGATGCTATTAGTGTGGTTACTAGGTAGTAACATCTATAAAAATCCGGTTTGGGTAGTGGATCACTGAAGTATTCCGTAAAACCTGCTCGTGCCCAAACATGCTTTAAATCTTTAGTATTCTGGAGTGCTTCGAATTCTCTTGAGAAAAACTGATACTTTCCCCATTTACTGTTGTCAAAAGTCAATGTGGCATCAAATATGAAGTCTGCGTCCGCCAGAGGTCTTGCTAAACCTTGGAACGAGTGGGAATTTTGGTGAACTTTTTCTGTGTATCCTCTAGGAGGATCATCAATTGGCATGGGTCCGGGGAATCCTTGAAATTCCTGTGGCTGCGACGTAGGATGTGGTTCCACCAGTAATTCACGAATATTGACCATCGGCACACTGGGGCGAGCTTCAGATGGTCCTTCTGTCTGCATGATGAATGATGCGAGTGCGAAAAAATCTGCTACAAAAGATTATCACATTAGTATGGAAATTAATCATGATCCCAATAAAGTGAGACCGCAATCCCTTTCCCTGACCAATGCATAACCCCTGTAGCGTAGTGTGGTGAGGTGGTTTATGGAATTATTTGTTTACTAACTAATGTAGGTCTCTAGACACCTACATGCTTCAGATAATGCATACATTGCTTGATGCAATGTTATTACAAGTGATGTTGGGTTATAGTGTGTGAATTTTTACAGAGTTCGGTTGTGAATGAGTTATTACAAGGGTATGATTTAGTAGGGGTGGGAGTTATGTTAGACAATGGGTTTTGAAAAGATGTTTGGATACGTTTCAATATCCATCTCCTAAGAGTTGCTGAGGGTGGTAGGTTTCTGCTGAGGGACAAAAGGTGATGTTGGATGTGGTGGTATTGAGGGGTGAAAAGATTTCTTAGGGTTATATATTACATGGCTTGGGTGTTGAGCTATGATACAGTGTTTGGGTAACCATATCTACGTGGGTCTAGGTCGATTCATCAGACACTTCTTGGTGATCCAAATCTGTCGATTGTTCGTACTTGTAGAAGAAGGTCGAGGAGATGTTGGATATTGCTTCTGCTTTTGCCTTAACTTCTTCTTGTCATTGTCTGCATTATTGAGATCTATTGGTGCTTCCTGTCCTTTTGGCACCCATATTTGTCTCATGTCGCTTGTTCTCTGATGTTGATACTACTGCTTTCTTTGCATATTCTGGTAGGGTTGTCGATTTGGGTTCCTTCGTTGTGGTTGACTCCTTCGTGGTTGGGGTTGAGAGGTCGGATGGACACTCTGCTTTGGAAAAGAAGGGAGGTCCAACACTTGCAAAACCTGCCCATTAGGAAGTTCAACATTTTGTACCATGAATCTAGGCCAGTCCGCAGTAAGTGTGGAAGGATGGGCACTGCAGGGTGTTGCACCCATGTGTCCACTAATGCAGTCCACCTGACCGCTGATGAAACCCACCTGACCGCTACTAGAAGACCGAGGGAAAATCTATTGACCCTCTTCTATCTGGCAACGATCCATTGCCAAGCTCTCATGGGTTGACTTTGGAGAGAGCGTGCTTAGCCGAGGGATTTGACCAAAGGTCTTCCGGTCCTTCGTCACATGTAGTTCATGTGGTCTAGGGTTACATACCTTAGGCAGAGTGTTGTTAGGGAAGTCAAGCGGTATCACTCGCTGTTGGTCTAAGGTTCCAATTTGCAGGGAACCTTGTCTAAGATTTAGGTCCACTGAGTGATCATAAAGCCAATCTTGGCCAAGGATTAGGGGTTCTATCAGGTCTTCATCATGGCACACAAGTAGCTTTGTTGTCATGGTCACATCGTGTATGAGGATAGGAAGGTCTACCTCACCCATGCAAGGGGTTTCCATGCCTCCTAGCCCTATGAGGTATGCCTCAATTGGCTGCATTTCTATTCCTGAGTCCTTATAGTGGGACCATCTAATCGCACTAGTCGTAGCACCTGAGTCAATTAGAGCCCTAAGCTCATGGCAAGGGTTGTAGTGCTCTAGCCTGACTATAATGAATGATCTCCTGTCCACTATGCTAGGATGAGTCATTGAATTTCCTTGACACATGGCCATGAGGTATCTGGGTGTTGTTTCCAGATGGTTATAATGTTCTCTCCCTAGTCCTTGTCTTCTTAGCTTCATGCGCTTAATGCGTTCTATAGCCTCTGCTTGAGCTTCAGCACATATTCTTTTCTCTTCCTCCTTACGCTTCTTTGCCAACGTGAGTCATCTAAGCATATCCTCAGTAAGAGGTTCCTGATAAAGCTTGACTCTACATCTACTAATGTTATTAGGCATTATGTCTCCTTATAGGGTGGCTAATTGTATTGCTCCACTTGTCGAGAGTCTCTTAATGATCATAGGTCCATAACCTCGCTTTTCTAATTTCCGTGCATGCTGTTTTAGCGTATATACTAGGACTAAATCTCGTTCTTTTAAGCCTTTATCTTTCACATGTGCGTCGAAATAGGATTTTTGTCGCTTCTTTGCCGCATATATACCTGCTGCTGCTTTCAGCCTGGTTTCTCCTAATCATTCCAAGTCCATTATTCTTGATGATAATTCATGGCCGGTCCACTGATGTTCTTGTGCAACCTTAAGGGTCGGTATCAAGAAGTCCAAAGGAAGCACAACATTCTGAACAAAAACCATCTGAAAGGGGGTTGCATTGAGTACAGTCTTGTAGGCCACTTGATATGCCCAAATAGCGTGGTGTGTTTGTCCCAATCTGAATGTTTGTTGTTCACGAGTTTCGTCAGTACGTTACAAAGGATCTTGTTACTGCTCTCTGCTTGACCATTGGCCTGAGGATGATACTGTGCTGATTTCTTGTGAATCACCATAAAATCCTGTAACAAATATTCAATGACTTGGTTTAGAAAGTGAGTTCCTCGATCACCACTAACTTTATAGGCAGTCCATATCTTGTAAACACATTTTCAAATAAGAACTTTGCAGTCGTGTGTGCATCATTCTTTTTTGTGGCCTTTGCCTCTACCCATTTGGTAAGATGATCTATGGCAACAGTGATGTATTCTGCATGTGTACTTTTTGTAGGGGGGTTAATGGGTCCTACAAAGTCTATACCCCACTTAGAAAATGCACGTCCTCCCATCATGGGTTTCAATGGCATTTCATCTCTGCGAGTAGGAAACTGAGCTCTCTGGCACACATCATATCTCTTAACTGCGAAGGGAGATGGTGGATGCAATCCAAAGATGAGTAGGTGCTACTACAACCAGCTTCACACTAGCCAATTGAGACTTCAGAGTTGATTATTAGACCCTTTGAGCTTCCTAAATCCACCAAAATATCAGCCAAGTACTTTGGAACATGTATCCCAAAACTTTAAGTCAAGACAGACTAGTTGCGAAATGACTAGCTCCCAAAACTTGCTATTTTTGGACATACACCTGCTGGAAAAAATGAACAGTGCTCTCAATCTGGTAGGAATTAGATAAATTCCTTCTGGGCATAGCAAATAGACTTAGCAAGCTTCCCAATCCAAGTTAGAACACTTCAAATGATGGATTGAGCACTAAGAACAAGATTATCAATTTCTGGAACATGCCCACCATTCTCGGGGCTCTGCAGAGATAGACCAGTGAGCAGTAAAATGCCGATATCTCACAAAGTGTAACTTCAATGACCTTGAAAATGTATATGCAAAACGTATATAGTAAGAGCTATCCAATGCACATTAAAACATGGAAAAAGGTTGCATAGAACTTGAGATATGACCTTCTGAAGTTACTGCTCTGAGTGAGTATAGTAGAGAACAAAACAGAGAAGTAGATAATGACAAATGTATAGATTCACATATGATTACAATGACATTGGCAATGAATCTTTGCACAATGGGAGTAGAATGATAGAGCTATGGAGTAAGCTCTTCAATCTCTACAAAATGACATGAAGTGGTCACGTACAAGGCTTGCTAATCGCCTCTTCCTTCTTGCTCTTTTTATAGCTATTCTTGGAGGGAGTTTTGAATTCGAATTTGAATGGCTCCACCTAAAAGTGATCCCCAAAGTTAGGAGATATTCCCTCAGCTAAAAAATTCGTGATTTAGGTAGTTAGAGCCACGAAATTGCTTTTACATCATGGATGAGGTAAGCCATCCTTTTCTTTTTTTCTTTTTTTCAATTACAAGAGATAAAAATGATTTCTTTTACAAGAGGCGTTCACATGACTACACATGTGACTTACAAATGATCATAATATCAAGCATATCAAGCATGTAGGCTTGGGTAAAATGCACCAACAGCTCCCCCTTAAGCCTAACATGCTTGGCCTCCAAATAAGTCTTCAATTGTCCTTGATTTTCTGCAGGCCAATCATCAACTTGAATCTACTTAACTTTGTACCATCAAGAGCTTTAGTCAACATGTCGGCACATTGCATATCTGTAGAGACATAGGATAGTTGAATATCCTTACTCATTAGCTTCTCCCTTACATAATGGTAGTGGACTTCAATATGATTGGTTCTAGCATGGTATATCGGATTAGCTGCTAGATGTAGTGAGCTTGTGTTGTCACCAAAAATGTGAGGTGTTGAAGAATGAAGTCCAAGATCTGTGTACAAAGACTTTAACCACATGATTTCTTGAGTTGCATTAGCCAAACCTCTATATTCGGCTTCGGTAGAAGATAATGCCACGGTCGGTTGCTTCTTCGATGACCAAGAAATGATTTTTGAACCTGCAAATGATATATACCCGGATGTGCTTCTTCTATCATCTCTAGATCCGGCCCAATCTGCATCTAAGTAGACCTTTAGCTCAATATCTAAAGTAAATGAATAAAATAGGTACTTGAGGACTCTCTTGGCCGCTTCCATATGTGGTCTTCTTGGCTTATGCATAAACTGACTCAATATGCTAACACTATAGCATATATCAACCCTTGCGAGTGTTGCATAGTTCAAACTTCCAACCATTTTCCATCTTGAACTTGACGAGCATGTCATGGACATACTTCCTTTGTGTGATGTATATACCTGAATATGTGTAGATTAACTCCAATCCAAGAAAATAAGTGAGTGGTCCGAGGTCACTTATTTTGAACTCCTCCTTCATTTGACTCTTTACCTGTTCGATTCCTTCAAGATCATTGCCTGTTATAATAATATCATCAACATACACACATAAATAGATCACTTCAGATCCATTCCTCTTTATGAACAAAGAGGTATCCGCCTTGCTAGCTTTGAATCCTTGGTCCTGCAAATAAGTCACCAATCTAAAATTCCAAGCTCTTGGAGCTTGCTTCAATCCATACAAAGCTTTCTTTAGTTTGCATACATAGTTAGGATGATGTGCATCCTCATATCCAGGAGGTTGTGCCATATACACTTCCTTAGAAATCCATTCATTCAAGAAGGCATTCTTTACATCAAGTTGATAGAGATTCAAATTTCTAGATGCAGCAAGACTAATGAGAACCCTAATTGTAGGCATTTTTGCAACAGAAGAGAAAGTCTCCTCATAATCAATATCATGGGTTTGAGCAAACCCTTTAGCAACTAACCTTGCTTTGTGTCTATTTATACTTCCATCTGGATTCCTCTTGATTTTGTATATCCATAGAGATCCAATTACCTTGATAGATGGCTTGTTAGGTACAAGCTCACAAGTGTCATTCTCCTTCAAGGCTTCCATTTCTTCATCCATTGCATCTCTCCAAGCTTTCTTGCTTTGTGCTTCTTTGAATGTGGTAGGTTCTTCATTGGTTGAATCCTTTGCAATGTAGATTGATTGCTTGGTGACCAAAGAAGTATCATAACCAAACCTCTCTAGTTTCTTCTTCTCCCTTGAAGACCTTCTAAGTGGTTGATGTGAGCTCTCGGGTCCATATGTAGCATCCTGCATCTTTGCTTTACCTTTGTTCTTCCATAGCTTTAGTCTTTCCAAGTCTTCTAGGTCAATCTCCGAATCACTTTCTTCAATTTGCTTTGGCTCCTTTGGTTGAAGTGATGGAAAATCTTCATCCAAGTCATATGGCAGCTTCACTTTCCTGTCATCATCAAACAATGATTTGTTTTCATCAAAACTTACATCTCTACTCACAGAAAATCCTTTATTGGTTGGATTGTACAATCTATATCCTTTTTGGTTTTGATCATAACCAATAAATACGCACTTCTCTGCCTTGGGATCCAATTTCCCTTTTACTTGAGAAGGAATGTGAGCATAGGCTAAGCATCCAAAGATTTTACAATGCTCTAGACTAGGTCTTCTTCCATTCCACACTTCATATGGAGTGGTTCCATCTAGTGACTTAGATGGAAGTCTATTTATGAGATATGTGGCTGTAGACACAGCCTCTGCCCATAGGTAGTTTGGCAATCCCTTTTCGTTGAGCATGGACCTTGCAGCTTCGACAATAGCTCTGTTCCTCCTCTCTGCTACACCATTGAGTTCGGGTGTATACCTTGTAGTGACTTCCCTTTTAATGCCTCTTTCATGCAAGAAGGCATCAAATTCAGAAAAGAAGTATTCTCCTCCACCATCTGATCTGAGTCTTTTCAAAGTCCTACCTGTTTGGTTTTCAACAAGAGCAATATACTTCTTAAAGCAATTAAACACTTCATCCTTGTGCTTCATGAAAAACAGAATGGTCCACCTGCTACAATCATCTATGAAAGACACATAATATCTTGAGCCTGATATAGATGGCTCCTTTCTTGGACCCCACACATCTGTGTGCACTAGATCCAAAGGATTTTGATACATATATCCTTTCTTATTGAAAGGTTGTCTATGAGCCTTGCCGAGTTGACAAGCTTCACACTTATAAATCATGTGTTGCCTTGTGATATTAGGCAAACCAAGTACACTTTGGTCCCTGCAAATCTATTTCAGTGTCCTCTCACCAATGTGAGCAAGCCTTTTGTGCCATATCTCCAACTCTGTTCGAGTTTGAGATCCATAGCTAAACAAAGCTATGTTCTTTGTATCTTCCACTTCAAAAGTGAAAAGCCTTCCTGTCTTCTCTCCTTTGGAAATCCTTCGAAAGCCTTGCCTTGGGTCTTCAACATATGCTCCAAATCGGTTGAATCTAACCTGCAATCCTTTTTCAACAATCTGTCCAACACTTATTAAATTTTTGGTAATTGTAGGGACATACAAGACTTTGCTTAAGAGGTTCATATTCCCATCTGATGTCTTCACATTACCTATCTTCTCCACTGAGTGCTTTGTGTCATCTCCTGTCTGCACTTCATGCTTGTTATGAGGATATTCCAATTCAGAAAGTAATGCCACATTTCTTGCTACATGGTTTGAGCATCCCGAATCAATGTAAAATATGTGATCATCATTCTTACCCTTCTTCACTGATAGATTCATAATCAATAATGAATCTTCTTGACTTTGGTCCTCTGCATAGTTATTGTAGTCTCTCCTTCCTCTATGGCCACTTTGATAGTTGTTATTGTTGTAATTGTTGTTGTAGTAGTTGTTGTTGTAGCCTCCATTGTACCTGCCTCTATTTGATCCATAGCCACCTCTATTGAATCCTCTTCCTCTTGAGTTCCTCGGGTTCTTGAAACATTCTTCAGTAGTATGATTAGATAAGCCACATATATTGCAAGGTTGAGATGATTGGAATCTCCCCCTGCCTTGCTTTCCACTTCTGCCTCTTCCTCTAGCTCTTCCTCTACCTGCAAAGTTTGCTTGGAAAGAGCTACCTTCATCTTCATTCTTCCTATTCTTTGACTTGTCCTTGACCTTAGCTTTATCAGAATATAAGGCAGAAGTTTGATTACCTCTTGAGGACTCACCACCTTTGCTTATCTTTGCTTCATGAGTGAAGAGTTGGCCCATGAGTGTGTTGAGGTCGGGTACATGCATGTCCATGTATAAGTCCATGGCTGTTGTGAATGACTCCCACTTGTCGTCTGCTTTGATTCCATTTATGATTTGTCTAATGATTTTCTCCTCTTGAATTACCTCTCCAATGCTTCCAAGCTGGTCGGAAATCTCCTTCATCTTTGTGACATAATCAGTGACATTTTGCTTCGGGCTTTTCTTCATTGTTGTGAACTCTATCCACAATTGGTTCTTCCTTGCTCGAGTGTTGGAAGAGAAGAAAGAAGCAAGTGCATTCCAGGTCTCTCTTGATGTCTTGCATCCCTTGACATGAGGTAAAAGAAAATCAGAGATTGAGTTTAGAATATAAGACCTTGCAAGTGCATCCTTCGAACACCAATTTGAAAGTCCTTCCACTTCTTCATGTGATGGTTGCCCTTTGTTCCTCATGGTTGGCATTGCTTCATCTCCGGATATGAATCCATATAGATTCCTCCCTTGAAGGTAAGCCTCCATCCTTAGAGACCATGCCGGGTAGTTGTTTCGATCCAATTTGTCAATTGTTGATGGAAATCCATCTCCCATGTTGCTTGACTATGCTCTGATACCACTGTGAAGAGAGATGGTGGATGCAATCCAAAGATGAGTAGGTGCTGCTACAACCAGCTTCACACCAGCCAACTGAGACTTCAGAGTTGATTAGTAGACCCTTTGAGCTTCCTAAATCCACCAAAATATCAGCCAAGTACTTTGGAACATGTATCCCAAAAGTTTAAGTCAAGACAAACTAGTTGCGAAATGACTAGCTCCCAAAACTTGCTATGTTTGGACATACACCTGCTGGAAACAATGAACAGTGCTCTCAACCTGGTAGGAATTAGATAAATTCCTTTTGGGCATAGAAAATAGACTTAGCAAGCTTCCCAATCCAAGTTAAACACTTCAAATGATGGACTGAGCACTGAGAACAAGATTTATCAATTTCTGGAACATGCCCACCATTCTCGGGGCTCTGCAGAGATAAACCAGTGAGCAGTAAAATGCCTATATCTCACAAACTTTAACTCTAATGACCTTGAACATTTATATGCAGAAAATAGACAGTAATAGCTATCCAACGCTTGTTAAAACACAGAAAAAGGTTGCGTAGAACTTGAGATATGACCTTCGGAAGTTACTGCTCTAAGTGAGTATAGCAGAGAACAAAATAGAGAAGTAGTTAATGACAAATGTATAGATTCACATATGATTACAACCACATTGGCAATGAATCTTTGCACAATGGGAGTTGAATGATAGAGCTATGGAGTAAGCTCTTCAATCTCTACAAAATGACATGAAGTGGTCACGTACAAGGCTTGCTAATCGCCTCTTCCTTCTTGCTCTTTTTATAGCTATTCTTGGAGGGAGTTTTGAATTCGAATTTGAATGGCTCCACCTAAAAGTGATCCCCAAAGTTAGGAGATATTCCCTCAGCTAAAAAATTCATGATTTAGGTACTTAGAGCCACGAAGTTGCTTTTACATCATGGATGAGGTAAGCCATCCTTTTCTTTTTTCTTTTTTTCAATTACAAGAGATAAAAATGAACTCTTTTACAAGAGGTGTTCACATGACTACACATGTGACTTACAAATGATCATAATATCAAGCATGTAGGCTTGGGTAAAATGCACCAACATTAACATAGGTATGTGTATCCATGTGAAGAGTGGGCCACCATAATCCTGCAAAGAGGATGGCTTTTATTACCCTATATGGGCCAAAATGACCTCCTGCGACACCTTGGTGTGTAGTCTCTAGTATGTTCAAGTAATCGCTTTCATGAACACATTGTCTTAAGTATCCGTCTCATCCTCGTTTGTATAGATTGTCGCCAATAAGTGAATAGTATTGAGCTTCCTGCTCTAGACTTTGTTGTCATGCTAAGGTCATTCCTTGAGGGAATGTTTTTTTCCAACTATGTCACTAAAGGTTCACTCCATTATGGTGTGAGAGACATGTGATATACCGTAACATGTGACATCTGCTTCCATAGAAGGCCAATATACTCCTAGCCTATGTAGAGTCTGCAATGTACGATGTTTTGAATGATGTTGCTTTAATGCACCTATGTGTGCTAATTGCAACCAATTCGTGTGTTCTGATTCGTCTACACAATAAGCAAGAATCTTTTGATTATCATGTTTATATATACTTCCTACTATTATTTGATATCTCTGAGACTTGGTAATCTCTCCTTCTTTGATCCTTATCCTAGGATTCCTGGGTCCATATGTGAGAATAGGGACAATAGGATTAGCCCATTCTGGTATTATCTCAAGGTTAAACAAATATGCATACGGTAATTCATCAGCTATTCCTTGAGGAGCTTCTCATGTGGTCAATCTTGAAAGGTGGTCAGCTCTAAAATGTGTCTTCCCTTTCCTGACTACTACTTCAAAGTCATACTCCATGAGTAATAGAAACCAACGTATTAGTCGTCTTGTGTTACATGACTTATTGACTAAGTATAGCAGTTCTTTCAGATCACCATATATGTGATCAAAGATAAATCAGAGTTGTTCAACACATTTAAACATTATCATGTGTATGCAGAGAGAATCACAGGTCAAAAATTGAAGAGACCAAGGTCAGATGAAGGGGGAGAGTATTTCTCTAATGAGTTCAGTGAATACTTGTGGAATGCAGGTAAAAAAAGGGAAGTTACTTGTAGGTACTCTCCTCAATAAAATTGTGTAGTAGAAAGGAGAAATAGAACTCTTGTTGAGTTTGCAAGGTCAATAATGAAGGAGAAAAATTGTCCCAATTATTTGTGGGCGGAGGCTATAAATACAACCACATACTTGGTTAATAGGCTACCATGTAAAGCTTTGCAAGATATGACACCATATGAAGCTTGGTGGGGTAAAAGACTTACCTTAGATCATTGCAAAGTATTTGGATGTTTGACTTATGCATATGTGCCATCTCAATTGAGGCATAAATTGGAACCTAAAGCAGTATGTGTTCATTGGCTATGGTGATAAGCAGATGTAGGTTGTGGAGTCCATCCACAAAGCAATTCCTTGAGTCAAACGATGTTACATTTGATGAGCAAGGTACTTGGTATGCAGGTACAATTAATATCCATGCAGGTGATGAAGAAACTTTGAATCAGAAGAAAGGTAAATCAAAGGTTCAAATATTTGATGAAGAAGAGGACAATGAAGCACAAGTTGAAGTTGAAGAAATACCAAGGTTTGATCCAGAATGTGATGAACTAGAACTTCAAGAAGTGGAGAACTCTGAAGGTCATCAAGACATAGATGGCAACCTCCAAGGTATAGCTATGAAACTTCTTTTTTGACTACTAAAGATTATGCTTATATGGTAAAAGCAAAGGAAGATCCTTCTACATATGAAGAGGCAAAAGGTAAGGAAAATCGGAAGAAAGATATGCAGGAAGAGTACGATGCATTAATGGAGAATGAGACATGGGATTTGGTTCCGAAACCAAATAATCAGAAGATCATTGGATGCAAATGGGTCTACAAGACAAAGAGGTATGCGGATGGAAATGTGTCTAGATATAAAGCTAGACTTGTTGTGAAAGGGTATGCTCAGACATATGGTATAGATTATGATGCGACTTATAGTCATGTGGAAAATATGAAAACTATAAGGACTCTCATAGCTATTGCTGCATGTAAAGGTTGGAAGATATGTCAATTAGATATGAAGAATGCTTTTCTAAATGGTTACATTTCAGATGATGTTTTCATGGAGCAACCAGAAGGTTTCAAGGATAAAATGTATCCAGAATATGTAGGTAAGCTCAAGAGAGCTTTGTATGGTTTGATGTAGGTCCCAAGGGCATGGAATTATAGACTTGTGAAGTTCTTGAAGGAGCTTGGTCTCCAAGTGTCTAAAGCAGATAGTAGCTTGCTTGTTAAAGCAAGTGATGATGGGTTCATTTACATGTGCATATATGTTGATGACATAATTCTTACAAGTACAGATGAGAAGGGCATACAAGGTCTTAAGAAGCAAATGGAGAAAGAATTCAAGACTAGTTACTTGGGAGATTTATCATATTTCTTGGGCATGGAGATTTCATATACCCAACATGGAGTATATGTAACTCAAGAAAGGTATTTGAAGAATTTGCCAATCAAGTTTAAAATGAAAGATTGCAAGGTAGCACCTACTCCAATGGAGGTGAATCACAAATTGAGCATATATGGAGGAGAAGAATTCAAGGACATGAAGCTATATCAAAGTCTGGTTGGTAGTTTAATCTATGTTACATTAACTAGGCTTGATTTGTCATATGCACTTGGAGTATTGTCTCAATTCATGCATTTTCCTAGGAAAGAACATTGGGTTGCAGGACAAAGGGTGTTAAGATACATTAAGGGTACATAATCTGACATTAGTCTTCAAAAATTGGTTGAGGTTTTGAGTTGTTCTTGATATAGAGGTGCTCTAACATCAAGGATAACTTGTTATTTTGGAGATTAAAACTCTCCATCAGATTCATAGGTTCATTTTCTCATATAGGTAAATTCTTATAAACACACAAAATATATTAATACACTAGAATATATGCACACAAATCCACATACTCACATTCAATCATATAGAACAACCCACATATTCATATGATTTCAAGTACCAATCGACATACATACATCAAAGCACAAACACATACAAAATTAGCTACTCATGCACATATATACATACCTTTTGTGAGTGCAAATGTCCAAGCATATTCATTTACTGGTATACATAGGCACAACGCATAATCCTATAGGCACTTAAGGATACCCACACATTTACACATAGAAACACATACTCACTTAGCTCACACATGGCATGCAAACTCACATACACACTCACATGTGTTCACATCTAATACATTAGGAACACAAACACATATATACATTAATGATTTTATTATTTTGTTTACTATGCCATTTTATTTGTATTTTGTTTTCTTCTATTTTAGTTTTTGCTATTTTGTTTATTATGCACTTTCATTGTTATTTCTTTTTATTTGTTTTTCTAGTTCTTAATTCTTCACAAAATTATATAAACACACATACATAAGCTTCAATTTACACACACACACACACACAAAATATTCACCTATGCACTGAAAGAAACTTGGAGAAGCTTGTAGAATGTAGAAAAGTGTGTTTCAAAGCGATGAAGTTTGGTCTAGCCAAAAGGCACAAGACCAAACCTTGAGCTTATGGAGACTCAAAAAGACCTTATAGGCATGTGATAAGTGCAAAGAAATGCACTATGTACTTTGGAGCATCATGGAGAATGAGTCGATACAAAACAGATAGGTTCGCGGGTCGACTAGCTCAAAAAACTTACTATCTATGGAAGAGACAATGAACTTCAAATGCCCATAGCAACGAGGGTGATTACAATTAGAAAAAATCCTTTTTATGGGAGTGATAAAAATAGGTTTGAGTGTATATAATGCACAAAAATATAAGGAACAAGCAAAATACGCTATAGGAATGAATGAGACATTCACCGGTGGTACTTCCTATTTTTCAGGAATATGCAGAGATTGACCCCGAGATAGACAAACTCAGATTTCTCCCAATCTACTGAATCAAATTCTATGCAAATTTATATGCATAAACTAGACACTAATAAATTTCCAGTGAGCCATGTTGCATGCAATTTGGAGCCATGGAGAGAGAGCAGCAGCCTCTGCAAGATTATTGTTGGTGAAGAAGATGATGTAGAGAATTGAAGGAGCAAGACAATGTTTGTCACAAGTGTATGTATATTGCTTCCATGTATTGTACAAGTGATTTCCAGTCTTTATATAGACTCTAGGAGTGTTCCATGAATTCAACAAGTGGAGTTTGAATTCAAATCAAGGTTGGAATGGTTGTTGGAGGGAATCAATTGAGTTTCCTACAATCTATGAAAAGTGAAGATCTAGTTTGATCTACTTTTAGGTGATTGATTGCTTGATTGAATGCAACTTCAACCACCACAAATTCATGGGATTTGGGCTCTATCTTTCTACATTTACATGTGTAAAGTTCAAGGCTTTTACAACTGTAAATGAACCATCAAAAATCTCTCAAAAAACACAATAAATGAGCATAAAAAAAAGAACTCTCCAACGGATATTCTTTCAACGCGATAGCCTTTGATGTAGATCAAATCCACTTCAAGAATAGTGTAAGCTTGATGTTCCAATAGCTTTCCCTCAAGCTAAAGTATGCTTGAGTCTTCATTCTCTGATAGGTTGAATACCTACGATAACTTTGAATCTACAAAGCTTTATTCCATCAAGTGCCTTCGTCATCATATCTGCTACCTGCTTTTCAGTTGGAACAAAAGAAATGTCAATCTCCTTTGCCATGAGCTTCTCCCTGATGAAGTGGTAATGGAGTTCTATGTGCTTGGTTCTCGCACAAAAAATAGGATTTGCCGCTAGATGCATGGAACTTACATTATCTCCAAATATGTGAGGTTTGAAACTCACAAGTCCCAAATCTGTATACAATGCTTTTAACCATATTGGCTCTTGAGTTGCTATGGTCAAGCCTCTATACTCTGCTTCAGTTGAGGATAAAGCAACTGTTTCTTGCTTCTTGGAACTCCATGACACTAGCTTCAAACCTGCAAATGCTAAGTAACCAGATGTACTTTTTCTATCATCCTTAGCTCTTGGCCAATCTGCATCTGAATAGATTTTGATATCCAAATATGAAGAATAAGGATAGAATATAACTTCATTGATTGTACTTTTGAGATACTTAAGTACTCTCTTAGCCACATCCACGTGTGGTCTTCTCGGTGAGTGCATGAACTGACTAATCACTCTTTTGAGATACTTAAGTACTCTCTTAGCCACATCCACGTGTGGTCTTCTCGGTGAGTGCATGAACTAACTAATCACTCCCACACTATATGACATGTCTGCCCTTGTATGAGTAGCATATATCAAGCTACCTACCAAACTTTGATATTCTTTTAGGTCTTCAATTTTCTCACCTTCATAAACACTAAGTTTATGATTCATCTCCAAAGGTGTACCTCCAGGTTTAGTGTTCTCCATTCTGAACTTGAGAAGAAGATCCTGAATGTATCTTCTCTGAGTCAAACACATTCCTTCATCTGTATATATCACCTGCATACCTAGGAAATATGTGAGCTCATCTAGGTCATTTATTTTGAACTCCTCTTGCACGTGTCTCTTGATCCTTTGAATGCCATTTAGATGATCACCCATCACAATAATATCATCTACATACACACATAGTTTGTGTATGCTCTGTAGGATAGAGCAAAGGTTTGACAAGAAGATAAGTAAACCATTGAGAGAGCCATGATCTGATGTGCATTGACCAGATTTCATGATGTGAGTGCGCTCAATGTGAGTTTTGAAATGTTGCTTGTTCATCAAATCTATGCTAGTGTTTTTCATGCACAGCTAAGAAGACTATCTGCAAGGCTCTATCAAATGGATGTAGGAAGGCATTTGGAAGAAGTTTCAACATCAATGAGGAAGGCCACATGTTGAGGGAGAATCAAGCAAAAAGAAGAAAAGAAGAAGACAACGAAAGAAGCTTCATTGAAAAGATCATATCTGAAGATACATCTCTGCAAGAAGCCCCGCAGGGGCACATATCAAGGAAAAAGCACGTAGGTGGAAGGAGGAACCACGGCCAGGAAAGTATCCATGAAGATGTGCAAGAAGATAATTGGCAGGTACTAATCCTTCCGCTGACAGCGTGCGGCGAAAAGAAAGTAAACAGGCTCAAAACAATACCACAAGGTCACATGTGTGCAACCAAGACAAATCAGAGGACCACAAGCAAGACAAAGGTCACTGGTGGCATGCGTGGCAACCCAACTGAATAGAAAAACCCAGATATGTGATATACGGAATACCAAGGGGCAAAACAGAAGCAAAGGACATACCTCGGATAAGATAACCAATTGTCTGACAGTCCTTGTTGCTGCTTCGACCACTGGGTGCATGTATTCAGCCTCTTAAACAAACTGAAGACAAGAAGTAAAGCCTGTCAAGGGACGATAGAGACAAAGAGGGGGAGAGTGTTGCAGAGCAAAGAGAGCACAAGGCAGAGAAAAAGAAGGGCCCCAAAATTTTTCCGATTTGGACACCTTATTTTTGTATTATAACCATTCTTGTAATATATTTTCAGTTGTAAAGGCACTAGAGGAGTCCTCTAGATGCATCCCCACTGAAGATTAGAAGCTTACCCATGTAAATTAGTACAAAATTAGCCTTTTAGTGAATAAAGTGCCGGTCTCTTGTGTGAAAGGACCATTTTTAGAGCACAAGTATAGAAGTCAATTTGTGACTCTTTGTAAAGACTTTTTGCCATTGTGAGAATCAAGAGCACATAATTTCGAATTTGTGTCTTCTCCTCTTTGTATCTTCTTCTTTGTGAGCTTGTATGCATGTGTGTTGTTTGGAAAGGGTGTTAGGAAGTGTTGTCTATCCATGAAAGTGTTTGTTTACTGTTGTTAAGGTGTGTGCGAAGTGTAGGAAGTGTTGAAGTGTAGGAAGGTCATTCCGGTGACTCGGTATTTTGCTCATAACTTGAAGTAGGGGCGTCAAAATTGAGTGAAAATACTGCCATTGGATGCGTCTTCTCAAGAGCTTCAAAATGCATATGCTATTGCTATATTTAGAGTGCGGAGCTAAGAGAAAAGCTCAATTTACTGTTGGCTGTTGTTCTAAGTATCGTGACACCATGACTGACAGTTGAAGCTTGTTTGGATTAGTCTTTACCTTGTTTGCACTCTTTGAGTAACTCATTTGCATTGATCGTCATTTGAATGCACGTCTTCATACACTTGGCTAGGTTTTGATACTCATCGCATTGATAATTAAAGCGTGAATCCCCACTATATGCACTTGAGGGGGATTGAGGTATAGTCTCTTTCTCCACAAGTCCCCAAGTTGGTTCTTAGGTACACACGTTTTTTGGCACCGTTGCCGGTGAGTGTCGAATCAAACCGAGGCATTCGTGTGATGGTAAGTAGCTTTTTGCATTGAAGCGAGAGGAGGAGTAGTGATTTACTCTTCATTGGTAAGTCACTTTCATCCGCACTTACTACTTCTCACTCTTGAAGTGTGTGTAGTGAGTCATTAGTCTAGGGAAGTGAGTGGAATGAGTAGAGTAGGAGGAGTAAGGGAGTAGGTTAGGTAGTTAGAGTAGCTTTCAGTTTTTGTCTTGATTGTTCTTTTTCAGTGAGTAGGAATATTCAAAAGTATAAAAGCCCAAAATAGTCTTTTGTAAGTCACTTGTTCTTGAAACAAGTGGAGCTCACAGCCGACTATCGCGATCTTGGACGAAGGTGTTTGAGCCACACATAGCTAGTGGAGGAGAGCAAAAAGTCGAAGGTTAGCATCTACGGTGAGCACATTGCTCCATCACCCATTTTAGCTGTCAAAATCAAGTAAAGTGGCTAAACAATCTGCAGTAAGTATCGTGACAGTCATCTAGAGGGGAGAAAAGTTCATTTCTGTAATACGGAGGGTGAAGAGAGGGTAGAGAAGCCTGATAAACACATATAATCATTGAAAATTCAAAACACACTTGCTAAAAAACAAAAAAATGCCAAGTATCGTGTTCTCCCACGGTTGAGTATCGCGATACTTCCCAAGTATCGTGATCTCCTATGGTTGAGTATCGCGATACTTCACAAGTATCGAGTATCGCGTTTGCTCAAGTATCGAGTATCGCGTTTGCTCAAGTATCGAGTATCGCATTTGCTCAAGTATCAAGTATCGCGATTGCTCAAGTATCGAGTATCATGTTTGCTCAAGTATCGAGTATCGCGGTTGCTCAAGTATCGAGTATCACATTTGTCCAAGTGTCGAGTATCGTGTGATTAAGTATCGTATATCGAGTATCGTGTTTTTGGGTATCGAGTATCGTGTTTCCTGTGTATCGTGTATCGAGTTTGACCGATCGCGATACTTCACAAGTATCGTGTATCGAGTTTGATCGATCGTGATACTTCACAAGTATCGTGTATCGAGCTCTTCAACTATCGTGTATCGTGTTCATCCAAGTATCGAGTATTGTCATATTGAGGTATCGTGTATCGTTTTTTGGCAGATATCATGTATCGTCTGAGTCAAAAGGTCGAGTATCGTGAATTTTTTTTGGGTCGAGTATTGTGACTGGAGATTTCATAGTCAGTCCTTTCCCAGCCAAATTTTTCTAGAATTCTGACCCTTGGTGAAGAACTCTAGAAGCTAGAGATTAGCAAGGGCTGATCAGAGCTTTTAAGTGGATGAACTTGAGATCTGGAAGAACCCTAGGAAGCCGAAGAAGTGTGATCTCTTCTGTAGGTAGTGTAGCCGAACCAAGTAGCCGTTCACATTATTCTGAAACCTCTAGTGAGTCAGAGGAAGAAATTCCTATGGCTTCAGAGGATATGCAAAACATTGTACCAATGATTGGCATGATGTCAATTATTGAGGGAGAATATCGGAAATCTTTAGAATATGTGACCACCAATCAACATGAGATACCCATATACCTAGATGGACTAAATCGATCATTGGCCCGACTGAAGAAAGCTTCAAATGCTTACATAGTGCCTAGGCTAGCAGTTAAGTATGCAAGAGGAATTTATATGGACAAGAGGGATATCCAGTATGTTGTTACAGAACATCCTGAAAATATCAATGAACTTGGGGAAGAAAACAATGCCCATAACCTTAATGAAGACGGAAATGAAGAGCAAGTGACCACACCTAGAGGGAGATCTACTGTTTTTAGGGTTTGGAGAGGAGACCTGGTTCCCCAAGGTGACTCATTAATGGATGTGTATTTGATCAATGGAATGGAGAATCTCCTTAGAGCCCACTCTTCATTATGGGAAGCAGCCCCTAACCCCGCGACTGTCTATGAGTTACAAGATCCTGACTTCCCCACCATCATCACATATTTGGACAAAAACCAGAGGAGGTACTGGCCCCTAACAGATTCAGAGAGAGTCGGGTTGAAATATCAGAACATTCCAGTGTTTCCCCCGAGGGATCAAGCCACTACTTCACAAAACCCACATGGAACCTCTCAGAATAATTCATTTCAGCAGTCAGGACAAACACAACAAACTCAAATCCCGGTTAGACCACATGTGCAGTTTGCCATGCCTGCAAATAACCCCAATTATCGGCCTCAGCCACCTGTGGATCCAAGAAATGGAATTCCTGACCCAGTTAGACCACTTGTAGCAAGAGGACATGGTATATCCATTGGAAGACCAGTTTTCCCTGACCGCCTGAAGGAGGAAGAAGATTAAGGCCAATTCAAGTGGCCAAATGCATGAGAAATCACTATGATGGCTCTAGTGAACCTTATAATCATATAGCTGAATTCAAGCAAGTAATCAGAGCCGAACAAGTAGAAGATTTCTTGATCCAATATGAATCTTTTGGTCTAACTTTGACAGACACAGCTTTAGCTTGGTTCCAGCCATTAGATCCAAATGATTTTCAGAACATGGAACAAGTCTATCAAGAAATGATTGAGGAATTCACTAAGTCTGGAATTAAAAACAACTCATCATCATTAATCCATAGCTTTAAGCAAGCTCCTACAAAATCAGTGAGATTGGCAGCAAGAAGATTCAAGCAGTATGTGGATAGATGCCCAGTGGAAGAGAGACCCACCCAAAACAAAATGGTGTCATTACTTTTGGAATGATTATTGAATGGATCATTAAGATCTCTGGTGTATGTGAAGAGAGTTCAAACCTTGCAAGAATGCATGAAAGAATGTATTGGACCTAGAGGAAAATCTAGCGGAGGATCTGAAAATACCTCAAGGTAGTATGAAGAGTGACGATTCAGCAAGCAGCACATCGAACCCTAAGAACAATGTTGAGGGAAATAGCCGACCTAGTAGCAAAGAAGCTGAACGTCCAAGGACAAAGGAACTACCCCAACAACCCAATGAGAGTGCCCATGCTTAGAAGATGTATGCATTGTGGAGGTGATCATCCCTCTCATTTGTGCACTAGGGGAGTAATCCCACCACCTGCCTATGCTTACAATAGACCACCCGTTCCAGGACCTTTACAATATTGCAGCATAGAACAAAAATACACAAATCATAGCATAGAAAATTGTCCTTTTAATAGGCAATCAAGACCTGCACAACCTATCATGAGACCTTACGGATACCCTCAGAGAGATCTAGGAGGAGAAGTCTTCAAATATCCCACTTATCAGCAACAGGCACCTGTACCACGACCATATGCTTATCAAAGTTACAATCAACCACAACCGGTGTTAGGACAACAACCACCCCACCCTCAGAATGTTGTCCCGGTGAAAATAGCTCAACCTGAAGAAAACTTAGAGAGAGCAATAGTCCCAGCCACACCATTGACTAGTAATGAACCATATGACTCATCTTATGACCATAGTCAAGGAAACTATCCCAGTTATGAGAGCTCTATGATAGAATATGGACAAACGTACGAACCATATGCCTATGGCATGGAAGTGCTAGATAGCTCCTACGGATATGAGCAGGACTATGTGTCATTGATGTACACAGCCTCGAGGGCACCCATACCCCCCCGATCTATGAACAGACCACCTGTACCTAGAGGGCCATGTTATAGATGTGGAGGTGATCATTATATCAGAGAATGTACACTACCAAACCCACCACCACCACAGCAAGTCTGGGAAGGATACTGTAGTGATTGTGGAAAAGAACACCTTTTCAGAGATTGCCCCAAGAACCCCAACAAAGTTAACTCTAATGTGCAGATTAACGTGATAGAAGTGATAGAATCATCAGGAAGCAACAAGGAGTATATTGTACCTTTGAAAGCAATAACTAGAGCCAAAGTGAGAGAAACCCCAGACAAAACTGAGGAAAATGATCAAGGTGACAGAGAAATGAACATACCTACACCTCAAGTAGTTGAAGACTTGAAAGAGCCTGAGAGAAGTGTTGTAAGCAAAAGAACACAAAGATGGAAGAACCGTAGAGACAGGATAAAGGAAAAGAAATTGTTACAAAAGAAGGAAATTGAGAAGACAGAACAAAATCTAAAAGAGAAACAAGAAGAGGAAGGAGAAAATCGGAAGGGAAAGTCAAAAAAAGAAGAGGTAGGATCAGTTTTAACAGATCCCATGCCTGAAGAATTAGCCATGTGGATTCAGGCGTACAAAGCACGAATAAGAGTAGGACCTACCATCGAACAACATGAAAGAGTATATCCAAGAGGTGACCTAGAGAAAGAAAGGTTGGAGATATGCAAAAAATTAATTGAAGTGGCTCAACAGACCCTAGAAAAACCTGTTGTTCAATTACCCAACTCGCGAATTCCCGAAAAAGAATTCCAAGAGCGTGTCATCCTTCATGACCCTGAGAAAACCAAAGCAGGTAAGACACAGAATGGAAATTACTGTGAGGATAAAAGGGAAGGATCCATTGTTCCCGAAGTAGAAGGGGAATGGCCTAAAGCTTTGTGGGCAAGAGTCCAAGAAGACCGGTGGAAGAAAGTGGAAGGAATAGACCCACCCTTTGAGGAGCTAGAAGCAGAAGGTGAAATTGAAGACTCCATACCTGAACTGAATTCAGAAGAAATAATACCAATTGATCCAAGTAATGAAGAAAATGATACCGTAAAGGTTTTGCCAAATTACACAGGAGAGTACGAACATAATTCGGAATTATATTGTATTCCCTCGATAAGGACAAAAGAACCGAACCCATCAGTCAACACATCGGATATCCTACAACATCTTAAAAAGGTAAAAATCCCTTGTACTCTGACATTGGAAGAACTGTTGAAGGTCAAACCACATTTGAAAGAGAAACTGACCAGCCAATTGGAGATCAAGGCGGAAGAGAAGGAGATGTCTGGTGAAGTAAACACAGTAAAAATCCCAGTCGATAAGGTTGGAGATTTTAGTGAGGGGGATGAAGGAAATACTTGCCTTCCAATTACCTATAGAGGTTACACTACTAAAGCCATCTTAGATTCTGGAGCTGGAGTAGGAATTGCTACTAGAGAAATCTGGGAGAAATGGGGAAAACCTGCTCTAAGACCAACACGCATGAAGATACAAATGGCAGACGGACACACTGAAAGACCCTTGGGATTATTGGAACGAGTAGTTTTTACCACTTGTGGAGTTGAGTTCGAGCACACCTTAGCGATATGTCAATTTGAAAGGCCAAGCAATTATGAAATGATACTTGGAAGACCTTTCATGAGACAACTAAAGGTAGTGCAAGATTGGGGAAAAGACGTTGTATACCTACAGCATGAAGGAAGCACCACAAGAATAAATCTCCACACATATACATATCAAGATGTTCCCCCCTTACAATGGAATCAGATTCATAAGGAGGAAGATAATCAGTCGATTCATAGTATAGGTTCAAGTGATCAATCATGGATGAATGAAGACACTCATCTAGGGATATGCCAAACTGCGAAAAAGGAAGAGGATAGGAGGAAAGGATGGCAGCAAAGGCAAGGAGTTGCTAGATCAGTACAAGATCCAGCCTATATGCCTCAAATATTCCTAGATGAAGAATTTGAACCTCATGGTTGGATGGAGATTTTAGCTACTCTCGATGTGTGTGTAAAAGAAGAAGTGATAACCATGAACGAATGCATTGATGAGGAAGGATATGACATTAGTCTATATGTGGTAGTTCTTCAAGAGGCTGAAGAAGGAGAAGTAATTGAAAAAGAATGGAAGGAGGATTACGAGAGCATTGAAATGGAGCAAGAGCAAATGGAAATAGAAAGTGGAAATCAAGAAGTAAGTATCATAGCTAATGAAATAAATCAAGAACCAACACAGGAAGAGGAGCTTGGATTAGAAAAAGCAAAAAATGATGAAGAAAACAAGCCTCAAGATCAATTTGAAGTGCCCGCCCACTTCAAAAAATATGAAGTAGAAGAGAGAAGAATTGCTATTCAAATGCCAAAACGAGAAGCATAGTCAGGAATAGCATATGACAACAAAGAGAAAACCAAGAAGATAGTAGTAACATTAGAGGAAGGAGAGGAGCGATGTACTTTTATAGGACAGGATGTCTCAATGGAGGAAGAACAAGAGTTAATACGCCTCATAAGGGAATACAGGGATGTCTTTGCTTGGACTTATAAGGATTTGAAAGGAGTAGATCCATCTATATGCGCACATAGAATTCCTATGACACCTGAAGCTAAATCTTCCAAACAAAGACCATACACATATAATGATGTTTACTTGGCGAAGATTAAAGAAGAGATAGATAAGTAGTTAGAAGTTGGGTTCATATATGAGATCGAACACACGGAATGGGTGTCACCTTTGGTGGTTGTACCGAAAAAAAATGGTAAGTTAAGAGTATGCATAAATATGAAAAAAGTAAATGCTGCCACCATAAGGGATAGTTACCCATTGCCCATTACGGATCATCTTTTGGAAAGAGTGGCAGGAAAGGAAGTTTATAGTTACTTGGACGGCTTTTTAGGCTATAATCAGGTAGTCATTGCTCCTGAGGACCAGCATAAAACAGACTTTGCAACTGAATGAGGAGTATACGCCTTTAGGGTTATGCCTTTCGGCCTAACCAATGCCCCAGCCACTTTCCAAAGATTGATGTGCCATGTCTTCAAAGAGTTCCTGAGAAAGAGTATGGAGGTATAGATGATTTATGCACTTACTCAGCTATACGATCAGAGCACATCCCTGAACTGGGAAAGATCTTTGCCAAATGTCGACAATATAGAGTATGCCTCAACCCAAAAAAATGTGTCTTCATGGTTCGACAAGGAAAGATATTAGGACATATTGTCTCTAAGAATGGAATCTCAACTGATGAAGACAAAATCAAAGTAATTCTGGATTTACCAAGACCAAGGACCGCTAAAGAAGTCCAAGCATTTATGGGACATTGTAGATACTACCGAAGATTTATACATATGTATGCCATAATTGCTAGACCTCTTTATGCATTATTGACTCAGTTTAACTGGAATGAAGAATGTGAAAAGGCCTTTAACGAATTAAAGAGTCGGTTGAGTTCAGCACCAATCCTCCGAGTACCCAATTGGAATAAGCCATTTCATATTCATGTAGATGCTTCCAAGTTTGCCATTGGTTGCATCTTAGCTCAACCTCCAGATACCGGAAAGTTAGACCACCCTATAGCCTATGCTAGTAGACAATTAAATCAAGCGGAGCGCAATTATACGACAATCGAGAGAGAAAGCCTAGGAATGGTATACGTAGTAAAAAAGTTCTGACATTACCTTTTGGCAAACAAATTCAAATTCTTCATTGATCATCAAGCCCTACTGTACTTAGTCAATAAGCCTTGTAATACAGGATGACTAGTACGATGGTTTCTATTGTTGATGGAATTTGATTTTGAAGTAGTAGTCAAGAAAGGAAATACCCACATAAGAGCGGATCACTGTTGGAACTGAAAGACTCACAAGGCAAGGAAGCTTACGAAGGGAGTCAGAGAGAAGAGAAAGCACAAGCAAACAGGGTAGTCAACGACAATCTGGCAAGTAGGCCAATATTTTTTCAAGACACTAAAGCATATCGAAGAGATGGACACACAAGGAGAAGGAGCAAGTAGGGAGCTCGAAGATATGTATGTCAAATCGTTAGAAGAAATCCCTACAACAACAGTGATTTTCATCACTAAAATCCATTGTAGATACCATTTCATATTTTTGTAGCTCCATTTTGTGCAAGCCAAGGAGTCCTTGAGCTTGAGGAGCATTCGAAGTAGCTACCTACCAATTTTCATAATTTTTAGACTTCGTTTGAGTCTTCAAATAGGCCCTAGAACCTAATTTTTAACTAGGTCGGACACTAGGTCTGGACACGGCCAAAACCTAGTAAAAAACTATAAATAGAGCTAGAGAGCTCATTTTTGGAGAGCTTGTAATTGATTTGAACTGGTATGAGCTTTTTGGAAGTAATCTAAAGAACTCCATTGCTTCTCACTCTTTGTCTTACCTTGTGTGCACGTGTGTGTGTATGTGTGTGCATGTTAGTGTGCTTCTCACTCACACACTTGTGCCTTCACTTGCTCGAGGTCATCATACCATCCTCACGTCTTCCCGGATTGACATTAAAGGAGGTTCCACTCATCACTGAGCTACACCAAATTTTGGCGCCGTTGCCGGGGATCGAGCTTTGAGGATGAGCGTGTGATGGTAAGACGTAGAATTGAGACATTGGTGTTGTAGGTAATTCCTTTACTTTTCTTATTTTTCTCTTTCCTACCTTACCATCATCATCACCTTCATCATCTTCACCATATCCGATCTTCATCTCCATCATCGGGAAAAAAAAAAATTCAGTTTTTTGATCATATCACCTTCTCCACCTCATTTCCCTCATTCCACTTGTGAGAGAGAGCGAGAGAGCGATATTGTGTGCATTGTTTTTGCATGTTTCTTGAGCATTCTTGCAGGTTCTTGCTGCATCATCATCTCCAATACTCCGCGTAGGTACGGAAAATCACGAAACTGTCTCTGTGTCGCCGACGTCTGTCGATTGCGATCGATAGAAAAATCGGCCATTTGGTAAAACAAAGCACACCATAAGGATACACATAAGGAGCACACTCTAAATTACCTAAAACAGTAAAAAAATTCCGTGTTTCTCTGTCAATCACGACCGACGCCATCGATCGCGATCGACAGCCACGATCGACAACATCTATCAATCGCGACCGACAGACCTGTCGATCGCGACCGACAGAGACGATCGACTGACCCTGTCAATCGTGACCGACACCATCAATCGCGATCGACAGCCACGACCGACACCTCTGTCAGTCGCGATTGACACCGTCGATCGCGATCGACTGGATTTTGACGATTGACTGAATTTCTCGCGTTGCCACGTGTCCATCGCGACGGACACAGCCTCGATCGATTGAATTTACGGTGAAAATCCCAAAAAACGTGTCGATCGTGATTGACACCATCAATCGTGATTGACAGGACCCACGATCGATTCTGTCGATCGCGACTGACGTGTCGATCACGACCGACAGGCCCCGACGGACACCTCTGTCAATCGCAATTGACAGACCTGTCGATCGCGATTGACAGGCTTTTTCGGCCAAAAAAATTAGGGTTTTTATTCCAAGTTTTGGGGACAGTTTTTGGGCATATTGGTCTAGCAATTAGTGATTTGTGAGGCCCCTACACATGTATTTTTGAGAAAAATCATGTGATCTGTTAGTCTATTTGAACCTTGTTTTAGCACCAGAACCCTGAACTGACATAACTTCCTCATACGAAATCCGTTTGCTGTGATTCTTGTCTTGTTGGAAAGCTCGTGGGGTATTTTGAAGTTGACCATACCCCGGGCTAGGAAAACTGAAGGATCCTTGGGGTTTTTTTTTCCATAAAGGCAAAGGGTCTGTGAATTACATGCATGAAAGTGAGCTATCTGTCATTTGAATTGAAGTCTGGAACTAACTTTGGGACTTTTACAGGTCCACTAAGAGCACTAGAAGGCATCCAAAGCAAGGGTAATCTGCAAGCTTGAGAATCAGGTTCTCGAGCACTAAAGAACAAGGGATCAGCAAGAAGGGTCGGAATATTCTCAACTCCCTTTGTCAATTCCTAGCTTAGGCTAAGTTCGAGTAGTGCTAGGAGTAAGTCAGGACAACGATAGGCACAAGACAAGTCAAAGACTATCTAAGAAATCAAGTTCAAGGGATGACCTGTGTGTGACCAATAACTTTAAAGGAAAAGAATTTAACGTGGGACGATCAACTGAAGTGCGGAAAATTAACTCAAATATTCCTGACGACGCGATATCAGACAAGATCATAAAGATGATAACACACTAAAAAAGAATCAAGTGACTGACACCAATTGATCGGCAACGAGGTTGTACTTTGGGCAAAAATTGGGCTACTTAAACAGGCATATGAACCTTAGATCAGGATGACATCTAGTAAGAGATAGATAAAGTCTTAGGTCTTCAGAGGCTAGCGTTAATCATACTGCTAGGTCTTGGGCCCAGCAGTTGAGCCACCACTCGCATTACCCTAGCTCTGAGACTAGTGAATCAGAGATGTCTCAAGGTATGGAGAGACCTGCGGGGAGTTCAGGTGTGCCATATTTGTATAGGGTGGAAGGCCCCTACAAGACGCAGCTGGAATACCTTAGGACCAACCGATTAGGTGCTAGCATCTATGAGGACGGCCTAGGAAGATCCGTAGTCCAGATTAAAAACCCTGACTAATCCATTGGACTAGAACACCCAGCTGTCAAGTTTGAAAACGGAGCATACTTGGACAAAGAAGGAACCATATATGTGGTCACTAGTCACCTAGATAGGACAGATGAATTCGGGAATGTGATCCCTGAGACGGACATAGGTGACCTAGAGCAAGGAAACATGGGCATAGAACCTAGAACCCCTCGAGGGAAATCTGTTCTTACTAGAATCCTCAATCCCGAATGGGTTCCCCAGGACAATAAGAGTATAGATCTGCTCCTAAACCAAGAAACCGATGAAGCCTTTTGGAGGTATAAATCAAATAGGCCAAATGATGTAGGGTCAATCATGATCTATGAGTTCAAAGATCCTGATAGCCCAGGCAGAGTGACCTACTTAAATCACACTTCAGAGAGGATCTTTGTGGTTACAGAACATGACAGGCATGCTTATACTTGGAAGGGTGAATTCGTTTTCCCCCAACCAAGATCGAACGTGTCCTATGGTCACCCTGGAGCTGGAACATCCCAAGCTCATGGAACTCAAAGAGATAGAAGTAGAGATAGGCCAGAACTAAGCTTTACCAACCCTGGGGGCAAAGAAAGAACGAGGACGGAAACAAATAGAGTAGAACCTGAGGTACTTAGAGCTCCCAGGAATCAAAGAAATGCGGATGAGTTCCCTCTACCAAAACCTAGAGAGCATACAAGGACTTTGAGACCGACTCAGCTAGTTAAGTCCATGAAGAACTACTTCGATGGCACTGGAGATCCATACGATCATGTGGTGGAGTTTAGGCAAGTCTTGAGAGCCGAACAAGTTGAAGATCTGTTCACGGAGTACAATGCCTTTGGTATAACCCTTCAGTATTTTGCTCATAACTTGAATTAGAAGCATCAGAATTGAGTGAAAATATCACCATTGGATGCGTCTTCTTGAGAGCTTCAAAATGCATATGCTATTCGCTATATTTGGAGTTTGGAGCTGAGAGAAAAGCTCAATTTACTGTTGGCTGCTGTTCTAAGTATCGTGACACCATGACTGACAGTTGAAGCTTGTTTGGATTAGTCTTTGCCTTGTTTGCACTCTTTGAGTAACTCATTTGCATTGATCGTCATTTGAATGCATGTCTTCATACACTCGGCTAGGTTTTGATACTCATCGGATTGATAATTAAAGCGTGACTCCCCACTATATGCACTTGAGGGGGATTGAGGTATAGTCTCTTTCTCCACAAGTCCCTAAGTTGGTTCTTATGTACACACCACAACCAATAGGCTGAAAAAAAAGGAAATATGAAGCATAATTTGTCTCTATCTTTTCTCTATTATGCCTTTTTTCACAAATGTATAAAGTACAGGGCAGTTGAGTGACATTGAAATGTCTAGAATTTGAGGCATCCTGATGTGAGGAAATGAAACTGACTGAAAAGTTTTACATTGTCTCAAGCTCTAGTTTTATTGTATTTTTTTAATTTAAGGATATTTTAATATTTCTCAAACTAAATCGGAGTGGAAAAATCCTTTTGACAGCATTGGAATTGGGTTGTGGCCAAGCTAGACACTAAAGTATCCTTCTAGAAGGGCTGAACCTCTCAAGGCATGCTATGGGGATCAACACCTTCCTTATTTCTTCTATTACTTAATTCTTTTAGCATATTGGAGATTGAAAGACAAAGAAATAGCGAAGCAAAAAGTACTTGTACAATTTTCCTCTAGATTGGTAATTCACATAGCAAGGGTGTGCCCAAAATTAAGTGGGCTTTGTGTCATGAATACAAAGATTTGGGAGGTATGAGCATTCAAGATATGGGAGGTATGGAAGGTCGCTAATCTTACATAATACCTTCTGCAAGGCTTATTCAGATGGATGTGGGGAGGCATTGGGAAGAAGTTTCAACATTAATGAGGAAGGCCACAACCACTAGGCGGAAAAAAAAAATATATGAAGCATAATTTGTCTCCATCTTTTCTCTATTCTGCCCTTTTTCACATTGTCTCAAGCTCTAATTCTATATCAAGGTCCGTTTTGTGCAAGCTCATGAGTCGTCCAACTTTTGGACGATTAGAAGAGCCCATTTTTTTTGGACTACGTGGAGCTTGTTTGGGCCTCGAGTTAGCTTAGAGAACAAATTTTGTACGATCATGGGTTGTAGGTATGGAACTTCTCGAAGCTTGTCAAAAACCTGTAAATTGATTTTGTAGGCTCATTTTTATAGGTCAGAAAACTGAAGAACAAAAGCTATTTTGAAGTATTTGTAATCGTTTTGTGATCTAGTTCAGGTTTCCATTGATCCACTCATTGTTGTTTTATATATATATATATATATATATATATATATATATATATATATATATATATATATATATATATATATATATATATATATAGAGAGAGAGAGAGAGAGAGAGAGAGAGAGAGATGAGGACGCACTACTCACTTAACTCACACATTCGCGTGCAAACTCACACGGTTCATATGCAAACTCACATACACGCTCACACGTAGGCACATATCTAATACATTACTCACACTTATACACACATCTAGTACATTACGAACACTAATACATATATAACATTAATGATTTCATTATTTTATTTATTATGCACTTTCATTCATATTTCTTTTTATTTGTTTTTCTAGTTTTTAATTCTTCACAGACTTACATAGACACACATACATAATCTTCAATTCAACACAAACACACGCACACACACAACTCTTCACTTATGCACACACATGCACATGGACACAACTTTGCAAACACATTCACACAACTATAAATACACATTCTCAACACATTTAGGCCTATGTATATATATTCACACACATAATGTCATTCATACAAACACACACATAGATAGAAATGCATATACGCATACTCATATACCCTCACACATACATATTGATATATATGCACATACAAGAGCATTATCTGTGAACACAAGATTTTACATACACATACATATAGAGTAATCACACATTCCATCCATACACATACAAACTTATACATACAAATTCATCCACGAAAATGCATAAACACATTCAAGAAAACATACGTGCATAGTCACATGCATGAACTAATCCACATACTTATTCATACATAAACACACAAGTACCCTTAGATTCATGCATACACGCATATGCATAGGCACATAGGGTAATCTCATGCAAGGTTCACATGTGTCTATATAATTATATATATATATATATATATGCATATATGATTCACATGTAAAATCATGCATAGATGTAATTAAGAAAGTTTATATATGGAGGGCTCAAATGAGGGTTCATATGGAGGGGGTCAAATGGATATTCTATCAGGGGAGCACTAGATTGTGCTCTCTGACTACACTAGACAAGATTTTTGAAATACACTTTTGATTACAAGAACACCCACGTAGGGAAAATGATACAAGAATACATAACTGATACAATATGTCCCACAACCCGGGACTAATAGGTATGGAAAACTGAACTAAAGATGATATAGGAGATCCCACAACTCAGCATCTTAAGTATGGAACAAGATATTTGGATTACAAGAACTCCCTTGTGGGAGATGAACTAGATACAAGAAAGAACTCGACAAGATCTCGTACTACGAGATTACAAGAGGACAAGACACGATGTCCAAGAACTAGACTAGACAAGATTGGAACAAGGAACAAGACAAGAACTGGAACTGGAACTTGGAGAGTACTTACTTCGCAATCACGACTCCTTGAGCTCCCAAGACTGGTATTGGCAAGATTGATTATGAATGTGGCCAACCCTTCCTTATATAGGTTTTCAAGGGTGGTTCACAAGGCGGTTGCGAGTTGATGATGTCCTCAATGATGTCAGCAAATTGATCAGGACCTCAGAGTGTCAGAATTTAGCCAATAGATAGTTGATCTTAGGGTCTTGGCATGTTCCGGATGCAATGGAAGCATTGGTTTCTCCTAATTTTGAATCAATCATGAGATATAGGATTCACATGGAATCTAAGGTTTAGGATGGTTTCCTTTGTCCATGACATCACCTCCCCCTCAAGTAACAAAATCCACGAGGAGCGGTCATGTTATCTTGTCTTGACTTCATTGGATTTCTCTTATGGAATTCTCGAACCTTGATTGGTGCTCTCTGAAGGTTTTCTGCAGGTTCCCAAGTACGATCACTGATGTCATACCCTTTCCAATGAATAACGTATTCCAATCTTCCTCGGGATATTCTAGAATCTAGAGCATGCTGATGGAGAGTGTTAATCTCCAAAAGAACAAGCTATCCTTGATCTTAGACCACCTCTATATCAAGAAGAACTTTAAAGTCCAACCAATTTAGGAAGACAAGTACCAAACTATCAAGACTTTAGCTATCTATGAAGAAGATCACTTCTTAGAAAAGTCCGCTGCACATTACTCACTCATTAACTAATCAATTGTGTAAATATTCTAATGAAACTTTGTAGAATGCGTCGCCTAAATTTTTCCCACCTCCTCCAAGTTAAAACACTTCAAAAGCTTAAGTAGATTATGAGAAATGATCCAAACCATCTACCTATGTCTGAAACTGCCTTCTTGTAGAGTCGACTTTGACACCTGCAACTTCTAATACATAGTTCTCCCAAACTAGAACCCGTTTAAGCGAATGCTTTAAGCTATAGATGGATTACCTTCCAGCTTAGATTTTGACTCCTCATTTATGTAAAACTTTACACTGTGCACTGAGATCTGATCAATTCTTTGATCATCGAGATCGTGCCTGTTTCAAAAGACACTCAACACTTTCTCACATATAGATGTTCCTATACAAAATTCTCTCAGCCTGTTTGCAATTAGACTCTTAAACGTTAACCATAGATAGATTAGCTATGGATTTAGATGTCTACAAAAGGATTTCTGATATAATCAAACACAAAAGGAGAACTGAAGAAAAGTTCGATGCGCAATTCTCTGAATATTCTTTCTATTCAACTCATCATACATCTGATGGATGATACACACAATACTCATAATCTATTCTTCTCTATCTCATCTATATTTCATCTTTCTCTACTAATACGAAAATATACACGTATATATATATATATACATATGAGTATTGATTCGTCATTATTTCAAGTATTTTGAAGTATTTACAAAACTAATGTACATATGTTTATAGAACTTTTCTTCATGAACCTTCACTTCATTTCATGAAGTTAGACTTCAATCTTTTCTTCATATCTTCATTCCTAAGCTTCATATAATCACCAATTGTTGATTGTCTTACTCCAACAGCTCCCCCTGAATCATGAATTGTGATTACGTACATCTTCTTTATTCCTGCCATATCTTTAAACCTCTGCAACTTTGGTCCATCCAAGCTCTTTGTCATCATATCTGCAAGTTGATTTTTTGTAGGAGTATGTATAACTTCTTTTTCTTTATCAACAACCTTCTCTCTTAAAAAATGATATTGAATCTCAATATGTTTAGTTCTAGCATGGAATATAGGATTTGCTGCCAAATATAAAGAACTCATATTGTCTCGACAAATGATAGGAGTACTCTGAACAATATCAAAACTCTTCATAAGAGTCTTTAACCATACTACTTCCTTTGCAGCTTCTACCATGCCTTTGTATTCTGCTTCTATAGATGATAAAGGAACTGTATGTTGCTTCTTAGAGCACCATGAGATTAGCTTATCTCCCACACAACACAAGTATCCATGTGTTGATCTTCTATCATCAGAATTACCTGCCCAATCTGCATCACTATATATTTTGACTCTTGTATCTGAAGTAAATCCATAGTACAAAACTTCTTTAAGTGTGCCCTTGATGTACCTAAGTACTCTTCGTCCTGCAATCCAATGTTCCTTTCTAGGACAATGCATGAACTGAGATAAAACTCCAACTGCATATGATAAATCAGGCCTTGTTAATGTAGCATAAATCAAGCTACCCACCAAACTCTGATAAAGCTTCATATCTTTGAATTCTTCTCCTCCATATCTACTCAATCTATGATTCACCTCCATTGAAGTTGGTGCTATCCTGCAATCTTCCATTTTAAATTTGGTTAGCAAATTTTTCAGATACCTTCCTTGAGTTACATATACTCCATGTTTTGAGTACATGAAATCTCCATTCCCAAAAAGAATGACAAATTTCCCAAATCATTGATTTTGAATTCTTTCTCCATGTGCTTCTTAATCATGTGTATACCTTTGCCATCTGTTCCTATAAGTATTATGTCATCAACATAAATACAAACACAAATAAATCCATCCTCACTTGCTTTGACAAGAAAGCTATTATCTGCCTTTGATGCTTGAAATCCAAGTTCCTTTAAGAACTTTACAAGCCTATAAGTCCCTACCCTTGGGGCCTGCTTCAACCCATACAAAGCTCTCTTGAGCTTACACACATGATTTGGATACACTTGATCTTTGAAACCATCTGGTTGTTCCATGTAGACTTCATCTGAAATATAACCATTCAAAAATGCATTCTTCACATCTATTTGAGATAATTTCCAACCTTTGCAAGCAACAATTGCTATAAGAGTCCTTATGATTGTCATCTTTGCAACAGGACTATAACTTTCATCATAGTCCACACCATATGTCTGTGCATATCCCTTTACAACAAGCCTCACTTTGTACCTAGATACACTTCCATCTGCAAACCTTTTTGTTTTATAGACCCATCTAAATCCAATGATCTTCTAACTATTTGGTTTAGGAACCAAATCCCATGTCTCATTTTCCATTAATGCATCATATTCTTCCTACATAGCTTTTTCTCAATTCTTCTTTCCTTTGGCTTCATCATATGTAGATGGATCTTCATCTGCTTTTAACATATAAGCATAATCTTTAGTAGTCAAGAATGAAGTATCATAGCTATACCTTGTAGGTTGCCATTTGTGCCTAGATGACCATCTGAGTTCTCCACTTCTTCAAGTTTCTGGTTCATCATATTCTGGATCAAACATTGGCCTTTCTTCTACTTCAACTTGTTCTTCATTACTCTCTTCTTCATCATATATTTGAACCCTTGTTTTACCTTTCTTCTGATTTAAAATATATTCATCACCTGCATGAACATTAAGTGTACCTGCATACCAAGTACCTTGCTCATCAAATGTAACATCCTTTGACACAAGGAATTGTTTTGTGGATGGACTCCACAACATATAACCCATCTGCTTGTCATCATAGCCAATGAATACATACTTCTCTACTTTAGGTTCCAATTTATGCCTCAATTGAGATGGCACATATGTATATGCCAAACATCCAAATATTTTACAATGATCCAATGTAGGTCTCTTACCCCACCAAGCTTCATATGGTGTCATACCCTGCAAGGCTTTACATGGTAACCTATTGACCAAATATTTGGCTGTGTTTACAGCCTCAGCCCACAAATAATTAGGACAATTTTTCTCCTTCATCATTGATCTTGCAAAATCAACAAGAGTTCTGTTTCTTCTCTCTGCTACCCCATTTTGTTGAGGAGAGTACCTGCAAGTTAACTCTCTCTTTATACTTGCATTCCACAAATAATCACTGAATTCATTTGAGAAATACTCTCCCCCTCCATCTGACCTTAACCTCTTCAATTTTTGTCCTATAATCCTTTCTGCATATGCATGATAGTGTTTAAACACTTCTAACTTGTCTTTGATCACATAGATTGTAATCCACCTAGTAGCATCATCAACATATATGACATAATATCTTGAACCATTTATACTGAAGTCCTTTGAAGGACCCCACACATCTGTATGTACCAATTCAAGTCTTTCTGAATACATAAAACCATGCTTAGAATAAGATTGCTTGTGAGCCTTACCTTATTGGCATGCCTCACATCTGTATGTCATATGTTGACCTGCAACATTAGGCAACCCAAGTACTAAACCATTCTTAACCATATATTTGATACCTCTTTCATTAAAGTGTCCAAGTCTTTTATGCCAAAGATCCAATTCAGACACCTTTTGCTCTCCATATGTGAACATAGCATGTCCAATATTACCTTGTATCTTTAATGTGAAGAGCCTTCCTTCATACAAAATTCTCTCAGCCTGTTTGCAATTAGACTCTTAAACTTTAACCATAGATAGAATAGCTGTGAATTTAGATTTCTACAAAAGGATTTCTGATATAATCAAACATAGAAGGAGAACTAAAGAAAAGATCGACATGCAATTCTCTGAACATTCTTTCTATTCAACTCATCATACATCTGATGGATGATACACACAATACTCATAATCTATTCTTCTCTATCTCATCTATATTTCATCTTTCTCTACTAATATGACCATACACACACACACACATATATATATATATATATATATATATATACACACACACACACATGAGTATTGATTCGTCATTACTTCAAGTATTTTGAAGTATTTACAAAACTAATGTACATATGTTTATAAAACTTTTCTTCCTGAACCTTCACTTCATTTCATGAAGTTAGACTTCAATCTTTTCTTCATATCTTCATTCCTAAGCTTCATATAATCACCAATTGTTGATTGTCTTGCTCCAACACATGCTCGACTTCAAATTCTTCATGATCATCAATCTCGATAGGTGGTGAAGGACTAGGTCGTCGATTGTCGGGCAACGAGGCTTACTTAGACTCAGTCATTGTTTATCCTACGTTAATTCAGGCCTTTTGCTTTTGCGAAAAGGTAGCCAACCCACCCTTCTATCAAGGCTTGAGATTTGGATGAACATCCCAGCTATTGGCAGTCAAGGAAAGATTGCAACGATCTCTTTTTTTGTTGTCCACTCCATCGAGGTTAAATTTCTCATCATTAGTTTAGTTGCACGGGTCGTTCTGCAAATATTGCTTATGACTAATAGATCACGCTGGGGAATAATTAAACAAAAAAGCTCATTCTGCTTTCTTTTATTCTTGTTCTGTTTTTTGTGAAGAGATCTGTTCTTAATATCCATGGGAGCTTGTGAGAAGGTGAAAGCTTCTTAGAGAGTGAAAATGTCCATTGCACCTGCAATTCTAAACAAACAAGCTTCACTCTACGATGAAGCTCCGTAGTTTGTTTTGCGGGGAATGGTTTTGACTTTGAGAACCCCTTTCTTTTTGGTAGCTATTTGTTCTAATTGCTCCTCATGACACCAGAGAACCTTGGTAATTGGGATTTTAGGATGCAGCCATATCTATGATGTAAGGAATAATTGACCCGCATCACGATATTCCGGTCTTCTTAATCATTATTTTGATCTTTGTATTATGGATATTGATCCGCACTTTATGGCATCTCCATTATTGAAGAAACCCCATTCCTTCAAAAATGGTTCATGGAACTACTATAGAGATCATTTGGACCATTCTTCCGAGTTTCATTTCGATGTTTATTGCTATACCATCCTTTGAGTCGAGTTCTTTCTTGTATCTAGTTCATCTCCCAGAAGGGAGTTCTTGTAATCCAGATATCTTGTCCCATACTTACAATCCCGGGTTGTGGGATCTCCTATATCATCTTTAGTCCATTTTTCCATACCTATCAGTCCGGATTGTGGGACGTATTGTATCAGTTATGTATTCTTGTATCATTTTCCCTACATGGGTGTCCTTGTAATCAGAAGTGTATTTCGAAAATCTTGTCTAGCGTAGTCAGAGAGCACAATCTAGTGCTCCCCTGACATTTTGGCAAGACTGATTATAAATGTGGCCAACCCTTCCTTATATAGGTTTTCAAAGGCAGTTCCCAAGGCGGTTGCGAGTTGATGATGTCATCAATGATGTCAACAAATCGATGAGGACCTCAGAATGTCAAAATTTAGCAAATAGACATTCGATCTTAGGGTTTTGGCATGTTCTGGATGCAATGGAAGCATTGGTTTCTCCTAATTCTGAAACAATCATGAGATATAGGATTCACATGGAATCTAAGGTTTAGGATGGTTTCCTTTGTCCATGACATATTCCTCTTTTTGTTCAAGTGAAGGTTTAAGGAAGGAGATCAAAAAATCACATTGAACATATTTTAAGAGGTTTAGAGATCACCAATTTTTTTCAGAGATTTTAATTTTTCTTAATGTAAGTCAAAGTGGAAAAGCCCTTCTGAGAGCATTGGAATTGGGTTGTGGCCAAGCTTGACACTAAATTATCCTACTAGAAGGGCATGCAATTGAACCTCTTCAAGCATGTTATGCGGATCAACACTTTCCTTATTTCTTCTATTATTTATTTTTTAGCATGTTGGAGATCGAAAGACAAAAAAATAGTGACGTGAAAAGTACTTGTACAAATTTCCTCTAGATTTGTAATACACATAGGAGGGGTGTGCATAAAATTAAGTGGGCCTTGTGTCATGACTACAAAGTTTTGCGTGGACTAGGCATTCAAGAAGTGGGAGGTATGGCAGATATATTGTTTTCAAAGTGTCTCATCAATTCATGGTGCAATGTGGAAGATTCTTTGGCAAATGTAATTCTTAGAAACAAATCCTGCCTTATGCTTTAGGGAATCCTTACGTGGAAGGATCACAATTTGCTCACCTTGATGTTTTCTCAATGTTGGGTGACCTCGAAAGGCTCCAATCTTGTTTGCTCCATATGGAAGAGTTTGAAAAATCTGAAATCGTATATCAAAGTTAACCATGATTTGGAAATGGACAATGGGGATCAGGAAAAATGAGTATATTTGGTTTCCTATTAGGGGAATCAAATAATTTGAATACAAAGACTTCCAAATAGCAAAGAAGCTATGGATCAAATATTTTAGCAAGTGGAAAGATTTCTAAAAGCATGAGTGAGGCCAATGAATAACAAATTAAGGACATAGACCCTCCTACAAGAGTTGACTATGATGGTCGGTGCCTTCTTTAGACACAGAGTCAACTCTTGAGACATTTCAAAGGCTCCTCTCCTTCTTGAAAATGACCTACCCAAGATTGAAGGATCAAGATGTGTTAAAAAATAAGGAAGCAAGGTCATATATATTTTTACAAAAAAGGATTTTATTCAAATGGAAGCATTTACTTCGGCAAGTAGTGGAGGTCAAAAGAGAATCAAATAAAAAAAACATGAACTAGAAGAGAAGTGGATACTCAAATAGTGGAATAGTTATAGAGAAGAGCTCTCAAAATCATCAAGAGAGTTTTTGGTCACTTGGCTATAAAAGATGCAAGGGAGGACACTCAAATATAAAGGAAGACGGCGTGGAAGTCCCCTTGTAGGAAGTTCATTTGGTTTGAGTCATTTCCTTCTCTTCACTCTCATAGACTATGTCCAGCCGCATACCAATTTTTAGGTAGCCTGATTGTGAGAGTCATATCTCTCAATATATGTATCCATCTTTTGAGTTTAGACATTTGTTGGAAATTTTATTTTTCGTACTTCCTCTATCTAGAATAGTTTGATCAAATTCTTTATGTTCTATGAGGTATTCAATATTTTAGTGAAGTCCAGTTTTTAGCCTAACTGAGTGGATATGAAGCCTATTTTGAGACAAAGAGTTTCCAAACCAAGACTACTCCAAATTGAGTGTTTGATAGCTCATTTGAAAGCTATAAGTGTCTAATGAGAGTGACCAAAGTTTCAAGTTCATTGTATTTTTCTTTCCGCTACGAATAGGAGAGGAATTCTCCAACATTTGTATCAGAGCATTGGAGCTTGAAGAGGCAAAGTATCGGAGTTGGAGTAAAGCAAAAGAAAAGCTACAAATAAAGGGGGAGCTTTGTAAAATTAAGCGAGAGCGCCAAAACATACCTGAGGTAAACTTCAAACTTGGAAGTCTTCAATGGCTGGTTTAGTACAACAAGTTGAGAAGTTAGATAAAGATGATTTTTAGTCTTGGAGGTATAGAATTACAAATTACCTTAAAGGTAAAGGTTTATGGAGTCTATTTACTAGAGATGATCCACAACCGGTGGACCTTCAAGATCGGAACATTACTCCAGCACAAAGGAGACAATTTGCTGATTGGGAGGAGATGAATCGAAGGGTGATGTTCCTCATTTCACAAGTTATTTCTAACACTATGATTGGTCATGTGCAAAGCTTACAGACAGCCAAGGAAGTTTTGGAAGCATTGGAGAAGGTGTATGCTACCTCAACAAGGTCTCAGAGGATGCAACTCAAGAACGAGCTCAACAACATGAAGAAAAGCTCAAACCAAAGCATTCGTGAGTATACATTGAAGATCAAGGAGCTTTGAGATCAGCTAGCATCAATTGAATGCAAGATAGAAGAGGAAGACATCGTCCAAACAACCCTCAATGGATTGAATAGTGAAAAGAAGTGGAAGCCCCTCATCACAAACATTCTTTATAGAGACCCTCTACCAACATTCGATGATATTATACCAAATCTTGTGGCTGAAGAAGCTGCTCAACAAGGAGAAGGCAACAAAGGTAAGGACAGCCATAATCAAATGTTATGTGCAGGTTGAGGTAGAGGAAGAAACTCAAGAGCAAGCTCGAGAGGAAGAAGAAGAATCTACAACAGCACGAATTCTAACCAACACAACTCGGAGGACAACAAGAACAATGCAAATGACAACACACATGGAAGAGGTCGAGGAAGAAATAGAGGAAGAGGTCGAGGTTTATACAATCCTCATAAAGGTATAACATGTTATCATTGTGGTAAACTAGAACATTATGCAAATGATTGTTGGCAAAAGAATGGAAGGCTGAATGGAGGCAACCAAAGGAGCCAAAATAATTATGTGAGTACATTAAGTGAAGGAGACAAGAAAACCATGCTTGCCATGAAGCATGAGTACAATAGCCCGAGAAGTGATGATAAAAAATGGTTTATAGATTCAGGTTGCAGCAACCATATGACATGCCATGGAGATTTATTCACAAAGCTACAAGCTCCAAGTGGAAAGGGATGTGTGGAGACCAGTGATGAAACTCAACACACAATTGAGCATGTTGGAGATATCAAGCTTGGAGACAAGAAGGTATTGACTGATGTTCTTCATGTTCCTACTATTGCAAAGAATTTGATTTTAGTAGGACAAATGGTAGAGAAAGGACATCATGTTATCTTCAATGAAAAAGACTGCTTTATAAAGAATCCAAAAGAAGGATTCAATGTCATTGCTCAAGGAAGGAAAGAAGGTAGGATGTTCACTTTGAACATTCAACAATCACATGGAAAGGTGATGCATATTCAGTTTGGAAACAAGAGGATTTCTGAAATCAATTTGTGGCACAAAAGGTTTGGACATATCAACATTCCCAAGATCAAGGACATGAGCAACCATGAAGTGGTAAGAGGTCTTCCAAGATTTAATGATGCTAGACTACACGAGTTTTTTGAAGCATGTCAACTAGGAAAGAAAACTCGACAACCATTCAAGAAAAGCAATTATGTGGCAAGGAATGTCCTAGACTTGATACAAACAAATGTATGGGGACCATCACAACAACCATCAGTGGCTGGTAATAGATATTTTGTCACTTTTATTGATGATCATTCAAGAAAAGTATGGATGTTCTGCATAAAACAAAAATCAAATGTATTCTCCATGTTCAAGAGATTTAAAGCACATGTAGAAAAGGAACCAGGACACTACATAAAGACCTTGAGGTCTGATGGAGGAGGATAATATTTCTCCGAAAAATTTTTAGATTTTCTTTATGAAAATGGCATCCAACAACAACTTACATGTAGGTACATGCCTCAACAAAATGGAATAGCTGAAAGGAAAAATAGACAAATCACAGAAGTTGCAAGATGCATGCTCAACGAGATGAAGGTGCCACTAAACTATTGGACTGAAGTAGCTAGTACGGCTATTTATTTGATGAAGAAGTGCACAATGGCTGGAGTGCATAATTTAACTCCCAAGGAGGTTTATTCCGGTAAGAAACCTAACCTTACAAATCTCAAAGTTTTTGGATATGTGTGTTATGTTCACATCCCTCAAGAACTAAGGAAAAAGATGGAGGCAAAGTCGGAAAAATGTATTTTCATTGGAGCAAAGGGGATACAGGTGCTACAATCCAGTGACAAAGGAGCTACGAGTCTCACGAGATGTGGTATTTGATGAGATAAGACCATGGTTTGAAGAGAAAGGGAAAGAGAAGATTCTTGAAGAAGATTGCAAAGATGATGGAGGTGCTGTCCAAGAAGAATTTTAGCAAACAAGCACTCAAATGTCATGTCGAGAAGCTTCTACATCACATGGAGAAAGATCAAGATGGAAGGGGAGACAAAGGAGTCATTTCTCATCACCATTATCAGGTTATGAAAGATTTGAAGCTGAAAGTGCTTCCCAAAATAGTGATTCAAATGCAAGTGAAGAAGAGTATGAAGAGGTGATTACAGCAAAGGTAAAGTTGAACCCGTTGAAAAAGCAATATTCAAAAGGAAATGAAAGGAGGTCTTCAAAAGCAAGGTATCCAATTCAAAGGCTGAGCTATGATAGTTTTACTGCAAAGAATTTTGCATATATGACACAAGTGGTCAAAGACAAAGAACCAGATGCATATGAAGAAGCATGTACAAAAAGATAATGGCGAGAAACTATGCAAGAAGAGATAAAAGCTCTCAAGGACAATCACACATGGGAGCTAGTTCCAAAGGCTGAATGTATGAAGATTGTTCCAAATAAATGGGTGTCTAAAATAAAGAGAAATGCTGTGTTGTCAGATCATTCATCAAGTAGTCAGAAGTGTGAAAAAGTAGGTCAAGAAGTTATTTTTAAAGTTAACTAAAAGCAACTTTAAAAATAAAGCAAACTCACTTAAAATAAAGCTAAAAACATGCGATCTAGCTTTTGGCAACAAAAATCAGCTTTATTATGTGAGTTTTTTGCAAGAGCTTTGGAAGGCTATAAAAGAAAGGCCTTGGGTCACTTTTAGAACATCCTACACCAATTGGCAATGCCACTTTTTGGTCCCTCATTAGAGGTGGTGTTCTATCACTCATGGGGCAGCCATGGTTCACTCTAGGAGCATGTTGAGGAGTAGCTATGGAGTTCTTCTTGGAGAAGAGTGTGCTCACACCCTTTCTTATGGAGAGGACTTGCCCATCAGCAGCTTGGTGGTGTGGATCAACCATCTACATAATGTATTTGAAGATTGTCTTCTACATGAAGATTTCGGTGTACTTCAAAGACATTGGATGGAGGTTAACATAAGATTTGCATCTTATGTTAAGAATTCAGGTACTTATTCTCTTTATGCACATAGGTACTACTTGGAGTTTATGGAGGCAGTGACATCCATATCAAGAGGATTCCTATTTGGCATACATAAAGGAGAATCAATACATGCATGCTACATGCATTCAGATGAGATGTTAGAGAAGGTGTTTCCACATGAGTATGAGGATTTCTGTCGGCAACATGTTAGCATTCTTATCTAATTCTATAAGTATGTGATCTATCACACACACATCTGATTTAGGGTCTTCCATAGCCTAAAATCAGATTAGGGATTTTTGAATATCTATTTCAAACTGATCTTTCCTCTTTCTGTCACTCATATACACTCTTCTACAACCTATAATGTCATACATCTCATACATATTCAGATTTCTATCGTTGCATCTGAATATTCGTGTAAATTCTAAACATTCACTCATTCATCTATTTTTGTTCACATAGAGTGGTTGAGAGTTTTGCTCCCATGTTGTAAATTGACATTTGTATATATGATAGTGTGAGTAAGCAGTGGCTTATGTAACACTTTACACATGTCGTCTAATCTTTCTCTATCTTTGTCTCATCATTGTATGATTAAGTGTGGTATGTTCATGTTTTGTCAATATTGGAAGATTGTTGGAATCTTTGTTGTAGATCCTGGACCCATGGAACTATGGACTGTGGTATTAGTTATGGGCCTACTAAATTTTTGACATTTGGTATTAGAGCAATCAGGCTCTCAGATTCCTAGGTTCCCAGACTCCCAGGTTTAATACATATGATTTAAGAGTATCTTCTAACATTTGACATTTGACATACACACTTAATCTAGATGAGTAGAGATTTTGAATTAGAAAAATTTATTCACATGTTTATTTATCAGTGTGGAGTATGAAGTTGATGATTTGTTAGCAGCTGAATAATTTTGGAAGAGTATGAAAATATTTTACAGAACTATTGTTTGAAGACCAAGACTTGATGAAGAGAAGGCTACTTCAAATTCAAGGAAGAACAATGGTTTGGAGAAGATGAAGTAACCAAATCAACATCAAATCAAAGGTATTAATTTCTACTCTCAGATTATCATTTGCAGGTCATATCTTAGAAGAGCAGTTATGAAAAGATTTGACGGGTTCAAGAAGTGCTTTTTTGAAAGTAAAAGCATTTGCTACATCAAAATTGTCAAGAACAAGAAGATGAGATGAGTTTTGATATATCTCTTTCATGGCAAGAAAGCTCATCTAAGAAGAAAAATTTGGAGATCAGATCAGTTTTGTTTTCAGCCAATTTTGTGTAATAAGTTGGTTAGAAGTTTTTTGATCACATTGTGTGCACTAGAAAGGTAATTCAGCATTCAACCAAAAGGTTGGTGAATTCAATCATATTAGTCACATTTGAAGCAGATTTTTTATTCATAAATATGAGGAGATGGTAAAAAATGATTCTGTATTCACTTCCATTTATATACCATATTTGTTTTGTCTCTTACTCTTAGCACTAGAGGAAGAGAAAAGTTCATTTGAAGAAGTCAAGAGTACTTGCTACTTGAAGATGAAGAGAACAAAAGGTATGGAAGAGAACTTTAAAGATATTGACATATTCAGGAATATGCTTCTCATGAAGATGTAGAAGAAGAAAGTCTACGATTTCCAAAGGGAAAGTAAGACTTCCTTTTCTCTTATATTTTCCATATAGTTTTCCTACTTTTATCCTCTACATCCAAAGCCAAGTCTATGAGAACATCTTATGTGAAGAAGATAGTTTAAAGAAGAAGCAGTTGCTTGTTTTGCACTATACTTGGTCATGTTTTAGTAGGTTTTGACAAAGAATTGCATTGAGAGAAAGAAAAGCAACAGATATATGTTTTGACTCATATGTGTATGAGTTATGTTTTAGTAGAAGATTTTGAGCAGGCAGCTTATATGTTCCCTCAAAGAATTCTTGGAGTGTTAATATAGAGCTACTAATATATGACAAGTTGTAGAGAAATATTTTTCTTCTTTACCTAACTCTTGATGTAAAAGAGTATTTGTAGCAGATGTTGGAGACTTGAAGTGAGGTTTTGTGTTTGGAAAAGGTACCTCATATTTTGTATATTCAGTATATTCCTAACATTTAGATTTTTTTAGGATAAAAATTCAAAAAAAATAGTATTTTTAGAATTTCAATATTTTCAAAAAATTCAAAAATTTCAATATTTTGAGAAAATTCAAAAAATTCATAAAATTCAAGAAAATTATGATTTTTTGATAAACCAGTCAGTTGAAGAATCTACTTTCTATGATTGTCTAGATTTTTGGATACATGCTTGTATTCAAAAAGGTGTTCCATCAGATCCTATCACTTAATTCAGAAGTGGAGTTAGCCAAAAGAAAGTCAAACAGATACTATAAAATTTCACCCGGGTAGAATATGAAGATATGAAGCATGAACTTGCAACTTTTGGAGTTCTGAAGATGAGAGTTTGTCTACTTATGTTTCAAGTAGGAGTCACAGGTTCTTGGGAAGGATTTGGTTAAAGAAAAGTTTTACAACTTTATGTGAGAAGCATGGACACTTAGAGACATTCACGTAACAAATCAAACATTCAGCCATGAAGGTTTGATGAGAATAGATTCTACACAGGTATGTTGTTGGAGTGATCTTGTAAGATCTAGATAGATCTTGAAGATCTTGAGTATTTATAAGTCAGTTGTCTATCCTTTGTTTGAAAAGTTCTTAGCATTGGAAGAAGTAAGTCAAAGATTCAGATTCTATCAGATTTGTGTAGCAGAGAAAAAGAAGAAGATACTTGTTATGTTGCAGAAGATTATGGATCCTAAAATTTTGTTTCAAATACAGGTATTGATCACTGAAGATCAGATTTATTGAAAGAAGGACGATGTTCCAGATCTCATAAAGTCTGATATAATTTGAAGAATTTTGGATACTAGTGTTAAATCATCCAGGGGGGTGATGAAACATGAAGACTTATTTTCAGCCATATGTGAAAGAATGCAGAGTCATACATATAGGTATTCCTATATTTCCTTTGTCAGTTTCTCTTTATGTTCGTGCTTTGAAAGAAGAAGGAAGAAGAAGAATGTTTGGAGAAAGTTCCTGTTAGGTGTTCCTGTTCAGGAGAAAGTTCCAGAGTTCTATTGCAGAGAAGCTTGATATTTCAGAGAGGTATGTTACTGATGAGATGTGCACATTTATGTTTATACCAGATTCTGAAGGAAAGAGGTACAAAGGACTTATAGATAGAACAAGGATGTAGACAAGATGACATCATAGATATGAAATTTTGCTGAGACTCATGAGTTGAGTTGAGTTGAGTTGAGTACAGTCAGAGTTGAACTGGCGGCGTTCATAATACACTAAGTTGTGAGTTGTCAGTCAAAAGTCCCAGGATTCAGTTCTTGATTTTGTTTAGTGTATCTACATGACACAGTAGAAGTACTTTGAGAAACCTTTTGTAAGGTAAATGCAAATATGTGGATCCTAGTGTATGTTTACAGGTTTGAGAAGACAAGAGATAGCAGGTTTAGAGTCAGTTTATGCTACATATGTTGTCAAGCACTTTGGATATCTAGTTTGCATATTTTCTCAGGAATTATGGTTCATATTCAGCAAGTTCAATTTTTTTTTTGAAGTTTGAAGAAAGTCAAATTTAGTTTTGAAGAAGACTTTTGAAGAAATGGTTTGAAGGTCGATTCGGGAGTACAAGTTTGAAGTTTAAGATAGTTTGGAGAATGAAGTTACATATCCAGTTCAATTTGTACCAATATGACATTGTAGGGGGGGGGATTGTTGGAAAACAATGTCACATCAGTCCAAAATCTATTTAGGGGAAACCCCTAATTTTGGTACTTAGTCAACAGGCAATCATCAGAGATCAGATATGGGAGAAAACCCTAACCCTAATTTTCTATTGATTTAGGGTTTTGACCTCATATGATAGCTCTCAGCATGAGGAGAATAAAAATGTTGTCAGATCATTCATCAAGTAGTGAGAAGTGTGAAAAAGCAGGTCAAGAAGTTATTTTTAAAGTTAGCTAAAAGCAACTTTAAAAATAAAACAAACTCACTTAAAATAAAGCTAAAAACATGTGATCCAGCTTTTGGCAATGAAAATCAGCTTTATTATGTGAGTTTTTTGCAAGAGCTTTGGAAGGCTATAAAAGAAAGGCCTTGGGTCACTTTTAGAACATCCTACACCAATTGGCAATGCCAATTTTTGGTCCCTCATTAGAGGTGGTGCTCTAGCACTCATGGGGTAGCCATGGTGCACTCTAGGAGCATGTTGAGGAGCAGCTATGGAGTTCTTCTTGGAGAAGATTGTGCTCACACTCTTGCTTATGGAGAGGACTTGCCCATCAGCAGCATGGTGGTGTGGATCAGCCATCTACATAATGTATTTGAAGATTGTCTTCTACATGAAGATTTCGATGTACTTTAAAGACATTGGATGGAGGTTAACATAAGATTTGCATCTTACATTAAGAATTCAGGTACATATTCTCTTTATGCACACAAGTACTACTTGGAGTTTATGGAGGTAGTGACATCCATATTAAGAGGAGTCCTATTCGGCATACATAAAGGAGAATCAGTATATGCATGCTACATGCATTCAGATGAGGTGTTAGAGAAGGTGTTTCCACATGAGTATGAGGATTTCTATCGGCAACATGTTAGCATTCTTTGCTAATTTTGTAAGTATGTGATCTATCACACACACATCTGATTTAGGGTCTTTCATAGCCTAAAATCGGATTAGGGTTTGTTGAATATCAGTTTCAAACTGATCTTTCTTTTTCTCACTCATATACACTCTTCTACAACCTATCAGGTCATACATCTCATACATATTCAGATTTCTATCCTTACATTTGAATATTCTTGTGAATTTTGTATATTCACTCATTCATCTATTTCTGTTCACATAGAGTGGTTGAGAGTTTTGCTCCCACGTTGTAATTTGGCATTTGTATATATGATAGTGTGAGTAAGCAATGGCTTACGTAACACTTTACACATGTCGTCTAATCTTTCTTTATCTTTGTCTCATCATTGTATGATTAAGTGTGGTATGTTCATGTTTTGTCAATATTGGAAGATTGTTGGAATTTGTGTTGTAGATCCTGGACCTATGGTATTAGTTATGGGCCTACTAAATTTCCAACAAGATTATGGTGAGCTGAAATACTTTTTAGGCATTGAGGTAGTCTATGGGAAATATGGCATCTACTTGATGCAAAGAAAGTATCTGCTAGATGTTGGAGCAGGACAATCAATAATTGGTGATTATATAAAGCCTAGAAGTGAAGAAATGAAGAAAAGATTGAAGTCCAACTTCATGGAGTAAAGAGAAGATTCAGATAGTAAAGTTCTTTAAAACATATGTACATTAGCTTTATAAATACTGAAGAATCAATACTCATATGTATATATAGATACATGTAGATGGTTGTAAGAGAAGAGTGAGATGAAGCATAGATGAATAGATGATGTTATTGGATGTATCATCCATCAGATGTATGAAGAGTTGAATAGAAAGAATGTTCAAAGAATTGTGCATCGATCTTTCCTCTAGTTCTCCTTCTGTGTTTGATTTTATCAGAAATCCTTTTGTACACATCTAAGTCCATAGTTAATCTATCTATGGTTAAAGTTTGAGAGTCCAATTACAAACAGGATGAGAGAATTTTGTGTAGGAACATCTATGTGTGAGAAAGTGCTAAGTGTCTTCTCAAACAGGCGCAGATTCGATGGTCAAAGAAATGATCAGTTCTCAGTGTGTAAAGTTTTACACAAATGAGGAGTCAAAATCTACGTTGGAAGGTAAGCCATATATGGCTAAAAGCATTTGCTTAAACGGGTTCTAGTTTGGGAGAACTATGTGTTAGAAGTTGCAGGTGTAAAAGTCGATTCTACAGGAAGGTAGTTTCAGACATAGGTGAATTGTTTGAAGCATTTCTCATAATCTACTGAAGCTTTTGAAGTGTTTTAACTTGGAGGAGGTGCACATACTCTAGGCAACACATTCTACAAAGTTTCATCAGAAACTTTACACAAATGGTTAATCAATGAGTGATTAATGTGCAGCAGACTTTTCTGTGAAATGACTTTCTTCATAGTTAGCTAATTTCTTGATAGTTTGGTGATTGTCTTCCAAAATTGGTTGAAGTTTGAAGTTATTCTTGATATAGAGGTGGTCTAACATCAAGAATAGCTTGTTTCTTTTGGAGATTAACACTCTCCATCAGTGGTATCAGAGCAAGAAGTATCAAAATTGAGGAAAGGAAGACCCCGACTGCTGTAGATATACAAATTTCACATCTTGAAGGTGCAAAAGGATAAAGTGTGGAAGAAAGACTGAAGGAAGACACATAAAGGTTATCAAAAGGATTAGAAGAAGCAACATTCGAAGCTAAGGTACATTCATTCCTTATAAGGATTAAAGATTTGATAGTACAGGTGAAAAAAGGATGGGAGATAGTCTCCAAATTGAGAAGTTGGATAGAGAGAACTATCCAGCTTGGTCTATGAGAATGGAAGCTCATCTTATGAGAAAAGATCTGATGGGATACATCACAGGAGAGGAAGAAAAGCCAGAGTTCAAAGATCCTAGTGTTCCAACTAGGGAGGAGCTTGCAGATATAAAGGTTTGGATGAAGAAGGATGCTCAAGCAAGGAGCATAATCTACATGGCAGTGAATGATTATTTGCTTCCTCATATCAGAGGACTTGAAAGTGCAAGTGACATTTGGAATGCTTTGGAAGAGCATTTCTAGAATACAACCAAATCAAGGAAAGCTTCATTATGGGCAGAGTTTACTACCTTCAAGAAGAAGGCTTCACAATCAATATCTGATTATGTGACAAAGATGAAAGACATTGCTGATTCTTTAGGTGAAGTTGATGAAGATATTGAAGAAGATAAGTTGGTAAGACAAATTCTCATAGGACTAAGAGGAGATGAGAAGTGGAAGCCTTTTATTTTGTCTACAGAACTTTCATTAGATCATTTCACTCCTGATTTGAATCAATTGTTAGGACATATGCTAACTTTTGAGAATGATATCAAAGGAGATGTTGATAAGAGTGCAGGTCATGCAATGTATTCTAAAGACAAGAAGAAAGCTAGCAAAGGAAAGCAACAATCAGTTGAAGATGAAGGTACTCCAAGTCAATCAAACTTCCTAAGAGGAAGAGGAAGTGGCAGAAGTACAAGAAGAGGCAAAAATAACAAAGATAATGTCAGAGCTTGCTGGATATGTGGTAAGACCAATCATCTATCTCATGATTGTTGGCATTATCATCAAAGCAATGGTAATTTTAATCAGAACTTTAATCAAAGAGGAAGAGGTGGCATATATCAGAGAGGAAACTTCAGAGGTAGAGGTGGTAGGAATTCTTTTGGAAGAGGTGGAGGAAGAAACATCCAAAATCAATCCTATAATAACACCTACTACAATTATGCATCAGATCAGAAAGAAGATTTGACTCTTATTATGAATGCAACATGTGAAGCCTCACATGAAGACATGAGAGTATTTTATATTGACTCAGGATGTAGCAATCATCTGAGTGGAAATATTGCTTTGATGACTGATTTAGATCATAAGGCAATCAATCACACAGTTCAAACAGGTGACAATACAAAGCACAAATTAAAGTCAATTGGTTTAGTTAAAGCCAAAGATGGAAGTACTAACTTGAGTAAGGTTCTATATGTTCCTACAATTCCAAAGAACTTGATCAGTGTAGGACAAATTGGGGAAAAAGGATATCAGGTAAGGTTCACTAATGATGGAGTTTATGCTGAAGACCCTAGTCAAGGGTATAAACAAATTGTTATAGGAAAGAAGGAAGGAACGCTCTTCACATTAAAGATACAAGGTAATGTTGGACATGCTATGTTTACATATGGAGAGCAAAAGGTGTCTGAATTGGATATTTGGCATAAAAGACTTGGACATTTTAATGAAAGAGGTATCAAAGAAATGGTTAACAATGGTTCAGTGCTTGGATTGCCTAATGTTGTAGGTCAACACATGACATACAGATGTGAAGCATGTTAGTTAGGTAAGGCTCATAAGCAATCATATAATAAGCATGGTTTTATGTATTCAGAAAGACTTGAATTGGTACATACAGATGTGTGGGGTCCTTCAAAGGACTTTATTATAAATGGTTCAAGATATTATGTCATATATGTTGATGATGCTACCAGATGGATTACAATCTATGTGATCGAAGACAAGTCAAAAGTGTTTAATACATTTAAACACTATCATGCATATGCAGAAAGAATTACAGGTCGAAAGTTGAAGAGACTAAGATCAAATGGAGGGGGAGAGTATTTCTCTAATGAGTTCAATGATTATTTGTGGAATGTAGGTATAAAGAGAGATGTTACTTGTAGGTACTCTCCTCAACAAAATGGGGTAGCAGAAAGAAGAAACAGAACTCTTGTTGAGTTTGCAAGGTCAATGATGAAGGAGAGAAATTGCCCTAATTATTTGTGGGCTGAGGCTGTGAACACAGCCACATATTTGGTAAATAGCTTACCATGTAAAGCCTTGCAGGGTATGACACCATATGAAGCTTGGTGGGGTAAGAGACCTACCTTGGATCATTGTAAAATATTTGGATGCTTGGCATATGCATATGTGCCATCACAATTGAGGCATAAATTGGAACCTAAAGCAGACACGTATGTATTCATTGGTTATGATGACAAGCAGATGGGTTATAGGTTGTGGAGTCCATCCACAAAGCAATTCCTTTTGTCTAAGGATGTTACATTTGATGAGCAAGGTACTTGGTATTAGGTACACTTAATGTTCATGCAGATGTTGAAGAAGTTTTGAATCAAAAGAAAGGTAAATCAAAGGTTCAGATATTTGATGAAGATGAGAACAATGAAGTACAGGTTGAAGTTGAAGAAGTGCCAAGGTTTGATCCAGAATGTGATGAACCAGAAACTTTAAGAAGTGGAGAAGTCAGAAGGTCATCTAGGCACAAATGGCAGCCTACAAGGTATAGCTATGATACTTCATTCTTGACTAGTAAAGATTATGCTTACATGATAAAAGCAGATGAAGATCCATCCACATATGATGAAGCCAAAGGAAAGAAGAATTGGGAAAAAGCTATGCAAGAGGAGTATGATGCATTGATGGAAAATGAGACTTGGGATTTGGTTCCTAAACCAAATAGTCAGAAGATCATTGGATGTAAATGGGTCTACAAAACAAAAATGTGTGTAGATGGAAGTATATCTAGGTACAAAGCCACGCTTGTTGTAAAGGGATATGCACAGACATATGGTGTGGACTATGATGAAACTTATAGTCCTGTTGCAAAAATGACAACCATAAGGACTCTCATAGCAATTGCTGCTTGCAAAGGTTGGAAATTATCTCAATTAAATGTGAAGAATGCATTTTTGAATGGTTTTATTTCAGATGAAGTCTACATGGAACAACCAGATGGTTTCAAAGATCGTGTATCCAAATTATGTGTGTAAGCTCAAGAGAGCTTTGTATGGGTTGAAGCAGGCCCCAAGGGCATGGAATTATAGGCTTGTAAAGTTCTTAAAGGAACTTGGATTTCAAGCTTCAAAGGCAGATAGTAGCTTGTTAGTCAAAGCAAGTGAGGATGGATTTATTTATGTTTGTATTTATGTTGATGACATAATAATTATAGGAACAAATGAGAAAGGTATACACATGATTAAGAAGTAGATGGAGAAAGAATTCAAAATCAGTGATTTGGGAAATTTGTCATTCTTTTTGGGAATGGAGATTTCATATACTCAGCATGGAGTATATGTAACTCAAGAAAGGTATATGAAAAATTTGCTAACCAAATTTAAAGGGGAAGATTGTAGGATAGCACCAACTCCAATGGAAGTGAATCATAGATTGACTAGATATGGAGGAGAGGAATTCAAAGATATGAAGCTCTATCAGAGTTTGGTGGGTAGCTTGATTTATGCTACATCAACAAGACCTGACTTATCATATGCTACATGTTCCAAACTTCACTTCTTCACATTTACACATGTAAATGTTCTTACTCTCAATTCTCTCAGCCCGATCATAATTAGGATCTGAAATCTTGTACAGAGGTCAATCAACTATAGACTTAAACTTGTACTATACAAGAGAATTTCTTAAAAGGTTAAACATAGAAGGAGTAACTAGCAAAAGATCGGGCGTAATTTTTTCTTCTTCTCTGAACATTTTTACATATGAATGATGAGAGAGATCTTCTACACTTCTAAAGTGTCTAATGACTCTTACAGACTCTAATTCTTCATATCTCATGCTCTCTCATACTTGCCCCGACTTTCTACTTGTATATATAGGCATATATGTACAAGCTCATGACCATTACAAAAGGTATATGTGAGCTAACTACAAGTTTAATGTATGTATGTATACAATTCTTCATTTTCTGAATGTGCACTATCTTCAAGCTTCATAGGCTAATATTTTCTTCAATCTTTGACTTCAATCCTTCATCCAAAACATCAATTGATGGTTGTCATGCACCAACAGTGAAGCTATGTGGATTAAGAAGCTTTTGGTTTCTCTTGATCTGCACGTAGAGACCATTCCAATTTATGGTGACAACATGTCAATCATTCACTTGACAAACAATCTAATGTTTCATGCATGAAGTAAGCACATAGAAGTGCATTATCATTATGTTTGAGAAAAAGTTTTGAGCAAGGATGTGGATATAAAGTTCATTAGAGCTAATGACTAGGTCGTAGACATATTTACAAAGTCCTTAGATGCTTCTAAGCTAAAGAGGTTCAAGGATGAAATCAACTTGCAGGATATGGCTGAAGGTGCAAGCTCACATGTGATCTTGAGGGGGAGTGTTACAAAATAAGGAAGCAACGTCGTATATATTTTTGCAAAAAAGGATTTTCTTCAAATGGAAGTATAATTGGCCACACCCTAATTTCTGTCTCTTATACCTCCCATACATTTAAACGTGTGGAAAGTCAATAAATGATACCCTTACATTTGAGAAATCCTTTTCCTTCTTTCACTATCATTTCTCTTTCAAGAGAATTAATGTAGTGATGTGCATGATTGAACTTATACACGATGTGGAGCAAGCTTGACCATAAGGAAGGGTACCAAAGTATGCTAGGACTCTCACGTTGTCTGAATTCCAACACAAGAGATACATTCTTCCACGGTCGTAGCACATAAAAATAATCAATTGTTATGTTCGTTCACTTTCTATTTCTGTTTCTCTAGTAACTTTGTAATCTGACATGGAAGGTTAACCATTGGGTGACCCGAATGGACTGGCGCCCCCGTTTGGGTCACCCAATGGCTAAAAAAATATATTTTTTATCTACATTGGCGCTGCGATGACCACCGGATGATTCAACGGTTCATTTTGTATATTATGTATATGACGTGAGGAATGCATCAAAGCATATCGATGAGTAGAAAGCGCTGGTGTGACGTATCCTCTTGCAGCCCAGTCGTGTATGTATCATAGCACACATGCACAATTATGATCACAATCAAGGCACAGTACAAAACTACAAATCTTTTGTTCATTTTTTATAATGATGCATACATATAATGTATCATAGCAGACATGTACATTCATAGTCAGAAGATTAAGAAGATTAATCGAACGGATATGCATAGCACTTTCGGTATATATTTCTCATGAAAATAGATTCGTAGGTTGTCTTATTACCTCCTAAAATCATAAGCGATAGATCTTGCATTTAATACATATTATTTTGCGTTTAAAACATATGTTTTGATTGTTATGAGGTTAAAAAACGTCTACCATTTTAATTTCAAATAATACATATTTTTTTCTATTACATACTTACTTATCAATTACTACACTTACTTATCAATTACTACACAAACGTCTCGTCATTTCAAAGCGTTGGAAAACAATAATTAAACTTTTGAGTTTTAAGTGATATTGCAAATCAATATATGGAATCATATATTTTTGTTATTATTAACATTATATGGCTTATGTTTAGTGAATGTAAGCCTTTAGCTTGACGTATTAGATAGGACCGATTGATGGAGTATCGCATTTTTATCCTTGAAATGCAAATGGTGATTTTACTAAAGTCACAGATATTTAAACACAATGAAACTCATAGGCACATTAATAACCATCATTTTTTCTAGGCTACCGAAAAGACATGGGGTTTAATTTTGACGTTTACGTTTCCATTTACAAATTTGAGGCCTTAAAATCATATCCAAGCACTGTTGAAAGTTTGTTATGTTTATCTTATGCTTTTGATTTATTTGATCTATAGAATTTTAAGTTACCCAAGTTAATAAGTATACGTGAATAGTTGGGTTGACATGTGCCCTTAATTCTGGGCATCAGAAGTTGGGTGACTGTTATGCATGTGCCTATAATTCCGACGACCCGAGTTCACCAGATCTATGTTGCATGTGCCCCTAGTCTCCATTCAATGACCCAAAAAGTGAAATCCGGCCACCCAAAGAAAATTACATCGACATGCTCTACCATCGATTGCAGGCTTCTCTCTCTCTCTCAAAGTCTGGCTACCCAAATCCGGCCATAAAGTATGAACAAGAACTCTCTCTTTCTAAGTACGCGTCTGTAAAGTATGAACAAGAAGATGAAACATAACTGAACAGAAATGAACAAGGAGCGTACCTGGAAAGAAGATCCACACAGGAGATCCACGGGGTGGGGAGAAAACAAATGAATTTGCACTTATTTATAGGCCTCCCTAGGACTTCCTTCTAGAACGTTCTAACCTCCTCAGTTAAGTTTCTATTTTTGGTGGTCTTTTAATTTTTTCCTAGACTAAGGGTTTCATTAAACACTATATGGTCATCAATTAATTAATTTTTAAGGGTTTGACCTAGGGTAAACACCAATTACAAGGGTCCAACCTAGGGTTTTTGATCGAAGAATTTAGGGGTTTGCCCACAATTAAGTCAAGCATGTCATATTGAGGGTTTATTTTATAGTAACAACCAAAAATCCTGGGGTTTCTAAGGGTCAAGGCACAATTTTCATGGGATAAGGTCATGTTTTCAGGGGTTTTTAAGGGTCAAACCTAGGGGTTTATGGGTCAAAAGTTAGCTATTTACACACATAAGTCTAACGTACATATTTAACATGGGTTTACGTCTCAAAATCAATCAAATTGGCCAAAACATGCACATATATACCCCTTTCTCAGTCAAAACACCATACAAAACTCATAAAATCAATGAACTTTTGAAAAAAAATCATGCACACTTCCATGAGGGATTTCATCATGACAACATGACCATGAAGCAAGGTAAAGTAGATGAACATGTATTGTATATAGTCCATGAAGCAAGGTAAAGTAGATGAACATGTATTCTATATAGACTTATGTTTCTCAATTTATTTGGCAAGAATTGTAGCTCTACTCTTAGATTTGGAATATCCAAGGAATAGACATGAAGTCCAAACAAGATATGCGATAAGACATCACATGGAGAAGATAGGCAATGTGAAGTCTTCACATCATAACATGAACCTATTGAGCAAGGTACTTTATGTTCCAACTATCACCAAAAACCTCATAAGTGTAGGTCAAATTGTTGAACAAGGATCGCAGGTCATATTCACAAAGAATGGAACATTTTTTGAGAATCCACATCAAGGATTCAAGAGGATAGAAAGAGGAGAAAATTCACGTATATTATTTACATTTAAACTCCAAGACACTAGAAACATTGCATTGTTCAGTTATGATAGCCAAAATCTATCAAAGTTGAGAATTTGGCACAAAAGGTTAGATGACATTGAAAGAGCTATGAAGCAAATCAATAGGGATCAGATTGTAAATTCTCTACCAAATATCTCCAAACAACACATTATCTACAAATGTAGTTCTTATCAATTTGGTAAGTAGTTATTTATTTTGATGCAAACATTTGGAAACGATGCTCCAAAGGACTTGGTTGATCTAAATGATTCTTTATGAAGCTAATAAGTTCTATTAAACATCCCTAATGTTAGATTGGTAGGTGTAGAGCAAGTTTTATGCAACACCTGCTCATCTCTGGAACCCATATCACCATCTCCTCACTGTGGTATTAGATTAACAACAAATCAACATGGCAGATGGATTTCCTTCATCCATATAAAAATTATATCGAGGTAACTACTCATCTTGGTCACTTATAATAGAATATTTGCTTCAAGGTAAAATCCTCTATGGTTACATATCTGGAGATGAGACGATGCCAATCCAACCAACTCAAGAAGAACAAGGGAGGTTAAACACATGGTGCTCAAAGGATGCTCTAGCAAGGTTATACATTTTAAATGCAATCTCTGATTTTTTTTACTTCGACACATGAGGAGATACGATACTTCACAAAAGACTTGGAATGCTCTTGAAGAATTCTTCTAATAAAGTACTAAGTCAAGGAAGAATCAACTCTAGATGGAATTCACCACACTGAAGAAGATGTGAAAGCAAAGTGTGATTGATTTCATCACTAAAATGAAAGGCATAGGAGACCAATGTGGAAACATAGGAGAAATCATTGATGAAGAGCCGATAGTAAGACAAGTGATCAATGAAATAAAGAGAGATGAAAAATGGGAGGCTTTCACCACAATCATGTTTCAACACCCTCATGGGATAATTTTTCACACATGAGGCAGAGCTTATGAATAATGGATAAAACTCAAACGACAATCAATCCTCTATAGGTCAGATTCAAAAAGAATGGAGCAATTTTTGAGGATACACATCAATGATTCAGGAGGATAGAAAGAGGAGAAAAGTTAGTATATTATTTACATATGAATCCAAGATACCAAAAACATTGGATTTCTTTCAAATATGGTAGCCAAAATCTATCAGAGTCGGGGATTTGGCACAAAAGGTTAGCTCACATAGATGAGAAAGCTGTGAAGAAAATCAATAGGGATCAAAGTGTAATTGGTCTACCAAAAATTTCCAAACAACACATTATCTAAAAATGTAGTGCTTGTTAGTTTGGTAAGTTAGATAAGCAAGCATTCACAAAAAAAGGGATACAGTCATGGAGACCTATTGGAGTTAGTCCATACAGATGTTTGAGACCAAGCAAGGAGACTTCAATCTCTGGATTCAGGTATTATATGTCATTTATGGATGATTGTAGTAGATGGACAATAGTATAATTTATGAAACATGAAGATGAAGTGTTTTCATGTTTCAAGAAATATCTAGCACTTGTAGGAAATCAAACAGGGAAAACTTTGAAGAGACTAAGTTCAGATGGAGGGGGAGAATATTTCTCCCATGATTTTGATTCTTATCTCCAAGATAGAGGAATCAAAAGAGATATTACTACCAGGTATACTCTAGAGAAAAATGGAGTGGTAGAGAGAATTAATAGGACAATTGTGGAGGCTACAAGGTCAATGCTAAATGAGAAGAAGTTACCAAACTACTTGTGGGCAGAGGCTGTATCCACAACCACATACCTGATCAATAGACTCCCATCAAAAGCATTGGAGGGGATGAAACCTTATGAAGCATGGAATGGAAGAAGGCCTACCCTTGATCATTGTAGGATCTTTGGGTGCATACCATATTCACACATACCTTTGCAAAGCAGAGGAAAGTTAGATCCAAGGCATAAAAATGCATCTTTATTGGCTATGAGCTTAATAAAAAAATTATAGACTATACAATTCGAAAAATAAAGGTTTCATTGTAAGTAGAGATGTTGTGTTTGATGAAAAAAATCTTGGTTTGAAGATGATTTCAAGAAAATCAAACTTTCCTATGACCTAGAGGAAGACTTTCCAACATTGTCAAAGAGGAATGAGCTTACACTTGAGGCATCAAGTGATTCTAATGATGATCAGAAGACTCCAAGAAGGGAAATCAATTCTTGGAACCCCAAAGGCAAAGCAAAAGTGTAGGAGATGAGAGATGTGGCAGAATGATCTCAACAAACTATAAGGAGATCTACTAGAGAGAAAAGGAAGCTAGAAAGGTATGGCTATGATACTTCTTTATTCACTATGCCTTCAATATAAATAGCACAAGACTCAAACTCTAAAGAACCATCTACATATGAAGAAGCCAAGAAGAAGTGAAAATGAAGAAGTGCCTTGGAAGTAGAAATAGAAGCTCTATAAGAAAATTAGACATGGGAATGGGTATCCAAGAAACCATCTATGAAGATCATTTGTTCAAGGTGGATATACAAGATAAAGAAGAATTATAATGGCTCAATTAATAGGTACAAAGCACCTTGATTTTCTGCAACTTTGAAATTTGGTAGTCCATTGACAATCTCCTTTGACTGCATTAATTTCAACCTCTACAAATTCGCATGTCCAATTTTTTTGTGCCAGATATCTACATAAGCAATAACTCATGCACCTTTTGCAAACATGGATGCATTAATTTTAGGAATTTTCACATTTGAGTTGAACATTCTACCCGTTTGTTTCCTTTGGCAATCAATCTTCCATCCTGCTTGTACTCGTCTACATATAACCAATCATTGAACCTAACTTGTAATCATGGGTCAACCATTTGTCTAACAAAAACCAGATTCTTTGTTATATTTGGAACATGCAGCACATCCTTCAAAGACAATGCTATGTTTCCTGTATGCTTGATAGGGTGTGATGTGTCATCAATTGTTTCAACATATCCAAGAACTCGTAGTTTTTGCAAACTACCAAACCATTGTGCATGATTGGACATGTGACTTGAAGCACCTGAAGCAACATATGAGACACTATCATTTGATTTTGAAACGTTCGCAGACATTGTATTCATCATATGATATTGGACCATGAACAACTTCTCAAAATCATTTGCACTTGTGGATGCATAATTGTTTTGTTGCCTTATGTTATTTTGATTCTTCAACATACAATCACGTTCAAAATATCCAGGTTTACCACGATTCTAGCATACTTTATTGTAATTACCTAAATCATTGCTTTGGAAATTTTTGCGGCCTCTTTGGCTTCCCTTGTCTCAAAAATGTCCTCTACCTCCTACATGATTCTGTTGTTGACCTTAGTCTTGGTTATTGTGTCCTCTTGCATTTTCAAAGCCTCTATCTCTACTTTTTCCTCTTTGAGAGTAGAATACTTTCTCATAACTAGGTTTTCCTTGGGATTTTGAGTCCTTACCAAGATTCTCTTCTTCAATAATCAACGTGGACACCATATTAGCAAAAATCAAAAATTTTTCCCTAGTTTGTATAGAGTTTTTGAATTGCTTATATGCAGCTCCTGGAACACAAAGGGAGACTTCCACCTCATCATCATCATCTACATTTGCGTCAATAGATGCAAGTGACTCACATATGCTTTTGATTTTCAGGGTGTAGTCACTTACCAACCTGCCCTTTTTCTCTAGTGTATGCAACTCATTCTTAAGTTGCAACTTCCATGCCTTTGTATTGGTCTCATACAATGTGCAAAAACTACTCCAAGCCTCTTTTAGAGTCTTGGAATTCTATATAGGCCCAATCATGCTATCTTGTATGCTAACAGGAAGCCAATACATTCTCTTTTATGCTCCTTGATTCCATTCCTCAGATGCTCTTAATTGGTCCACAGTCTGATTCCTCTCTGCTAACTATAGAGCAACTTTGTTCTCTGCTTCGATGTACTTCCAGTAGCCTTTTCCCATTAGGAAATTTGTCATTCTGAATCTCCAAGCATGGAAGTTGTTCTTGTCCAGCTTATCGCTCATAAGATGGCTCATTTTTTGCATTTTCCATTTTTGTAGCAATTGACAACATTGCAAAAACACCACAACTAGCACTTCTGCTTGAACAACGTCGCACTTTGACATGACATTTTGACCTGATTTTTCTATGAGCTCCACCTTGCGGGCTCAAAACAGAGGTCAATATGGCTTTGAAACAGAAATCTGAGAAAAATGAGTGACCCTAATGGGATAATTGTCAAAAATATTTTGAGGCATTCTAGTTTCACACCAATTTTTGTAGCAATGAGAGGTGGCTTGTGAGTCGCACTTTCTCCACAGCTTCTCTCATACTCTTCAGTGCCGCCTTCTCCACGAGTTCTCTACAGCCACATTGGATCTAATACCATGTCATGAGGAAGGAGATAAGGAAGAGATCTCACACACACACTCACAATCAAAGAGGAGCACACACAAAGATTGAGTCAAGGAAGGATGATCTTCTTCTTCTTCTTCTTCTATTACATAAAAGGAATGTACAAGAATGACCTAAAAAAGCAATACAACAAGTGTGATATATATAAAGAACAGTATATAAGGAAAATCCTAATGTTGGCAAATGAGTGAGCTGGTAGGAGAATAAATGTGCAATCCCTCTTGGTAGATAAATCTAATAAAGCTCAATGAAGTATCCCTAGCATACACCATCATGACCACTATACATGTCAGGAAATGAAAAAATGATACGTGTCATCTTGGATCATCACATGTTGAGCTTTATATCTCAACACTCCCCCTCAAGCTCAACATCATGTCTTGTAATGCAAGTGCCTTCTTAAACTTTTCAGCTCCAAGTGCTTTAGTAAAAATATTAGCAACCTGCTCATCTGTCCTCAGGTAAACAAGATCAATATCACTTGCTAATAAAAAATGCATAAACACATTCACAAAAACATATGTATATAGTAACATTCATAAAAAAATCCACATACTTATTCAAACATAAACACACAAGTACCCTTAAAGCCATGCATATAGAAACCATTTAGCCACATAAATGCTCACCTATGCACACACATACATATGTACACACATTTAGATGCACATAGACAAACATATGCATAGGCACATAGGGTAATCTCATCCAATATTTCACATGTATCTACATAGTTATAGATTTGCATATATGGTTCACATGTAAAGTCATTCATGGTGGTCAAAGAGGTCATTAAGAAAGGTTATATATGAAGGGCTTAAATGAGGGTTCATATGGAGGGGTCAAATGGATATTCCTCTTTTTGTTCATCTACAATTATTAAAGAAAGAGATCAAAAAATGACATGGAACATATTTTGAGAGGTTTAGACATCACGAATTTTTTAAAGGATATTTTAATATTTCTCAATGTAATTCAGAGTGGAAAAATCCTTCTGACAGTGTTGGAATTAGGTTGTGGCCAAGTTAGACACTAAAGTATCCTACTAGAAGGGCATGTAGTTGAACCTCTCAAGGCATGCTATGGGTATCAACACCTTCCTTATTTATTATATTATTTATTCTTTTAGCATCTTGGAGATCAAAAGACAAAAAAGTAGCAAAGCAAAAAGTACTTCTACAAATTTCCTCTAGATTGGTAATCCACATAGTAGGGGTGTGCCCAAAACTAAGTGGGCCTTGTGTCATGACTACAAAGATTTGGGTGTACTAGGCATTCAAGATGTGGCAGATATGGCATATAAAGTGGTTGCAAAGTGGTTGATCAAGTCATGGTGCAATGTGGAAGATTCTACGGCAAAACTAATTCCTAAAAACAAATCCTCTCTTATGCTTTAGGGAATGCCTAGGTGGAAGGATCTCAATCTACTCACCTTGATGCTTCCTCAATGACAAGTGTCTGTAAAAGGCTCGAACCTTGTTTGCTCCATATGGAAGAGTTGGAACAAGATGAGATCATATATCAAAGTTAATGATGATTGGAAATGGGCAGCGGGGATTAGGCTAAATGAGTCTATTTGGTTTCCTATTAAGGGAATCAAAGAATTTGAATACAAAAACTTTCAAATAGCAAAGAAGCTATGGAACAAAGGTTTTAGCAAGTGCAAACATTTCTAGAACCATGAGAGAGGCCAATGAATACGAATTGAGGACATAGACCCTCCTAGAAGAGTTGACTATGATGGTTGGTGCCTTCTCAGACATAGAGTCAGCTCTTGGGATAGCTCAAAGACTTGTCTCCTTCTTTAGGATACCTCACCCAAGATTGAAGGATCAGGATGGACTAATGATAATAAAATGGACAAATTTCTAAGGATCCATAAGCACCTTGACTTGTGTACCTCCGTGAACAAGAGATGGTGTCCAAATTGGTTTAACATCAGATGGAAAATCGTGTGTATGGACTTGTGGGATCCTCTCATTAAGAACACAAATATGCTCTTATGTGGAAAATTCTCCATGGTGAAATCTAGATCAATGCCAAAGCTAATATATTATGTGGGACCCCTTAGTGCTGTAAGCATTTCCTTTAGCGAAGACATGACATTGGCCAACTCTTCTTTTCTTGCCCTAGAAGCTACCTAATCTAGTAGTCTCTAACCATGATTCTGACCTTACTAAGGCAAATCAACTAGAAAAAAAAATGTTACTTGGAGAAACACTTGGCTGTTCTTCTACTTTGTGGAAACACCATCAAAGGGAACACACTCTTGAAGATATGGAAAGAAAGATCTGTAATCAAATTCGATGCCCATCTAAAAGAGTGGTCGATTGAAGAATCCCTCTATGCATTAGGTAGAAGAATCAGTAATTGTAAAAAATCTTTGCCTTTCATACACCATAGGACATTTTACTTCAAAAGACAACAAGTGTGAAAGCAAGTGGGTTTCTCATGAGGGGAACAAAAGAATATTAAACTTCTAAATAAGTTTCTTTTAATGTTTGTCACCCATCATAACTTAGGTATGCTACCAGTTTTAGACTATCATAACTATCATGCATGCTTTGTGGGATAGAGGGGATGCCAAGGGCACTAAGCCCATTCATTGTATATTTTTTCTTCTATCAATTAAAGCATGAGAAGGTAGGCTTCAATGGAGCTTGTTTTTTCATAAAAAAAGAATATTGGGAGAAAATTTTCATAGAAGCTTATAACTGAAAGTCCTAGAATCTCAAAAACAATGCGTGATATGTTTATGGTGACTCACCAAAAGAAATCATGAAGACTATAATAAGATTTCAACACCACAGTATCATTTAAAGACAATGTGACGCTTGACTCTTCATCTCATTGAAGTTTTGAAAGCTCGTGATGGACTTGGCCCAAAGCTGGCATACGACAACCTTTTGCATGTGGAGATGCTTTTGTGAAGAGGACATTTGGAGAAGCTATGGAAGTATTCGTGATGGTGTTATTATATGATTTAAGAATATTAAACTTCTTATAAATAGGTTTCTTTAAACATTTGTCACTCATCATATCTTAGGTATCCTACTAGTTTTGGACTATCATAACTATCAAGCCTGCTTTGTGGGATAGAGGGGATCCCAAGGGCACTAAGCCCATTCATTGTATATTTGTAAATTAAAGTTTTGGACTATCATAACTATCAAGCCTGCTTTGTGGGATAGAGGGGATCCTAAGGGAACTAAGCCCATTCATTTTATCAATTAAAGCATGAGAAATTAGGCTTCCACCGAGCTTCCTTTTTCATAAAAAAGAGAATATTGGGAGAAGAATTTTAGAGGAGCTTATAGTTAAATGACTTAGAAGCTCGAAAACAATGCCTCATATGTTTATGGTGACCCCAAAAAGGAACCATGAAGACTATGGTATGATTTAAATGCGACAATATGATTTAAAGATGATGTGATGCTTGGCTCTCCATCTCAATAAACTTTTCAAAGCTCGTGATGGACTCGGCCCAAAGCTAGCATACGATAGCCTTTTGCATGCTAAGATGCTTTGTGAAGAGGACATTAGGAGAAACTATGGAAGTATTCTTCGGACAGTGTTGGAATTGGATTGTGGCCAAGCTGGACACTAAATTATCCTACTAGAAGGGCATGCAGTTGAACCTCTCAGGGCATGCTATGGGTATCAACACCTTCCTTATTTCTTCTATTATTTCTTTTTTGGCATGTTGCAGATCGAAAGACAAAGAAATAGCGAAGCAAAAAGTACTTGTACAAATTTCCACTAGATCAGTAATCCACATAGCAGGGGTGTGCACAAAATTAAGTGGGCCTTGTGTCATGACTGCAAAGATTTGGGTGGACTAGGCATTCAAGATGTGGGAGGTACTGGTTGCAAAGTGGTTGATCAAGTCATGGTGCTATGTGGAAGATTCTTCGTTAAAACTAATTCTTAAAAACAAATCCTCTCTTATGCTTCAGGGAATGCCTAGGTGGAAGGATCTCGAATCGCTAACCTTGATGTTTTGTCAAGGTCGAGTGATTGTGAAAGGCTCCAATCTTGTTTGCTCCATATAGAAGAGTTGGAACAAGATGAAATCACATATCAAAGTTAATGATGACCAAAAATGGGCAGTGGGAATTAGGCAAAATGAGTCTATTTGGTTTCGTGTTAAGGGAATGAAAGAATTTGAATACAAAAACTTTGAAATAATGAAGAAGCCATGGAACAAAGGTTTTAGCAAGTGCAAACATTTCTAGAACCATGAGATAGGACAATGAATAAGAATTGAGGACATAGAGTGTTAGTATATGATCAATGTCTACCCCTCGTGATTGTATGCACATTTTGTAAGGCCCCCATTATGAGGAGAATCCAAGCGTGCATTACCCAATTGATGGGAATCCCAACTTGCATGTTGGATGAAGGTCATATTGGACCATGTAAGGTATTGTAAGGAAAGGGAGTTACCAGGGTCCCCAATTGTGGGGTCCGGTGTGGGAGCGAATGGTGACGACTAGTGGATCAATTCAGCCATCTCGCTAATGGCGCACACAGGGTGACTATGCAGAACAAGTATAAGTTTTCCTAAGGTCCATAGGGCAAAGCGTTTCTATATCTTTCTACTGCATCAAAATAAGATGGTAAGATTAATTTCTCACCAACTATTTGATCTTTAATGGTTTCAGTTATGTTTAAATCTTCTTGAGAATTATCAATGTTTCTAACTACAGATGGTGGAAAAAGATCTTCCCTATCTTCTATACTAGGTGGAACAAAGGAAATTAATGGCAATGTTCTAGATAAACTACGATCAAATTATCTTGTATGCAAAGTTTCTTCTACTATAACTAACTCTTTAATTTCTTCAACTGGACTAGGAAATAAAATTTCAAAGGTAGATGTAGGTAAAAAGGAACTACTTGATGAAGCCTCTTTAGACATAAAAGACGAAAATGTAATTAGATTAAATTTAGATTTCCTATACAAAGCTATAAAATAATGTTTATAAAGGATAACCTATACAAGCTAATCAATAGATTTTAGCTAAGTAAATTCTTCACACTTCAAATCTTCAGTTTGTCTTCAGGTCTGCAGATCATCTGAAAAATCACATGAGAAATATTAGTATGCTTTTATAAAAGATTAACACTCATTTAAAACTTAGTTTAATATAAGATAATTAACTTTTCTAAAACACATATATATAAGTACATTCATTTATTTAAACATACACATTGCAATAAAATAATTCATTTATTCATTGCATCATATAATTCACATAGCTTAATACACTTATACATATTCATACATTTTACATATGCTAACATGCATCACATGCATACTAACATACATGCATGACATAACATACTCTAACATAAATGAACATGCAAATGAAAATTACACTAACATAACTCACATGCATACATGCACATGCATAAATAACTTACACTAACACACATGTGCATGATCATACATATACATGCTTACATAACTTATACTAAAACACATATATACCATTCTTATCATGAACTTTCATGTACTAGCATACATATATGAGCAAGCATGCACGATCATACATATGCATGAACATACATACACATGCATACATGAACATGCATACATGAACATGCATAAATGAACATGCATACATAACTACACTAATCGTACATTCATGGAATTCCTATCATGAACTCATATGCACTAGCATACACACATGATATGCAAAACAAAATCATATGCATGCATGCACATGCATAAATGAACATGCATACATCAACATAAATACACATGCTCTACATGTGACAATAATATCATCAACATAAATACACATGTATATGTATCCTTTTTCACTTGCCTTCACTAGCAAGCTACTATCTGCCTTTGATGATTGAAATCCACATTCATTCAAGAACTTAACAAGCCTGTAATTCCATGCTCTTGGAGCCTGCTTCAACCCATACAAAGCTCTCTTGAGCTTACACACATATTCTGATCCAATTGAATCCATGAAGCCTTCTGGTTGCTCCATGTACACTTCATCTGCAATGTATCCATTCAGAAATGCATTCTTCACATTTAACTGTGATAACTTCCATCCTTTACAAGCAGCAATAGCAATCAATGATCTAATTGTAGACATCTTAGCAACAGGACTAAAGGTTTCGTCATAATCTACCCCATAAGTTTGGGCATAACCTTTGACCATAAGTGTAGCCTTCTATCTAGACACCTTACCATCTGCAAACCTTTTTGTTTTATATACCCACTTACATCCAATGACCTTCTCATTCTTTGGTCTTGGCACTAACTCCCATGTTTCATTTTCAAGTAGAGCATCATACTCTTCTTGCATTGCCTTCTCCCAATTCTGTTTACCTTTAGCTTCTTCATATGTGATTGGGTCTTCTTCTGCCTTCACAATGTAAGCATAATCTTTTGTTGTTAAGAAAGATGTATCATAGCTATACCTGATAGGCTCTTTTCTTTCTCTCAAGGATCTTCTGACCTCTGCGCTTCTTGAAGTCTCAGCCACATTAGATTCTGGATCAAATCTTGGCCCATCTTCAACATAATCCTGCAATTTACTTTTATGATCAACATCATCAACATTTTCTTCATACACACTTACTTTTGTCTTCCCTTTCCTTTGTATTTCTTCAACACTTGCATAATCATTTGTTGACCCTGTATACCATGTGTTTTTCTCATCAAATGTAACATCTTTGGTAACAAGAAATTGCTTTGTAGATGGACTCCACAATCTGTAACCCATCTGTCTATCATCATACCCAATAAACACATACTTCTCTGCTTTGGGTTCTAACTTATGTCTCAATTGTGAAGGAACATAAGCATATGCTAAACATCCAAATACCTTACAATGATCAAGAATAGGTTTCTTACCCCACCATGCTTCTCAAGGAGTTTTTCCATCCAAAGCTTTACAAGGTAACCTATTCACAAGGTATGTTGGAGTGCCTTGATTACATATAAATTAATCCATCTAGTTGCATCATCAACAAACAACACATAATATCTAGATCCATTTATGCTATAGCCCCTTGAAGGACCCCACACATCTGTATGAATCAATTCAAGCATATTTGAATACTTATATCCTGATTTATTGTATGAACTTTTGTGTGCTTTACCTAATTGACAAGCTTCACACTTGTACACCATGTGTTGCCCTTCAACTTTTGGCAAACCAAGCACCACATCATTCCTTGACATCTCCTTTATGGGCTCTCTCATTGAAATGACCTAGCCTTTTATGCCATAGGTCTAACTCAGACATCTTTTGACTTCCATAAGTAAATAAAGCATGTTTCACATTACCTTGGACTTTGAGAGTAAACAGCCTTCCTTCCTTTTTACCTGCAATGATGTTTCTATATCCCTGATCTGGATCTGCACATAAACTCCATCATTTGTGAATTTGACTTCATATCCCTTCTCCACAATTTACCCTACACTTATCAAGTTTTTAGGAATAATAGGAACATAAAGTACCTTGCTCAAGACTGTACTTCCATTCTTTGTCTCACTGATCCAATGCTTTCCACCTTATGCTTGGTGTTGTCACTGAAAGAACTTGAAGAAGCTTGTCGAAGGTAGAAAAGTGCGTTTCAAAGCGACGAAGTTCGGTCAAGCCAACCGGCACAAGACCAGCCCTTGAGCTTATGGAGACTCAAATAGACCTTATAGGCATGCGATAAGTGCAAAGAAACACCCTATGTACTTTGGAGCATCAAGGAGAATGAGTTGATACAAAACAGATAGGTTCGCGGGTTGACTAGCTCAAAAAAGTTACTATCTATGGAAGAGACAATGAACTTCAAATGCCCATAGCAACCAGCGTGATTAAAATTAGAAAAAATCCTTTTATGGGAGTGATAAACATAAGGTTGAGTGTATGGAATGCACAACATTATAAGGAATAAGCAAAATATGCTATAGGAATGAATGTGACATTCACCGGTGGTACTTCCTATTTTTCAGGAATACGCAAAGATTCATCCCGAGACAGACAAATGCCGATTTCTCCCAATCTACTGAATAAAATGCTATGAAAAATTTATAGGCATAAACTAGACACTAATACCTTTCCAATGAGTCATCTTGCACTCAATTTGGAGCTTTGCAAAGAGAGCAGCAGCCTTTGTAAGATTATTGTTGGTGAAGAAGATGATGCAGAGAATTGAAGGAGCAAGACAATGATGGTCACAAGTGTATGTATATTGCTTCCATGTAATGTACAAGTGATTTCAAGCCCTTATATAGCCTCTAGGAGTGTTCCACGACTTTTACACGTTGAATTTGAATTCAAATGAAGGTGGGAATGGTTGTTGGAGGGAATCAATTCACTTTCCTACAATCTAGGAAAAGTGAAGATCTAGTTTGATCTAGTTTTAGGTGATTTGATTTTCTTGATTGAATGCAACTTCAACCACCACAAATTCGTGGGATTTGGGCTCTATATTTTTACCTTTACATGTGTAAAGCTCAAGGCTTTTACAACGGTAAATGAACCATCAAAAATCTCTCAAAAAAATACAATTAATGAGCATTAGAAAAAGAACTCTTCAACGGATATTCTTTCAATGTGATAGCCTTTGACGTAGATCAAATCCACCTCAAGCATAGTGTAAGCTTGATGTTCCAACAGCTCCCCCTCAAGCTAAATTATGCTTGAGTCTTCATTCTCTGATAGGTTGAATACCTGCCATAGCTTTGAATCTACAAAGCTTTATTCCATCAAGTGCCTTCGTCATCATATCTGCTACTTGCTTTTCAGTAGGAACAAAAGAAATGTCAATCTCCTTTGCCATGACTTTCTCCCTGATGAAGTGATAATGGACTTCTATGTGCTTGGTTCTCGCATGAAAAATAGGATTTGCCGCTAGATGCATGGAACTTACATTATCTCCAAATATGTGAGGTTTGGAACTCACAAGTCCCAAATCTGTATACAATGCTTTTAACCATATTGCCTCTTGAGTTGCTATGGTCAAGCCTCTGTACTCTGCTTCACTTGAAGATAAAGGAACTGTTGGTTGCTTCTTGGAACTCCATGACACTAGCTTCGAACCTGCAAATGCTAAGTAACCAGATGTACTTTTTCTATCATCCTTAGCTCCTGCCCGATCTGCATCTGACTAGATCTTGATATTCAAATCTGAAGAGTAAGGATATAATATACCTTCGTTGATTGTACCTTTCAGATACTTAAGTACTCTCTTAGCCGCATCCATGTGTGGTCTTCTCGGTGAGTGCATGAACTGACTAAGCACTCCCACACTATATGAGATGTCTTCGCTTGTATGAGTAGCATATATCAAGCTACCTACCAAGCTTTGATACGCTTTAATGTCTTCAATTTTCTCACCTTCATAAACACTAAGTTTATGACTCATCTCCAAAGGTGTACCTGCAGGTTTAGTGTTCTCCATTTTGAACTTGAGAAGAAGATCCTGAATGTATCTTCTTTGAGTCAAATACATTCCTTCATCTGTATATATCACCTGCATACCTAGGAAATATGTGAGCTCACCTAGGTCACTGATTTTGAACTCCTCTTGCATGTGTCTCTTGATCCTTTGAATGCCATTAAATCATCACCTGTCACAATAATATCATCTACATATACACATAGATAGATAACCTCATTGTGATCCCTTTTGATGAATAGAGAAGGATCTAAGCTGCTAGCTTTGAACCCTTGATCTTGAAGATATGTAACCAACCTGTAATTCCAAGCTTTAGGAGCTTGTTTCAATCCATACAATGCTTTCTTAAGTCTGCAAACATAAGATGGGTGATTAGGGTTTTCAAAACCTGGTGGTTGTGACATGTATACCTCTTCACTTATCCAACCATTTTAGAATGCATTTTTCACATCAAGTTGGAGGAGTCTCCAATTCCTTGCAGCAGCTACACTTATCAATGTCCTGATTGTAGTCATCTTTGCAACTGGTGAGAATGTTTCCTCATAGTCTAAACCATGAGTTTGTGAGCATCCTTTGGCAACTAATCTTGCCTTGTACCTGCAAACTGATCCACCTGAATTTCTTTTAACTTTATATACCCATCTCCAACCAATTACCTTTTGATTCGACGACATTGGAACCAAATCCCAAGTGTCCATCTCTTTCGATGCATCTATCTCTTTGTTCATGGCCTTTTCCGAATTAGGGTTTCCCTTTGCCTCTTCATAGGTTGAGGGTTCCTCTGAAATAGAGTCTTTTTCCAAGTAGATCGAATGCTTCGTAAAAAATGTGGAATCATATCCATACCTTTCTGGTTGTTTCTTCTCTCTTGCTGATCTTCTCGGTGCTTGTTTGGAGCATTCTCCAACCTCTTGCATCTTTTCTTTGCCTCTTGACTTCCATAGCTTGTAATCCATTTCTCTTTCATCTTGGTCATCGTCTCTATCACTTCTTGGATCCTCGACGTGTGTATCATGCTTCCTTCCTAATTGATGAGAGTCAGAATCAAGATCATATGGTAATGTTACCTTTTGTTTGTCTTCATCATACCAAGAGCTATGTTCTTCAAATACAACATCTCTACTTGTAGTGAATTGCTTGGTTGAAGGATTGAAGAACCTGTAACCCATCTGACTTGAATCATATCCAATAAACACTGCCTTTGTTGCCCTTTCATCTAGCTTACCTCTTATTTGTGATGGTACATGAACATAAGCTAAACAACCAAAAACCTTGCAATGTCCAAGACTAGGTTTTCTTCCATGCCATGCTTCATAAGGAGTCATACCTTGAAGTGATTTGGATGGTAGTCGATTGACAAGGTACATAGTAGTTGAAATAGCTTTTGCCCATAGATAATGTGGCAACTTCTTCTCTTCAAGCATTGTTCGGGCTGATCCAACAAATGTCTTGTTTCTCCTCTCTGCGCTTCCATTTAGTTGAGGAGAGTACCTGGTAGTCACTTCCCTTTTGATACCTTTTTCCTGCAAGAACTCATCAAACACTTTGGAGAAGTATTCTCCCCCTCCATCATATCAGAGCTTCTTTAGTGATCTACCTGTATGATTCTCCACATGTGCAAGATACTTCTTGAAGCAATCAAACACTTCATTCTTACTTTTGATAAGGTATAGAACAGTCCATCTACTATGGTCATCAATAAATGAGACATAACACCTTGATCCTGCCAATGAAGGTTCTTGACTTGGTCCCCATACATCTGTATGTACTAAGTCCAATAAGTTGTTGTGGATGTAGCCTTTGTGGTTGAATGGTTGTCTTTGTGCCTTCCAAATCTGACATGCATCACACCTGTTGATCATGTGTTGCTTTGATATGTTCGGCAGTCCTAGAACACTTTGGTCCCTGCATATATCCTTCAATGTTCTTTCATTCACATGACCAAGTCTCTTATGCCACACTTCAAGCTCACTTAGGGTTTGAGACCCAAAGTTGAATAGAGATATGTTCCTACTTCAAAAGTAAAGAGCCTACCATGCTTCTCACCTCGGGCTATCTTCTTGAATCCTTGACATGGATCTTCCACAAAAGCTCCATGTTGGGTGAACCTAACTTGCAAGCCTTTTTCAACTATTTGCCCTACACTTATTAGGTTTTTAGTGATAGTGGGTGTTGATGTATTTATGTAGTGATGTGTGTGAACACACTAGGACCGCCGGGGCACTTTTTTCCCTCTTTAGGAAGTTTTTTTCCCCCGGCTTGTATATACGCCTATTGCCCTAATGGGCTACTTATCTTTGTACATTCTCTAGTAATACATTCAGTCTTGTGTGTTGTGCTTCAAGCTTCTTCTTCTTCCTTGTGCTGTTGGCGTGCTTCTGCAGACATCTAACTCCAACAATTGGTATCAGAGCAGGTCGTCGCTTCGTTTAGGGCGCCATCGACACTCCTCCGTTTGCAGTCTCAGAATCACGCGAATTTTGGTGAGCATACTCAGTGTGTTTCCGAGATCAAAACAGCTTTGCTATGTGGTGCCGAAATCGTGATCTGAGCTCGTTTCAGCCTCCGAACGCACTATCACAGTGCTTGTGCAGGCTATTTCGTCTTTTTGTGCCAAAGGTATATACCAGTTTCTATTCGCGAGTTTAAGCGTCTCAAAGTCTGCTACAGGTCTAGCAAAACTCATCTGGGCAGTTTCGTTCAACTTTTTGAGATACAGTCAATTTTCTTCATCAAGGTATTTTAGTCACCGGCCATGGCTGAAAGCAGTGATGTATTCCGTATGTTGGCTGTTGAGGATAAGTTGGATGGTACCAACTACCCATTATGGGCTTATATGATGCGACATGTACTGGTTGCAAAAGGACTGTGGAACATTCTGCAGGGTGTTGAAAGACATCCTGTTACACCTGTAACAACAGGTACAGCAAATACAGGTGCTGGAGCTGATGAAGATGGTGTCGAAGATGATATTCCGCAGATTCTTGTTCATGCTGTTGTTTCTGTTGCACCTACTGCAGATCAGATTCGTTGGGATGGTAGAGATGGCCAGGCACATGCATTGATAGCTTTGTCTGTCAAACGTGCCATTATTCCTCACATACGCTCTTGCAGAATAGCTAGGGATGCTTGGGATACACTTACCACTTTGTACCACTCTAGGAATGAGGCTCGTGCTACTTACCTCCAAAAACAGTTGGAGAGTGAGCACATGAATGAAGGTGATTCTTTGGACAGTTTTCTCACAAAGATCAAAGACCTGAAGGAACAATTGATTTCTGCTGATGAGGTTATACCAGATAGCTCACTTGTGCAGACCGTTCTGAATGGTCTTCCTGATTCATATCAGAGTTTTGCCTCTACTCTTCGATTGATGATGAAAGGCAATCCAAATGCCTTGTCATTTGAGGAGTTAGTCTCTGTTCTGTTGCAGGAAGATCAGTCCAGGCAAAACAAGTCCATTATGCGTGTTGCAGATCAAGCTTTCTTGGCTAGTCAGAAGGGCAAAGGAAAATGGGGCTCTTCTACTAGTAAGCAAAAATCTGCAAATGCTGCACAATCGAAGAACCAGGATAAAGATGAGAAGAAATAAAAAAAGCAGAAATTGTTTTGCAAGTACTGTAAAGGATATGATCATATCATAAAGAACTGCCCAAAACTGGCTGCTAAAGAGGCAAAGAAGAAAGAGGCTGGAATGGTTGTTGCAGAGGCCTCTAAACCAAAAACAGAGTCTGCAAACCTTGTGCAGGAAGAAGAATGGGTGTTTACTACTATCTGCAGTTTCGACCCATCTTCTCATGATCAGTGCATGTCTGCAGTAGACTCAGATGTTTGGTACTTTGACAGTGGGGCGACCAAACATATTACCTCGCAGCGTAGTTTCTTCTCTTCACTCGAGCCTGCCCCTACGGGGAATACTGTTACATGCGCCAACAACTCCTCTTATCCTGTTATGGGAGTTGGTAAGATCATTTTGACTACTGTTGATGGTAGTTCTTTCACTTTGTTAGATGCTTTATTTGTGCCAGGGATCAAAAAGAACCTGTTATCAGTTTCTGCATTAGCCAAGATTGGCTTGGTTGTGAAATTTGTTGATGACAGGTGTACAGTTCATGATCTCTCAAATGGCGATGTGATTATTGCTTCTGGCATTTTATGTCGTGGGTTGTATAAGCTCATAGACTATTAAAGATCTGTGAATGATTCGGCATGTGCAGTTCATGATTCTCACGCTATGTCAGATGCAAAGCTTTGGCATGCACGCTTTGGTCATCTGAATTTTACTAGTTTGCTATGCCTGCAGAAATCAGAAATGGTGTCCTCTTTGCCCAAGCTGGAGGCACCTGGAAAACATGTTTGTGAGGGCTGTATTTTGGGCAAAATGCAGCATTCATCCTTTCCAAAAGATGGTTCAGTTTGGGCTACGCAGAAATTGCAGCTTGTACATAGTGATGTCTGTGGTCCTATGCAAACACCCTCTTTTGGAAATTACCTTTACTTCGTGACTTTCATTGATGATTTTTCCAGGCATGCATGGGTATATCCACTCAAAGCAAAGTCCGAAGTCTTCATGTGCTTCAAACAGTTTTTGGTTTTGGCTGAAAATCTGTCAGCATGTAAAATGGGCACCCTCCGTTCTGATCGAGGGGGGGAATATATGTCTTCAGATTTTAATGCATTTCTGGTTGAACATGGGATAAAACACCAGTGTACAGTGCCATATACACCTCAACAGAATGGAGTTGCTGAACGAAAGAACAGGTCACTCATGGAGATGGCGAGGTGCATGGCCAAAAGTCAGGCTTTACCACATAGTTTCTGGCTTGAGGCTGTCATGTGTGCAGCATATGTACTAAACAGGTGTCCCACTAAAGCGTTGGAGTCTATCACTCCATATGAGGCTTGGCATGACCGTAAGACATCTGTTGCTCATCTGCGTGTTTTTGGTTGTTTGGCATATGCATTAGTGCCTGAACAACATCGCAGAAAATTGGATGATAAGGTAGTTAAATGTATTTTTGTTGGGTACAGTTCTGAAAGTAAAGGCTATCGTCTGTATCATCCATAGACTAAACGCATTCTGGTTAGCCGTGATGTTGTCTTTGTGGAACATGCTATTCAGCCATTGCTTTCATGTACTAACGAGACATCTGTTAGCTCCAAAGACATGTGTGATACTTTGATGCCTCTTTTTACAGGTGGACAGTCTAGTGCTGGTCCTAATGAGGCAACTTCTCAGCCTTTGCAGGTTTCATATGATGATGCAGATCATTCCATTTCTGATGCAGATTTACATGATGCACTTGTTGATGAAAGAGCTGATATTGAGCAAGCAAAAACTATGCCGAAATGGCTGGTGCAGACTTTGCGTGACAGCAAACTAGATGCACATTTATCATATCATACTCGTTCAGGCTCTCATAGTGCCTCCTTTGCATCAGATTGCTATGCTATGGCTGCGTCTAGTCTCTGTGATGAGAATGAGCCTGTTTCTTTTGATGAAGCACAAAATTCAGAAAATTGGATGGCTGCTATGCAATCTGAATATGATGCTATCATGAAGAATGGTACATGGTCTTTATGTGACTTGCCTCCTGGCAAGAAGGCGATTGGCACTAAGTGGGTATACAAGCTGAAGCGTAAACCTGATGGTACAGTTGACAGGTATAAGGCTAGGCTTGTTGCAAAGGGTTATGCGCAGGAAAGAGGCATTGATTTTGATGAGACCTTTGCACCTACATGCCGTATGACTACTGTTCGGAGCATTTGTGCACTTGCAGCCCATCATGCTTGGAATGTACATGAGTTGGACATTAAAACAGCATTTCTAAATGGTGACTTGCATGAAGAAGTATATGTTTTTCAGCCCCGTGGCTTTGTGCAAAAAGGGCATGAAAACCAGGTGTGCAGGTTAAAGGAGGCATTATATGGTTTAAAGCAAGCACCACGTGCTTGGTATGAGAAGATACATGCCTATCTGGTTGCACATGGTTTTGAGAACAGTCCAACTGAAAGCACCTTATATGTTAAGCGTGCTAATGATGTGCTTCTGATCATTGTTGTCTATCTTGATGACATGCTGCTCACTGGTCCTATTGAGACACATATTGCTGATTTTAAGGCTGATTTGCATGCCTCATTTGAGATGTCTGATTTGGGGCATTTGCATCACTATTTGGGCATTCAATTTATGCAAGTTGATGGTGGAATGGCTTTGTGTCAAACGAAATATATTGACACATTATTGCAGTGTTTTGGCCTTGAAGACTGTAAGCCTATTGCCACTCCTATGGAGACAGGTTTACGATTGAGTCTTCATGATGCTGGAGATGCATTTGATGTTTTTCTCTATCAGCAAGCTGTTGGATGCTTGATTTACTTATGCATTACTTGGCCAGATATTCAGTTTGTTGTCTCACAGATGAGTAGGTTTATACATTGCCCAGGAGTCACGCATTGGAAGGCGGTTAAGCGCATCTTTCGCTACTTGAGTAGTACTCGGCTACTTGGGTTGTTTTATCCCAAGGGGGGATCACTACCGCCATATTTGCATGCTTTTTCTGACTCAGATTGGCTGGTTGCTATGACACTCGTGTGTCCACCAGTAGTTTTTGCTTCATGCTTGGTAGCTCATGTATATCTTGGTTGAGCAAGAAGCAGCCTACTGTGGCCACTTCTAGTTGTGAGGCTGAGTATAGGGCAGCTTTCACAGCGACTGTTGAGTGTGTGTGGCTCAGACGCCTTATGGCTGATTTGGGAGTTGGCCAGTCTTCTGCCACCACCATCTTCACTGACAGTTAGAGTGCATTGGCAGTTGCGAGGAACCCTGTGTTCCATGCTCGCACTAAGCACATTGAGGTGCATTATCACTATGTCAGGGAGAGGTTCTCTGCTGGGGAGATCAGCTTGGCATATGTGCCCACGCAGGAGAACATTGCAGACCTTTTCACGAAGGCTCTACCTAGGGAGAAGTTTGAAGCTTTCCGCAAAGCTTTGGGCTTACTTCCTTTTGTGGAGTGATTTCCACATAGCTTGGCACTTCCTTATACATGAGTGCCAGCTCCTTGTTCACCGCATCACTCCCAGGGGGCATTTGTTGATATATTTAGGTAGTGATGTGTGTGAACACACTAGGACCGCCGGGGCACTTTTTTCCCTCTTTAGGAGGTTTTTTTCCCCCGGCTTGTATATACGCCTATTGCCCTAATGGGCTACTTATCTTTGTACATTCTCTAGTAATACATTCAGTCTTGTGTGTTGTGCTCCAAGCTTCTTCTTCTTTCTTGTGTTGTTCGCGTGCTTCCGCAGACATCTAACTCCAACAGTGGGTACATAGAGAACTTACTTAGAATGTTTGTCCTGCCATTGGAAACTTTCACATTACCAATCTTCTCCACATTGTGCTTCGTGTCATCCCCTGTTTTCACTTCATGTCTATGCTTTGGACTTTCCAAATTAGATAGAAGAGCAATGTTGCCTGCAACATGATTCGAACATCCTGAATCTATGTAGAACAAATGATCATCTTCTTTACCTTCTTTGTGGCTTAGATTCATAAGAAGCAATGAGTCTTCATGTGGTTGATCTTCTGAATAATTGTTGTAGTCCCTTCTATTATAGCTTCTATTGTTATTGTTGAAGTTGTGTCCACCTCTGCCTCTATTGCTGCCATATCCACCTCTTCCACTTCCTTTCTGGGTCTTCCCATTGAACCAGCAATTCTGAGTGGTGTGGTTGGTCTCATCGCATATGGCACAAGGTTGAACATTTTGACCTTTGGCTTTGTCTTGCTTTGGTACTTTCTTCTTCCCTTTCCACTTGCTCTTGCTTGCGAAGTTGGCTTGAGAAGTCTCTTCTTCATCTTCTTCCTTCTTCTTGCCTTTCTGCTTCTTATCCTTCTTATCTGCATATAGAGCACTAGTTGAATTACCATGATAGTAGTTACCTTCCTTTATGCTATTGTTGGCTTTTTGATTGAACAGTTGTCCAAGAAAGATGTTGAAGTCTGGAGTTTGCACATCCGTGATGAGATCATAAGCCGCCGTGAAGGATTGCCATTGCTTATCACTTCGAATGTTGTTGAGAATTGGCCTCATTATGACCTCTTCTTCAATCAGCTCTCCAATGGATGCTAATTGATCCGCAACCTCCTTGACCTTGGTAACAAAATCTGTGATGGTTTGTTTAGGTGTCTTCTTCATTTGGTTGAATTTGTTCCAAAGATGATTCTTTCTTGCTTTGGTACTATCAGAAAAGAAAGTCTCCAGGGCATCCCAAGTCTCTTGAGATGTCTTGCATCCTCTAATATGTGGTAATAGAAAGTCAGAGATAGAGTTTAGTATGTACGAGCTTGCTTGAGCATCCCTTGCGCACCAAAGTGTGAGCTTATGTCTCCTCTTGTGTAGGTCCTCCTTTGGATCTTGGAATAGGCATGACTTCATCACCTGCTACGATTCCATAAAGATTTCTACCTTGAAAATAGGCCTCCATTCTGATTTGCCAAGCCACGTAGTTGTGCCGATCAAGCTTCTCGATCATTGAGGGAAAGCCATCACCCATCTTGATCTAGCTCTGATACCACTGAAAGAACTTGGAGAAGCTTGTCGAAGGTAGAAAAGTGCGTTTCGAAGCGACGAAGTTTGGTCAAGCCAACCGGCACAAGACCAGCCCTTGAGCTTATGGAAACTCAAATAGACCTTATAGGCATGTGATAAGTGCAAAGAAACACACTATGTACTTTGGAACATCAAGGAGAATGAGTTGATAGGTTCGCGGGTTGACTAGCTCAAAAAAGTTACTATCTATGGAAGAGACAATGAACTTCAAATGCCCATAGCGACCAACATGATTACAATTAGGAAAAATCATTTTATGGGAGTAATAAACATAGGGTTGAGTGTATGGAATGCACAAAAGTATAAGGAATAAGCAAAATATGCTATAGAAATGAATGCAACATTCACCGGTGGTACTTCCTATTTTTCAGGAATACGTAGAGATTGACCCCACGATAGAAACATTCCGTTTTCTCGCAATCTACTGAATCAAATGCTATGAAATTTTATAGGCATAAATTAGACACTAACATCTTTCCAATGAGTCATCTTGCACTCAATGTGGAGCTCCAGAGAGAGAGCAGCAGCCTCTGCAAGATTACTGTTGGTGAAGAAGATGATGTAGAGAATTGAAGGAGCAAGACAATGATGGTCACAAGTGTATGTATATTGCTTCCATGTAATGTACAAGTGACTTCAAGTCCTTATATATCCTCTAGGATTGTTCCACGACTTTTACAAGCTGAATTTGAATTCAAATGAAGGTGGGAATGGTTGTTGGAGGGAATCAATTCACTTTCCTACAATCTAGGAAAAGTGAAGATCTAGTTTGATCTACTTTTAGATGATTTGATTTGCTTGATTGAATGCAACTTCAACCACCAAAAATTTGTGGGATTTGGGCTCTATATTTCTACCTTTACATGTGTAAAGCTCAAGGCTTTTACAACGGTAAATGAACCATCAAAAATCTCTCAAAAAAATACAATAAATGAGCATAAGAAAAAGAACTCTTCAACGGATATTCTTTCAACGTGATAGCCTTTGATGTAGATCAAATCCACCTCAAGCATAGTGTAAGCTTGATGTTCCAACAGTCACCTGTTTGAACTGTATGTCCTTTCAGCTTTGCTTCCATATCAGTCATCAATGATATATTGCCACTCAGATGATTACTACATCCTGAGTCAATATAAAACACCCTTTGATCTTCTCCTACTGCTTCATGAGTTGCATTCAAGAT
>CM035411.1:35371947-35854447 GCA_020310875.1 Ceratopteris richardii | reverse complement strand
TTTGGCTTATGCATATGTGCCATCTCAATTGAGGCATAAATTGGAACCTAAAGTTGAAAAGTATGTGTTTATTGGATATGATGATAAGCAGATGGGATGTAGGTTGTGGAGTCCATCCACAAAACAATTCCTTGTATCAAAAGATGTTACATTTGATGAGCAAGGTACTTGGTATGTAGGTACAATCAATATTCATGCAGGTGATGAAGAAATTGTGCATGAAAAGAAAGGTAAATCAAAGGTTCAGATATTTGATGAAGAAGAGAACAATGAAGTATAGGTTGAAGTTGAAGAAGCGCCAAGGTTTGATCCAAAATGTGATGAACTAGAAACCTCAAGAAGTGGAGAACTCAGAAGGTCATCAAGACACAAATGCCAACCTACAAGGTATAGCTATGACACTTCTTTTTTGACTACTAAAGATTATGCTTACATGATGAAAGCAGATGAAGACCCTTCTACATATGAAGAGGCAAAAGGTAAGGAAAATTGGGAGAAAGCTATGCACGAATATTATGATGCATTAATAGAACATGAGACTTGGGATTTGGTTCCTAAACCAAATAGTTAGAAGATCGGTGGATGCAAATGGGTCTACAAGACAAAGAGGTATGTAGATGGAAGTTTGTCTAGATATAAAGCTAGACTTGTTGTGAAAGGGTATGCTCAGAAATATGGTATCGATAATGATGAGACCTATAGTCCTGTGGCAAAGATGACAACTATCAGGACACTCATAGTCATTGCTGCATGTAGAGGTTGGAAATTGAAAGAAACTTGGAGAAGCTTGTAGAAGGTAGAAAAGTGTGTTTCGAAGCGACGAACTTTGGTCTAGCCAACCAGCACAAGACCAGCCCTTGAGATTATGGAATTTCTTTTTATCTTATATATCCATCTAGAGCCAATTACCTTCATAGACTCCTTCTTTGGTACTAGTTCCCAAGTGTCACTCTCCTTCAGTGCTTCAATCTCCTCATCCATTGCTTCCTTCCATTGTGCCTTGGTCTTGGCCTCTTCATATGATGTTGGTTCTTCAATTGATAAATCTTTTGCAATATAAACAAAATGCTTAGTAACAAGAGATGTGTCATACCCATCTCTGATTGGTTTCTTGCTCTCCCTCTGTGATCTTCTGATTGCTTGATTAGAGGATTCAGGTATATCCTCTAATTTCGTCATCTTGAGTTTACCTTTGGACTTCCATGCCTTGAATTCTTCAAGCTTGATGATGTCTTCATCCTCTGAATTTGTGTCTTCATTCTGAGTAGACTCCTCCTTAGTAAGGCTTGGAAAGTCCTCTTCCAAGTCATAAGGTAGCTTTACCTTCCTGCACTCACTATCAAACCAAGAGTCACTTTCATCAAAGAAAACATCTCTACTCACCATGAATCCCTTGTTTGAAGGATTGTAGAACCTGTAACCTTTCTTATTTAGATCATATCCAATAAAGATGCACTTCTCTGCCATAGGGTCTAGTTTACCTCTTATCTGAGAAGGGATATGTAATAACGTAAGTCTATGATCTAAGGGTCCGGTCAATTCAAACAGATCTCAAATCGGACACCGTTTGGTCAATCATGTATATGGCCAAAGATCTCGAGATTAGACTTAAGAATAAGTCCATGTGCTCTCTTAAACAAGGTATCCACTTAGCCTAGTGGTTAAGTCTCAAGGTTATGAAGGAGGAGGTCTTGGGTTCAACTCCCATGCGGAGCATGGGGAGAGAAGTTTGCCCAAGAAGCTCTAGAGCCTTCTAACTCAAGTTAACATGAGTTAACTTGAGTCCAGTGAGACTTAACTCAAGAGGCGAGTACACCAACCACTAGTGGACTCTAGTGGAAGGTACTAAAGCACTGGTCAAGAACACTCCAGCCATTAATAGACTCTAGTGGAAGATATGAAAGGAGTGGAGGAGATTGCACATGCACTTGTGGACTCTAGTTATATTTGTGGTCCTCGTTGATTCGCGCAGCTATATATACAGGCATAAGGTTGGGAGGAGAGTCATCTCTCTAGCACGTGGTTGTCATAATCATTAGTTTGTTGCATTGGTATCAAAGCCTAGGAAGTAGGCTTGGGAAAGGTGGATTAACCTAATGGCCTCTAAAAAAGGCACTTGGGCATCCTTATATGAAAGGGTACAAAGTAGCATGCGTCGCTTTCACAAGTTAGCCCAACAAAGATTGGGGTGTATCTCTCAATCCATAGGTCCGATTGAGGAATCCCGTTGGAAAGCTCTTGCAACAAATCTATCCTTGATGATGTGCTCGAGAAGAATCGATCCTTGCACCTCTAGGATGCTAATTTCTCGTGTAACAATATGACAGCTTCAGCGTGACATCTCAAATCCATGTTAGATATTTAAACTACTTCGATTGCTAACCATTCATCCATCTTCAGCGTTAAAATGATTTACTTTCTGCATACATTTGTCTGATGGGCACCAATAACCTCATTTTTCCTTGTCTCAATCTGACGCCCATCTGCTGTACACATTTTGTCTCCTGGGCACCAATAGCCTCGCGTTTCTTTATCTCTACCTCAAAAGGAGTACTCTGCTAATGATGCTCAGCACAATCAAAGCGCTATTCTAAGAGTCACGAATTACCCCATTGGACAATCATTGACCTCTTCTTTATGAGGGAATTAATACAGCCTCTAAGATAAGCATGAATTTGGGTTCTACTAGACAAGAAATTTTGAGGATTTGACCTTATGATCTCTGTGGTCATAGAGTACTTCGCTAGGCTCTTCATGTACTATGAATAATCATGCTTTGATCAACCAAAAGAGTGGTTCATATTTGGTGAGATTTTCTCCATGGAAAAATTTAGAGGTAGGCTTCACGGCTCGAAGCCCACGATCTTTGTTAAGAAGCCAAACACTTTCCTATTAGGCTACAACATGTCAATGTTGTCCATGCATAGTTCATTTCTTAAGTACCGAGGCTTGCTTCTTTGCATACAACGGATCCCAAGCCAACTTTGAATATGAAAGTGGTGCCAATTTTATACCTTTGCTTGACTTCGAATTCAAGAGCTACTTCCATCTCACACACCATCCAAAGAAAAAATGAAGAAACTTTGGAGCAAGGAGGGTTGTGTTTTAGCTTTCGTTCCTCTTTGAGCGCCAAAGGAAGGCTTTATTTATTCAAAGAGGAGGACAAGAGGAAGCAATGTTCTTCAAGGAGGAGTATGTAATTCTTCCTTATGGACCAAAGGATGGAGAATATCTCTTCCCGAGGATCAATGGAAGGACGTAGCTTAATTGGGAGATAAGTATTTTCCAAGTTAATGATTGGCTTCAATATTTGTTTTTGCTCTCTGGTTTCATGTAGGATGCATTTTAATATTTGAAGTATGGTAGTAAACTTCATTCTTGATAATCTTGATGCAAATTATTGAAACCTACATGAAAGAGCATAAACATATTGAAACACTCATCAAAGCACTAGCATGCATGTACGAGAGAATGTTTTCGTGCACAATTTATAGTTTCTTCTTGCTTGCAAAAGGAATAGGATGCACTCAAGTCTGTGCACATGTATATTTATAACTTTTTGTAAGGTAGAAGATAGATTAATTGTGCATAGATGATTGGACATGGATGATTGGATGCACACATGTCATGGCCTAGTATGGATCTCTAGTCATTGAAAAATAATGTTCTCCCAAGTAGTGAGAAGGAAATTCTTTAAACTCATTAGAAAGCAAGTAGTTCCTTGGAAGTCCCAAACCACCAAAAGTGGTACTCAAAGTCCAAATGGTTGATAGCGCCTCGATGTGTATCAAATATTCTTAGCTTTAGAATCTATAAGGCATTAGTATATGCTTTGGCTTGAGTAGGGGAAAGATCTCTAAAAGCCCTTGGGTAAGCAAAGAAGATTTTGATAGTTCAAAGAGATCTTAATGATAAAGATCAAGTCTTTATTATTATCGCATGATCAACAAGATTTGATCAAAAGCTTGGAAAGGTTTGTCCAAGAATTACTATTGGAACTACTATGAAGTTTGCCCAAGTATTGGCAATCGAAATACTAAGTTGTTCCAAGTTTGAACAGAGTTAATATTCCAAGTATGTAGTCTGCAATCGTGTCAACGGTAATTAAGTCTGTGGAAGATAAAACGTAAAGTTTATCTATCCTTAAAGGGATTTTGGTACAAATCCAGGAAGCATGAGCGGATGGTTAGACTTAAGCAGTATAGAGATTCCTAAAAAAGTCATGGCTAGGGTAGCTATTTAAAGCTGCAATAAGAAAGGAATCTAAAGAAAAGAAGTAAAAAACTCTTGTCGCTACAAATTGGTCAAGTATAACCAATTAGACTTGAATTTGATGAATTCAAGAACTTGGAATGGTAGTGGATTTTCTTTTGAAAATGCTAGTAAAGAAGAATTGATATTCTATCAAAGGTTTTCAAGTTTTCTATGAAAAACATGAGATCATGAAATGATCGTGTAAAGGAGTATAAAACTAGAATATCAAGTTATAGGTAATGCCTGAAACTTCAAGCCAGATTTTATACTCAGATTGATGTAGGAAAGATGGTATGGGACATCGGACCATGGGATGATAATTATCTTTTAGTCCTATAATAAATCTTGAAATTAGATTTGATCTTCAAGGGAATTAATACTTCCAAGGATAAGTTTTAATTCAAGGAGGATAAACGTATGATCTCAAGATACTTCAAGATCAAGTTCGTAAGAAGATATGAACTAAGTAGCTTCCAAGTTCTTCTTGAAACACTTCAAGCTAAAGTGTTGATGATTCAAAAATATTTGATAAATTTCTGAAAGAGTAAGATTTTGACTTTGATCTAAACCTTTTAAATAAGGATAGATTGACTAAGTGAAGCATCAAGTTCCAAGTGTAACTTGGTAAATTTTAGTCTTTGGGCTTAAAGAAATGCATAAGAATTGCATTCCCAATAAGGAGTCATAAAGATTGAATATAGGCATGAACTTAGTCTCAAGTGAAGCATTGTTTGCGTAAAAACTCATCAGTAGAACTTCATTGGGTCGACACACTGATGTTGGATACTGCACTAGTACCTTGTGGTTAGATGATGTTTAGATTTACTCTATGAGTCTTTTCGAGAATCGAGTTCCTTTCTCTTAAAGATGGAAGAAAAAAATGCTTCAATACCCTGCTGAAACAAATCTTTGAGAAGTTAAAGTCCTTAGTCATCTAGACTTTGACTCAAAGCAAGTTTATGTGTCTTCAAAGTATGAATTCGTTCTACAAAGTTTTAGTTATTTCTTTCCGCTTTCAGAATCTTTTGGATTTGACTCATATGTGGTATCTGATTCCTTTTGCAAAAGACCAGGGTTAGCTAGCTAGAACTAGATAACTAAATTGAACATCCTAGATAGATGTTCTGTACAAGAACCTTTTTAATCTTCAAAAGATAATAACTCTAAGTGGACTTATTTATTTGAGTTTGCTTCAAGTTATAGCATAAATGATTTTCTAGAGTCCAGTACACTCTAGAATAGAGAAGTTAGGAATTGCGCATCAGATTGACAATTCCCAAGAACTTGTAGTTAGAGCCTTTGAGAAAAGTGTCCTACGATTGGATTATGTTTATTTTGAATTTGACTTGGTCAAGATATAGTAAGGTTGAACCAAAGTAAATGGTAATCTTTGTCCTACAGTTTACATAGGATTTTTAAACTCATTAGGACAAAGTAGTCCTCTAGTTGAGTGAAAAAATCAAGTAACTATTGGATAGGAGTAAACCATTGCCCAAACATCCATGGTTGATGTTTGGAGACAACCAAAACTTCAAGTTCTCCAAACCAAATTCAAGTGAATCAAGAGTTCTCAAAGTCTTGCAAAGGATAAGAATCCCGCCTTCATTACTAAGTCCATGCACCAGTCATGCCCAGAAATGGACTAGTAATTGGAATCCATCCATTTCATATGTTTGTTCCTAGATCGCACATCGAGAAACAATGGTGGCTCAAAATATTTTTAGATCCAACCTTATAATTCATTCACTACTTTGTACTTTGACTAGTTTATCAAAGTGCAAAGCCGGACGATGTTTTGAATCATTTGGGCAGGGATCCCACCATAGAGATGAGACATGTTCTTCTACTTTTAGAACATGACCATGTTCTTCTGCTTTAAGAACATGAGGCTCGGGGGTTGCCTACGAATACTATATATAGCTTTAGTTTTGAGGACGAAAATCTTTCCCAAGGGGGCAAGAATGTAATAAAGTAAGTCTATGATCTAAGGGTCCGGTCGGTTCAGACAGATATGAAATCGGACACGGTTTGGTCACTCATGTGTATGTCCAAAGATCTTGAGACTAGACTTAAGCATAAGTCCATGTGCTCTCTTAAACAAGTGATCCACTTAGTGTAGTGGTTAAGTCTCAAGGTTATGAAGGAGGAGGTCTTGGGTTCAACTCCTATGGGGAGCATGGGGAGAGAGTTTTGCCCAAGAAGCTCTAGAGCCTTCTTACTCAAGTTAACATGAGTTAACTTGAGTCCAGTGAGACTTAACTCAAGAGACCAGTACAACAACCACTAGTGGACTCTAGTGGAAGGTACTAAAGTAGTGGTCAAGAACACTCAAACCACTAGTAGACTCTAGTGGAAGATATGAAAAGAGTGGAGGAGATTGCACATGCACTTGTGGACTCTAGTTACATTTGTGGTCCTCGTTGATTCGAGTAGCTATATATAAAGGCATAAAGTTGGGAGGAGAGTCATCTCTCTAACACATGGTGGTCGTAATCATTAGTTTGTTGCAAAGATGTAAGGAATCGAACTCACAACCTCTTGGTTAGGAATGTGATGGGCTAACCATCAAAGGGTATCTTACATTCCTCAATCCGACCTACAGATTGAGAGATACACCCCAATCTTTGTTGGGCTAACTTGTTAAAGCGATGCACACTACTTTGTACCCTTTCATATAGAGGATGCCCAAGTGCCTTTTTTAGAGGCCATTAGGTCAATCCACCTTTCCCAAGCCTACTTCCTAGGCTCTGATACCAATGTAAGGAATGGAACTCACAACCTCTTGGTTGGGAATGTGATGGCCTAACCACTTGCCCCAAAATCCATGGTTGAGGATTACTTCCTAATCCTCTCTCTTAGGGTGTAGTTCAACCATCTCCTATCTGTCAAGGGTGTGGTTCAATCATTTCCTACCTATCACTTTATTACAGGATATGCACATATGCTACACATCCAAAGATCTTGCAATGATCAAGTGAAGGTCTCCTACCATGCCATGCTTCATATGGGGTCATCCCGTCAAGAGATTTGGATGGCAAAGTGTTTACCAAATACGTGGCAGTAGATACACTCTCTGCCCATAAATAGTTAGGTAAGTTTTTCTCATTTAACATTGACCTAGCTGTTTCAACAATCAATCTATTTCTTCTTTCTACTACCCCATTCTACTCAGGAGTATACCTTGTGGTAATTTCTCTCTTGATTCCTCTATCCTGTAAGAATGCATCAAAATCATTTGAGAAGTACTCACCTCCTCTATCTGACCTTAGTCTTTTTCGAGTTCTCCCTGTTTGATTCTCAACAAGTGCAAGATATTTTTTAAAACAACTGAATACTTCATCTCTGTGCTTCATAAAGTACAATACAGTCCACCTATTGTAATCATCAATGAAAGATACATAATACCTTGATCCAGAGATTGAGGGATCCTTGCTTGGTCCCCAGACATCTGTATGAACAAGTTCTAGGTAGTCCTCATGCATGTAGCCTTTCCTTGAGTACCTCTCAGATTCTTGAAGTTCCTAAAACACTCATCTGTAGTATGATTTGATAAACAACAAATATTGCATGATGAGGAGTTATAAGGTCTCCCTCTACATTGCTTACCTCCTCTGCCCCTTCCTCTAGATGATCTACCTCTCCCTACATAGTTGTCTTGGGAGGTTGTTCCCTCATCTTCTATTTTCTTGTTCTTACCTTTCTCTTTAGACTTATTCTTATCAGTGTATAGGGCAGAAGAGCTATTACCTCTTGATGAGTCTCCATTCTTGTTGAGCTTAGCTTCATGGGTGAATATTTTCCCCATGAGTGTGGTAAGGTCTGGAATCTGCATGTCCATGTATAGATCCATGGCAGTTGTGAAGCTCTCCCATTTGTCATTAGCTTTAATGCCATTGATAACTTGCCTTACAATCTGCTCCTCTTCAATTTATTCTCCTATACTTGCCAACTGATCTGCTACATCTTTGACTTTGGTCACATACTCTAAAATAGCTTTCTTAGGTTGTTTCCTTTGGGTTGTGAATTCAATCCACAAATGATTCTTTATGGCCCTTGTGTTGGAAGAAAAATAAGTAGACAATGTTTCCCAAGTCTCTTGGGATGTCTTACAGTTCCTAATATGTGGTAGAAGAAAATCAGAGATTGAGTTGAGTAAGTAAGACCTTGCTAGTGCATTCTTGGCACACCATGTGTTGAGTCTTTCATGCTCTTCCCTTGTAGGTTGTCCTTTGCTTCTGAATATGGGCATCTCCTCATCTCCTGAGATATTCCATAGAGGCTCCTTCCTTGTAAGTATGTCTTCATCCTTAGAGACCATGCTTGATAGTTTTTCCTGTCCAATTTATCAATGAAAGAAGGAAAACCATCTCCCATTTTACGTTAGACTTGCTCTGATACCACTGTTGGGAAAGATGGATGGACACTTCAAGTGATGAGTAGGTACTGCCAAATCCTGCTTAGTATCATCCTTTTATAACTTCGGAGTTGATAAGTGGACCCTCTTAGCTTTCCAATGAAACCATAAAAGTGCGTATGTACTTTGGAAATGATATATGAAAAGATTTGATCAAAACAGACTACTTCTCAATTGAAGAATCCAAAAAATTTCTATTTTGGATCATATAGCTACTCTTGGTAATGCTCAGTACAACCAGTACAGTGGGAATTGGTAAAATTCCTTTTAGGGGTATCTAATTAATCTAATAAGCTACGGATTCCAAGTGGAATCGCTTGAAATGATCAACTATGCACAGAGAAATCAATTTAGCAAAATAATCATTACCCTCGATTTTTTAGGACCTTTGCAGGTATTGACTAGTGAGTGCTTCGATGCAGATTTCTCTCAATTGGCTGAATAGAATTGCTTCAAAACTTTGTCACTGCTAATTCCAACAAGCTATAGATCATTGAATTTGGTGAAGACATGAGTGAGATATGAGCAGCACAAGTTGACAGTAGAGAATGACTATATCAGAGATGTCATAGATGAACAATGTAAGTATAATGTATTAAAAAAAATGTTGTACAATTTCATAGGCTTGGTAATCATAGCCTTATGATGATCACGAATACTTCAATAGCTTCTCGGAATACGTCCATAGCTTGTCCGAATGTCCTCTTCACAAAGCATCTCCGCATGCAAAAGGCTGTCGTATGCGAGCTTTGGGCCAAGTCCATCACGAGCTTTGAAAAATTGAATGAGATGAAGAGTAAGGCGCCACATCGTCTTTAAAACATATTGTCGCGTTTAAATCATATCATACTCTTCATGGTTTAGGCATTGTTTCCGAGCTTCTAAGTCGTTTAACTATTAGCTCCTCTAAACGTCTTCTCCCAATATTCTCTTTTTTTATGAAAAAGGAAGCTCGGGGGAAGCCTACTGTCTCATGTTTTAATTCCTAAAAGAACAAGTATACAACGAATAAGATTAGTGCCCTTGGGATCCAACTCTATCCCACAAAGGAGGCCTGATACTTATGATAGTCAAAACTAGTAGCATACTTATGATACCTAAGATATGATGGGTGACAAACGTTTAAAGAAACTTATTAGGAAGTTTAATATTTTTTTATTTGTCCTCACGAGCAGCCCACTTGCTTTTGAACTTGTTCTTTTTCGAAGGAAAAACATCCTATGTTGTGTGAAAGGCAGAGATTTTTTACAATCACGCATTCTTCTACCTAACATGTACAGAAATTCTTCAATCGACCACTCTCTTGGATGGGCATCAAATTTGGTCATAGATATTTCTTTCCATATTTTTGAGAGTGCTTTTCTTTTGATGGTGCTCCACAAAGTAGAAGAATAACCAATTGTTTCTCGAAGTGACGTTTGTTTCTAGTTGATTTGGCTTGGTAAGGTCAAAATCATGGTTAGAGACTACCAGATTAGGTAACTTCTAGGGCAAGAGAAGAAGAGATGGCCAATGTCCTCTCTGCCCTGAAGGCAATGCTTACACCCCTCCTATGTGGACTACCGATCGAGAGGAAATTTGTACAAGTACTTTTTGTTTCGCTATTTGTTTGTCTTTCGATCTCCAACATGCTAGAAAATAAATAATAGAAGACATAAGGAAGGTGTCCATACCCACATCATGCCCCGAGATGTAGCTGCATGCCCTTCTAGTAGGATACTTTATTGTCTAGCTTGGCTACAACCCAATTCCAACGCTGTGAGAAGGGCTTTTCCACTCCGACTTACATTCAGAAAAATTATAATATCCCGAAATTACAAAGAATTCAAATTGGAGCTTGAGACAATATGAAACTTTCTAGTAATTTTCATTTCCTCACATCAGGGTGCCTCAAATTCTAGACATTTCAATGTCACTTAAGTGTCCTCTACATAAGGCATTTGTGAAGAAAAAAAGGCATAATAGAGAGAAGATAGAAACAAATTATGCTTAATATTTCCTTTTTTTTTTTTTGCTTTCTATTGGTTGTGGCCTTCCTCATTGATGTTCAAACTTCTTCCCAACGCCTCCCTACATCCATCTGATAAAGCCTTGCAGATAGTGTTCTTAGCTGTGCATGGAAAACACTAGCGTAGATGAAGAACACATTCAAAACTCACATTCAACGCACTCATTGTAGATATTCTCACTCCGTCACGAAAGCCGTGATCTGATCAATCAATGCACAAACATAAACACAAACGCATTCCAAACATATTAGTCAAACAAAGTATGCACAAGATCAGGTTCAAGTAACCTTGGAGAAGCTATGGAAATCATAGTAACCTCCATAGCTTCTCCAATGGTAGGAGATGCTCGTCACAAAGGATCTCCGAATATAGAATGTCCGTTCGGAGCTTTGGGCCAAGTCTTCACGCCTTCTTCTTCTTCTTCTTCTTGGGAGTTACTCATCTTTGAAAGCTTCACGATTTCTTCTCGTGGGGAGTCATTGACTCACTATAAACGTCAAAGACCCTCTACACGTCTGTTATATGCACAAGTTCTAAGACCCTTCAACAACTAGACTTAAATCTGTCAAGTTGTTGTTTAGCAGACAAATTGAATATATGAAATATATCTGGTCATGACTTTTTTTTTACATGGAGGTTCAGCCAAGGCCTACTCCTCCGGGCTTTAACTTTGAAATTGCAACTGTACAAGGAAGGACATAGTACCCATGGAACCCCCCAGGCTTCCTTTTGGCGACTTCAGGGCCACCTCATTGGTAAGTAAACCACGATCGTGAAAATAGTCACAAAACTACTCCATCGCATCTTACTACTGTTATACGCCTTTCTTTTTCCTTTGTTGTTGCAGATTCACTCACTAATTAGACATAACGACATAAAGACAAAGGAAAGCAGAAACAAAGCATTCAGAAGAAAAACAAAAGCCTTAGTGAAGGGACAAATTCACGTCTGTAACATACAGCGTAGAAACTTCTAGAATTAGAACCCGGATCAAAAATTGTATATAAGAGAGCTGAAATAGATAGATGATGAGTGCGCATATGAGATAGAGAATAGAAGTAAGGTATAGAAGACGCCATAGATCATGTATGTAGAGATGAATAACAAAACTTGAAATGTCGGGTATTCATCTGAGAGAGATGATAAGGAACAACTACTCAGAGTAGGAGAGTTTTCCATAGCTATGAGCAAAGTGAGGCCAAACTATATTTTGTACACATCTTCTCTAATAGAAAACACATGTTCATGTGGAAGTTCGAGCGCATTCTTTGTATGTGAAGAAATCTGAGAGATTTCATGTTACTGTGAAAGTTAGTTAACAGTTACCGTTTTCTCAGTAAACGTTTTCCAGTACTTCTATGAGTTAGGTCTCGAAGTACAATGTAAAGTTTTGTATGAGAGATAGCTTATCTTGTAGCTAGACATCTCTACTATAAACTGATCAAAAGACTTTTGTGAAACAGAACTTGCACACAGTACAAAGTCTGACCGGAAAGAAGTATTAACTGGTGAAGTTTTTCTTAAACTTCAGATAGAGTTCACTCAGTGAAGGAAGTTCAGGTATCACTTCCTTACTTCATGTATACACATTTGAAGTAATTACAAACAGAATTGCAGTTGGTTCCGGTGACATTCCGGTAAGATTCCGGTGACAATCCAATGACAGTCCGGTGAAATTCCGATGGAATTTTGGTAAGTTCAAAACACAGTTTTGACAAAGTTAAGTGACACAAAAGTTATTTAACTATAAGTAAACGCAGTAGTGTAAAGATTGAAGTAAATCAGTTCAGAATTGAAGCTTGAAGGAAACGTGAAGCTTTCTGTAAAGTGAATTTTCAATGTTCACTAAATACAGTTATAAGTTTTCAGTTTCAGAGAGTTTCCTAAGCTACTGACGATTATAGAGGTGTTCTAACATCACTCTAGCTTAGATTCTGTGGTGTAAGCAAATTCCGCAATAAGCGCTGCACCAACAGTGGTATCAGACCAAGTAAGATCCATCAGTGGTATCAAAGTAGATTAATCAACAGTGATATCAGAGCAAGTAAGATCCATCAATGGTATTAGAGCAGAAAAGGTTCTGAAGAGCATAAAAAGTTTCTCAGAAGAAGAAACGGAAAGAGAATTTGAAGAATTCTCATAAAGAAAGGTGAAAGCTGAAGAGATCGATAGCAAACGGTGTCCAGAAGAGTTTCGAAGTCATTCTCAAGGTAAAGGTTTGTAAAAGGTAAAACTTTTTAACATTACACTCACCGATAGTAACAGAAAACAAGAAGATCATGGCAGATCACATTTCTTTTGACAAATTGGACAGAGATAATTATCCGGCATGGGTAATGCACATGGAAGCCTTACTTATGAGTAAGGACTTAATGATATATGTGACACGAGAAGAAAAGAAGCCGACTTTCGAAGATGATAGTCAACCGAAGAAAGAAGAATTAGAAGTCTTGAAGCTGTGGCAGAAGAAAGATGCAACGGCAAGAGCATATATCTATAATACTGTTACAGATCATCTACTACCACACATTAGAGGTCTGGAGAAAGCAGAAGATATATGGAGAGCGTTGGAAGATCACTTCCAAAATACTACGAAAGCTAGAAAGGCTAGCTTATGGTTGGAGTTCACAACATTCAAGAAAAAGCAAAGTCAAAGCATTAGTGATTATGTCACTAAGATGAAGGACTTGGCAGACAGTCTTGGATCGATTGGTGAAGATATCGAAGATCATAGGTTAATAGCGCAAGTACTTACAGGTTTGAGAGGAGATGAAAGGTGGAAACCTTTCGTACTCTCAACTGAACTGTCTTTAAATCATTTTGTACCAAATTTAAATCAGTTGCTTGGACTAATGCTAACGTTTGAGCAAGATTTGAAGACAGATGGAGAAAAAGGACATAGTTCGGCTATGTACGCAAAGAATAAGAAGAAAGGTGATAAAGGTAAAGAAAAAGATGAAGAAGAAGTGACTGCTCAAGCAAATTATGCAAAAGGACGAGGTAATGTCAGAAATAAAAGAGGTAATACAATCAGACCAACAAATCTACTTCTCTAACACATTCTATGAATCCACTACCAACAAGAAAGCCAAGGAGAGTCTATTACAAATATGTGTAAATATGTCTATTACAAATCCTTGTTGATGCGAGGGTGAAGGGCAACGCGAAAAACGAGTGGCTTCCATAGTTATACTTTCACGTGCCCGCACCGGGCTGTGTTCACGGTCAATTTAAGGCTCAATCATATCACAAGAGTTCTCCCAAACGAGAGAGAGACCTGCAAGTGAACAAAAAGAGGAACATGCGTTTGACTCCTCCATATATAACCTTTCTTAATGACGTCTGTGAGCACTATGAACGATTTTACATGTGAACCATATATGCATATGTATAACTGTATAGATACATGTGAACTATTGCATCAAATTACCTTATGTTCCTATGCATATGTGTGTTTATGTGCATCTAAATGTGTGTGCATAGGCGAGCATTTATGTGGCTAAATGGTTTTCATATGCGTGACTCTAAGGGTACTTGTGTGGTTATGTATGAATAAGTATGTCGATTTCTTTATGCATCTGACTATCCACTTATGTTTTTGTAAATGTGTTGATGCATTTATGTAGATGAATGTGTATGTATGGAATGTGTGATTACTCTATATGTATATGTATGTATTTATGTAGATGAATGTGTATGTATGGAATGTGTGATTACTCTATATGAATATGTACGTAGACCCTTGTGTTCATGGATAATGCTCTCGTATGTGCATATCTATGAATATGTATGTGTGAGGGTATAATAGTATGCATTTCTGCTTGTCTATCTATGTGTGTGTTTGTATGAATGAAATTATATGTGTGAATATATATATATATATATATATATATATATATATATATATATATATATATATATATATATATATATATATATATATATATATATATATATATATAAGCCTAAATGTGTTGAGAATATTTGTATTTATAATTGTGTGAATGTGTTTGCAAAATTATGTCCATGTGTATATGTGTTCATAGGTGAATATTTCTCTGTGTGTGTGTGAATTGAATCTTATGTATGTATATAGTTGTAACGAATTAAAAACTACAAAAATAAATAAAAAGAAATATGAATGAAAGTGCATAATAAATAAAATTGAAAATAATAAAATACTCAGGTAGTGCAGAAGTCATGTATATATAGGATCATGGGTGGCCTTCTATGGATGGCTAAACATGAGTGGTAGAGCATGGGCGGCCACCGCCCACGTAATTGCCATACACGGCTTAGGCAGGTTGAACCGCCCTAACAAATATAAATGATTTCTGATTCGACAGGGAGTATTCCATGGAATATTCCCTTTACCATCGCGCCGGGGGTGCTGCCCCCGGACTTCCACTAGGAGGCCTGTTAGACCCCTTTGACCCCCCAGCCTGCTAGACCCCTTTGACCCCCCAGCCTGCTAGACCCCGGACCCCACAATTGGGTCCCTGGTAACTCCCTTTCCTTACAATACCTTACAAGGTCCAATATGACCTTCATCCAAAATGCAAGTTGGGATTCCCATCAATTGGTTAATGCGGGCTTGGCTTCTCCTCATAATGGGGGCCTTACAAAATGTGCATACAATCATGAGGGGTAGACTGTTGATATATTTAGGTAGTGATGTGTGTGAACACTCTAGGACCGCAGGGGCACTTTTTTCCCTCTTTAGGAGGTTTTTTTCCCCCGGCTTGTATATACGCCGATTGCCCTAATGGGCTACTAATCTTTGTACATTCTCTAGTAATACATTTTTCAGTCTTGTGTGTTGTGCTCCAAGCTTCTTCTTCTTCCTTGTGCTGTTCGCGTGCTTCCGCAGACGTCTATCTCCAACAATTGGTATCAGAGCAGGTCGTCGCTTCTTCTAGGGTGCCGTCGACACTCCTCCGTTTGCAGTCTCAGATTCGCACGAAATTTGGTGAGCATACTCAGGGTGTTTCTGAGCTCGTTTCGGCCTCCGAACGCACTATCGCAGTGCTTGTGCAGGCTATTTCGTCCTTTTGTGCCAAAGGTATATACCAGTTTCTGTTCGCCAGTTTAAGCGTCTCGAAGTCTGCTACAGGTCTAGCAGAACTCGTCTGGGCAGTTCTGTTCAACTTTTTGAGATACAGTCAATTTTCTGCATCAAGGTATTTTAGTCACCGGCCATGGCTGAAAGCAGTGATGTATTCCGTATGTTGGCTGTTGAGGATAAGTTGGATGGTACCAACTACCCATTATGGGCTTATATGATGCGACATGTACTGGTTGCAAAAGGATTGTGGAACATTGTGCAGGGTGTTGAAAGACGTCCTGTTACACCTGTAACGACAGGTACTGCAAATACAGGTGTTGGAGCTGATGAAGATGGTGTCGAAGATGATATTCCGCAGATTCCTGTTCGTGCTGCTGTTTCTGTTGCACCTACTGTAGAGCAGATTCGTTGGGATGGCAGAGATGCCCAGGCACATGCATTGATAGCCTTGTCTGTCAAACGTGCCATTATTCCTCACATTCGCTCTTGCAGAATAGCAAAGGATGCTTGGGATACACTTACCACTTTGTACCAGGCTAGGAATGAGGCTCGTGTTGCTTACCTCCGAAAACAGTTGGAGAGTGAGCACATGAATGAAGGTGATTCTATGGACAGTTTTCTTACAAAGATCAAAGACCTGAAGGAACAATTGATTTCTGCTGATGAGGTTATACCAGATAGCTCACTTGTGCAGACCGTTCTGAATGGTCTTCCTGATTCATATCAGAGTTTTTCCTCTACTCTTCGGTTGATGATGAAAGGCAATCCAAATGCCTTGTCATTTGAGGAATTAGTCTCTGTTCAGTTGCAGGAAGATCAGTCCAGGCAGAACAGGTCCATTATGCGTGTTGCAGATCAAGCTTTCTTGGCTAGTCAGAAGGGCAAAGGAAAATGGAGCTCTTCTACTAGTAAGCAGAAATCTGCAAATGCTGCACAATCGAAGAACCAGGATAAAGATGAAAAGAAATCAGAAAAGCAGAAATTGTTCTGCAAGTACTGTAAAGGAAATGATCATATTATAAAGAACTGTCCAAAATTGGCTGCTAAAGAGGCAAAGAAGAAAGAGGCTGGAATGGTTGTTGCAGAGGCCTCTACACCAAAAACAGAGTCTGCAAATCTTGTGCAGGAAGAAGAATGGGCGTTTACTACTGTCTGCAGTTTTGACCCATCTTCTCATGATCAGTGCATGTCTGTAGTAGACTCAGATGTTTGGTATTTTGACAGTGGGGCGACCAAACATATTACCTCGCAGCGCAGTTTCTTCTCTTCACTCGAGCCTGCCCCTACAGGGAATACTGTCACATGCGCCAATAACTCCTCTTATCCTGTTATGGGAGTTGGTAAGATCATTCTGACTACTGCTGATGGTAGTTCTTTCACTTTGTCAGATGCTTTATTTGTGCCAGGGATCAAAAAGAACCTGTTATCAGTTTCTGCATTAGCCAAGATTGGCTTGGTTGTGAAATTTGTTGATGACAGGTGTACAGTCCATGATCTCTCAAATGGCGATGTGATTATTGCTTCTGGCATTTTATGTCGTGGGCTGTATAAGCTCATAGACTATGAAAGATCTGTGAATGATTCGGCATGTGCAGTTCATGATTCTCAGGCTATGTCAGATGCAAAGCTTTGGCATGCACGATTTGGTCATCTGAATTTTGCTAGTTTGTTACACCTGCAGAAATCTGAAATGGTGTCCTCTTTGCCCAAACTTGAGGCACCTGGAAAACATGTTTGTGAAGGCTGTATTTTGGGCAAAATGCAGCGTTCTTCCTTTCCAAAAGATGGTTCAGTTCGGGCTACGCTGAAATTGCAGCTTGTACATAGTGATGTATGTGGTCCTATGCAGACACCCTCTTTTGGAAATTACCTTTACTTCGTGACTTTCATTGATGATTTTTCCAGGCATGCATGGGTATATCCACTCAAAGCAAAGTCCGAAGTGTTCATGTGCTTCAAACAGTTTTTGGTTTTGGCTGAAAATCTGTCAGCATGTAAAATGGGCACCCTCCGTTCTGATCGAGGGGGGGAATATATGTCTTCAGATTTTAATGCATTTCTAGCTGAACGTGGGATAAAACACCAGTGTACAGTGCCGTATACACCTCAACAGAATGGAGTTGCTGAACGAAAGAACAGGTCACTCATGGAGATGGCGAGGTGCATGGTCAAAAGTCAGGCTTTACCACATAGTTTCTGGCTTGAGGCTGTCATGTGTGCAGCATATGTACTAAACAGGTGTCCCACTAAAGCGTTGCAGTCTATCACTCCATATGAGGCTTGGCATGACCGCAAGCCATCTGTTGCTCATCTGCGTGTTTTTGGTTGTTTGGCATATGCATTAGTGCCTGAACAACATCGCAGAAAATTGGATGATAAGGCAGTAAAATGTATTTTTGTTGGGTACAGTTCTGAAAGTAAAGGCTATCGTCTGTATCATCCACATACTAAACGCATTTTGGTTAGCCGTGATGTTGTCTTTGTGGAAGATGCTATTCAGCCATTGCTTTCATGTACTAAGGAGACATCTGTTAGCTCCAAAGACATGTATGATACTTTGATGCCTCTTTTTACAGGTGGACAGGCTAGTGTTGGTCCTAATGAGGCAACTTCTCAACCTTTGCAGGTTTCATATGATGATGCAGATCATTCCATTTCTGATGCAGATTTACATGATGCACTTGTTGATGAGAGAGCTCATATTGAGCAGGCAAAAACTATGCCAAAATGGCTGGTGCAGACTTTGCGTGACAGCAAATTAGATGCACCTTTGTCATATCGTACTCGTTCAGGCTCTCATAATGCCTCCTTTGCATCAGATTGCTATGCTATGGCTGCATCTAGTCTCTGTGATGAGAATGAGCCTGTTTCTTTTGATGAAGCACAAAATTCAGAAAATTGGATGGCTGCTATGCAATCTGAATATGATGCTATAATGAAGAATGGTACATGGTCTTTATGTGACTTGCCTCCTGGCAAGAAGGCCATTGGCACTAAGTGGGTATACAAGCTGAAGCGTAAACCTGATGGTACAGTTGACAGGTATAAGGCTAGGCTTGTTGCAAAGGGTTATGCACAGGAAAGAGGCATTGATTTTGATGAGACCTTTGCACCTACATGCCGTATGACTACTGTTCGCAGCATTTGTGCACTTGCAGCCCATCATGGTTGGAATGTACATCAGTTGGACATTAAAACAGCATTTCTGAATGGTGACTTGCATGAAGAAGTGTATGTTTTTCAGCCCCGTGGCTTTGTGCAGAAAGGTCATGAAAACCAGGTTTGCAGGTTAAAGAAGGCATTATATGGTTTAAAGCAAGCACCATGTGCTTGGTATGAGAAGATACATGCCTATCTGATTGCACATGGTTTTGAGAATAGTCCAACTGAAAGCACCTTATATGTTAAGCGTGCTAATGATGTGCTTCTGATCATTGTTGTCTATGTTGATGACATGCTGCTCACTGGTCCTATTGAGACAAATATTGCTGATTTTAAGGCTGATTTGCATGCCTCATTTGAGATGTCTGATTTGGGGCATTTGCATCACTATTTGGGCATTCAATTTATGCATGTTGATGGTGGAATGGCTTTGTGTCAAACGAAATATATTGACACATTATTGCAGCGTTTTGGCCTTGAAGATTGTAAGCCTATTGCCACTCCTATGGAGACAGGTTTACGATTGAGTCTTCATGATGCTGGAGATGCATTTGATGCTGTTCTCTATGCAGGCTGTTGGATGCTTGATTTACTTATGCATTACTCGGCTAGATATTCAGTTTGCTGTCTCACAGATGAGCAGGTTTATGCATTGCCCAGGAGTCACGCATTGGAAAGCGGTTAAGCGCATCTTTCGCTACTTGAGTGGTACTCGGCTACTTGGGTTGTTTTATCCCAAGGGGGGATCACTACCGCCAGATTTGCATGCTTTTTCTGACTCAGATTGGGCTGGTTGCTATGACACTCGTGTGTCCACCAGTGGTTTTTGCTTCATGCTTGGTAGCTCATGTATATCTTGGTTGAGCAAGAAGCAGCCTACTGTGGCCACTTCCAGTTGTGAGGCTGAGTATAGGGCAGCTTTCACAGCGACTGTTGAGTGTGTGTGGCTCAGACGCCTTATGGCTGATTTGGGTGTTGGCCAGTCTTCTGCCACCACCATCTTCACTGACAGTCAGAGCGCATTGGCAGTTGCGAGGAACCCTGTGTTCCATGCTCGCACTAAGCACATTGAGGTGCATTATCACTATGTCAGGGAGAGGTTCTCTGCTGGGGAGATCAGCTTGGCATATGTGCCCACGCAGGAGAACATTGCAGACCTTTTCACGAAGGCTCTGCCTAGGGAGAAGTTTGAAGCTTTCCGCAAAGCTTTGGGCTTACTTCCTTTTGTGGAGTGATTTCCACATAGCTTGGCACTTCCTTCTACATGAGTGCCAGCTCCTTGTTCACCGCATCACTCCCAGGGGGGATTTGTTGATATATTTAGGTAGTGATGTGTGTGAACACTCTAGGACCGCCGGGGCACTTTTTTCCCTCTTTAGGAGGTTTTTTTCCCCCGGCTTGTATATACGCCGATTGCCCTAATGGGCTACTAATCTTTGTACATTCTCTAGTAATACATTTTTCAGTCTTGTGTGTTGTGCTCCAAGCTTCTTCTTCTTCCTTGTGCTGTTCGCGTGCTTCCGCAGACGTCTATCTCCAACATAGACATTGATCATATACTAACACCCCCCTTCAATGTTTACCGATGAAAAATCAAGTAGGTTTTGATCCTATGCCCATCTGTTGAAGATGCCTATTGAGCTGCTCTCTTCCAAGTCCTTTAGTGAATATGTGAGCACAATTTGCCTCTTTTGGGCAATATTCTAGCTCCACAATTTCATCTTCAATTAGCTCACGAATGTAATGGTTTTATACTTCTATGTGCTTGGTGCGAGCATGAAATACTAGGTTCTTTGCAATAGCCATACCACTTTTATTATCACACTTGAGTACAGTCGGCATATTTGATGGAATGCCTAAATCTGCAAGAATTCTCCTTAACCAGACTGCCTCACATGAAGCAAAACAAGTTGCTTTGTACTCTGCTTCAGTGGAGGAGAGTGTGAGAGTTGGTTGCTTCCTACTTACCCAAGAAAATATTCTTGAACTAAGTGAGAAAAAATATCCAAAAAGTGATTTTCTAGAATCACAATCTCCAGCCCAATCTGAATCACAATATCCTTGGAGTGTATCACTTGTGGTATAAAAAATACCAAAATCCAAGGTTCCTGCAATGTACCTTAGAATTTGCATTCTAGCATTCCAGTGACTCTCCTTAGGTTTGTTGGAAAACCTGCTTAACACTCCAACAGCATAGCAAATGTCTGGTCTAGTGTTGCACAGAAAAATAAGACTTCCAACAAGCTTCCTATACTTCTTAGCATCTACATCAGGCATGTTATCATCCATAGATAGCTTATGATTTACCTCCATAGGTGTACTAATTGATTTGCGGTCCGTCATTCCAAATGCCTTGAAAATTTCTTTGGCATATTCTATTGTGAGATGAAAATGCCATCTTTCCTTTGCCATACTTCAATTCCCATACAAAAATGGAGTATACCTAAGTCTATCATTTCCAACTCAGTTCCCAAGCTGATCTGAGTTTGATTGATGATTTCTTGATGATCTCCTGTAATGATCAAATCATTTACATATACAATGACAACAACTAGCTTGCTATCCCTTTTCGTTACATAGAACATAGCATCAAAAGTACTTCTTTCAAAACCCATATTTTTGAAAAAATTATCTATCCGTTGGTACCAAGCCCGTGGAGCTTGCTTAAGTCCATATAAAGCTTTCTTCAACCTGCAAACTTTATTTCCTGAATTGGGCACCTATAAACCTAGTGGTTGAGATACATATACCTCCTCCTTGAGGTAGCTACAACTGGTTGGCTTTTTATTGAGGAAATTTCCCCATCAGATGTTTCCTCCTCCTCAACTTCAACCTGTCTTTTGATAGGCACAAGGTGAGATATTTCTCCATTTGATGAGATAGTAAATTTACCTTTATCTTCTACTAAGTGTGATCGTTCATCAAACACCACATCTCGACTGACAAAAATCTTCCTTGCCTCACGATCCCACAACTCGTATGCTTTAGACTCTTCACTATATCCTAGGAAGACACACTTTTTGCTTTTTGAATCCAACTTTGATCTTGTTGAATCAGGAATATGTGCATAACAGAAACAATCAAAAATTCTGAAATGCAAAACTGAAGGCTTTTTACCAGAGTATGCTTCTTGAGGAGTCATCCCCTTCAATGCTTTTGTGTAGCTTTGATTGAGGATGTAGACTGCTGTATTGACTGCCTCTGCCCAGAATGAATCAGGCATTACTTGAGCCTTTAACATACAACGCGCCATTTCAACTACTATCTTGTTCCTACACTCAACAATGCCATCTTGTTGAGATGCATGAGTTGTGGTAAGTTGCCTTTTCACACCATGCTCCTTAAAGTAATTATTGAATTCTGTTGACAAGAATTCACCTCTATCTGTTCTAAATTTCTTCAGTTTCCTTCCTGATTCATTTTCCACATACTTATGCCACGTTTTAAATTTTTCAAAAGCATCAGCCTTCTCTCGAATGAAATAAACCCACATCTTTCTACTATAATCGTCGATTAACATCAAAAAGTAGAAAGATCCTCCTAAAGCAGGTGTAGATATTTTACCGTAGAGATCAGCATGTACCAACTCTAGAGGAGCTTGAGATTGATTGTTGGTTTCTCTTGGAAATGACTTTCATTGTTACTTGCCCATCATACAAGCTTCACAAGGTTCCTGCAACTCTGAAAATGAAGGCAAATGAGCAACCATCCCTGTTCTTTGCATCTCCTTCAAAACTGCAAATCCGAGATGCCCAAATCGTTGGTTCCATAACCTGCTTACATCTTTATCTTCTGTATCAGTTAAGGCACTTAACTCATACAAGTTATCACATCTTATGCCTTTACCTACTACATTACCTGATGAATCCATGATTTCTGCACCACTCTTATTGAAGTGAACTTCAATTCCACGATATGTTATTGCAAAAACTGACAACAAATTTCTTTTAAGTGTAGGTACATAAAGAACATCAGATAATGTTTTCTCAACACCTGGAGAAGTGATAAAAGATATGGTTCCAGTTCCTTCCGCTCGATACTTGGAGTCATTCCCCACCACTACATTGATGGATTCCTGCAAAGGCACTAGGGAACTATACCAATCCTTTTTACTAGTCAATGGCGAGAAGCTCCACTACCTAAAATCCATGGTTCATCAACATGAGCTTGAGCAGATGAGCATACCTCTTCAATAGCTACCCATAGTTCTAGTTCTGTGTTGTTTGCAGACTCTTTGTTCTTCCACGATGATTTTACAGTCCCATTCCGCTCATAAGCTTGCTTCTTTTTGCAATCCTTGATGGCATGGCCTTTCTTTTCACACTAGAAGCAACTTCATGTGAACATTTTCTTCTTTGGATTCTTCTTTGATCCATCAAAAGACCCTTTACCTTTTGTGTTTGCTGAGAATGCAGCATCACTTGTAGTTTGCTGATTCTTCAACCGCATCTCTTCTTCTAAAAGCATAGCACAAAACTCTTCAAATGTGAGGGGAGTTGGTATTACTTGAGTGTTAAGGGTTGTTACTAATCCATCATACTTTGCTGGAAGAATGCATACGCATCTTTGAGCCAGCTCTTCTGCTGTTATAACAACACTAATTGTAGCCAATTGATATTGAAGATGTTTTATCCGTTTGATAAAATCTTCAGCCTTTTCAGAATCATAATGCTTTTCATTTGCCAAGTGATTTTCTAAATTCTGTATCCTAGTGTGGTTCTTGGTCTCATATTGACGAGCCGATATGCCCCAAGCCTCATGTGCTTTAGTAGTATGTTGAACTAAAGTAAGCACAGAATCACTTACACTAGTGACAATTGCACATAATGCATCAACATTCTGCTGCTTCCAAGTTCGTAGAAGATCTAGATCTGGCTGAATCATCAATGTTGAATTTGCTGGATCTTCAACTGGTATAGGCTCTGGATCCAATCCCATTGGTCTCATGACAGTGTCAAGTAATTCATAGGAGTCCAAAATTGCAGAAATTTTGAACTTCTAGAGTGTATAGTTGGTTCCATTCAGCTCCCTTCAGTGAATGCAGGTGGGCGAATTTGAATAGGTGCAGCATTAACATTAGCTGAAGCACCAAGACCAGTGTTTGATGATGAAGCCATCATCTAATCACTCGAATAATCTACTGATGTTCTAGTCTGCTAGTAGGCTAAAATACTGATACTTCTCAAGCTATTCGAACCTTACGGCTCTAATACCATGTAAAACAATAGCTATGCAATATAACACAGAAGCAATAGCGGAGAAGATAAGAGATATAGGAGAATCTCAACAATTTTCTACTAACAACAAGTACAAAGATGATGGCATTGTCCACCCATGCGCTCTCAAGGTAGAGTTTAAATGGTGATCTTGACAACTCTAGATAGGGAGATACAAGGTAGAGATATGCTGGCCCCCTTGGACCCCCCAGTTGGGGCTGCTCCCCGTTGTCCGATGTCGGAAAGAATTTATTACTCTTAAAATATTACAAAAATTAAAAGATTAATTGATTGATAAAAGTTTGGTTAAATTATGATAATTTTGACTAATGTTTGATTTTAATTTGCAGGATAAGAAGTTTGATGATCAATATCAAGATGGAAAGTATTTATCTAGGTGTTTTTTAATATTATTAAGGATATAGATGATAAATCAAAGGTTAATTAAGGGTTAATTAATAAATCTAGAGGGTTATGGAAGGTTAGAAGATTGGTTTAAGAGTTAGTTCGAGTTAATTAACATGGTTTGAAGTTAGTTGAAGGGTAAACCTATGGTTAAAAGATTAATTAAGTAGGTTTTAGTCTATAAATGAGTTAATAAATGAGTTAATAAATGAGTTAATAAATAGGGCAAATATAATAAATGGAACCTTAGCAAAATATTTCAAATAAAAAAATATGTTAATTATTAATTGTTATTATTTTCACTAAGGTTATGGTAATAATTAAATTTATTGATGAACTTAATTTAATTTATTCTAAAGTTTTGCATTTATTCTATTGTGATTAAGTAATTAAAAAAGAATTGAAGGGTTACATTTAATTGGATGGTCAAGTAAATATTTAATTGAGTGGTTGTGTGATTTTTTTTGGAAAAACAAATAGAGGAAATTTCCACGCCTAATTTCTTGTTAAGAGATGTGGAGTTGAAGAGGAGTTAATGTAGGCTGCATGGATCAGTTATCTAAGGGAAAATGTGGGCTATGGTGGGCTACTCTCATCTATATAAAGAGGGAGTACATACTCATAAGCTCATGTGATTTTTCAGGTACTCTATTTTCCTTTGCTCTAGATTATAGTCATTTATGCACACATTTCCATGACTGTCCTCTGACAGGAGGAGAGAGAAGGCCATCTCTCATGCTTTTGTCCTTCAATTTATGGAAAGCAAATTTTTTTTCCTTGGAAAATGGTTGACGCAAAGAGATGGGGGAGGCGTTGGTCTTTTTTTCTCTGTGCATTTATTTTTCCCTTCCCTTTTTCCTTTTTCTCTTCCATTTTTCCCTTCTCTTGTCTTTCCTTCTTCTCCCTCTTCTTTAATGTTTGTACTCCTCTTTTTCCCTCTCTCCTCACTCTCCCTCTCTTCTTTGCCGGCAGCGCAGCAGCGCTGCGCGCGCAGCACACACACACACACACAGAGAGCATTAAATGTTTCTTTTGTTATTTTATTTTATTCTCTTCTTTTATTTAGTTTTTTAATCCTTTCCCCTCCTCTTTTCCCTGCAGCGGCTTAGTCCGACAGTAGAGAGAGAGAGAGAGAGAGAGAGAGAAAGAGAGAGAGAAAGAGAGAGAGAAAGAGAGAGAGAGAGAGCGAGTATTATGCATAGGATTTTTTATATATTTATTTTTTATTCTATTCTTTCTTTTTCCTTTTTATTTAATCATTATTCTTCCTCTCCATCTCTTCTCCCTCTAGCCAACGACGGCCGAATGTGACTACACAGAGAGAGAGAGAGAAAGAGAGAGAGAGAGAGAAAGAGAGAGAGAGAGAGAGTAAAAGTTTTTTTAATTTATTTTTCCTTTTTCTTTTTTAGCTTCTTTTCTTTTTTATTTAATATTTATTCGATATTTAGTTACTGTTAATTTATTTTGTTTATATATGTATTTACTTTATAGTTTAAGATATTTTAAATATTTTATGTTGATATATTTTAAATTTATATTATGATGTTTAATATGTTTAAATATATTTATTAAATAAATACTAAAAAATAATAATATGGGATGCATATATAAAGGTATATGTCTATGTATTTATATTTGTATATGGATGACTTAATATATGTTTATGTTTCCTATGTATACATATTTAAGCATTTATGTATGTGTGTGTGTTTAATTAATTAGATTGATTACTTAGTGAATGTATGATTTGTTATCCTAATGTTTTTTGTGTGTTCACAGGTTAGCAAAAAGAAGAAGCAATTTAGCCTTATTCTCTTCCAAAGATTTCATTATTCCTTCCAACTTCTCTTTACCCAAATATTTACCCTATTCTATCTTCACTTATCCTTTCCTTTTCTTACCCTTAACCCAAGCGTCTTCAACCCTTAGCTTGTTAGTAAACTTAGTAGAAAATGCATTAGATTTAGTGATGTTTATACCCATGTTAGAGATAAGTGCATATACCTGTTGGAGAAACACTCACTAATTGGACATATATTTCAAGGTCAAATCTTAGGAAGAAAACCCCATGCCTATGTGAAGGGACAAATTCACAACTGTATTATACTTGTAAAGTTAGTTCACTTTAGTTCTAGAAGTTTTTTAAAATCACGAGAATACGAAAATCTATATAAGATAGTTTGTATCAACTGACGCGGAGTGAGAGAAAGAGAGAGAGAGAGAAAGAAGAAGTAGAAGAAGGAGTTCATTTTATATGAGTGTGTATAGTCGTGCTTCTCTGAGTGAGAAAGCATCTGTAAAACTTCTGAGTTTTCATAGCTATTAGAAAGAACTGAGTAAAGTTCTGTGTATGAGTCTCTCTTCATCATCTCCATGCTTGCCTACTGTGTGATGAATTCAAAAGTTCAAGTTTTCTGAACAATTCGATGCCTGGCATCGAATCTTGGCTGATAAGTCATTTTTTTCATTCTCTGTGTGTTAACTGTTGTTGAATCTTCTAAAGATATGAAGTTTGTGGAGCAACTCGATGCCTGGCATCGAGTTCTAGCATAAAATGGATGCCCGGCATCGACTTCTAGCATATAAGTCATCTTCTTCATGTGTGTGTAAAATAGAGTGTTTCTGGTGCAGAAAAATAGCCAAAAAAAGCCCAAAGTCGATGCCCGGCATCGACTTGGACTGAAATTCGATGCCAGGCATCGAATTTTTTATTTTTGGACACCAGGATTACTAAAACAAGAAAAAATTCCAGTTTTGGAAGGTCCATACAGGGTCATCTTGTGAAGGCCATAACTTGAGTTCTAGAAGTCCATTTGATGCATATGATAGCTTGTTGGAAAGCTCTACTCTTCTAGTTTCAGCCTATAAATTTTCATGGAGAAATAATACTTGAGCTAGGAGACATTAGCAAAATACTGAAGGTATTTCATTTCGGTGACTAGGAATTTCTGTAGAAGCAAAGTTCTCACTTTAGGCTATCATTTCTCAAAGTTTGGAGTGGCAATGAGTTAATGGTGACCATAGAGGTGTTCTAGTGTCATATTAATTCATTTCTTGTGGTGTTTCATACATCAACAAGTGGTATCAGAGCAGAAAGATTCTCGAGAGCAGAAGACGACAAAGGTACGAGAAGTTTTGTAAAGTTTTCCATTAAAGTTTGAAAGGTGAAGCATTTGAAGACACAAGGCATCAAAAGGTTACTTCAAAAGTATCCTCATACACAAAGAACTTCAAAAGGTATTATCCTTTATCCTTTAAGCTCACAGGTTGCAGCAGAAGAAAAGAACTATGGCAGATCATATCTCCATTGACAAACTGGACAGAGATAATTACCCCGCATGGGTAATGAGAATGGAAGCCTTACTTATGAGTAAGGATCTCATGGTATATGTAACAGGTGAAGAAGAGAAGCCAGTATTTGAAGATGAAAGCCGACCAAAGAAAGAAGAACTAGATGCTTTAAAGCATTGGCAGAAGAAGGATGCAAGTGCAAAAGCATACATCTACAATACAATCTCTGATCATTTACTACCACACATCAGAGGATTGGAATCATCTGAAGATATATGGAATGCATTGGAGTATCATTTCCAAAGTACTACTAAAGCACGGAAAGCAAGTCTATGGTCAGAGTTTACAACATTCAAGAAGAAGCCAAGTCAAACCATTAGTGATTATGTCACTAAGATGAAGGATCTAGCAGATAGTCTTGGATCCATAGATGAAGATGTTGAAGATCACAGATTGATTGCTCAATTACTTGCAGGTTTGAGAGGGGATGAAAGGTGGAAACCTTTTGTCTTATCAACAGAACTTTCATTAAATCATTATGTTCCAGATTTGAACCAGTTGCTTGGTTTGATGCTCACATATGAGCAAGACTTGAAGGGAGATGGAGATAAAGGACAAAGTTCTGCAATGTACATGAAGAACAAGAAGAAAGGAGATAAAGGTAAAGCAAAGGATGAAGAAGAGTCAACTTCTCAAGTTTATTATGCAAGAGGTAAAGGCACTGGCAGAGGAAGAGCAAGAGGTTTTGGAAGAGGAAGAGGTAATCAAAATAACAACAAGAAGGCTTGCTGGATCTGTGGATTGAGTAATCATTTGGCTCATGACTGTTGGCACAACCAACAAGGATCAAACCAGAATCAAAACAACAATAGCAGAGGTCGAGGTGGAAGATATCAAAGTAATTTTCAAAGAGGTAGACAAAGTCAAAGAGGAGGCTATGGTAGAGGTGGAGGAAGAAGTTGGGGACAAAATCAATCCTACAACACCACCTACTACAACTATGCAAATGACACACAGAATGAAAGTCATACATCATTGATGATGAACTCAATCAACACATCAGATAAAGAAGATCTAAAGGTATTTTACATTGACTCTGGATGTTCTAATCATTTGTCAGGAAACATAGAATTGATGTCAGAATTGGAAAAAGGCATTTCTAGTCATACTGTTCAAACAAGTGATAATACAAGACATAGTGTACATTCAATTGGAAAGGTGAAATGTAAGAGTGGAGCAGATTTGCTAACCAATGTTTTGTATGTTCCTACAATACCTAAAAACTTGATTAGTGTGGGACAGATAGTTGAAAAAGGTTTTCAAGTCAGGTTTACAAATGAAGGAGTTTTTGTGGAAGATCCAGAGAATGGATATAATCAGATTGTCTCTGGTAAGAAAGAAGGTAGACTCTTTACTTTAAGAGTGCAAGGGAACATTGGTCAAGCTTTGCTCACACATGGTGAAGCAGTGATTACAGAACTTGATCTCTGGCATAAGAGATTAGGTCATTTCAATGAAAGAGGAATTAAAGCTATGGTTGCTAATCAGTCTGTACTAGGATTACCAAATGTGCAAAGTCAACATATGGTTTATAAATGTGAAGCATGTCAAATGGGTAAAGCACACAGGTTACCATTTCAAAAGAAAGGATTCAAACATGATGGAGTACTTGAGCTCATTCATACAGATGTATGGGGACCAACAAAAGAAGGATCTATCAGTGGCTCAAGGTACTATGTTCTTTTCATTGATGATGCTACAAGATGGATAACATTATATGTTTTGAACGAAAGATCAGAAGTGTTTGGAGCTTTCAAGCATTTTCATGCATATGCAGAGAGAGTCACAGGTCAAAAGCTCAAAAGACTGAGGTCTGATGGAGGGGGAGAATATTTCTCCCAAGAGTTCAATGATTATCTTTGGAATGCAGGTATTAAGAGAGAAATAACTTGCAGGTATACACCACAACAAAATGGTGTAGCAGAAAGAAGGAACAGGACTTTGGTTGAGTTTGCTAGAGCTATGCTGAAGGAGAAGAACTGTCCAAATTATCTTTGGGCTGAAGCTGTAAATACAGCTACATATCTTGTGAATAGATTACCATGTGCAGCTCTGAATGGAATGACTCCATATGAAGCTTGGTGGGGTAAGAAACCAACACTAGATCATTGTAGAGTGTTTGGATCAATTGCATATGCTTATGTGCCATCACAACTTAGGCATAAACTTGAACCAAAGGCAGAAAAATATGTGTTCATTGGTTATGATGAAAAGCAGATGGGTTACAGGTTGTGGAATCCTCTAACAAAACAATTTATTGTTTCTAGAGATGTTACATTTGATGAACAGAAAAGTTGGTATGCAGATCAAAGTAATACAGCTGAGGAATTTGAAGAAGAGGTAAGAAGATGTGAGAAAGGAAAATCAATTGTGCAGGTAAATAGAGATGAAGACTATATGCAAGCAAGTACATCCACAAGTGGATTAACAAGAAGGAATGAAGAAGCTCCTATATTTGATGAAGAAGTGTATCCAGACACATATGAAGAATGTGAACCAAGAAGGTCAAGCAGGACTAGAAGACAACCAGAAAGGTATTCTTATGATACTTCTTACATAACTCAGAAGAACTATGCATATATGGTCAAAGATGATGAAGAACCTCAGAACTATGATGAAGCTAAAGGTAAGAAACAATGGGAAGAAGCGATGAAGGAAGAGTTCAATGCACTGGAGGAGAACAAGACATGGGAACTTGTTCCTAAACCAAATGGTAAGAAAGTAATTGGAAATAAATGGGTTTATAAAGTGAAGAAGCTTGCAGATGGAAGTATAGCCAGATACAAAGCTAGATTGGTGGTGAAAGGCTATGCCCAGACCTATGGCATAGATTATGATGAGACATTCAGTCCCGTAGCTAAGATGTCAACTATAAGGACAATCATTGCTATTGCAGCTTCAAAAGGATGGACTCTAAGTCAATTGGATATAAAAAATGCATTCTTGAATGGATACATATCAGATGAGGTATACATGGAACAACCTCAAGGGTTTATAGATTCCAGGTATCCAAATTTTGTTTGCAGGTTGAGAAGAGCATTGTATGGATTGAAGCAAGCTCCAAGAGCTTGGAACTATAGACTGGTGAAGTATCTCAATGATCTTGGATATCAAAGTTCAAAAGCAGACCCAAGTCTACTTATCAGAAGAACAGAGGAAGGTACAATCTACATTTGTATTTATGTAGATGACATTATAATTACAGGTACTTCAGATGAAGGAATCAAGGAGGTAAAGAGATTGCTTGAAAAAGAATTCAAGATCAGTGACCTAGGAAATTTATCATACTTTCTTGGAATGGAAGTTACTTATACAGATCATGGCATATATGTGTCACAAGAAAGGTATCTTCTGAACTTGTTGAAGAAGTTTGATATGGAAAATTGCAGAGAAGCTTCAACTCCACTTGAAGTTAATCACAAGCTCAGTAAATATGATGGTGCAGACTACAAAGATATGAGGAAGTATCAATCTCTTGTGGGTAGTTTGATTTATGCTACACTAACAAGACCTGATCTTAGTTATGCAGTTGGGATTTGTCACAATTCATGCATTGTCCAAAGGACCCACATTGGATTGCAGGTCAAAGAGTTCTCAGATATATCAAAGGAACTATAAAGGAAGGATTATATTATCCTTTTACATCAGATTTGAAGTTGAGAGCCTATAGTGATTCAGATTGGGCAGGTAATCAAGATGACAGAAGATCAACTCATGGTTACATGATATATATTGGTGATAAGCTTGTAAGTTGGTGTTCAAAGAAACAACATACAGTAGCATTATCATCAATTGAAGCAGAGTACAAAGGACTTGTGGAAGCAGCTAAGGAAGTCATATGGATGCAGACATTGTTCAAGAGCTTAGGCATTGATCAAGGTACACCTACAATACATGGAGATAATATGAGTTCACTTTATCTTGCAGCAAATCCAGTATTTCATGCAAGGACAAAGCACATAGAGATACAGTATCATTTTCTCAGAGAAAAGGTAATGGAGAAGGAGATTGAAGTGGAGTACATTTCTACTAAAGATCAGTTAGCAGACATAATGACAAAGAGCTTGGATGGTGTGAAGACCAGCAGATTCAAAAGCATGGCAGGAGTAAAAGAAAAGAAGATGATTTGAAGAAACAGGGAATGTCAATTAGTGATTGAGGGGGAGCTGTTGGAGAAACACTCACTAATTGGACATATATTTCAAGGTCAAATCTTAGGAAGAAAACCCCATGCCTATGTGAAGGGACAAATTCACAACTGTATTATACTTGTAAAGTTAGTTCACTTAAGTTCTAGAAGTTTTTTAAAATCACGAGAATACGAAAATCTATATAAGATAGTTTGTATCAACTGACGCGGAGTGAGAGAAAGAGAGAGAGAGAGAAAGAAGAAGTAGAAGAAGGAGTTCATTTTATACGAGTGTGTATAGTCGTGCTTCTCTGAGTGAGAAAGCATCTGTAAAACTTCTGAGTTTTCATAGCTATTAGAAAGAACTGAGTAAAGTTCTATGTATGAGTCTCTCTTCATCATCTCCATGCTTGCCTACTGTGTGATGAATTCAAAAGTTCAAGTTTTCTGAACAATTCGATGCCTGGCATCGAATCTTGGCTGATAAGTCATTTTTTTCATTCTCTGTGTGTTAACTGTTGTTGAATCTTCTAAAGATATGAAGTTTGTGGAGCAACTCGATGCCTGGCATCGAGTTCCAGCATAAAATGGATGCCCGACATCGACTTCTAGCATATAAGTCATCTTCTTCATGTGTGTGTAAAATAGAGTGTTTCTGGTGCAGAAAAATAGCCAAAAAAAGCCCAAAGTCGATGCCCGGCATTGACTTGGACTGAAATTCGATGCCAGGCATCGAATTTTTTATTTTTGGACACCAGGATTACTAAAACAAGAAAAAATTCCAGTTTTGGAAGGTCCATACAGGGTCATCTTGTGAAGGCCATAACTTGAGTTCTAGAGGTCCATTTGATGCATATCATAGCTTGTTGGAAAGCTCTACTCTTCTAGTTTCAGCCTATAAATTTTCATGGAGAAATAATACTTGAGCTAGGAGACATTAGCAAAATACTGAAGGTATGTCATTTCGGTGACTAGGAATTTCTGTAGAAGCAAAGTTCTCACTTTCGGCTATCATTTCTCAAAGTTTGGAGTGGCAATGAGTTAATGGTGACCATAGAGGTGTTCTAGTGTCATATTAATTCATTTCTTGTGGTGTTTCATACATCAACAATACCCATGTTAGATGTTAGTGCATGTTACGTATGTTAGCGCATGTTAGGTATGTTAGTGCATGTTAGTCATGTTTAGTAAATGTTGTACCCATGTTAATGCATGTTAGATATTAAGTTTACATGTTAGATGTTAGAAGTTATGTGTTAATGTATGTTAGAAGTTTATGCATATTAGTTAATGTATGCAATTAATGTATGCATATTAGATGTTATGTGTATTTCATGTATGCATGCATGTTGATTTATGTTATGCATAGTATTTGCATGTATGTATACATGTCATGCATGTTTACTTGTTTCATGTTAGTACATGTATGTGTTTATGCATGGTTATTAGTGCATGTGCATGTTTGTATGTTCTTTTATGCATGTGCATGTATGTTTATGCATGGTTATTAGTGCATGTGCATGTTTGCATGTTCATTAATGCATGTGCATGTATGCATATGATTTTGTTTGCATATCATGTTTGTATTTAAGTGCATGTATGTATGCATGTGTATGTATGTTCATGCATATGTATGTTAGTGCATGCTTTCTCATATATGTATGCTAGTATATAAAAATTCATGATAGGAATGGAATATATGTGTGTTAGTGTAAGTTATTTATGCATATGTGTGTTAGTATAAGTTATGCATGCATGTATATGTATGTTTATGCATGGTTATTAGTGCATGTGCATGTTTTCATGTTCATTAATGCATGTGCATGTATGCATATGATTTTGTTTGGATATCATGTTTGTATTTAAGTGCATGTATGTATACATGTCATGCATGTTTGCTTGTTGCATGTTATTGCATGTATGGTCATGCATGGTTGCTAGTGCATGTGCATGTATGCATGTGTATTTATGCATGTGCATGTATGCATATGATTTTGTTTTTGCATATCATGTGTGTATGCTAGTGCATGTGAGTTCATGATAGGAATGGCATGAATGTATTATTAGTGTAGTTATGTATGCATGTTCATTTATGCATGTGCATGTATGCATGTGTATGTAAGCATGTATATGTATGATCATGCACATGTGTGTTAGTGTAAGTTATATATGCATGTGCATGTATCGATGTGAGTTATGTTAGTGTAATTTTCATTTGCATGTTCATTTATGTTAGAGTATGTTATGTCATGCATGTATGTTAGTATGCATGTGATGCATGTTAGCATATGTAAAATGTATGAATATGTATAAGTGTATTAAGCTATGTGAATTATATGATGTAATGAATAAATGAATTATTTTATTGCAATGTGTATGTTTAAATAAATGAATGTACCTATATATATATGTGTTTTAGAAAAGTTAATTATCTTATATTAAACTAAGTTTTAAATGAGTGTTAATCTTTTATAAAAGCATACTAATATTTCTCATATGATTTTTCAGATGATCTGCAGACCTGTTGAAGACAAACTAAAGATTTGAAGTGTGAAGAATTTACTTAGCTAAAATCTATTGATTAGCTTGTATAGGTTATCCTTTATAAACAGTATTTTATAGCTTTGTATAGGAAATCTAAATTTAATCTAATTACATTTTCATCTTTTATGTCTAAAGAGGCTTCATCAAGTAGTTCCTTTTTACCTACATCTACCTTTGAAATTTTATTTCCTAGTCCAGTTGAAGAAATTAAAGAGTTAGTTAAAGATAAGATAGTAGAAGAAACTTTGCATACAAGAGAATTTGATCGTAGTTTATCTAGAACATTGCCATTAATTTCCTTTATTTCACCTAGTATTGAAGATAGTGAAGATCTTTTTCCACCATCTATAGTTAGAAACATTGATAATTCTCAAGAAGATTCAAACATAACTGAAGCCACTAAAGATCAAGTAGTTGGTGAGAAATTAATCTTACCATCTTATTTTGATGCAGTAGAAAGATATAGAAACGCTTTGCCCTACGGACCTTAGGAAAACTTATACTTGTTCTGCATAGTCACCCTGTGTGCGCCGTTAGTGAGACGGCTGAATCGATCTACCAATCGTCACCATTCGCTCCCACATTTGAACCCGACGTGAAACAATGGCATAGCAGTACAGGTATAAACACTTTTTCTTTTCTTGCATATGCATTAGCTTGGTTTAGGCTACGTGGTTGTAGCAGCTTGAGGTGTCATCTTGCAGAGGCAGAAAATACAAACCTTGTAATTCCCTGGTAGTTGAGGGCTGGGCTTAGGCTCTGAGCACCTCCACGGGAATAGGCAAGTCGTAAACCTCATTTCTTCACCCTTACCATCAAGTTTTTGAAGAAATATGTTTGCACACACAGCACTTAGATTCTTTGTATTAGGCATTTATTGCTCAACAAATGTAACTTGAAAATTTCACATGCACTCTAGCTTTTGCACCAACTGTCAGGTATATTTTCTAAACTTGCATCTGTTTGTTACTATTTAAATAGGATTTTAGGAGAACTTAAAATATTAGGAATTGCTCAAAAAGAATTTTTCATATTGAAAGTTAGTATCTATTTAGGAATTGTTTAATTAGTACGATTTTAGTTTAAAAAAGTCAAAAAGAGTTTTATTTGAAAAGTTAGTATCTATTTTTCATTAAATTATTAGGGATTGTTAGATTAGCACAATTTTAGTTAAAAAATTCAATAGGAATTTTCATTGAAAAGTTAGAATCTATCTTCAAGACTTGTTTAAAGGTTTTAAACTTAAGTTAAGCTGGAACCAAACAATCTAATTAGTTTGGTAAGAGAACAAAAATTTAAAGTTTAAGAAGAAATTAAGGATTATATTAAAAAACTTAGGTCTAGTTCTAACATACATAATAAAATGGATGAGTTATTTAAAAATATGATGTCAGAAACCGAAGGACAAAAAGTGTTGATATATTTAGGTAGTGATGTGTGTGAACACACTAGGACCGCCGGGGCACTTTTCTCCCTCTTTAGGAGGTTTTTTTCCCCCGGCTTGTATATACGCCTATTGCCCTAATGGGCTACTTATCTTTGTACATTCTCTAGTAATACATTCAGTATTGTGTGTTTGTGCTCCAAGCTTCTTCTTCTTCCTTGTGTTGTTCGCGTGCTTCTACAGACGTCTAACTCCAACAATCGGTATCAGAGCAGGTCGTCGCTTCATCTAGGGTGCCGTCGACACTCCTCCATTTGCAGTCTCAGATTTGCACGAAATTTGGTGAGCATACTCAGGGTGTTTCAGAGATCAAAACGCCTTTGCTTTGTGGTGCCGAAATTGCGATATGAGCTCGTTTCGGCCTCCAAACGCACTATCGTAGCGCTTGTGTAGGCTATTTCATCGTTTTGTGCCAAAGGTATATACCTGTTTCTGTTTGCTAGTATAAGCGTCTCGAAGTCTGCTACAGGTTTAGCAGAACTCGTTTGGGTAGTTCCGTGCAACTTTTTGAAATACAGTCAATTTTCTGCATCAAGGTATTTTAGTCACCGGCCATGGCTGAAAGCAGTGATGTATTCCGTATGTTGGCTGTTGAGGATAAGTTGGATGGTACCAACTACCCATTATGGGCTTATATGATGCGACATGTTTTGGTTGCAAAAGGATTGTGGAACATTGTGCAGGGTGTTGAAAGACGTCCTGTTACACCTGTAACGACAGGAACTGCAAATACAGGTGCTGGAGCTTATGAAGATGGTGTCGAAGATGATATTCCGCAGATTCCTATTCGTGCTATTGTTTCTGTTGCACCTATTGCAGAGAAGATTCGTTGGGATGGCAGAGTTGCCCAGGCACATGCATTGATAGCTTTGTCTGTCAAACGTGCCATTATTCCTCATATTCGCTCTTGCAGAACAGCTAGGGATGCTTGGGATACACTTACCACATTGTACCAAGCTAGGAATAAGGCTCATGTTGCTTACCTCCGAAAACAGTTGGAGAGTGAGCACATGAAGAAGGTGATTCTATGGACAGTTTCCTAATGAAGATCAAAGATTTGAAGGAACAGTTGATTTCTGCCGATGAGGTTATACCAAATAGCTCACTTGTGCAGACCATTCTGAATGGTCTTCCTGATTCATATCAGAGTTTTGCTTCTACTCTTCGGTTGATGATGAAAGGCCATCCGAATGCCTTATCATTTGAGGAGTTAATCTCTGTTATGTTGCAGGAAGATCAGTCCAGGCAGAACATGTTCATTATGCATGTTGCAGATCAAGCTTTCCTGGCTAGTCAGAAGGGCAAAGGAAAATGGAGCTCTTCTACTAGTAAGCAGAAATCTGCAAATGCTGCACATTCGAAGAACCAAGATAAAGATGAGAAGAAATCAGAAAAGCAGAAATTGTTTTGCAAGTACTGTAAAGGGAATGATCATATCATAAAGAACTGTCCAAAACTGGTTGCAAAAGAGGCAAAGAAAAAGGAGGCTGGAATGGTTGTTGCAGAAGCCTCTACACCAAAAACAGAGTCTGCTAATCTTGTGCACGAAGAAGAATGGGTGTTTACTACTGTTTGCAGTTTTGACCCATCTTCTCATGAGCAGTGCATGTCTGCAGTGGACTCAGATGTTTGGTACTTTGACAGTGGGGCGACCAAACATATTACCTCGCAGCGCAGTTTCTTCTCTTCACTTGAGCCTGCCCCTACAGGGAATACTGTCACATGCACCAACAACTCCTCTTATCCTGTTATGGGAGTTGGTAAGATCATTCTGACTACTGCTGATGGTAGTTCTTTCACCTTGTCAGATGCTTTATTTGTGCCAGGGATCAAGAAGAATCTGTTATTAGTTTCTGCATTAGCCAAGATTGGCTTGGTTGTGAAATTTATTGATGACAGGTGTACAATTCATGATCTATCAAATGGCGATGTGATTATTGCTTCTGGCATTTTATGTCGTAGGCTGTATAAGCTCATAGACTATGAAAGATATGTGAATGATTCGGCATGTGCAGTTCATGATTCTCAGGCTATGTGAGATGCAAAGCTTTGGCATGCACGCTTTGGTCATCTGAATTTTGCTAGTTTGCTACGCCTACAGAAATCTGATATGGTGTCTTCTTTGCCCAAGCTTGAGACACCTAGAAATCATGTATGTGAAGGCTGTATTTTGGGCAAAATGCAGCGTTCCTCCTTTCCAAAAGATGGTTGAGTTCGGGCTACGCAGAAATTGTAGCTTGTACATAGTGATGTGTGTGGTCCTATGCAGACACCCTCTTTTGGGAATTACCTTTACTTTGTGACTTTCATTGATGATTTTTCCAGTCACACATAGGTATATCCACTCAAAGCAAAGTCGGAAGTGTTCATGTACTTGAAACAGTTTTTGGTTTCGGCTGAAAATCTGTCAGCATGTAAAATGGGCACCCTCCGTTCTGATCAAGGGGGGGAATATATGTCTTCTGATTTTAATGCATTTCTGGCTGAACGTGGGATAAAACACCAGTGTACAGTGCCGTATACACCTCAACAGAATGGAGTTGCTGAACGAAAGAACATGTCACTCATGGAGATGGTGAGGTGCATGGTCAAGAGTCAGGCTTTACCACATAGTTTCTGGCTTGAGGCTGTCATGTGTGCAGCATATGTACTGAACAGGTGTCCCACTAAAGCGCTGCAGTCTATCACTCCATATGAGGCTTGACATGACCGCAAGCCATCTGTTGCTCATCTGCGTGTTTTAGGTTGTTTGGCATATGCATTAGTGCCTGAACAACATCACAAAAAATTGGATGATAAGGTATTAAAATGTATTCTTGTTGGGTAAAGTTATGAAAGTAAAGGCTATTGTCTGTATCATCCACAGACTAAACGCATTCTGGTTAGCCGTGATGTTGTCTTTGTGGAAGATGCTATTCAGCCATTGCTTTCATGTACTAAGGAGACATATGTTAGCTCCAAAGACATGTATGATACTTTGATGCCTCTTTTTACAGGTGGACAATCTAGTGTTGGTCCTACTGAGGCAACTTCTCAGCCTTTGGAGGTTTCATATGATGATGTAGATCATTCTATTTCTGATGCAGATTTACATGATGCACTTGTTGATGAGAGAGCTGATATTGAGGAGGCAAAAACTATGCCAAAATGGCTGGTGCAGACATTGCGTGATAGCAAATTAGATGCACCTTTGTCATATCGTACTCGTTCAAGCTCTCATAGTGCCTCCTTTGCATCAGATTGCTATGCTATGGCTACGTCTAGTCTGTGTGATGAGAATGAGCCTGTTTCTTTTGAGGAAGCACAGAATTCAGAAAATTGGATGGCTGCTATGCAATCTGAATATGATGCTATAATGAAGAATGGTACATGGTCTTTATGTGACTTGCCTCCTGGCAAGAAGGCCATTGGCACTAAGTGGGTATACAATCTGAAACGTAAACCTGATGGTACAGTTGACAAGTATAAGGCTAGGCTTGTTGCAAAGGGTTATGCGCAGGAAAGAGGCATTGATTTTGATGAGACCTTTCCACCTACATGACGTATGACTACTGTTCCGAGCATTTGTGCACTTGCAGCCCATCATGGTTGGAATGTACATCAGTTGGACATTAAAACAACATTTCTGAATGGTGACTTGCATGAAGAAGTGTATGTTTTTCAGCCCCGTGGCTTTGTGCAAAAAGGGCATGAAAACCAGGTGTGCAGGTTAAAGAAGGCATTATATGGTTTAAAGCAAGCACCACGTGCTTAGTATGAGAAGATACATGCCTATCTGGTTGCACATGGTTTTGAGAACAGTCCAACTGAAAGCACCTTATATGTTAAGCGTGCTAATGATGTGCTTCTGATCATTGTTGTCTATGTTGACGACATGCTGCTCACTGGTCCTATTGAGAAGCATATTGCTGATCTCAAGGCTGATTTGCATGCCTCATTTGAGATGTCTGATTTGGGGCATTTGCATCACTATTTGGGCATTCAGTTTATGCAAGTTGATGGTGGAATGGCTTTGTGTCAAACAAAATATATTGACACATTATTGCAGTGTTTTGGCCTTGAAGACTGTAAGCCTATTGCCACTCCTATGGAGACAGGTTTACGATTGAGTCTTCATGATGCTGGAGATGCATTTGATGTTGTTCTCTATCAGCAGGCTGTTGGATGCTTGATTTACTTATGCATTACTCAGCCAGATATTCAGTTTGGTGTCTCACAGATGAGCAGGTTTATGCATTGCCCAGGAGTCATGCATTGGAAGGTAGTTAAGCACATCTTTCGCTACTTGAGTGGTACTCGGATACTTGGTTTGTTTTATCCCAAAGGGGGATCACTACCGCCAGATTTGCATGCTTTTTATGACTCAGATTGGGATGGTTGCTATGACACTCATGTGTCCACCAGTGGTTTTTGCTTCATGCTTGGTAGCTCATGCATATCTTGGTTGAGCAAGAAGTAGCCTACTGTGGCCACTTCCAGTTGTGAGGCTGAGTATAGGGCAGCTTTCACAGCGACTGTTGAGTGTGTGTGGCTCAGACGCCTTATGGCTGATTTGGGTGTTGGCCAATCTTCTGCCACCACCATCTTCACTGACAGTCAGAGCGCATTGGCAGTTGCGAGGAACCCTGTGTTCCATGCTCGCACTAAGCACATTGAGGTGCATTATCACTATGTCAGGGAGAGGTTCTCTGCTGGGGAGATCGACTTGGTATATGTGCCCACGCAGGAGAACATAGCAGACCTTTTCACGAAGGCTCTGCCTAGGGAGAAGTTTGAAGCTTTCTGCAAAGCTTTGGGCTTACTTCCTTTTGTGGAGTGATTTCCACATAGCTTGGCACTTCCTTATACATGAGTGCCAGCTCCTTGTTCACCGCATCACTCCCAGGGGGGATTTGTTGATATATTTAGGTAGTGATGTGTGTGAACACACTAGGACCATCGGGGCACTTTTTTCCCTCTTTAGGAGGTTTCTTTCCCCGGCTTGTATATACGCCTATTGCCCTAATGGGCTACTAATCTTTGTACATTCTCTAGTAATACATTCAGTATTGTGTGTTTGTGCTCCAAGCTTCTTCTTCTTCCTTGTGTTGTTCGCGTGCTTCTGCAGACGTCTTACTCCAACAAAAAGTAGTTGAAGCTATGCTAAAAGAAAAAGGAAAATTCACTAGAGCTAACGCAACTAATTATTTAGATACTACTGAAGACCTAGCAAAACTACATGGTTTACCAGTAGCTAAATGGGTAACATTTTTAGTAAGACTTGCAATAGGTTCAGCCATTAGTGTAATAGAACCTCATAAATCACTTGAGTGGGAAGAATTTAAAAAACAAATGCATAAATAATTTTACTTAGAAGATTATAGTCAACACAGTAGGGAGGGATTTATGAAGTGGCTTAGCACTCCAAAAACCCAAATATCTCTTACACAATTGCATGGAGAATTTATGAAGAGATTTTCACAATTGCCTGAGCAAGATAGGACTGCTCTTACACCAAATATAGTTCTTTATTTCCTAAAAGTTTTACCTACAGATATTAGAAGTGAAGTAGAAAGAAGACTAGAAGAACCTGGGAAAAGATATGGTTTAACGGAGGACTGGGTGGTTCTAAAACAAGTAGTAGAAGTAGTAGCACAAATGAAATAGAGGCAATCATTACTATATGATATGAATTTAAGTTTCCCAACAGTAGGAAGAACTACTCAAAATCCTAAAATTAATATAAACTCTAGTTCAACTGAACAAGCATCAACATCTAAAGTGCCCAGTGAGTTATAGTTTGAAATACTATTTAATAAACTAGATAATATGATGCAGATGCATACGAACATATCTAAGGAAGTGGCTACACTTCAAAACACAATTCATTCTTTAACTAGTCAAGATAGAACAATTTTAGGTCCTCAGTTTACTCATGCCCCACAAATAAATCCTATACCTATAGCTCCTGTAGTAAATCAACCTGTAGCTCAAAATAATGAACGAAGAGGTGCACCCACCTGACAATGTGTTTGGTGCGACTCAACTGAACATATGTCTTATGCCTGTGAATCACTAAAAGAAGCAAAAGAAAGAAAACTAGTTATTGATATTGATAAAAAGCTATGTGACTACCGCACCCACCTCCCAGTAGCTATAAATTGGGGAAAAGGTGGAATGCAAAAAACTATATGAAAATATATATGAAGCACAAAGAAGCTCATCTGGGGTTAGATTAAAATGTGATGAAAGTGATCTAGATGATGAAACATCAAAAGAAACCAAAAATTATTCAATAGAAGCATTGATAAAAGCTAGAGATGATATACTGAACAAAACAGCATGGAACTCACCTATCAGAGTACTCATGAGGTATACAATCTGAAGCGTAAACCTGATGGTACAGTTGACAAGTATAAGGCTAGGCTTGTTGCAAAGGGTTATGCGCAGGAAAGAGGCATTGATTTTGATGAGACCTTTCCACCTACATGACGTATGACTACTGTTCCGAGCATTTGTGCACTTGCAGCCCATCATGGTTGGAATGTACATCAGTTGGACATTAAAACAACATTTCTGAATGGTGACTTGCATGAAGAAGTGTATGTTTTTCAGCCCCGTGGCTTTGTGCAAAAAGGGCATGAAAACCAGGTGTGCAGGTTAAAGAAGGCATTATATGGTTTAAAGCAAGCACCACGTGCTTAGTATGAGAAGATACATGCCTATCTGGTTGCACATGGTTTTGAGAACAGTCCAACTGAAAGCACCTTATATGTTAAGTGTGCTAATGATGTGCTTCTGATCATTGTTGTCTATGTTGACGACATGCTGCTCACTGGTCCTATTGAGAAGCATATTGCTGATCTCAAGGCTGATTTGCATGCCTCATTTGAGATGTCTGATTTGGGGCATTTGCATCACTATTTGGGCATTCAGTTTATGCAAGTTGATGGTGGAATGGCTTTGTATCAAACAAAATATATTGGCACATTATTGCAGCGTTTTGGCCTTGAAGACTGTAAGCCTATTGCCACTCCTATGGAGACAGGTTTACGATTGAGTCTTCATGATGCTGGAGATGCATTTGATGTTGTTCTCTATCAGCAGGCTGTTGGATGCTTGATTTACTTATGCATTACTCAGCCAGATATTCAGTTTGGTGTCTCACAGATGAGCAGGTTTATGCATTGCCCAGGAGTCATGCATTGGAAGGTAGTTAAGCACATCTTTCGCTACTTGAGTGGTACTCGGATACTTGGTTTGTTTTATCCCAAAGGGGGATCACTACCGCCAGATTTGCATGCTTTTTATGACTCAGATTGGGCTGGTTGCTATGACACTCATGTGTCCACCAGTGGTTTTTGCTTCATGCTTGGTAGCTCATGCATATCTTGGTTGAGCAAGAAGTAGCCTACTGTGGCCACTTCCAGTTGTGAGGCTGAGTATAGGGCAGCTTTCACAGCGACTGTTGAGTGTGTGTGGCTCAGACGCCTTATGGCTGATTTGGGTGTTGGCCAATCTTCTGCCGCCACCATCTTCATTGACAGTCAGAGCGCATTGGCAGTTGCGAGGAACCCTGTGTTCCATGCTCGCACTAAGCACATTGAGGTGCATTATCACTATGTCAGGGAGAGGTTCTCTGCTGGGGAGATCGACTTGGTATATGTGCCCACGCAGGAGAACATAGCAGACCTTTTCACGAAGGCTCTGCCTAGGGAGAAGTTTGAAGCTTTCTGCAAAGCTTTGGGCTTACTTCCTTTTGTGGAGTGATTTCCACATAGCTTGGCACTTCCTTATACATGAGTGCCAGCTCCTTGTTCACCGCATCACTCCCAGGGGGGATTTGTTGATATATTTAGGTAGTGATGTGTGTGAACTCACTAGGACCATCGGGGCACTTTTTTCCCTCTTTAGGAGGTTTTTTTCCCCGGCTTGTATATACGCCTATTGCCCTAATGGGCTACTAATCTTTGTACATTCTCTAGTAATACATTCAGTATTGTGTGTTTGTGCTCCAAGCTTCTTCTTCTTCCTTGTGTTGTTCGCGTGCTTCTGCAGACGTCTTACTCCAACAAAAAGTAGTTGAAGCTATGCTAAAAGAAAAAGGAAAATTCACTAGAGCTAACGCAACTAATTATTTAGATACTACTGAAGACCTAGCAAAACTACATGGTTTACCAGTAGCTAAATGGGTAACATTTTTAGTAAGACTTGCAATAGGTTCAGCCATTAGTGTAATAGAACCTCATAAATCACTTGAGTGGGAAGAATTTAAAAAACAAATGCATAAATAATTTTACTTAGAAGATTATAGTCAACACAGTAGGGAGGGATTTATGAAGTGGCTTAGCACTCCAAAAACCCAAATATCTCTTACACAATTGCATGGAGAATTTATGAAGAGATTTTCACAATTGCCTGAGCAAGATAGGACTGCTCTTACACCAAATATAGTTCTTTATTTCCTAAAAGTTTTACCTACAGATATTAGAAGTGAAGTAGAAAGAAGACTAGAAGAACCTGGGAAAAGATATGGTTTAACGGAGGACTGGGTGGTTCTAAAACAAGTAGTAGAAGTAGTAGCACAAATGAAATAGAGGCAATCATTACTATATGATATGAATTTAAGTTTCCCAACAGTAGGAAGAACTACTCAAAATCCTAAAATTAATATAAACTCTAGTTCAACTGAACAAGCATCAACATCTAAAGTGCCCAGTGAGTTACAGTTTGAAATACTATTTAATAAACTAGATAATATGATGCAGATGCATACGAACATATCTAAGGAAGTGGCTACACTTCAAAACACAGTTCATTCTTTAACTAGTCAAGATAGAACAATTTTAGGTCCTCAGTTTACTCATGCCCCACAAATAAATCCTATACCTATAGCTCCTGTAGTAAATCAACCTGTAGCTCAAAATAATGAACGAAGAGGTGCACCCACCTGACAATGTGTTTGGTGCGACTCAACTGAACATATGTCTTATGCCTGTGAATCACTAAAAGAAGCAAAAGAAAGAAAACTAGTTATTGATATTGATAAAAAGCTATGTGACTACCGCACCCACCTCCCAGTAGCTATAAATTGGGGAAAAGGTGGAATGCAAAAAACTATATGAAAATATATATGAAGCACAAAGAAGCTCATCTGGGGTTAGATTAAAATGTGATGAAAGTGATCTAGATGATGAAACATCAAAAGAAACCAAAAATTATTCAATAGAAGCATTGATAAAAGCTAGAGATGATATAATGAACAAAACAGCATGGAACTCACCTATAGATAGTTTCTCTATTTTTTCACATATAGCAAAGGTGGAAGAAAAGAGAAAAAGAGATGAAACTCAAGATTTAGATGAATCTAATCAAAGAATAACTAGAAAACAATTAAGAAAAGAACCTAAAAATGTACACTTTAATGAAAATAAAAATTTAGATCCAAATGAGCAAAAAAGAAGAGATATAAGGGATGGCAAACAACCACAGACATCAAATAAACCTAGTGAATTAGATTCAAAGACTAATGAAGAAATAGATAAAAATGAGGGAAAAACAAAGAAGCTTAAATACTGATACTGAAATGCATGACAATGTAGATGTAACTCATATTTCTAAAGATTCTTTTTCGTCTGATTTTGATGATGAGGAAGAAAGTAAAGGATACGTAAATAAAAATTTTTTAGGACCAATTCTTCCAGATAACATATAGGAAAAATCTAAAAGCAATTACAAAAAGAGTTTTTGGGCGAGGGGAACACCTGAGATTAAAGTTAATTTAGGAGATAGGAAAAATTCTTGTACAGCTTTAGCTTTACTAGATTCAGGTTCAGAAATAAATGTAATATCAAAAGAATGTGATAAATTTAGATGGCCTATAGATAAACAACATGGGTGGATTATGAGAACAACAGACAACGGATGTGGTGCACTTCTAGGAGCTTGTGCCAACATTCCAATTTTAGGTGGAATAAGTGAAACATTTCACTTTTTCATACAAGATAACTGTTCTTATGAAATCATCTTTGGGCAACCCTTTATCTGTGAAACTAGAATGGAAACAAAAATAATGGAAGATGGCTCTGCTTATGCAAGATTTAGATCAAAAGATGACTTACAATCCTTACAAGTAATGATTGTTAACCCAAATCATATAAGAAATAGAGAACAAATTAGGAAAACACCTATCAGATCACAAGAGAAGATGCACGAGAGTCATCTACCTCTTAGTGATTCTAGAACATACGTCAATCAAAATTTTTACTAGAGACCATTGTTGAGCGGATCAACAGTGGTAACTGGTTTGAAATCTCGCATAAAAGTGTACTTAAAATAGAAAATTTTTCTGTTTATTTTACATCTTGAAAATTATAAATTTTAAATAGTAAAGATATTCCTAGAAAAATAATGAAAAAACATGAAAAATATTTTTAAAGATAAAGGATATATGTCTAAAAATGAAAATATTGAAAATGTAATTGAAACTTCTTTTTCTTCTACTTTATTTGAAGAAATTAATGAATCCTTACATGATGAAAAATTATTACATGTTATTCTTTTAAGCTCATCAAATGAATATGATTTAATTTCAAAATTTGTTTCTGATTTTCATGAAGTTAAAATTAATACAAAGTATAAAACAAAAGATAAAAAAGTGAAACCTGTAGCTCAAGCTCTACCTGAAGGAAGTGATCTAAAAATAAAACAAGTAGCTAATGATCCTATCTTACGTGATATGACAAAAATAGGACATAAATTTACTGAAGAAACGATTAAATTAATAAAAATAGGAAATGAATATTCTTTTTTATTGCCAACTAAACGTGAATTATTTCGTGAAATGATTAGAAAACATGGTAAAGCTTTTTCTCTTTATCCTCATGAAATAAGATGTGTTGACCCTAGAATAGTATCTCCTATTATTATATTTACTGTAGCCCATATACCTTGGAATCTTCACCCTATACCAGTTCCAAAGGCTCATTTACCTGAGCTAATGAAATTGCTTAAGGAGAAGATGCATATGAAAATTTTAGAACCTTCCTCCGCACCTTATTCTAATAGATGGTTTACTGTTCCTAAAAAAATGGAAAGCTTAGATTTATCCAAGAATTAAAACCCGTAAATAAAGTTACTATTAGGAACGTGGGAACTAGCCCTATTGTAGGAGAATTTACCGAAGCTTTTACTAGGCATTCTATCTACTCTATGGGTGACTTATATTCAGGATATGACCAGTTCCAGCTTGCTACTGAAAGTAGAGATATTACTATGATGAAGACTCCTTTAGGATTAGTTCGTATGTGTACTCTTCCTCAAGGAGCTACAAATTCGGTAGCACATATGATGAACGCGATGAATATGGTTCTTCATGATTTTATTCCTAATGTGACCATGCTATTTATAGATGATATTCCAATAAAAGGCTGTGAAGAAAAAGAAAAAGATGAAACATTAGATTCTTTAGGTTGTAGGAATTTTGTATCTAATCATATTTTAGATTGTGAGAAAATACTTAAAAGATTTCAAGAAGTAGGTTTAACTTTTTAGGAGCATGTGTATTTTATGCTATTTGGATTCCGCATTATGCTCATGTAGCTAATCCATTGTATGATTTACTTAGGAAAAATAGAAAATTTAAATGGACCGAAACTCATGTTAAAGCAATGAAGAAATTAAAAAGTTTAGTTTCTAATGCACCTGTTTTAAAACATGTAAATTATTCAAATAATAAACCGATTATTTTAACTGTAGATACTAGTCCCATAGGAATAGGATGGGTAATAGGACAAGATGATAGTGAGGGAAATATATGCGCTATTAGATTTGGGGCTAAAATTTTTCATGAGACTCAAAAAAATTATCCACAAATAAAACGTGAATTATGGGGTTTAGTTACTGTATTAAAGACTGATAAGGAGTATTTTATAGGAGCTAATGTAGTAATAGAAACAGATTGTTTACCATTAATAGAAATGATTACTAATTGTTCTTCTCCAGATATAGCTATGTTAAGGTGGATATCTTATATTAAGTTTATTAATCCTGTTTTAAATCATATTTTTAAAAAAACTAACTATGTTGCAGATATGCTTTCTAGGGCTAAGTTTGAAGATGATGATATGACTAAAACTGAATTAAATGGGATTAATTATATGTCTGCTGTTTATGTGTATGAAAAATTTAATAAAAATGAGTATGAGAGAATTTGGTATGATATAGGATATTATCTTAGCACTTTGAAGCAATTAACTGTTTGGTCAGCTAATAGATTTAGAGATATTAGGAAACGTGCATTTAATTTCTTTTTAAAAGATGGTTTTATTTGGCGTCATGCAAAAGAAAAAATTAGATATCCGCAACGAGTTTTAGGAAATGAAAAACTTCAAAATAGAGTTATGATAGATATGCATGAAACTCTTTGGGCAGGACATAAAGGCTTCTATGCGACTTATGATAAAATTAGTGAGGCTTATTGGTGGCCGGATATGTATGTGAATTACCTGAGTTTTTAAGTTCTTGTACTACTTGTCAGGTACATTCGTCAGTTAGAGATAGAGAACCTTTACACCCTACCTATCCTCCTTGTATTCATTACAAGTGGGTGGTTGATTTAGTGACCATGCCTAAAGGTTTAGATAGGATGAGATATATAGTTTTAGCTAGGGAAGACTTGACTAATCATGTAGAGGGTAGAGCTCTTCGTACTAAAACTACTTATAATGTATGTAAATTTTTGTTAGAAGAAGTTATTAGTAGATTTGGCTATGTAGAAAAGATAGTAGCAGATAGGGGTGAGTTAGATGCTAGAGAGGTTAGAGAATTCTTTGACCAGCATGAATTCGTCTATCTCTCACTACTGCTTATAATCCGAAGTCTAATGGTAAGATTGAACGGGGTCATCCCTCTATTGTGAAGGCAATTTCTAAGGCCTGCAATGATGATACAACGCAGTGGCCTAGATTCCTTCCTTTTGCACTATGGGCAGACAGGATGACGTATACTAGATCTACAGGATTTATGCCTGCATAACTAATGTACTCTCAGAAGCCGATTTTTCCTATCCAGACCCAGATTATTTCATGGAGGACGCTTCCATGGAATAATGAGATGACTCGTGAAGATCTGATTTCTGTTAGGATTATGCAGTTAAACCTAGGAAATAAAATGATTGAAGAAGCTGTACAAAAAGTTAGAGAATCACGTCTTAAAAATAAAATCTATTTTGATAAAAAACATAGACTTAGACCTCGTACTATAGAAGTAGATGATTGGGTATTACTTTATGATAGTAACCTTTTGATACACACTATGATGCTAGGAGAAAGTTAATTAAAAGGTGGTTTGGTTCGTATGTAGTAGTAACTGTATTTGATAATGGTACATTTAAACTTAGAGAATTTGATCGTTCTTTGTTGAAGAATTTGATTGCAGGTAAAAGAGTTCAACTATTTAAAAAGAGAAATAATGAAGAATATGAGATTGGCGAGATTGATGTTGATGATGATGCTGATGAAGATGAAGATGATGATTAAAATATCTAGTTAAAATCAGGTGAAAAAGTTTTAATTAAAGATTCTTTGATTTTTTGTGTATATGCATAGCATTACTACATGGATTAAAAGGATATGTTCAAATTTATTTAAAAAAAATCAAGTTGAATAAGATGTTAAAATATCTGATATATTTATGATTGAAGCATGAAAACTTGTATTTATATGAACTGAATCAGAAAGTTAGATAGAAATTTTGGAATTGGAAGCTTGTGAAAGCAAAGGTAGCTTTATTATGAATACATGTATATGCTAAAAATTTTATCCATTAGTAAGTGGAATTTTTGTATCTTGCTATTTATTTCTTATGAGATCTCACCTCTAAATGAATTTAAAAGAAAAAATAAAAAATAAAACTTCATACCCAATTAGCATATATGTATGTGTTTATAGTTGGTGCGCTATGTTGGGCTAGTAGGCGGGTGGAACAACCTTGGTCGGGCGGTCAAGGCCACGAGCTGACGCTAGTTTCATCATAGGCCTAACCTTTATGTTGTCGTGCGCCTGCATGGGTCGGTAGGCAGGTGGAGTTACTCTGGTCAGGTGATCAGAGCCACGAGCTGACGTCGATTTCATGTAGGGCTGACATAGTTTGTCATGTGCTATGCAGGGTTGGCAGACAAGTGGAATAAACTTGGCCGGGTGGAAAAGTCCAGGAGTCGCACCCAATTTCGGTATAGGCTGATTTGTGAAAAATAAATAAAAAGCTGAGTTGGGATGAAGTAATAAAGCAAAAGAAAAATGATATGAAAAAAGAAATGAATAGAGAGTCAGACCATAGGAAATAAAAGTAGGAGGCATATAATTCTATTATCTGATGAAAAAAGTTTTGGTATATGATAATGAAAGCCAAAATATAGCTTGTAGTACTCTATGGAAAAAGTTTTCGATTATGGTTGTCCAACAAACTTGAAAGTCATGTAATACTCTATGGAAAAAGTTTTCGATTATGGTTCTCCAACAAACTTGAAAGTCATGTTTAAGAAGGCTTTCATGAGTTGAAAGTGTGCACGTGCATCCATGTAATCCCATATGTTGCATTCCAGTTCGCTAAGTTAAGCAAGTCATTGGTCATCTCGTTCAATCCGAAATATTCAAGCCTTTGAATAATCGAACATGTTCAACTTCGTCTCAATCCCTGTGTAGGTCTTTATGTCCTGCTACTCCTAATCTTCATATATATTTCTCTACATCCTTCATAACCGATGTTCCTATATCAGAATGCCCTGTCAACAGGAAAACCAGAAGCATCCATTCAGGCCTTTGGAAAACCACAACATCATCTTCAAAAAAAAAAAACAAGCTTTTGATAAAGCCAAGAGTTTTCAATAGGTGTCGGCCTGTCATTTGAGGATACACATGTTCCAAGAAGTAATACACGTGCCCTGCACACAAGCCCAGTAAATCCGCCCAAAGACTGCTTCCACCAATAATTGAAACACAAAGAGCACCCACGGTAAATATGGTGCAATAAAAGTGAAAGGTCATGTGAACGTAAGGATTCTGTTTGCTCCAGACATACACCATCATAAATGTAAGAGAATTTCTCAAGAAAAATATCTTTGCCAGAGACTCTGACACAAGTTGGAACGTGCCTCCGAGAAGTACAAGTCGTGTCAATAAACTTCCTCAAAAAAAATAATATGTAAAAGAAATCTACAGTGCAGCCCCGAAATGATATATCCTCCAAGAACTTGCAGTATCGAGCTAAGAAAAACATGTGCAAGAAAAATCCAAATCGAGTTTTCCAAAATAGAAGAAGTTGGTGAAAAGACGCCAATACTGAAACTGTCCGATGATTTTTTTTTTCAGGGTTGAGGTAGATATTGTAAGCGGAAATAACCTCTAATGCACATCCCACTGTAGTGAGCACAGAGATTATATATGATCCCACTGTAGTGAACGAAAAAGTCAGGCAGAAAAGCGATGGATCGCAAGTTCGCATGGATTATCCACATACATAATATGAAGCACGCAGAAGTATATGTTGAAGCTTGGGGCAGCTCATCTCAAAGAGAAAAGCGATGAACATAAGCCACTTTGATCAGTCTTTACGCGTGAAGTCTGCTATACATACATCGCCGGGAAATGCAGGCACATGTGCCAGACCATGATCGAGTCCATCACATGAGGTGATTTGCGAATCAAAAGAGAGTTATTGTCTGATGCTTGCGTTCCTCTGAACGTAGCCATGCCGAGAAATCTGGATAATTCAGACTGTTGATGACTGTTGGTCTTTTTGTACAACCTGGAAAAGCGGGTTCTGCCGACCCAGGACGACCTTGGCGTATGGTTGTTTGCGAAGAGAGGCATTGTAGATCGTCTCTTAATAGTAAGCAACCGCTCTTCCAATGTCTATGACTGGAGATTTCGCCTGCGCGTGCTGCCCTGAGCATACATGCAGGTCCACCAGATATAAATAAAACAGATTGTCCAGGCCATCTCCCCGGCTTATGAAAACAGTTCACCTTCGTGCAACAGCAGTGACGATCAATAAAAATGCAAATAGATGTCAAGAACATGACGACCTGAAAAACAAAAACCATCCTGCAATAGTAACAGAATAAAAACAATCGAAAAAAAAAAAATCTTCTCTCTGTTGAAGCACGAAGCCCCGGAAATCCAGAGACAAACGCCGCCAGTTGTCTAAGGAGCGTGGTTGATGCGCCATCCAGACCGCGACTGAACTCAGTCTCACATGGCAAAGCATAAACTGCTCACGGCTCATTGCAATTGACCTTTTTCCTCCAGAACTTTGGCGATGAACGCTATGACTCATGAGGTTCTCTGTGTGGAACGATGACGAAGAAGAAAAGGAGCTCTGCCATCTTCGCGTTGAAGCTGCTTCATGTGACGATTCAAGACAAAGATGATGATGGCAATGTAAAATCAATTCTGCGGACTCCTGGCTCTGATACCACTGTTATCGATCGAAACCCGCAGAGCATATACACGCAGCAAATAAACAAGACACAAGAGAAAGAGACGACACAAGATTGGGTGCAATCTCCCCCCACATGCTCTCATGGACACTCTATGAGAGCATGCGTATTTATAGGTAATTCATATTATGTCCTTGATGGAAGATACATGAGGATCACACTAAAAATAGTGTGCTTTTGTTTTATTTACAAAAATAGCTAAAAATAGCTAAAAATAACTATCTTCTAAAAATAACTCCAAAAAGCATGTGAATAAATCCTCTTGCGTTCACACTCGTTCACACTTGAACTTGTTCATACCCTCATGGATCTCCACCTGCTAAATCAAAGCACAAAACACATTAAAGTCCTCAAGGCATTAAACCTTCATTCCAAATATTCCATAAAGTATAACATCTTTTTCAAGCGAAACCTCTGCAGGAACGCGTCCTTCACATCATCATAATCACCAAAATGATTAATATCATATTCTAGCAGCCACCTTGCTACTTCATTAACCAGCATGGCCTGAAACACTATGGCCTTATATGCCAGATCTGGTGGGTGGTTCAACACTGCATAACTGATTTCGAATGTGCGAACATGTGCGTCAGGGTCATCCCCCGAAAATCCACCGAATTTTGTATACGTGACCCCTACTGGTGCCGGACGCGGTGGGATAACCTGTTGCTTCTGAAATTGCGGTTGTGCTTGTGGCGGTGTTTGTTGCTGTTGCTGTGAACCACTCATGGTGTTGTTGTTGGTGGTGTTGTTGTTACCTGAATTTTGGGGAGATATCTCTTGATCTTCCTGCACTGTATGTTCAACTTGCTCATTTTTCGGTCCTAAAATGTCGTTGAATCATTTGCTTAACTCCAAGTCTAGAAGCCTTTCCTCAACTTTGGTATCGAAATTAAGTAGACTTGCACCAAAAAGTGGTCAATGCAGTAAGTGTCCACCAGCAGCACCGCAGTGTCACTGAAAAACTTCAAATTGCCACCAAGTGATACCGAACTTCCACGGAAACTCATCGAAGTCTCACCGGACCAGGCTACACTATCACCAAAAACATTCTCTCTCGGTAACACGAACCTATCACCGAAAATGGCCGAATTCTGACTAGATAGTGCGGAACTGACTCCGCACTGTGTATCTATACAACCAAAAATCACTGTACTTTCTCCAAAAGGTATCAGACTCACACCAAAATTCACCGGATTCTCGTCATGTACTTTCAAACTACTATCGGAGTCGCTATTGGTTGGCTGTACCGAGCCTTCTGCGATTAGACTTAAATGGCCTATACTTCTACCACCAGGGGGTGTTCCTAATAAGTTTGGAACTACCCAGGGATGTTGATCTCTGCGGTATTTGGGGTATGATTCACCAGAGCGTGTTACTGGCATATATCAAAGAATTTCTTCGTGAATCTTTAATCTTCTATGCAACCAACTACTCCATTTCCCACAGACGGCGCCAGTGTTAAAAGTGTTTTTCGTTAAGCCCTTTTAATCTCGTTTCTGGGTTCTTGGGATGGACAAGGGTCTGATAGTAAATAGGCCCTTTTTAATTTTCCCAATTTAACATTCAGTTAACACAACTACTTCCGATTCAACACTTATCACTACGCAATGCGTCTACCATGCGTATTCCGCACTTACGAATTCACACAGACTATTAAGATTAATCGCAATGTTACGATAATCAATGATTAATTACTAAACTTAATAATCAAACATAGTACTCAGAGTTCTTCAAAAATCTGCAACACAGCATCTCCAGCGCTATCGCCCAGACAGACAGTCTGGCGACTCCCCTTGGCCAAAGAATGTCGTGCTTGCCTTTTCATTACTCAAAAGAGGGTTACATCTTTTTGCCACACCCTTTCGGTGCGTGCGAATATAGAAAAATAAAATTACATAGAGATTCAATCCGACGGCTAACAATCCTATACTATAGGATTCACTTTTAGGAAGATCTTTGCATTTGAATTCAAACTTTGGCTCCAAGTACAACTATAAGAAGAGGATCAAAAAGACCAGCGAGCTTATAAGATCATTTTGAGTGAGATTCATTGTGAAGTGGGAGCTTATCTCATAGCTCATTCAGCTTTCACACATGGAGCAATGTATGATTGCCAATGACATTGTTTTTGTATATGATTTAGTACATATATGATCATTACATTCTCATTTTACTTCTCTGTTGTAACTCCATCAGAATAGTGATCTTCTCAGAGTTTGTTCTCAATGCATAGTTGATCATTTGTCATGATTTCAAGCATTGTAGATTCAGCATAATGTATATTACAGGACTACAAAGTTTCATTAGCATTACTTCTTTGGATCGTGAGAATAACACATCTTTGCTCATTGGTCTGTTGACTGTTGCACCGTGTAAATATCGAGATGGTGCTGTGATTTTCTAAACATCTTTCTCTATGTGTAGTCCATAATTTTTTATGATATCACTCATGATTGATAGCTTACTAAGATAATTAGAGTTTTCCAAAAGGAATCAAGCCAATTGTTGCTGTGCTCAGAGAACCCTTCAAAACATTGAAAAGGTGTAGGAACAAAAATAGCAAGTTTTTTTGTTCTTGGATCAACTCCTACTTATCTATTTTGATCCATTGATTAGGGGATCATGTTCCAAGCAAAATATATGATTATTTATGATCATTAGATAGCTAAAGAGGCCCACGACAATCTCTAGCAATCATTCTTAGCAGGTGTGAAGCAGGATCTAGCAACACCACTTCATCTCTTGTGACTATCCACCATCTCCTCCAACAGTGGTATCAGAGCAACAACAAGCAAAATGGGATTTCCATCCTTTATTGACAAATTGGACAGAAACAAAACAATGCTTCAAGAATACAAGGAATCAAAGGGGAAGAGGCTTCCATAGAGGTACCTATGGACAATCCAAAGATAGGTACAACAATGGAGGAGGCAACTACAACCATAACTACAATCAAGGCTACAACAACAACAATTATCAAGGAGGTTTTAGAGGAAGAGGGAACTACAACAACTATATCGAAGACCAAGAAGATTCACTACTCATCATGAACATGACATTCAAGCAAGGTAAAGATGATGAGCATCTTTTCTATATTGATTCAAGTTGTTCCATTCATGTGGCTAGAAATGTAGCTTTAATACTTGGTCTTGAAGAACCCAAAGGGAAGCATGAAGTACATACATGTGATGATACTAAACACTCAGTCAAGAAAATTGGAAATGTCAAAATATCTGATGGTGGCATGAACCTGTTGAGTAAAGTTCTGTATGTGCCAACTATAACCAAAAACCTAATTAGTGTTGGCCAGATTGTTGAGAAAGGTTTACAGGTCAGATTCACTAAGCATGAAGCATATGTGGAAGACCCTCAACAAGGCTTCAAAAGGATTGCTAAAGGTGAGAAGTTTCCTAGATTATTCACATTTGAGAATGAATACACAAGAAACATAACACTATTTAATTATAGAGATCAAACCTTATCTGAGTTAGAAATATGGCACAAAAGGCTAGGACACATAGGAGAAAGTACTCTGAAGCAAATATGCAGGGATCAAAGTTTGCTTGGCATTCCCAATGTGACCAAGCAACATATGATATACAAATGTGGAGCATTTTAATTTGGCAAAGGGATACATTCATGAAGACTATTTGGAGCTTGTGCACACTGATGTGTGGGGTCCTAGCAAAGATCCATCAATCTCAAGTTCAAGGTACTATGTTTCATTTATTGATGATTACAATAGATGGACAATCCTTTATTTCATGAAGCATAAGGATGAGGTATTTACATGTTTCAAAAAGTACTTGGCACTAGTTGAAAACCAAGCAAGAAGGAGCTTGAAGAGGATCATATCTGATGGAGGTGGTGAGTACTTTTCACATGAATTTGATTCATTTCTACAAGACAGAGGCATAAAGAGGGAAGTAACAACAAGATATACTCCTGAATTGAATGGAGTTGCAGAGAGAAGGAATAAGTTGATTGTTGAAGCTGCTAGCTCTATGTGGAATGAGAAGAAGCTACCTAATTACCTATGGGTAGAGGCTATTTCCATAGCCACCTACTTGGTCAATAGGCTCCCATCCAAATCACTGGATCGTATGACACCCTATGAAGCATGGAATGGTAGGAGACCCTCATTGGACCATTGCAAAATATTTGGGTGCATTGCTTATGCACACATTCCTTCATAAATTACAGGGAAGCTTGACCCTAAAGCTGAGAAATGTATATTCATTGGGTATGATCATAACCAAAAGGGCTATAGGCTATACAATCCCACTAACAAAGCATTTATAGTTAGTAGGGATGTAGTGTTTAATGAAAATAATTCATGGTTTGAAGATGATTGCAGGAAAGTCAAGTTACCATATGACTTGGAAAATGATTTTCCAATCCTCACTCAAGAAAATCAACAATTAGCAGAAGATATCAACTTAGAGGATGAAGAGCAGATTGACTTCATGGCTTGGAAGTCAAGAGGTAAGATCAAAATCAAGCAATTAGAAGACATACTAGAGTCTTCAAATCAAGCACGCAGGAGATCATAAAGATAAAGCAAAAAGCCCATAAGGTATGGCTATGATACATCATTAGTCACCAAGCATTCTGTGTATATCACTAAAGACTCTATGGCAGAAGAGCCTTCTTCATTTGAAGAGGCTAGGAAGAAGAAAGAATGTAGAGAAGACATGTAGGGAGAAGTAGAAGCACTTCAGGAAAATCATATATGGGATCTAGTTCCCAAGAAGCCAGGCATGAAGGTAATTGGATTCAGGTGGATATACAAAATAAAAAAGAACTCAAATGGCTCTATAAACAGGTATAAGGCAAGGTTGGTGGCAAAGGGATTTTTCCAAACTCATGGAGTGGACTATGAAGAAACCTTTTCACCTATGGAAAAGATACCAACAATTAGAGTTTTGGTAAGTGTTGCTACTTCTAAAAATTGGAATCTATATCAATTAGATGTCAAGAATGCATTTTTAAATGGATGGATATCAGAAGAAGTGTATATGGCACAACCAACAGGTTTTGAAGATGAGGATAAAACAGGTTATGTATGCAAGCTAAGGAAGGCACTCTATGGTCTCAAGCAATCTCCTAGAGCTTGGAATCATAGGCTCGTTACTTATTTGCAGGACCAAGGCTTTGTGGCTAGCAAGGCAGATTCTTCTTTATTTGTTAAGAAGAACAAATCAGAAGTTATCTACTTATGTGTCTATGTAGATAATATCATCATTATAAGGAATGATGCTAATGGCATCAAACAGGTTAAAGCTCAATTAATGGAAGAATTTAAAATTAGCGATCTTGGTTTATTAACCTACTTTCTTGGCTTAGAGCTTTTGTACACAGATTCTGGTATATTCATTACTCAAAGAAAGTATATACATGATTTGTTAGTAAAGTTCAAAATGGAGAACACTAAAAGTGTAGGTACTCCTATGGAACTCAATCATAAGCTGAGTTCTCATGAAAGAGAACTACTTGATGATGTTACAGGTTATCAACAACTTGTTGGAAGTCTTAATTATGCTACTCTAACAAGAGTAGACATTGCCTATGGAGTAAGTACATTGAGTCAGTGTATGCATGCACCAAGGAAGCCTCATATGGAAGCTGCAAAAAGGGTGCTTAAGTATCTAATTGGTAAAATGAATGAAGGGTTTTTCTATCCCTTCACTTCTGACATAGATATAAAGATGTATTCTGATGCATATTGGGCTGGCTCCAAGGATGATAGGAGGAGCACTTCAAGGTACCTATCCTTTACAGGTTCAAAGCTTATATCATGTTCATCTAAGAAGCAACCAACTGTGGCCTTATCTTCCACAAAAACAGAATATAGAGGTTTGGCAAATGCAACTCAAGAAGCTATGTGGCTTAAGCAACTATATGCAGATTCGGAGATACACTCTTACTCTCCAATAATCTTTGGAGACAACACTAGCTCAGTTCATTTGGCTACTAGTCGTGCATATCATGCAAGGACTAATCACATTGAAGTGCACTACCATTATGTAAGGGAGAAATTGCTTAGCAAGGATATTCAACTATCTTATGTATCAACTCATTTACAATGTGCAGATATACTCACAAAGTCATTGGATGGAACAAAGATGAACATATTCAAATTGATGATTGGTTTGTAGGAAATCAAGGAGGAATGAAGGGAAAGCATGTTATGCTTGAGGGGGAGCTGTTGGTGCAATTAAAACCAAGCCCATATACTTGGTTAATTATCTCATACTTGATCTATTATGCAAGACTTCATATGCTCAACCTCTTGTAAAAAGTTCTTCACATTTACCTTTGTAAAAGTGGTACACATCCACACGGAGTTAGGAAGCTCTAAAATCACGACTCATTTGATTGTTGAGTGACAAGGGAACCTATCCTATACTTTAGGATTCACTTTCAGGTAGATCTTTGAATTTGAATTCAAACTTTGGCTCCAAGTACAACTATAAGAAGAGGATAAAAAAGACCCACGTGTATCTCAAGCCTATGAGATCATTTTGAGCGAGATTCATTGTGAAGTGAGAGCTTATCTCATAGCTCATTCACCTCTCACACATTGAGTGATGTATGATTTCCAATGACATTGTATTTGTATATGATTTAATACATATATGATCATTACATTCACATTTTACTTCTCTATTATAACTCCATCAGAACAATGATCTTCTCACGCTTGTTCTCAATGGATAATTGATCATTTATCATGATTTAAAGCATGATAGATTCAGCATACTATTTATTGCACGACTACAAAGTTTCATTAGCATTGCTTCTTTTGATTGTGAGATATTAACACATCTTTGCTCACTAGTCTATTGAATGTTGCACCCCGTAAATGTCGAGATGGTGCTGTGATTTGCTAAACATGTTTCTCTATGTGTAGTCCATCATTTTTTATGAAATCACTCATGATTGATAGTGTACTAAGCTAACTAGAGTTTGCCAAAAGGAATGAAGCCAATTGCTTCTCTGCTCAGAGAATTGTTCAAAACATTGAACAAGTGTAGGAACAAAAATAACAAGTTTTTTGTTCTTGGATCAACTTCTACCTATCTGTTTTGATCCATTGATTAGTGGATCATGTTCCAAGCAACGTATATGATTATTTATGATCATTAGCTAGCTAAAGAGGCCCACTACACTCTCCAACAATCATTCTTAGCAGGTGTGAAGCAGGATCTATCAACACCACTTCATCTCTTGTGACTATCCACTATCTCCTTCAACAACTATTCCTCTCACTTGACTCACCACCGTGACTCATTGTCAGTTTCGATGGACTGAAGAATTCCATATTAGTTTCAAGTGCCTCAAAACTCTTTTTACATAGGCTCTGATCCTGCAGGCATTGAATTGGCAATTGCCTTTTTATGTTTTTGTCGATCCCTCAGATATTGCCATAGGTAGTATCTTAATGCAATGCTAGGACAAGTGGTATCACCCCATCTAGAATGCCAATCGCCACCTTGCCCCAGCCAAAAAAAAATTACTCTTTCACTGAGCAGGAGTGTTTGGGGTTGATCTATTCCATCAAGAAGTTTCGCCATTACCTCCTATGATGAAAGTGTACTTTTCATATGGATCACTTTGCATTAGTTATTTGGTCAGGCAGCACCATTTGGGAGGCCGTTTGGCCCATTGGGTTTTACTTTTGTAGGAATTTGATTATGATGTTGTTCATCATCCAGGCTCTTCACATGCCATTGCAGACTTCTTATCTAGGTTGGATTGTGGTGAAGCTCTGATAGGAGTTTATTGTTAAAAATAAAGAAGAAAGGTTGTATATATTTTTGCAAAAAGGATTTTCCTCAAGTAGAAGGAAAATACAAAAATGAAAAATGGAAGCATTTACTTCAACAAGTAGTGGAGGCCAAAAGAGAATCAATCAAAAGAGAATCAAATCCAAAAACTGATAGTCTACTTGTGAGAGTCATATCTCTCAATATATGTATCCAATTATAGAGTTTAAACATTCTTTGGAAATCTTATCAGATTTACTTCCTCTATCTAGAACAGTTTTATCAAATTTTTTATGCTCTGTGAGTTATTCAGTTTTTTGTGAAGTCTAGTTTTCAGCTTAACTGAGTGGACAGGTAGCCTGTTTTGAGGCAAAGAATTGCCAACCCAAATCTATTCCAAATTGAGTGTTTGATAGCTCATTGGAAAGCTATAAGTATCTAGTTTGAGTGAAAAAAGTTTCAAGTTCATTGCATTTTTCAGTTGGTACCATTTTTCATTTGAAGCTTCAGTTGTTGGCAAAAGTCTTGATCCTAAGAAGGTCTTCTACACTTTCCGCTGCGAATAGGAGAGGAATTCTCCAACATTGATGACTCTTCAACTGCTATATACATGACTATAGCTCCTAATTCATCCATGGGTCCACTACCTATTGTTGATTCTTATTATGACACATTAATGATCTTTCTCACTACTGGCTATCCACCTGGTTCTGTCTCAAATACAACCCGACAAAAAGTTAGCTATCTATAGTCGATGTTTTCGCATCATTGTGGGTCAACTTTATTATGCCAACCCTTCTGGTGTTTGGCTTTGCTGCATTCCTACCCATGAAGTTCAGTCCATGATTGTGATGGCTCACTCTATACCCTCCGGTGGACATTTCTTTGCGGATGTGACCTATCTCAAAATTTTACAGTGGCGTATGGTGGTCCACTATGCAACACAACATCTATGATTATGTTAAATAGTGTGATGCATGACAACTCAATGAACAGCCCTTGCATAGACACCATTTCCCTCTTCAACATGTTTTACCATTGGAACCCTTCTAGAAGTGGAGGTTAAACTTTGTGGGGCCTATTACTCTGTCAAACATTTCAACTAAAAATCCATATATATTAACATGTACTGACTATGCCACTCATTGGATTGAGGCCTGGGTTGTTCGCTGAGCTATGGGTCAAGCTATTGCTAGATGCATGACTCGTGACATTTTTCCTCGGTTCGGGCTACCTTTGGAAACCATCTCTGATTGGGGCACACACTTGCCAGCACTCTTATGCATGCTTTAACTCAGTCTTTTAATATTATTTATAAATTTATTACTCCCTATAACCCACATGCCAATGGATTGGCCAAAAGTACCAATAAAACTCTGCTCACGATGCTTAAGAAATTGATCACAAAATATCTTGAACGATGGGATCATCTACACCCTTTTGTTTTGTGGGCCTATCAGACCCCTTATAAAGTCTCTATTGGATATACACCATTTAAGTTAGCTTATGGACTCGAAGCTATTGCTCCCATGGAATTGGTTGTGCCCAACCTATGTGTTTCCATTGAAAAGAAATTATTGCGGACTGACTCTTTTTTTGCTCACCTCGATGATTTGCATTCACTGGACGAACAACAATTTGAAAAATTTTTGATGTTGAAACAAATCCAACTCCATCAGGCCAAGAAACATGATCGCTTCTTGTGGACTCCTACTTTTGAAGTGGGATAGTTAGTCTTGTTTCATAATTCTAAGTCTAACAAAGCTACAAGCAAATTTAAGCTTCAGTGGTTCAATCCATAGTAGATTTCAATGAAACTGGGTTTGACAACTTTTTGGTTGGGGACTCTCACCGAAGACCATATTAAAAATCCAATAAATGGTTCCAAGTTGCATCCTTTCTACCCGCCTTTCACACCATTAATTATTGCATCACCACCCCTATCTGCATGAGTTGCATGGTGATTATGATGGATCACCCCGATGTGCATTCATCATTCCACTTAAACACCATGTTGAACATTCTACAGTTCATCACTTTGTGATTGTGTGCTCTCGAGTGTTTTTTGTTGCGCTCTGTGCTAGCTTGCTCATGATCTGTCATAATGGATCTCTTAGCTCCCTTTGACCCTCTCACTGCTGTCGTGACAAATGACATGCAAGCTTTCCTACAGCCCCGTCGTCTTGAGAAATTCTACCTCCTGCAATGGGATGTTGTGAAAACTCATCCTGCTGCATAGAGCATAGTCCATAACATTGTTATGGAACCCACCAATGGAGCTCATTGGATTGTTCTCTTGAATGGTCATAAGCTTAGCACCACGATGACAAAGGTGGACCAACATTTTTTCCTTCCCACCAAAGGTCTAGTGTTTGTCCCCACATTATCCTTCGCTGCTAAGGAGCAGATCTTTCCCATGCATATCTCTAATGAGTATGCCATTAGCTGTCACCCTAAATTGGAATGTTCCATCCTACACTTTTTTGGTCCTAGCATTTAACCTTTAGTACCATCCCTATGGCATATCTTGATAGCTCTATTCTCTGATAGCCACGATCATTAACCAATAGGTTAACTGGTCGTTATTTTTGTTTAACCGAATCCATCATGAAGGCCAAAACATAGTGCAACAATTGGAGGCTGGCAACCACCCTAAAACATTATTTAGTGTCGGGTGACTAGGTGGTTGATCTCTAGCACGTAGAGCAGAGACCTGAATTCGCTCTATTATGGTGTCAATTTTCTTATATTTTGTTGTTACATTAAGGTGAATCTATGTTGATCAATCTACTGGCTATTAATTTGTTTTCAGTTGAGTGATAACTGCATATATTGCTAATAATTAGAGTAGTGTTTCTTTGTTTCTTTGTTTCCCATGACATCTTTCTTTGTTTCTGTCTCCACTCCATGACCCCTTGTCTGCCTGATTCTGCATCTCCTTGCACTCAACTCACTTAAGAGTGACTTCTTGGTGAATTGCATGGCTCAGGAGGGGTGGTCGACTCTGAGACCCGCTATGGTAGCTGGCACCTCTCTCATGACTGCTATCCCACCTAGGATTGTGCATTTTGATTGTCATTTGGAGGGAGAGCATTTTGGTTATGAGTTCTCTTGCTTCTTTGACATGCTAAAGGACTTGACCCCTTCCACCATTCGATTCTATGTAGTGGCTCTTGCTTCTTGTAGTCAAACTGCTTTGGACTTGACAATTGATTTCTCCTTCCCCCTATGTGGAGCATCATGCCTAATTGGACATTGGGGGAGGTGTTGCGCTTTGTTCATGCCCAAATTATTGAGTTCTCCCATCACCTTGGTGAGCTTGATCATCTTGATTTCTTTACTTATTTGAGCATGGGATACAATAGAGTTCCTTTTCCCTTGTGGTCCTCAGGAGAGTCAAGTCATCTTGCGTGTGGTTGCGGACACTCATATTGTACTTTGTTATATGTATATCCATGAGAATATACACACCCAAGAGATAGCTCTTGAGATGGGAGAGTCTACTTGGTTCAACCTCTCCTATGTTCTCATTGAGCAATTGCCCTCTTATAGAGGACATCTGGGCTCAAATTATTCCCCGTTCAAACTAGCCTCAAAGATGGCCCATTTTGCTTTTACTGCAGCTCTTGGTTTGCCTAGTCTCATGAGAGTTATTTCATGGAATCTTCATAGGTTGGGAGGCTCAAAATTCTTGTAGTGTAGGGTTCATATGAGGCAAGAGCTTTGATAGTGCATAGTTGGCAATTCCATTGACATTATAATGTTAGAGGAACACCATCTTTCTTTGGGATGCACTCGGCATAGATAGCTTTTTTAGAGACATTGTGAGGTCATTTAGTTAACTGGATACGAACCCAATGGGTTCCAAAGTGATGTATGTATTTCTATTGGGGACTCCATGCAGAACATGATTGTGAATAGTGGGGAGATTGTACCTAGAAAGGTCATATGGATGATTTTACAACAAATAGGCCTCATATATGGGTTTCTAAATCTCTATGCTCCGAATCATGAGAGTGCACATGCTTCTTTTTGTCTCAGATTACTGATGCAATGCCTAGTGTTGATGCTTGGTGTGTTGTTGGTGACTTCGACATGATTGAGGCACCTGAGGATAGACAGGGTGGCCAAGTCACTGTGCATGGATTTGAGCTTAGAACCTGGGAAAAAATATGTTTGACATTGAGGCTGCATGATGTATGGCACACTGAGGGCTTTGGCAGAGAGAGAGGTAGGTCTCCTCTTCTCACGCTCATATAGACACATTGATGGGATGAATCTCTCTAAGATCGATTGCATCTATGTGAGTGATAGTCATCTACATCATGAATAGGTGCCCCACCTTAGCTGTACATGCTTTAAGTCCATATGAAGCATGGTATGTTAAGAAACCATATCTATCTCATCTCAACATTTTCGATTGTGTATGCTATGTGCATGTGCATTATGGTTTGAGGCATAAACCTGAAGCAAAATCTGAAAAGTATATCTTTATTGGGTATTCAAGTGAGCAAAAGGGTTTTAGATGCTATGATCCTAAAACCAAAGAGTTGAAGGTGGGTAGAGATGTTATCTTTGAAATTTTACCATGATATGGTGTGAAATATTCATTGCAAGTTGAAGACATACATGATGATGAGAGAAGACATGTGAAAGACCAAGAAAGTGTGGAGATTTCTAGTCCTTCAACTTCAAGGACAACATTAGAAGGCAGCCACACATCCCCATGGAAACGGATATTGAGAAGCAAGCCTATTTCAAGTGAAGAAATTTCTATGAGAAGCAAAGGCAAGGACAATCCATTGGCAAAGACAGATAGCATTAGTGAAGGAGAGTTTGAAAAGATAGAAAATAAATGTGTAAAGATATCAAAAGTAAGAAGAAAAAGTTCATTCCATCCTGTCAACAAAGAAGAAGCTCAATAAGAGAAAGGTATCCAATTCAATGATTAACTTATGACTCTTTCATTGCCAAAGATTATACATACATGAGTCAAGTAGTTGCATGTGAAGAGCCTAATTGTTTTGAGGATGCAAGCAAGCATGAAGAATGGAACAAGCCATGCAAGAAGAAGTAAAATCCCTCAACAAGAACCACACTTCTTCATGGTGCCTAAGAGCAAGGACATGAAGGTGATAGGTGTTGATATATCATGCTCAACATGTGATGATTGAGGATGTCACATATCACCTTTTCATTTCTTTGGCATGTATAGTGGTCATGCCAATATATGTCAAGGACACTTTAGTGAGCTTTACTAGATTTATCTACCAAGAGTGATGGCACAGTTGTTTCTTGCCAACTCACTCATTTGTGGGCATTGAGATTTCCCTTATGTAATGTTCTTTATAAATTGCACTAGTTGTATTGTTGCTTTTAAGTCATTCTTGTATATTCCTTTTTATGTATTGTTGCATCGGCAGGATACTCTTCATCACATGTTATGATAAAATGTTAATCCAACCCGCTTCAAGAAATTATTGGACTTTATGCACTCTTGTTTGGCTATGTCAGTAGTGGCAAAGGCCATGCTCATTGTGGCAAAGGCCATGCTCATTGTGGCAAGGTCACTTTCATGTCAAACTAGACTTATAGTCTCGCTTTAGAGTCATCTACTTAGTTCTTACCCTTAGCAAGTCTTTGGGCAAGCTTTGTTCATTCTTAGTAGGTGCTAGACATTCTACCCCTGCTTGTGTGGGATTCAGAGTACCCATGGGTATTATTGTCCTTCACATTATATTCCCAATTAATTCAAGTTATCAAGAAGAGTAGATCATAACCTTGAGCTTCCTTTTATTAAAAAAAAAAGATTGAACCTTGTTTTGGAAATTTGAAAGGTGATCAATTCCCATGATGAAATGCCTGGCTATGATTTATGGTGACGAAAAAAAAGAAAGAAAAGATTTACAATGCCTTATGAGGGGGAGGAGGCATCCCAAAGCTATACAATACAATAAAAAATCATAATAATCCTCTCTTTTGAGTGTAGGGAGAGGAGATATTGTCTCCATTTGAAATGCCTTATGAGGGGGACGAGGCATCCCAAAGCTATACAATACAATAAAAAAATCATAATAACCCTCTCTTTTGAGGATATGGAGAGGAGAGATTGTAATCCTCTGATAAGGTAGAGGCACCAATCTTATGTCCAGCCGAGACTTATCTGAAATATTTTTTATAAAAGATAAGGTCATGTAGGCCAAGCAATTAAGAGAACCATTGAAAGACTTCCTGAACTGGAGGGAAAATTTCAAAACAGTCTAAGTGCAATCTCAATCGTTCAATAAGTAACCGATCGGACGGCGATCCAGCCATCAAACTTCGATCCTTATACGACCACCAAATTTTAAAATCGGCGAATGGGAAGCCCCGAGGGATATATTTTGCCCGAGCGAGTCTCACTGGAAAATCTAGCGTTCAATTTTGATCACTAGTTTGCTGTCTTGATTGACTTAACCTGTAGCCATGCCTCCCAAGGCAAGTACGAAAGAAGCTGCACCTGCTGTTGCTGCGGAGGCTGAGCAGAAGGCGCAGAAGAGCGTTAAAGCGGTGAAGAAGCCCGCTGGGAAGAAGCCTGCTGCAGAGAAGAAGCCCCCTACCAAGGATGGCGACAAGAAAAAGAAGAAGAAGTCGAAGAGCGCTGAGACCTACAAGATCTACATCTTTAAGGTGCTCAAGCAGGTCCATCCTGACACCGGAATTTCTTCGAAGGCTATGGGAATAATGAATTCCTTCATCAACGATATCTTTGAGAAGCTTGCTCAGGAGGCGGCGCGGTTGGCTCGTTACAATAAGAAGCCAACTATCACAAGTCGGGAGATTCAGACGGCTGTCCGTCTTATCTTGCCTGGTGAACTTGCCAAACATGCTGTCTCCGAGGGTACCAAAGCTGTGACCAAATTCACAAGCTCCTGAAAGTTGAGTGTGCTTTACTCTATTGGTGTTTCTGAACGCCACCATCTGTATGTGAGATTTGTATTCCTCAGGAATAAGTTGTGAGCTGCGTGGCTGTCTCTTAGGATTGGAGATGGATTATTGCGTCAGGCAAGGTACGTCACTGTGGACTAATTGTACTGTCGTGAGGTTGCGCATATACGGAGTTCGGTAGAGATGGACGGTTCTGTTGTGATGATCGGATCGTGTTTTGATACAAGACTACGATCTTTCTTCTACAGAGGTTCGGACTATGTATTTCCATGTAATTGAAGTCATGTGTTGAATCAGGTTTTCATTTCTTCTTCTTCGTCGTTAACACTAACTGCTTGTTCGGAATCTTGCTGTGTGAATTGGCTTCCCATCACAGGTTTCCTCTGAGCAGCAAGCGTGGCACTAAGTGCTTCCCGTTGGTGAATTCATGTTTGTGCTCTGAGTTAAGATTGATTCTTAATTCAAAGTTCTTCACGATGATTGGGTCGCATACTGCACATGTTCAAAGGCATGAGCCAAATGTACATTAGAAATTAGAGATTCACCTGCACGTGATGCTATTGGCCTAAATCAATCTTAACTGAAGTTTCCAAAGCTTGCATTGTTTTAGGTTATGTTCTTGTTTTCTTTTACAAAGAATGCTCCGATTACAAAGAAGTGTCTGTTGTTCAATTTTGAATCAAGGGATATATGCATCTCGGTGTTCAAGAGGATAGTACTTATTCTATGCCTCCCTTTTCAGCTGCTTATCGTCATCACCTTTTTTTCTGATACATCTCAATTTTAATTGAGGTTTTCAAAGCTTGCATTGTTTTAGGTTATGTTCTTGTTCTCTTTTACAAAGAATGCTCCAATGGATTGACATCACTTAAGAAAATGGTACATGTGAGTCTAGGATGTTGGACTTTCTTTAGATTTCTTGCTATCCAAATTGGTGTAATAATCTATCCCCTATTATTATTAGACTTAGTTTATCTCCGGCCATTTTCTTTTGCCCATCCCGTCAAAATTAGGTTATCTAAGCATTACAATGATATAGGAAAAGGTGAGCAATAGGATGACATTATGTAATGAAGTGTTCTATTCAAGAGATACAAAACAAAGTCCGATTTCCATATAGGAAGTATCCAAGCAATGTAATTTAATAGCTATCCTACAAGTTGTCTTTATGTTCAAATTGGTTTAGTAGATTTTTTTTTGGAATGCACCTAAGAGTACTTATCCCAAAGTCTACCACCCTTCATGACTCAAAATATATACATGCTACTTTTAAAGTTCATTAGTATGGAATACCTTGACATTTACATGCCCTTAAGAAATATGCACAACAAATCTTCTTATGTGGTATAAAATAGCAAAGCATTCGTTTAGAATGTATAAATACATTTGCTTGCATTTATTGGTGTCAATGTAGATGATGATGATAAGGTGGAAATGTGCCTTTGTGGTTTAGGAATAATATATAAATAGTTCAAAAATTCTATTCAACCTAGGAAAAATATTCTAAATTTTTATGATGTGGTGTCCATGTTAATTGAAGAAAAAAATCTTCGTGAGGACTTAATCCCAAGGAAAATTTGGTTTTGAGAAAGTATTCTACCTAGGCAAAGATAGAGGCTTCAAAAGTGGAAAAAGAAACAATAACCAAGACCAAGGGCAACAATAAAATCGTGCACTAGGTATAGGACATTATCGAGGTAGGGGGAGCCAAAGAAACTACAAAAATTTCCAAAGAAATGGTTCAAGTAATGACAATAAAGGATGTTGGAAATGTGGTAAACATCATCACTTTGAACATGATTGTAGGCTGAAGAATTGAAATAACAGGATGCAACAAAGCAATGATGCATCCACATGTGTAGATAATTTGGAGAAGTTGTTTATGGTGCAACATCACATGATGAATTCGATGTCGATTGATGTTTCAAAATTGAATGGTAATGTTTGATATGTTCATTCAAGTGCTTTAAATCACATGACCCTTCATGCATAATGATTTAGTAGTTTGTAAAAATTGCTAGTTCTTGGATTTATTGAAACAAATGATGATACATCAATCCGTCGAGCATACATGAAACATAGCATTTTCTATGGAGGATGGGAAGGTAAAATATCTTGTTGATGTATTGCATGTGCTCAAAATAACTAAGAATCTCATTTCTGTTGGATAAATGGTTGACCAAGGATTATAAGTCAGGTTTAATTTAGATGGTTTATATGTAGAAGATTAGAAACTGAATGGACAGTTAATCACCAAAGGAAACAAAGTGGATAGGATGTTCACCTTAAATGTGAAAATTTTTGAAATGAATGCATCCATGTTGTAGAAGGTGTAGGTGTTATTGTTGATATAGAGATTAGGCACAAGCAAATTGGACATGCAAATTTGGAGAGGCTGAAGTTGATGCAGTCAAAGGAGGTTGCCAATGGACTAATAAATTTCAAGGTTGTAGAGATACAGAAGGCATGTGAAGCATGTCAATGCAATTTTGAATAACTGTTCGATATCCACCATTGAAAACATGTTCAATGTTTAATTTTCGTATAAGCTTTTTTATCACTTTTATATTTTTTATGTAGATTTTGGACATGTCACCATTAAATTGAGTGAAATTTTGGCCACATTTTGAGCTCTTTTTTTTTTTGAGGAAATGACAAAAAATGTCAAAAAATCACATGTTTTCACTTGATTTTTAAAATATGTGTATACTGGTATAAATGGTTTTCAAACATAAGATGCAATTTACTTGATTCTCGACGTGGGCGTTCTCTTTTTATGACATAGTTTGTGTTTGTTACGACTCGTTGTTATACACTCATGGTGACTTGTTGGAGCTAGCCCACACAGATGTTTGGGGACCTAGCAAGGAACCATCAACTTCATGATCTAGGTACTATGTATCTTTTATTGATGATTGTAGCAAATGGACTATCCTATACTTTTAGCATAAGGATGAAGTCTTTTCATGTTTCAAGAAGTATCTTGTTCTTGTTGAAAATCAAATAGGTAAAACACTAAAAAGGCTAAGATCAGATGGAGAGGGAGAATATTTCTCCCATGAATTTGATACCTATCTCCAAGAGAGGGCTATCAAAAGAGAGATCAGAACCAGGTACACTCCAAAGCAAAATGGAGTGTAAGAAAGAAGGAATAGGACCATAGTTGAAATTGCAAGATCTATGCTTAATGAGAAAAAAATACCAAATTATTTGAAGGCAAAGGCTATATCCACAGCCACCTATCTCATCAATAGAATCCCATCAAAAGCTTTGGATGGGATGACACCATATGCAGCATGGAATGGAAGAAGACCTAACCTTGATCATTGCAAGATATTTGGATGCATAACGTATGCACAAATTCCATCACAAATCAGAGGTGAGATGGATCCCAAAGTAGATAAATGTGTATTCATTGCATATGACTTAAATAAAAAAGGATACAGGTTATATAATCCAAGCACTAAAGGATTTATTGTTAGTAAAGATATTTTCTTTAATGAGAACAACTCTTGGTTTGAAGATGATTGTAGGAAATCCAAGTTATCTTATGGCCTAGAGGAAGACTTCCAAACATTGCAAAATGGGAATGACCACTTACATGAAGAATCAAGTGATTTTGATGATAATTAGAAGACATCAAGGAGGAATATCAATGCTTGGAACAACAAAGGTAGAGCAAAGATATAGGAGTTGAGAGATGTTGCAAAATCTTCTCAACAAACAATAAGAAGATCAACTAGTGAAAAAAGGAAGCTAAAAAGGTATGGATTTGACACTTCTTTGGTCACAAAGAATTCAATCTATATTGCTTAAGATATCAATTCAGAAGAACCATCAACATTTGAAGGAGCTAAGAAGAAATCAGAATGGAGAGAAGCAATGGAAGAAGAGATAGAAGCTCTTCAAGAGAATCAGACATGAGAATTAGTTTCCAAGAAGCCATCCATGACATCATGGGATCTAGATGGATCGACAAGGAAAAGAAGAACTTAGATGGATCAATAAACATGTATAAAGCAAGGCTCATGGCTAAGGGGTTTGCTCAAACCCAAGGTATAGATTATGAAGAAAGTTTCTCTCCTATGGCAAAGATTCCTACTATCAGAGTACTCATGAGTGTAGCTACCTCAAAGAATTGGAAGATCTGTCAGATGGATGTCAGAAATGCATTCATGAATGGTTGGATTTCAAAGGAGGTGTACATGGCCCAACCTCCTAGAGTTGTAGATGAATCACATCTTGAGTATGTGCATAAACTCACAAAAGCTTTATATGGCTTGAAGCAAGCTCCTAGATCTTGGAACCATAGACTAGTTACCTTCTTACATGACGAAGGATTTCAATCAAGCAAAGGAGACTCTTCTTTTTTTCATCTTATGTGTGTATGTTGATAATATAATTCTTATAGATAATGATGTTGATGGGATTAGAGGAATCAAAACCCAAATGAAGGAGGAGTTTAAGATAAGTGATCTTGGATTGCTCACTTACTTCCTTGTATTGGAAGTAGTCTACACAAATCAAGGGATGTTTCTTACACAAAGAAAGTATATAAAGGAGATGCTTGCAAAGTTCAAAATGCAAGAAGCTAAAGTTGCAGGTACCCCCATGGAGGTCAATTACATATTAAAGTGCTCATGCAAGAGAACTTATAGAAGACATCACAAGCTACCAAAGCCTAGTTGGGAGTTTAAACTACGCTAAGCTAACTAGGGTTGATATTTGCTATGGAGTAAGTGTGCTTAGTCAATTCATGCCTACTCATAGGAAACCTCACATGGATGTAGCAAAGAGGGTACTGAAGTACTTGAAATGAACAATTAATGAAGGTTTATATTACCCCTACACATCTGTTTTGGATGTAAAGCTATTCACTGATGCAGATTGGGCGTGTTACAAAAATGATAGAAGAAGCACATCAAGATATCTATCATTTACAGGTACAAAACTCATATCTTGGTCTTCAAAGAAGCAACCTACAATTGCTCTCTCATCAACCGAAGCTAAATACAGAGGGTTAGCAAATGCAACACAAGAAGCTTTGTGGATTAAAACCCTATACATAGATTTAGGTTTGGATTTTGGCACTCCATACATATTTGGAGATAATATGAGTTCACTTCATCTAGCTTCTACTCCTATCTTTCATGCTAGGACTAAACATATAGAAGTCCATTACCATTTTGTTCGAGAAAAGGTTGAGTAAGGACATAAAACTCTCCTATGTATCTACTGATGGAGAGTGTTAATCTCCAAAAAAACAAGCTACTCTTGTAATTAGAGCACCTCTATAACAAGAGTAACTCAAACTTTCACCAATTTTAGAGGATCAATAATTAATTATGAAGATTTTGAAAAATCTGTGAAGGAGATGACTACACAGAAAGTCTGCTGCACATATCTCTCTCATTACCTTATAAATTGTGTAAAGTTTTTGATGAAACTTTGCACAAGGTGTCACCTACAATTTGCACACCTTCTCCAAGTTGAATCACTCCAAAAGATTCAGTATGTCTTGAGAAATGATCTCAACAAGTTACCTATGTCTAAAACTACTCTTTTGAGAAGTCGATTTAGACACCTATAACTTTTAACACTTGGTTCTCTCAATCTAGAACCCATTTATGAAAATGCTTTTAGCCACAAATAGCTTACCTTCCAACTTAATGATTGAGTGTTTGCTTGCTCAAAACTTTACACTGTGGAAGGAGAACTGACCAAAACATTAACATCGAATTTTGCACTTGTTTCAGGAACCAATGAACACTTCTTCACATATGAATGTTCCTACACATAATTCTCAAAACCTGTGTGCAATTAGGCTCTCAAACTTTAACCATAGACTCATTAACTATGGAATTAGACATCTACAAAAGGATTCTTGAAATGATCAAGCACAGAAGGAGAATGCACAGAAACATCGGGCGCAATTTTTCTTCCATTCTTGAAGAAATTTACAACTGAGTGATGAGAGAGACTCAACTCACTTCTAAGATATCTAATGACTCATACAACTACTGATTACTCTATTCTCATGCTCTCTCATATTTGCCCTGACTTTTTCTTTGTATATATAGGCAAATATTTACAATATCATGACTATACAAAAGTATAAGTGAACTATCTCTGAATTAATGTACATATGTGTACACATCTTCATCCTCTGAATATGCACTTCCTCCATGCTTCATAACTTGAACTTTCCTTCAATCTTTGGCTTCCAAATCTTCATTAAAACTTCAATTGTTGATTGCCTTGCACCAACATCTCCCCCTCAGTCATCAATTGAGGTTTTCTCTATCTTCTTTATACCTGCCATGTCTTTGAATCTTTGTAGCTTTGGTCCATCCAAGATTTTGGTTAGCATATCAACTATCTAATCTTTAGTTGAAGTATGTATGACTTCAATCTCTTTATCCATCACCTTCTCTCTTAGAAAGTGATACTGAATCTCAATGTGTTTGGTCGTGGCATGAAACATAGGGTTAGCAGCTAAATACAATGAACTCATGTTATCTCCATGAATGGTAGGTGTACTCTGTATGATGTCAAAACTCCATTCATGAGAGTCTTAAGCCATATCACTTCCTTTGCAGCTTCAACCATACCTTTGTACTCAGCCTCTGTAGATGACAAAGCAACCGTGTGTTGCTTCTTTGAACACCAAGAAATTAACTTATCTCCCACATAACACAAGTATCCATAAGTTGATCTCCTATCATCATGATTACCTGCCCAATCTGCATCACTAAATATCTTGATGTTTGTATCTGATGTAAAACCATAATACAAATCCTCTGAGTGTACCCTTGTACCTCAACACTCTTTGACCTGCAATCCAATATTCTTTCCTAGGGCAATGCATGAATTGAGACAATGCTCCCACTGCATATGACAAGTCAGGTCTAGTTAAAGTAGCATAAATCAAACTACCAACCAAACTTTGGTATAACTTCATGTCCTTGAACTCTTCTCCTCCATATCTACTTAACTTGTGATTCACCTCCATTGGAGTAGGTGCTACCCTGCAATCATTCATCTTAAACTTGATTAACAAGTTTCTCAAATACCTTTCTTGAGTCACATACACTCCATGTTGAGTGTATGAAATCTCCATGCCCAAGAAATATGACAAGTCTCCCAAATCACTGATCTTAAACTCTTTCTCCATTTGCTTCTTTAGGCTTTGAATGCCTTTCTCATCTGTACCTGTAAGAATTATATCATCAACATATATGCACATATATATGAACCCATCATCACTTGCTTTAACAAGCAAGCTACTATCTGCTTTAGATACTTGAAATCCAAGTTCTTTCAAGAACTTTACAAGTCTATAATTCCATGCCCTTGGGGCCTGCTTCAAACCATACAAAGATCTCTTGAGCTTGCACACATGATCTTGATACCTTCCATCTCTGAATCCTTGTGGTTGCTCCATGAAAATATCATCTGAAATATAACCATTTAAAAAAGCATTCTTCATATCTAATTGACATAATTTCCAACCTTTACATGCAGCAATAGCTATGAGTGTCCTGATGGTTGTCATCTTTGCCACAGGACTATAGGTCTCATCATAGTCTACACCATATGTATGAGCAAAACCTTTCACAACAAGTCTAGCTTTATACCTAGACACACTTCCATCTGCAAACCTCTTTGTCTTGTAGACCCATTTACATCCAATGATCTTTTGGCTATTTGGTTTAGGAACCAACTCCATGTCTGATTCTCCATCAATGCATCATATTCTTCCTGCATAGCTTCCTCCCAATTTTCCTTACCTTTTGCCTCTTCATATGTAGAAGGGTCTTCATCTGCCTTTATCATATAAGCATAATCTTTGGTAGCCAAAAAAGAAGTGTCATAGCTATACCTTGTAGGTTTCCACTTGTGTCTTGATGACCTTCTAAGTTCTCCACTCCTTGAGGTTTCTGGTTCATCACACTTAGGATCAAATCTTGGCATTTCTTCAACTTCAACCTGCACTTCATTGTTCTCCTCTTCATCAAATATCTGAACCTTTGATTTACCTTTCTTTTGATTCACAACTTCTTCATCACCTGCATTAATATTGATTGTACCTGCATACCAAGTACCTTGCTCATCAAATGTAACATCCTTAGATGCAAGGAATTGTTTTGTGGATGGACTCCAAAACCTATATCCCATCTGCTTATCATCATATCCAATAAACACATATTTTTCTGCTTTAGGTTCCAATTTGTGCCTTAATTGTGATGGCACATATGCATATGCCAAACATCCAAATACTTTGCAATGATCTAATGTAGGTCTCTTACCCCACCATGCCTCATATGGTGTCATACCCTGCAAAGCTTTACATGGTAACCTATTAACCAAATAAGTAGCTGTGTTTACAGCCTTAGCCCACAAATAATTAGGGCAATTTTTCTCCTTCATCATTGACCTTGCAAACTCAACAAGAGTTTTGTTTCTTCTTTCTGCTACACCATTTTGTTGAGGAGAGTACCTGCAAGTAATTTCTCTCTTTATACCTGCATTCCACAAGTAATCACTGAACTCATTAGAAAAATACTCTCCCCCTCCATCTGACCTTAGTCTTTTCAACTTATGACCTGTAATTCTCTCTGCATACATATGATAATGTTTGAATGTATTGAATACCTCTGACTTATCTTTGATCACATAAATAGTGATCCATCTGGTAGCATCGTCAACATAAATCACATAATACCTTGAACCATTGATACTAAAATCCTTTGATGGCTCCCACACATCTGTGTGTACCAATTCAAGCTTTTCTGAATACATAAAACCATGCTTGGAATAAGATTGCTTATGAGCCTTACCTACTTGACATGCCTCACATCTGTATGTCATATGTTGACCTACAACATTAGGCAATCCAAGCACTGAACCATTATTAATCATATCTTTGATACCTCTTTCATTGAAATGTCCAAGCCTCTTGTGCCAAAGATCTAACTCAGAGATCTTATGTCCTCCATAAGTGAACAATGCATGACCAACATTACCTTGGATCTTCAATGTGAACAATCTTCCTTCTTTTTTCCCTGAAACAATCTGTTTATACCCATTGATAGGGTCTTCCACAAACACTCCTTCATTAGTGAACCTAACTTCATAACCTTTACTCCTACCTCTTCCTCTACCTTTGCCACCTCTTCCTCTTAGGAAGTTGGCCTGACTAGTTGTGCCTTCATCTTCATTTGCTTGTTGCTTCCCTTTGCTATTTTTCTTCTTATCCTTTGAATACATTGCATGACCTGTACTCTTGTCACCTTCACCTTTGACATCCTGCTCAAAGGTTAACATATGTCCTAGCAATTGATTTAAGTCAGGAGTAAAATGATCAAGTGATAATTCAGTAGAAAAAATGAATGGCTTCCATTTGTCATCACCTCTCAAACGTGTGAGGATTTGCCTTACCAATTTATCCTCCTCAATGTCTTCATCAATTGCTTCTAATGCATCTGCAATGTCCTTCATCCTTGTTACATAGTCTGAGATGGATTGAGAGGCCTTCTTCTTGAAAGTGGTAAATTCTGCCCATAAGGATGCCTTCCTTGACTTTGTGGTGTTTTGAAAATGCTCCTCCAAAGCATTCCATATGTCACTTGCACTTTCAAGACCTCTAATGTGAGGTAGCAAGTAGTCATTGATTGCCATATAGATAATGCTCCTAGCTTGAGCATCTCTCTTCATCCAATTCTTCAAATCTGATAATTCTTCCCTAGTTTGAACACTAGGATCTCTGAACTGAGGCTTTTCTTCTTCACCTGTAATATAAGCTATCAAGTCTTTGCTCATAAGATGAGCTTCCATCCTCATTGACCATGCTGGATAGTTCTCTCTATCCAACTTCTCTATTTGAAGAGAATCTCCCATCCTTTCTTCACTTGTATATTGAATTCTTCAACCTTTATGAGTAATAGATGTACCTTTACTTCAAATAATACTCCTTTTGTCTTCCTTCATCTCGTATGAACTCCTTCTCAAGCTTTGCCCTCAAGCTTTCACCTTCTAAATCTTTAATTGTTGAATTCTTTATGTCTGCAGCAGTCGGGATCCTCCTTCCTTCAATTCTGATACTTCCTGCTCTGATACCACTGATGGAGAGTGTTAATCTCGAAAAGAACAAGCTACTCTTGTAATTAGAGCAGCTCTATAACAAGAGTAACTCAAACTTTCACCAATTTTAGAGGATCAATAGTTAATTATGAAGATTTTGAAAAATCTGTGAAGGAGATGACTACACAGAAAGACTGCTGCACATATCTCTCTCATTACCTTATCAATTGTGTAAATTTTTTGATGACACTTTGCACAAGGTGTCGACTACAGTTTGCGCACCTTCTCCAAGTTGAATCACTCCAAAAGATTCAGTATATCTTGAGAAATGATCTCAACAAGTTACCTATGTCTAAAACTACTCTTATGAGAAGTTGATTTAGACACCTATAACTTTCAACACTTGGTTCTCTCAATCTAGAACCCGTTTATGAAAATGCTTTTAGCCACAAATAGCTTACCTTCCAACTTAAAGATTGAGTGTTTGCTTGCTCAAAAATTTACACTGTGGAAGGAGAACTGACCATAACATTAACATCAAATTTTGCGCCTGTTTCAGGAACCAGTGAACACTTCTTCACATATGAATGTTCCTACACATAATTCTCATAGTCTGTTTGCAATTAGGCTCTCAAACTTTAATCATAGACTCATTAACTATGGACTTAGACATCTACAAAAGGATTATTAAAATGATCAAGCACAAAAGGAGAATGCACAGAGACATCGGGCACAATTTTTCTTCCATTTCTGAAGAAATTTACAACTGAGTGATGAGAGAGACTCAACTCACTTCTAAGATATCTAATGACTCATAAACTACTGATTACTCTATTCTCATGCTCTGTCATATTTGCCCCGACTTTTTCTTTGTATATATAGGCAAATATTTATAATATCATGACTATACAAAAGTATAAGTGAACTATCTCTGAATTAATGTACATATGTGTACACATCTTCATCCTCTAAATATGCACTTCCTCCATGCTTCATAATTTGAACTTTCCTTCAATATTTGGCTTCCAAATCTTCATTAAAACTTCAATTATTGATTGCCCTTCACCAACATCTACTCACATGCAATGTGCAGATATGATGACCAAATCATTGGATGGAAGCAAATTAAACATGTTTAAATCAATGATTGGATTGCACAAGATACCAAAGGATTGGAGACTCAAGCATCTTAGGCTTGAGAGGGAGCTATTGATACATTTGAAAAGCCTAAATGCTTGATCAAATGGATAGGACTTATCACATCTACATTGGACTCACTAAAGACTAGCATATGAACACCTCTTATAAAAGTCATGAGGTTTATCTTATTGGATAAAAGTAAATGAAACAAGTTGAAGGAATTTCATGATGTTAAGAGCTAAAACCATGACTAATTGGTGGGTGGAATCAATCAATCAATAGCTAAAGTGTAGGATTGCTTTTAGCTAGAAGAATTTCAAGATTCAAATTCGCTTTATGAGTATAAATAGAAGTGACTTTTGGTCACGGGATATGAAAGAGAAGAGAGATCCATTGAGCCTTATGGTTGAACATACACGGATCTCACATATGTGTGAGCAACTCCACTACATCTCCTTTGTATCATAAATTCATTAGCATATACAATTTGTGTCATTAGCTCATGATAATCTATGTCTACTATTAAGTGCATCTAGCGATTCCAATTTTTGTGAATTTTTTTAATCATATTCTCTGTGTATACTTAATCATTTAACTTGGATTAACTTGGCATAGGTAGAGTAATCTATCTAGTTGCTACATATCAAGTTTCATTATTTTTGGATCACTAGATCTCAGGTTATGATTCATACAAGCTACCTATGTCTGCATACTAGGTGCCTTGATGTCACATTGGCATGTGTAGAGCATGATTATTGCAACACCACCTCATCTTTGGAGTGTATCCAACCATCTCCTCACATGGAGACACACACACACACATATATATATATATATATATATATATATAGAGAGAGAGAGAGACTACCACACATAGAGATGCACACTTGCACACACACACACACACATACTGACACACATATACATGTATGGACATGGTATATATGTGTGTGTGTGCTGGTATGTGTATACACACCTATGCATGCACATATGAGCACACACACACATGCATACTTGCACACACACATGCATACTTGCACACACATATACACATGCTTACACACATATATGTGTATGTACATGGTGTGTATGTGCACATGGTGTGTGTGTGCATGTGTGTATATGCGCATGTGTGTGCTAGTATGTGCATGCACAAGTGTGTATACATGTGTGGATGCACATGACAACACACACACATGCACATACATATGATCACACGCATATATGTGTATGCACATGGTGTGTATGTATGCACATGGTGTGTATGTATGCACATGGAAGTGTGCATGTGTGTGGGCTCATATGTGCATGTAGAGGTGTATACACACCTTCAAATGTCTCGAGCGGAACACATGTGTAGGTGTGTATACACTATGCATGCACATAACATCACAAACACACATGCACATTTGCACACACACACACATACACACCATGTGCATACACATGTGTGTGAGAATGTGTGTGTACACATATGTATGTGTGTGTGCATGTTGGTATGTGCATGCACATGTGTGTATGCACCTGTAGATGCACATACTAGCACACACACATGCACACTTTCACACATGCACATGCACACACACATATACACCATGTGCATACACATATATGTATGAGCATGTGTGGTTATGTGTGTGCACATGTGCATGTGTGTGTGCTGGTATGTGCTGGTATGTGCATGTACAAGTGTGTATACATCTATGCATGCACATAATAGAATAGACACACATGCACACACACATGCACACTTGCACAGACACATGCACATGGTGTATACATGTGTGTGTGTGTTTTGGTATGTGAATGCACACATGTATACACACCTACACATGTGCATGCACACATGTATGCACATACACACATGTATGCACATACACACATACACACATTCTCACACACATATATGTGTCTGCACATGGTGTGTATGCATGAGTGTAAGTGTGCATGTGTGTGTGCTATTATGTGCATGCACAAGTGTACTATGTGTCTGCACATGGTGTGTATGTGTCTGTGTGTGCAAGTGTGCATGTGTGTGTGTGCTAGTATGTGCATGCACAAGTGTACACGTGCATGCACATACCAACAAACATGCATTCTTGCACACACACACACACACATACACACCATTTGTAGACATATATGATGGAGAGTGTTAATCTCCAAAAGAACAAGCTATCCTTGATGTTAGACCACCTCTATATCCAGAATAACTTTAAACTCCAACCAATTTTGGAAGACAAGTACCAAACTATCAAGATTTTAGCTAATTGTGAAGAAAGTCATTTCACAGAAAAGTCTGCTGCACATTACTCACTCATTGATTAATCATTTGTGTAAAATTTCTGATGAAACTTTGTAGAATGTGTCGTGTAGAGTTTCTGCACCTCCTCCAAGCTAAAACACTTCAAAAGCTTAAGTAGATTATGAGAAATAATCCAAACAATCTACCTATGTCTGAAACTGCCTTCTTGTAGAGTTGACTTTGACACCTACAACTTCTAACACATAGTTCTCCCGAATTAGAACCCATTTAAGCGAATGCTTTTAGGCATAGATGGCTTACCTTCCAACTTAGATTTTGACTCCTCATTTGTCTAAAACTTTACACTGTGCATTGAGAACTGACCATTTCTTTGACCATCGGGATTGTGCCTGTTTCAAAAGACACTCAATACTTTCTCACATATAGATGTTCCTACATAAAATTCTCTCAGCCTGTTTGCAATTAGACTCTTAAACTTTTACCATAGATAACTATGGAATTAGATGTGTACAAAAGGATTTCTGATAAAATAAAAAACAGAAGGAGAACTAGAGAAAAGATCAATGCGCAATTCTCTGAACATTCTTTCTATTCAACTCATCATACATCTGATGGATGATAAACTCAATACTCATCATCTATTCATCTCTTTCTCATCTATACTTCATCTCTCTCTTCTAATACGAACATATACACGTATATATATATACATATGAGTATTGATTCGTCATTACTTCAAGTATTTTGAAGCATTTACAAAACTATTGTACATATGTTTAAAGAACTTTTCTTCCTGAACCTTCACTTCACTTCATGAAGTTGGACTTCAATCTTTTCTTCATATCTTTATTTCTAGGCTTCATATAATCACCAATTTTTGATTGTCTTGCTCCAACAGCTCCCCCTCAATCATCAATTGTGATTACCTGCATCTTCTTTATTCCTGCCATATCTTTAAACCTCTGCAATTTTTGTCCATCCAAACTCTTTATCATCATATCTGCAAGTTGATCTTTTGTAGGAGTATGCATAACTTCTATTTCTTTATCAACAACCTTCTCTCTCAAAAAATGATACTGAATCTCAATATGTTTAGTTATAGCATGGAATATAGGATTTGCTGCCAAATATAAAGAACTCATATTATCTCCACAAATGATAGGAGTACTCTAAATAATATCAAAACTCTTCATAAGAGTCTTTAACTATATTACTTCCTTTGCAGCTTCTACCATGGCTTTGTATTCTGCTTCTGTAGATGATAAAGCAACTGTATGTTGCTTCTTAGAGCACCATGAAATTAGCTTATCTCCCACATAACACAAATATCCATGTGTTGATCTTCTATCATGAGAATTACCTGCCCAATCTGCATCACTGTATATTTTGACTCTTGTATCTAAAGTAAATCCATAATACAAACCTTCTTTAAGTGTGCCCTTGATGTACCTAAGTACTCTTTGTCTTGCAATCCAATGTTCCTTTCTTGGAGAATGCATGAATTGAGATAGAACTCCAACTGCATATGATAAGTCAGGTCTTGTTAATGCAGCATAAATAAGGCTACACACCAAACTCTGATAAAGCTTCATATCTTTGAATTCTTCTCCTCCAAATCTACTCAATCTATGATTCACTTCCATTGGAGTTGGTGCTATCCTGCAATCTTCCATTTTGAATTTGGTTAGCAAATTTTTCAGATATCTTTCTTGAGTTACATATACTCCATGTTGAGTATATGAAATCTCCATTCCCAAAAAGAATGACAAATTTCCCAAATCACTGATTTTGAATTCTTTCTCCATCTGCTTCTTAATTATGTGTATACCTTTGTCATCTGTTCTTGTAAGTATTATGTCATCAACATAAATACAAACATAAATAAATCCATCCTCACTTGCTTTGACTAGCAAGCTACTATCTACCTTTGATGTTTGAAATCCAAGTTCCTTTAAGAACTTTACAAGCCTATAAATCCATGCCCTTGGGGCCTGCTTCAACCCATACAAAGCTCTCTTGAGCTACACACATAATTTGGATACACTTGATCTTGAAACCATCTGGTTGTTCCATGTAGACTTCATCTGAAATATAACCATTAAAAAATGCATTCTTCACATCTAATTGAGATAATTTCCAACCTTTGCAAGCAGCAATTGCTATGAGAGTCCTTATGGTTGTCATCTTTGCAATAGGACTATAGGTTTCATCATAGTCCACACCATATGTCTGTGCATATCCTTTTACAACAAGCTTGGCTTTGTATCTAGATACACTTGCATCTACAAACCCTTTTTGTTTTGTAGACCCATTTACATCCGATGATCTTTTGAGTATTTGGTTTAGGAACCAAATCCCAAGTCTCATTTTCCATCAATGCATCATATTCTTCCTGCATAGATTTTTCCCAATTCTTCTTCCCTTTGGCTTCATCATATGTGGATGGATCTTCATCTGCTTTTAACATGTAAGCATAATCTTTAGTAGAAAAGAATGAAGTATCATAGCTATACCTTGCAGGTTTCCATTTGTGCCTAGATTGATAGGGGAAGTATCTCAACCCCTAAGCAACGACAAAGCGTGAATGACCTCCACAGGTATCTCTTTGACCTCTGCACACCACAAATGCTCTTACTCATAGCTTATGCAAAAAAATCCAGTAAGCTTTTGTAGACCTGTAGTAGAGACCAAGGGCTTTCCAACAAAATAAATTTCACTTCAATGGATGCTTACACAAAGAGAAACAATGTCTACAACATGAGCTAGTTGAATGCTCACAACTGCTAGTCAAGCAGAGACCTCACTTCACTCCAGCAAGCTTTTCTTAGAGATTATACAGAGAATGAATCTCAAACTTGGGTCAACTTTAGATCACGCTTATAGCTACCCAATGACACCAAAATCATAGCAAATGGAAAATTAGAGAAGGAGAAGCAGCCCTTACAATAGAGAGCAAAATATTTCCAACAGAGCCTACACACAGAGAGAGATATCAATCATACAACTTCACTAAAATGAATGTTGCTCCCAAACTACTCAGAGAATGCTCCAGAAAATTTGTGAGCATAAAATAGACTCTAATAGCTATCCAATGAGACAAGAATTACATCAAATGGATAAAATATGAGGGAGAACCAATTCTAACAACTCAGGGGTAGAGAGTTGCAACACTGCCTGCGCACACACATAGATATGCCTACTAAAAGAAAACAAACAAGCAAGCAAGGGGCTAGCTTAAGCAAGGGGCTAGCTTAAGCAAGGGGCTTGCTTATCACAACTCCAGAACTTAGTGCTCACTTTGCATGAGCTAAAACTCCAAGACGATGGCCCAAACGAAGTCGGGATACATGCTCCTTTTATAGTGAGAAGTGTGCCCCTAAAATCTAGGAACTACCTTTCCAAATTAGCCTCCTAAGTTGGAGGACTTAGTTGAGATGACTTGGGGAGTGGTTGAGTGACTTTTCTTGATGGAATCTCGTGGCTTTTGGCTTCCTTTGATTGCTCCACATGTCCATAAAATATTCCCCACGAATTTGTAGTTTGAAACTTGTCTTTTAACACTCCCCCTCAAGCTTCAATTCTTCGTCCTCATCCAAGCTCCTTCATGTTGATGCATTGCTTGAATTTTGAAATCTTCATCCCATCCAAAGCCTTTGTAAACATGTCGGCAACTTGGTCCTTGGTACCAATATGATGTACTGAACCTTCCTTGGATATCACCTTTTCCCTTATGAAGTGATAGTGCACTTCAATATGCTTGGTTCTAGCATGATAGATAGGATTCGATGCTAGATGAATGCTACTCATGTTGTCACAAAAAATTGGATATGTGTCAACCTGCAAATTAAGCTCCATAAATAACTTCTTAATCCACATTAGCTCACATGTGACTCTAGCCAAAGCTCTATACTCAGCCTCAGTGGAAGATAATGCCACCGTGGGTTGCTTCTTTGAAATCCATGAGATGATCTTGCTACCTAGCATGACTAGGTAACCACTTGTACTTCTTCTATCCTCCTTGGAACCGGCCCAATCCGCATCAGAATAAGATTTGACCTCCATATAATCATCAAATGAATAGAACAATCCTTCATTTATAGTGGCCTTGAGATATCCTAACATTCTTCTTGCAGCTTGCAAGTGTGTAGTCCTTGGACTATGCATAAATTGTGATAACACTCCAACTCCATATGCTATGTCAGGCCTAGTTATTGTGGCATAATTGAAAGAGCCTACAATAGATCGATACAAAGTTACATCCTCTAATGGCTCTCCATCAATGGAGCTTAGCTTTACATTAACTTCCATGGGATTTGAAATAGGCTTGCAATGTAGCATCCCAAACCTCTCAAGTAGGTCTAGAATATACTTCCTTCGTATGAGCATAATACCTTCTTCTTTGTATACAACTTCAATGCCAAGAAAATACCTAAGATCTCCAAGATCAGATATCCTAAACTCCTTTCCAAGCTTTGACTTGATCTCCTCAATGCCCTTTGTATCATTACCTGTAATGATAAGATCATCTACATACACATACATGTAGAGTACAAGTTCTCCTCTTTGTTTGATGAAGAGAGATGGATCCGCCTTGCATTGATTGTAACCACATTTGATCAAATACTCCACCAATCTTTGGTTCCAAGCCCTTGGAACTTGCTTTAGGCCATAAAGTGCCTTCTTCAACCTACAAACATGATGTGGAAACTCTTTATGAACAAAACCTAGTGGTTGCTCCATGTATACCTCTTCTTCCAAGTCTCCATTGAGAAAGGCATTCTTGATATCCAATTGGAAAAGCTTCCATCCTTTGCTAGCAGCCATTGCAATGAGTGTCCTAATGGTGCTCACCTTTGCCGCGAGACTGAATGTCTCTTCAAAGTCCACTCCATAGGTTTGTGCAAAACCCTTGGCCACCAATCTTGCTTTGAACCTAGAAATAGATCCATCTGAATTCCTCTTTACTTTATACACCCACTTATTACCTATTATCTTCATGTTCTCCTTCTTGGGCACTAGATTCCATGTTTGATTTTCCTCAAGTGCGTCGATCTCTTCTTGCATTGCCTCTTTCCATTTGGTGTACCTGCTTGCATCTTCATAGCAATCGGGCTCACGATCTTCTACTACTTTGTTCATATATGCATAATGCGTTGCCATGTATGAATCATAAGTAAACCTTTGAGTTGGATACTTAAATCTAGAAGACTTCCTTTCTTCACCTTTTGGAGGAATAAACCTCCTTTGCCTTGGGAACTTGATCTCTTTCTTTGACGTGGCTTCTTTCTCCATCATGTGTCCTTCATCATCTTCAACGTCATTACCTTCTTCATCCAACTCCACCAATGTTGATTTGCCTTTGTTGATTGATTGTGCTTCATAGCTTGATGAATATCTCCCCCTCCATGGTGAGTTCATGCTTGAACTATCTTCATTGATGGAACACCTTGGGCCACTTAGCTCTAGGTCGATTTGTTCTTCATCATCTCCATGCTTTTCTTCTTCATAGTCCTGCATACAATCATACTTCTTATACCAAGGGAGTAGCTCATCAAATGCTACATCCCTTGATATCCTCAAGTCCTTTGTGTTTGGGTTGAAGCACCTGTAACCTTTATGATCATTTGAATATCCTAGAAACACACACTTTTCTGCCTTTGGTTGTAGCTTGTGCCTCAATTCACTTGGCACATGTACATAACAAGTACATCCAAATATCTTCAAGTGGGAAAGATCAGGTTTCTTACCATTATAGGCTTGATATGGTATCAAGCCATGAATCCTTGAGGTAGGAGCCCTATTCATTAGATACACGGCGGTATTTGCTGCATCACTCCAAAACATGTTAGGTACATTCATCTCATTAAGCATTGCTCTAGCGATCTCGGCAATGTATCTATTCTTTCTCTCTGCTACTCCATTTTGTTGGGGTGTGTACCTGCATGTTACTTGCCTCTTGATGCCATGATCCATTAAAAAATTAGAAAACTCATTCGAGAAATATTCTCCCCCTCCATCGGACCTTAGCTTCTTGATATATGTACCTGTTTCCTTCTCTACCATTGCCTTGAATGCTTTGAAACATGTAAACACATCTGATTTGTTTTTTATGAAATAAACCCAAACCATCCTTGTGCAATCATCTATAAAAGTGACAAAGTACTTGTTACCTCCAATGGATTGCTCTTTGGTTGCCCCCCACACATCTGTATGTATCAACTCCAATGGATGTTGGCTTATGTAGCCACTCTTCTTGAATGGAAGTCTCGCTTGCTTCCCTAGTTGACAAGATTCACATAAATGCTTCATACCTTGTCCTTGGAAGTTGGGAAGACCTTCAACCAGCTTCTTGAATTTCATTTCCTTCATTCTTTGTATGTTGATGTGACCTATCCTCTTGTGTCACAAGTCCAACTCCTAAATCCTCTTCTTTCCATATGTGAAGTAGACATGTTGAGTGGAATGAGAATTTACCTCCAAAGTGAAGAGTCTCCCTTGCTTCTTTCCTCTTGCTATGACCTTGTAACCTTGCTTAGGGTTCTCCACAAAGCATCCACCTTTGTTGAACCTTACTTGATAGCCTCTTTCAACCATTTGCCCAACGGACACCAAGTTCTTTGTGATAGTAGGTACATGCAAGACATCCTTGAGACATCTTCCTTCCTCCTTGTCATCCGAAGCTACATCTCCAACATGGGAGATCTCATGGGCTGTATCATCACCTGTTTCTACATGTCCTTTACCTTTGGGAACATGTAGATTAGTAAACCAAGAAGCATTGCAACTCATATGGTTGCTACATCCACTATCAATATACCAAGTGTTATCTACTTTGCTTGAATTCCCATTCATGTGCATCATCAAGAGATTGTCATTTTCTGAACTTGTAGAAGCATAACTACCTTGGCCTTTGTATGAAGAACCTTGATTATAGCTCCTTTGGTTTCCTCCTTGGTAGCAATCTCTAGCATAGTGGCCAAACTTGCCACATATGTAACATCCTTCGCCATCTTGATTCCTGTTTTGTTGATGTCGTCCTCCTCTTCCTCTTGTTCTTCCTCTCCCTCTTTGTGATGAGGTGCCTTGGTCATGTCCTTGATTGCTTGAGTGGCCTTGCCTTCCTCCAAACCTTCCTTTGCCCCTTCCTTGTCCTCGTCTTCCTTTGCCCCTTTGATTACCTACATAGAAAACTTGTGCATCCTTGCTTTTAGTTGAACTTCCACCTATGTTCATTTCTTCGGTGACCATAAGAGCAACCAATTGCTCAAAATTGGGAACATTATCCCTTACATAAACTGAAGTGGTAAAAGTTTTCCACTTCTCATCATCTCTCAAACCATTGAGAGTATAAGCCACAAGATCGTCATCGTCTACGTGGCTTCCAATGGATCCCAATGCATCTGATAACTCCTTGACCTTAAGTATGTAGTCATTTATGCTACTCCCTGAGCTCTTCCTAAGGTTGTTGAGCTCATTCTTGAGTTGAATCTTCCTTGCTTTGGTGCTTGTTGAATAAAGCCTTTCAAGTGTCTCCCATACCTTCATGCTTGAATCCAAGTCTTGGATATGGCCGATCATGTTATTGCTAATGTGTTGGGAAAGAATAAAGATAACCCTCTTGTCTCTTTCATTCTATTCCCTAAAGGCCCTTCTCTGGTCATTGGTTGGATTCTCATCCAACCTAGGTCTTGGTTCACTTCCACTAATCAACCCCCAAAGGCCCTTGCCCATAAGATAGTTGGAGACCTTAAATCTCCATGGTTGATAGTTCCCTTTGTCTAGCTTTTCAATTTGAGTGTTGAAGTCTCCCATATCTAGTCTTTGATACTTGACCTAGCCCTTGAATAATGCTCCAATGTGTGTAAAATGAAAATGAGGCTATGAGGTTACCTCAATCCAAAGCTTTCCTTAGATGGACACCTTGTGCTCTTGAAACTTTGAGTAGAATAGCTCCCCCTTGATGTGAGCTACCTCCAAGAAGCTTTTGTTGATGCAAATCTTCAACCACCAACTCCAAGAGGTCTTCTTGCTTGTATGTGATACCTCCAAGATGCCCAAATGCTCTGATACCACTGATAGGGGAAGTATCTCAACCCCTAAGCAACGACGAAGCGCGAATGACCTCCACAGGTATCCTTCTTTGACCTCTGCACACCAAAAATGCTCTTACTCAGAGCTTATGCAGAAAACTCCACTGAGCTTTTGTAGACATGTAGTAGAAACCAAGGGCTTTCCAACAAATCAAATTTCACTTCAAATGGATGCACACAAAGAGAAACAATGTCTACAACATGAGCTAGTTGAATGCTCACAACTACTAGTCAAGCAGAGACCTCACTTCACTCTAGCAAGCTTTTCTCAGAGATTATACAGAGAATGAATCTCAAACTTGCTCAACGTTAGAACACTCTAATAGCTACCCAATGACACCAAAATCATAGCAAATGGATAAATAGAGAAGGAGAACCAGCCCTTACAACAGAGAGAAAAATATTTCCAACAGAGCCTACACACAGAGAGAGATATCAATCACACAACTTCACTAAAATGAATGTTGCTCCCAGACTACTCAGAGAATGCTCCAGAGATTTTTTGAGAATAAACTAGACTCTAATAGCTATCCAATGAGACAAGAATTACATCAAATGGATACAATATGAGGGAGAACCAATTCTAACAACTCAGGGGTAGAGAGTTGCAACACTGCCTGTGCACACACAGATATGCCTACTAAAAGAAAACAAACAAGCAAGCAAGGGGCTTGCTTATCACAACTCCAGAACTTAGTGCTCACTTTACATGAGCTAAAACGCCAAGAAGATGGCCCAAAAGAAGTCGGGATACATGCTCCTTTTATAGTGAGAAGTGTGCCCCTAAAATCTAGGAACTACCTTTCCAAATCAGCCTCCTAACTTGGAGGACTTAGTTGAAATGACTTGGGGAGTGGTTGAGTGAATTTTGTTGATGAAATCTCGTGGCTTTTCGCTTCCTTTGATTGCTCCACATGTCCATAAAAGATTCCCCATGAATTTGTAGCTTGAAACTTGACTTTTAACGTAGATGACCTTCTGAGTTCTCCATTTCTTGAAGTTTCTGGTTCATCAAATTCTGGATCAAACCTTGGCACTTCTTCAACTTCAACATGTACTTCATTGTTCTCCTCTTCATCAAATATCCGAACCTTTGATTTACCTTTCTTTTGATTCACAACTTCTTCAACATCTGCATGAACATTAAGTGTACCTGCATACCAAGTACCTTGCTCATCAAACATAACATCCTTAGACACAAGGAATTGCTTTGTGGATGGACTCCACAACCTATAACCCATCTGCTTGTCATAATAACCAATGAATACCTACTTCTCTGCTTTAGGTTCCAATTTATGCCTCAATTGAGATGGCACATATGCATATGCCAAGCATCCAAATATTTTACAATGATCCAAGGTAGGTCTCTTACCCCACCAAGCTTCATATGGTGTCATACACTGCAAAGCTTTACATGGTAACCTATTGACCAAATATGTGGCTGTGTTTATAGCCTCAACCCATTGATCTTGCAAACCCAACAAGAGTTCTATTTCTTCTCTCTGCTACCCCACTTTGTTGAGGAGAGTACCTAGAAGTAAACTCTCTCTTTATACCTGCATTCCACAAATAATCACTGAAATCATTAGAGAAATACTCTCCCCCTCCGTTTGACCTTAACCTCTTCAATTTTTGACCTGTAATTCTTTCTGCATATGCATGATAGTTTTTAAATGTATTAAACACTTCTGACTTATCTTTGATCACATAAATTGTGATCCACCTGGTAGCATCATCAACATATATGACATAATATCTTGAAACATTTATACTGAAGTCCTTTGAAGGACCCCATACATCTTTATGTACTAATTCAAGTCTTTCTGAATACATAAAACCATGCTTATTATATGATTGCTTATGAGCCTTACCTAATTGACATGCTTCACATCTGTATGTCATGTGTTCACCTGCAACATTAGGCAATCCAAGCACTGAACCATTGTTAACCATTTCTTTGATACCTCTTTCATTAAAGTGTCCAAGTCTTTTATGCCAAAGATCCAATTCAGACACCTTTTGCTCTCCATATGTGAACAAAGCATGTCCAATATTACCTTGTATCTTTAATGTGAAGAGCCTTCCTTCCTTCTTTCCTGTAACAATTTGTTTATACCTTGACTAGGGTCTTCAACATAAACTCCATCATTAGTGAACCTTACCTCATATCCTTTTTCCACAATTTGTCTTACACTAATCAAGTTCTTTGGAATTGTAGGAACATACAAAACCTTACTCAAGAGAGTACTTCCATCTTTGGCTTTAACTGAACCAGTTGACTTTACTTTGTGTTTTGTATTATCACATGTTTGAACTGTGTGATTGATTGCCTTATGATCTAGATCAGTCATCAAAGCAATGTTTCCAGTCAGATGATTGCTACATCCTAAGTCAATATAAAATACTCTCATGTCTTCATGTGAGGCTTCACATGTTGCATTCATAATAAGAGTTGAATCTTCTTTCTGATCTGATGCATAATTGTAGTAGGTGTTATTATAGGATTGATTTTGGAAGTTTCTTCCTCCACTTCTTCCAAATAAATTCCTACCACCTCTACCTCTGAAGTTTCCTCTCTGATATTTGCCACCTCTTCCTCTTTGATTAAAATTATGATTAAAATTACCATTGCTTTGATTATTATCCCAGCAATCATGAGATAGATGATTGGTCTTACCACATATCCAACAAGCTCTGATATTATCTTTGTTATTTCTGCCTCTTCCTCTACTTCTGCCACTTCCTCTTCCTCTTAAGAAGTTTGCTTGACTTGAAGTACCTTCATCTTCAACTGATTGTTGCTTTCCTTTGCTAGCTTTCTTCTTGTCTTTAGAATACATTGCATGACCTGCACTATTATCAACATCTCGTATGATATCATTCTCAAAAGTTAGCATATGTCCTAACAATTGATTCAAATCAGAAGTGAAATGATCTAATGAAAGTTCTATAGACAAAATAAAAGGCTTCCACTTCTCATCTCCTCTTAGCCCTGTGAGAATTTGTCTTACCAACTTATCTTCTTCAATATCTTCATCAACTACACCTAAAGAATCAGCAATGTCTTTCAGCTTTGTCACATAATAAGATATTGATTGTGAAGCCTTCTTAAATGTAGTAAACTCTGCCCATAATGAAGCTTTCCTTGATTTGGTTGTATTCTGAAAATGCTCTTCCAAAGCATTCCATATGTCACTTGCACTTTCAAGTCCTGTGATATGAGGAAGCAAATAATCATTCACTGCTATGTAGATTATGCTCCTTGCTTGAGCATCCTTCTTCATCCAAATCTTTATATCTACAAGCTCCTCCCTAGTTGGAACACTAGGATCTTTGAACTGTGGCTTTTCTTCCTCTCTTGTGATGTATCCCATCAGATCTTTGCTCATAAGATGAGCTTCCATTCTCATAGACCAAGCTGGATAGTTCTCTCTATCCAACTTCTTAATTTGGAGACTATCTCCCATCCTTTCTTCACCTGTACTATCTTTAATCCTTATAAGGAATGAATGTACCTTAGCTTCAAATTTCTCTCCTTGTCATCCTTTTGATATCCTTTATGTGTCTCCCTTCAGTCTTTCTTCCACACTTTATGAACCTTCAAGGTGTGAAATTTGTATATCTGCAGCAGTCGGGGTCTTCCTTTCCTCAATCTAATAAATCGTGCTCTGATACCACTAATGGAGAGTGTTAATATCCAAAAGAACAAGATATCCTTGATGTTAGACCACCTCTATATCAAGAATAACTTTAAACTCCAACCAATTTTTGAAGATAAGTACCAAACTATCGAGATTTTAGCTAACTGTGAAGAAAGTCATTTCATAGAAAAGTCTGCTGCACATTACTCACTCGTTGATTAATCATTTGTGTAAATTTTCTAGTGAAAACTTTGTAGAATGTGTTGTGTAGTGTTTGCGCACCTCCTCCAAGTTAAAACACTTCAAAAGCTTAAGTAGATTATGAGAAATGATCCAAACAATCTACATATGTCTGAAACTGCCTTCTTGTAGAGTTGACTTTGACACCTGCAACTTCTAACACATAGTTCTCCCAAAATAGAACCCGTTTAAGCGAATGCTTTTAGGGATAGATGGCTTACCTTCCAACTTAGATTTTGACTCCTCATTTGTGTAAAACTTTACACTGTGCACTGAGAACTGACCATTTCTTTGACCATCAAGATTGCGCCTGTTTCATAAGACACTCAATACTTTCTCACATATAGATGTTCCTACACAAAATTCTCTCAGCCTGTTTGCAATTAGACTCTTAAAATTTAACCATAGATAGATTAACTATGGAATTATATGTGTACAAAAGGATTTCTGATAGAATCAAACACAGAAGGAGAACTAGAGAAAAGATCGATGCACAATTCTCTGAACCTTCTTTTTATTCAACTCATCATACATCTGATGGATGATAAACTCAATACTCATCATCTATTCATCTCTTTCTCATCTATAATTCATCTCTATCTTCTAATACGACCATATACACGTATATATATATATATACATATGAGTATTGATTCGTCATTACTTCAAGTATTTTGAAGCATTTACAAAACTAATGTACATATGTTTAAAGAACTTTTCTTCCTGAACCTTCACTTCACTTCATGAAGTTGGACTTCAATCTTTTCTTCATATGTTTATTTCTAAGCTTCATATAATCACCAATTGTTGATTGTCCTGCTCCAACAATATATATGTGTGTGAGCACGTGTGTATGTCTATGTGGAACTACACATGTGTGTGTAATGGTATGTGAATGAATGCACACACACATGCACACTTCCACACATACATACACACATGCTCAGGGACATATGTGCATGAACATGTGTATGTATGTGTTTGCAAGTGTGCATGTGTGTGTAGTGTGCATGCACATACTATCTCACACACATGCACACTTGAACACACACACAAACACACCATGTGCATACATATATATGTGTGTGAGCATGTGTGTATGTGTGTGTGGAAGTGTGCATATGTGTGCATGTGTGTTAGTATGTGTATGCATACACTCACACATACATAGCATGTGCGTACACATATATGTGCATAAGCATGTATGTGTGTGTGTGTGAAAGTGGGTATCTCTATGTGTGCTGGTATGTGCATTCACATGTGTATACACAAACATGCACACTTGCACACACACACACACATGCACACTTACACACACACACATAGACAACACATGCATGCACATATATATCTGTGTGAGCATGTTTGTATGTGTGTGTATTGGTATGTGTATGCACAGGAGTACATGTGTCCATACACACCTGTGCATGCATATACCAGCACACATCCACATACACACCTACACACACATGTATACACCATGTGCATGTTGAGATATCAAGCTCAACATGTGATGATCCAGGATGACATGTACCAGTTTTTTCTTTCTCTGACATGTATAGTGGTCACGCCGGTATATGTCAGGGATACTTCATTGAGCTTTATTAGATTTATCTACCGAGAGTGATGGCACATTTGTTCCTTGCCAGCTCACTCATTCGCGGACATTAGGTTTTTCCTTACGTACTGATCTTTATATATTGCACTTGTATTCTTGTTTTTAGGTCATTCTTGTACATTCCTTTTTATGTAATAGAAGAAGAAGAAGAAGAAGAAGATCATTCTTCCTTGCCTCAATCTGAGTGTGTGCTTCTCCTTGAGAGTGAGAGTATGTGTGTGATCTCTCTTCCTTATCTCCTTCATCGTGACATGGTATCAGAGCCAACATGGCTGTAGAGAGCTCGTGGAGAAGGCGACGGTGAAGAGTACGCAGCAAGGCGTGGAGAAAACACGATTCACAAATGGCCTCCATTTGCTATGAAAATCGGCGTGAAGGTAGAAGATCTCAAAATATTTTCGACAGTTATCCCTTTAGGGTCACTTGTTTTTGTTAGATCGAAGTTTTGGAGCCATCTCGACCTCCATTTTGAGCTCGCAAAGTGGGGCCCATAGAAGAACCAGGTCAGTTTCAGAAATTTGTAACTTGCGTTGTGTTTGGCAACACTCATATATTCCAGATCTAGAATTTCAAGCGATTCCGTGTACTGTTGATACACGAAAACTATGTTTTTCTGAGATCGAAGTGTCACGTCATAGTGCAACAGTGTTCAAGTAGAAGTGCTCCTTGTAGTGTTGTCAATTGTTGCAGAAATGGCAAACATAGATGGAATGAGTCAGCCTATTAGTGATAAGTTGGACAAGAACAACTTCCATGCTTGGAGATTCAGAATGACGAATTTCTTGATGGGAAAAGGCTATTGGAAGTACATCGAAGGAGAGAATGAAAATGCTCCGCAGTTACGAGAAAGGAATCGAACTGTATATCAGGTAAGAGCATATGAGGAATGGAATCAAGAAGCACGAAAGGTAATGTACTGGCTATTAGTTAGCATACATGATATCATGATTGGACACATATAGGATGCCAAGACTCCAAAAGAGGCTTGGAACAATTTGGTCACATTGTATGAGACCAATACAAAGGCACGGAAATTGCAACTCAAGAACAAGCTGCATACATTGGAGAAGAAGTGCATGTCGGTAAGTTGTTACACCTTGAAAATCAAAAGCATATGTGAGTCACTTGCATCTATTGACATGAACGTAGATGATGATGATGATAAGGTGGAAATGTGTCTTTGTGGTTAGGAGCTGCATATAAGCAGTTCAGAACTTCTATACAGACTAGGGTAAATATTCCGAATTTTGCTAATCTGGTATCTATGCTGATTATTGAAGAAAAGAATCTTGGTGAGGACTCAAACTCCCAAGGAAAATCTAGTTCTAAGCAGGTATTCTACTCTAGTAGAGGAAGAGGCAGAGCTAGAGGTTTTGGAAGTGGAAGATGAAACAATAACCAAGACCAAGGTCAACAACAGAATCATGCAGGAGGAAGAGGACAGTTTCGAGGTAGGGGGAGCCAAAGAGGTCGTAGAAATTTCCAAAGAAATGATTCAGGTAATGATAGTAAAGGATGCTGGAATTGTGGTAAACCTAGACACTTTGAACGTGATTGCAGGATGAAGAATCAAAATAACAGAAGGCAGCAAAACAACTATGCATCCACAAGTGTAGATGATTATGAGAAGCTCTTCATTGTTCAACACCACATGATGAATACAATGTCTGCTGGTATTTCAAAATCGAATGATAATGTCTGGTATGTTGACTCAAGTGCTTCAAATCACATGAATAGTCATGTAGAATGGTTTAGTAGTTTGCAAAAAATGCCAGTTCTTGGATATGTTGAAACAAGTGATGATACATCGCATCCTATTGAGCATACATGAAACATAGCATTTTCTATGGAGGACGGGAAGGTAAAACATCTTGTTGATGTGTTGCATGTTCCAAATATAACAAAGAATCTGGTTTCTGTTGACTTGAGGATTCTCTTCATCTCGTATATTTACTTCTTGAACAAGTGTTTCAGGATTGGTCTTACTTGAGAAATCATCCCCACTGTATGCTGGAGTGGAATTTAGCTTATCCTCTGCAATATGTTCTCTGCTCCACCCTTGAGGTATATCTGAAAACGGAAGATCTTCTCTGCCTTCAGGCTCATGACTTTCCTTCCTTGATACTTCTATATTTGTTGCCCCTTCAAAGTTTTTATTCTCCTGGAAAATCTCATTCTCCAACTCCTGGTGAACTTCATGGCCTTTTCCTGCAACTCCTTCATCTACAACTTCTTCTTCTATTTCACTGATTTCCACCGTGCAACACTCTGTACTTTCCATCATCCAATTTAATAATGTATCTTCTTCTTGGGGTAAAGAGGGCATTACCTGAGTGTCCACAGTATGCCCAGTAGTTTTCCCTAAGTCTAATCCTTCTTCCAAATATAGTTACAGTTGGCTATTGCTCTTTGTTGAAATCCACAATTTGTTTTTCCCCCAATCTTGCAAAGCTTTTGCTTGTCTTAGCCAAGGCCTTCCTAGGAGTAAAGGGTAAGAAGTCTCCTATGGAAGTGTAATAACAACAAAATGTAGAACAAAGTGACAACCTTGTACTATCATCAATACCTTTTCGATAATGCCAAGTGGTGCAACCCGATGTTGATATGCTAAGGTAACTGTGAATGGTGCCATCTTGGTAGGGATCAAATGCAGTTTCTTCATTTTGAAATCTGGCATCAAATTGATGCCAGAGCCTCCATCTATGATCACACCTGTGAGAGCTTCATCCTTTATACAAACAGATAACCTTGAGCTTTGGTAGTCTGCTAGAGGTGCAGGGGGAAAATCAACCATGAAACCATCTATGCTAGGTGGCTGGCTCAAGTGAGCAAAGTGTATAATTTTTAATAAGTCACTCCTTATTTTTGAATCCATCTTTATGAGTTCGTACAAACTAACCTTATGATAAATACCTTTCAAGATCTGCTCAATGTTTACCACATGTGTGTCTTCTTTCAGACTTGTTGGTTGGTCCTTTAGTGAAGTGGCCATCCTTTCATAAGCTCCTTCAATATTTTCTTGGTCCTTCCACCCAACCTTATTTTCCTCCTCTTTATCCTGGAGTCCTTCTTGTTCCTCTATACGGGTTGCCGCCGCTTGTGTGGCTCTAGTCATCATAGGCATTGAAGAAGATGAAACATCATGAGACTGAGTGGTCATACCTTGCACTTGTGGGGAGACTGCAATCGTGTGAATTGGAGCGGGGCGGCTTCTTGGGCAATCTTCGGTATAGTGATCCTCGACCTCTGGACAATGCTGACAAGGAGGTGCATCTTCTAGAAGGGAACACCTATTTTGCATATGGCCATACTCACAGCAGCGATAACACATCAATGGCCTATTATATCTAGGCTTCGCTGTACAATTCTCCTCTCTATTCGGTGCATTTGAAGTACTAGCATAATATGAATCTAGAGGTTGAGGGTTACCTCGTTGCTATGTACCCTTGAGGTAGTAACAGTCTCTAGCTTCATGGCCATCCTTTCCACAAAATTGACAGCTTACCTCATTAGGACAATTAGCATTGGAATGTTCATCGTTGTTACATATTGTACACCAAATCTGCCTTCTTATATCCTGAGTGGTCAGCAAATCTTCTAACTCACGGTGAAGTTGGGCTACTTCATCATCAGTGCGATGCAGTGGTGGCAAGACCTTCTCCTCTTGGTGATTTTGTTGCATTTTCAATGCCTCCACTTCTTTCCTCAGTTGCCCAATAGGGTCTAGTTCTGCTGGATGATTTGGTTGTGTTTCCCCTTCAAAATGTTGCCAAATCACTAAGGGTTGTATCCAATCTGAGAGACTTACGGAGCTTCTGTTGAGATGACTTGGCCAGAGCTTTTTCTATCCATTTTTTAACCAAGAAATCACCTGGAGCATGTGGCAGATGTGCAACAAGTGCTTTTGTCCTAGTGTGAAGTTCATGAAAGGATTCACCAATCTTAGCCTTAGGTTCTCTAGCTAATCTAGAGCTCTTTCCGAGGAGTCACTTGGTCAAAATGTCTGTGAGAATGCCGTCTTCAAAGCCTCCCATGTAGCAAAATGGTCATCTGCATATTGATTGTACCATTTGTTAGCAAGGCCTTCCAATGTGGATGGGAAGAGTACGAGCATTGCATCCTCTCTATTCTGTAGACCTCATCCATGGCATAGGGAGATGAATCTCCTCACATGATCATCATCATCCTCATAAGCTTGTCCCTTAAAGGTTTGGAACTTGATATTGAGAGAGAGAGAGAGAGAGAGAGAGACTCAGTCCAATCAGTTAAAATGATGGCACAATCACAATCTGATATTCTTGCATCTTCGGCTTGATGAAAAGAGGTCCCACAGATTTATATAAACTCCATGCCACACCTGCTGCTATGATAGCTCCTTCTGCCTTTGCCACAATCCCTCCATCTCCTACTTCGCTTTTCTCAAGCAGCATCTTCCTCACCGAGAGAGAGAGAGAGAGCAAGAGAGAGGAAGAGGGGGGGGGGGAGGAGTGGCTGCGGGGATGGTCAGAGGAAAGAGGAGGGGAGGGCGGGGGTGATGGTTGGGCGGAGCTGCAGAGGCGCGGGGAAGAGAGGGAGCCAAGGGTGTGGTGGCTGCGGGGATGGTGGGGGGGAAGAGGAGGGAGTAGGGGGCGGGGGGGGGGGGGAGGTTGCAGAGGCGGGGGGAAAAGAGGGAGCACCTGGCAGGGGGGAAAATAGGGAGCAACTGGTGGGGGGCAACGGGGATAGTGGGTGGGTATAGGCGAGGATGGTGGGGGATGCGGGGAGGGAGAGAGAGAGAGAGAGAGAGAGAGAGAGAGAGAGAGAGAGAGAGAGAGAGAGAGAGAGAGAGAGAGAGAGAGAGAGAGAGAGAGAGAGAGAGAGAGAGAGAGAGAGAGAGAGAGAGAGAGAGAGAGAGAGAGAGAGAGAGAGAGAGAGAGAGAGAGAGAGAGAGAGAGAGAGAGAGAGAGAGAGAGAGAGAGAGAGAGAGAGAGAGAGAGAGAGAGAGAGAAAGAGAGAGAGATAGAGAGAGAGAGAGGGAGAGAAGATATAAAAATAATAAGAAATGTGCTAATGATTGTCTTAAAGTTTACAGGTTTATCCTTCTGAAATATCATAGGAATGTACACTCTTCTTTGCTTCTTCTCAAGGATTTCACACAAATTTTACTGGTTTATCTACTCTCTTAGCCCACCTCTCCTTGGGGTAGAGCTTTAGAGTTGAAGAGCTCTTTCTCTTTTCATTTTATTCTCGAAATAAGTAAACTTGATAAAAAAACTACTCCCATCTTTGTTTGTTCAATTTTATTTGGGCCTTAATAAATATCATGAGTGGCCCTAGAATCTTTAATATAAAGAATAGTTTCCCCTTAATGAAATGGTGATTCCCACATGAGTTTGATATCTCTTTTAAAGAAAGGAAAAAGTAAAAGTGAACTAAAAAATCAATGTCAAATTATGGAGCCCTTTCATTGTTGCAAAGTGCAAAGGTACACATAGATAGGCTAATGGTTGGATATCACAATGTCAATGCAAAGAGAAACATTAGTTAGATCTTAAAACTATCAATGAAATCCATCAAGGTATAGCATGTATCAAGACTTGCCCAATGAGAGATGAGAATTGGGTTGCACAAGGAGAAAATACCACCTCTCTTGACCTTGATAAGATCAATTGAAACTTGAGATCCCATGTGGTCTTGGTTGAACCCTTGATGAGTTGATCCTTCTCCCATGTTACCCAAGCTCTTCACCATATTAAAGTCCTCAATAAAAGCTAGGATCAATATTGTTTCTAGAGATTTCTGACCTCCAAAATGCTCAACCAACATGTTGGGCACAATCAAAGTGGGATGAAAGAATTAGGGCCTCTAAATGTGGCCATAAAACATCTATTTTGAGAATCAACTAGGACTTTGACAAAGGTCCGCATCTCATGTTCAAACCATGGATCTCAATAGTCCATCAAAAAGAAACAATTAGCAAAGAAGTTTTCAAATCCTATGTTCCTAATCATTGTTGAATAGATGATTATATGATGCTCATGAGTCTCAAATATATTGCTCAAGGCTCATTTCCACTACTTCTATAGTTTTTCAAGATAAATTGCATGGCATAGATCGAAAGACAGAAAGATCATGGCTTGGGGGTACTAGAAAGTACTTCATGTAATGATAAAGTTTATTCATTGCATGACCATTCAATGTACTCCATTCAAACCTTTTACACATTGCCTGATCATGAAACGGTGTATACTCTTTAAAAATGCATGTATGTATATGAAATGGTGTATGCTTGAAGCTCCACTGCTTCTGCATGAAAGGCAATGCAGATTGAATATAGAAAAACAGAAATACTACATGGCATAAATCGAAAGACACAAGAAGGATGTTGTCTTCAAGTAATAGGCCGTCCTCATTGCAACGATGAAGTTTGTTAGGGATCAGTAGCCCATTGACTTTTTTTACACATCTCCTAATCATGAAAGTTTCTGGTTCCCCGTTCGGCACAAGGAATTGTGTAAATTTTTTGAAAGACAAATAACTGGATACCAACATCCCTCATTCTACGTAAGATCAATGGACTTCAATATCTACACAGAAGCATGCCCTTAATAGTTCAAAAACGTTTCCAAGGAACAATGGATCAAAGGATATGTAGAGTCCTGGCCTTGGTTCAGAGCCTATTGGTGTAGTGGCCGTGACATCATTGATTGAACCAGCTTATAGTTATGCATTTTGCCAGTCTGCACCAACAAAGAGTAATCCCATTGAATTGCTAAAGTTAATCTTTGAAAATTATGACCTCTTCTTATATTTTTGATTTTTATGTAATGTTGTTAAAACATAACTGGTTTTTGAGGTAAGACAAACAAAGAAAACTTTGGGAAGTTCGATCACCATGATTTGTTTTCCCTTCTCATTTTCTAGGAGACCCTTCTAAGATGCTCCAACACTTTTGAAAGGCATAGATCACAAATCCATCCTCACCATTTCTTCTAACACAATAAAGAGGAAAACTGATCCAGCAAGGGTAGCACTGTAGATTCAGAGACATCTTCACTCTCTCATACTTGGAATGTTACCAGGTTATAAGACCATGCTAGAGTTACGTACCATCATCAAAATGTTTGTTAGCCCCTTTTTTGCTTTAGTTCATAAAATACTATTTTAAACTTGAAGAAATCATGCATTCTTATTGCAACACATACACATACACACACATATATACACACACACAAACATACACACATAGACACATACACACATACTGATGCATAAACACATATACACATGCATACACACACATATGCATACATACATGCATACACATACACACAAAGACACATTCACACACATAGACACATACACACATAAACAAAATGTTTGATTTCTCTCGACACATTTGTACCGGGATTAACACGCGAGTGCAAGTAGAGAACGAGAGAGAGAGAGAGAGAGAGAGAGAGAGAGAGAGAGAGAGAGAGAGAGAGAGAGAGAGAGAGAGAGAGAGAGAGAGAGAGAGAGAGAGAGAGAGAGAGAGAGAGAGAGAGAGAGAGAGAGAGAGAGAGAGAGAGAGAGAGAGAGAGAGAGAGAGAGAGAGAGAGAGAGAGAGAGAGAGAGAGAGAGAGAGAGAGAGAGAGAGAGAGAGAGAGAGAGAGAGAGAGAGAGAGAGAGAGAGAGAGAGAGAGATTGAGAGAGAGAGAGAAAGAGAGAGAGAGAGAGAGAGAGAGAGAGAGAGAGAGAGAGAGAGAGAGAGAGAGAGAGAGAGAGAGAGAGAGAGAGAGAGAGAGAGAGAGAGAGAGAGAGAGAGAGAGAGAGAGAGCGAGAGAGAGAAGGCTGAGATTTCTGAATTGTTGGATTTAAGTTATGAGTTAATATCTACCCAAGGAGGCCAAACTTTACTGAAATTATCTCACGATGGCATCCTTTCAAGCCATTTGATTTTAGAAAATCATTTTTGGCTGCTAAAACATGAAATTCAAATGTTAAATATGTATTGTGACTCTCCTGCTCCCAAGCCTACAATAATTAAGGCACCGACTATAAAAGCTCCTTTGTGGACAGGGATACAGGTCTTAAATATGACCTTTCCCCCTAGTGTAGAGTACACATATTGAAACAGTGTAGTTGTGCATGATAGCGAGATAATGCAGTGTCCTATTGGCAATAAATGGTTAGCAGATTGCCATACGAGAATTGTCCCTAGTCTTTGCTATCAAAAAAGGGACTCAAACTGCTCTTCAGTTCCTAACATGCCTTCAAAAATTTTATGCATGAATGGCTTTTCCAAACTCGGTTCAGTGTTTTCTTGAAAGACATGTACTTAATAGATGAAATTAGAACATATAAAAAACTTCTTGAAGAAGTTCATATTTCTTAAAAGGTATATAACAACAAAAACCCATTATTAGGTGCTTAAAAAAATAACTAACTCTATCATAAAAAATATAAAATTTTTTTCTACCTGTTTGAATGTACGAAATGAAATTTTGTAGATACCAACAATAGTTCCTACGTAACCAAGTTCACTATCTATAAGTTTCATGTCTTTTGAGCTAGCATGTGATACTTTCTTGAAAGAAGCAACAATACTAGAATCCTCTGTTTTATGTAAAGAATCAATGGCTTTGATTTTAATATGCTGTCCAAAAGCCCACATATTAGTGAACATTCGAGCCTGCAACCGTCAACGTCTTCTCCTTTGTCCCCTGACATGGACCCACATTGTAAACCCACAACCTGTCTACTGACACTCAACGAGTTTCTCATGAAAATAGATATAAGCTTATCTGTCTACACATGATTTAACTCAAATAGGATTTTCTCCTGTGAATAATTCACATAATTCGCTGCTAATGCTCCCTTGTATGTGCTTTCTATCAATGGTGCACACTGACATCTCACCTGTATGCGTGCCTACATGTAAACAAAACCTCATTACTTCTCAGAATAGTGACCTAATGTAATATTAGAGATTATTAAATCTAAGCAAAGAACCTGAGCTAGAAATTGTGTCTTCTGCTTCCCATCAGTCTAGGCATATGGATTGATGTTCATCTCTCCATAGCTCTCTGCCTCAAAAATACCATGCAACTTTATATCAATGTAATTAAACAAAAATAGTGGCATCCCTGGTCGGACATTCTTTACATAGCTGATATGAGAAGCTCGAAGGCCTAGACATGCACAAAAGCTAATGATCAAGCTACTGTTCATGCATAAGGACGTCCCTAAAATACAACCAAGCCCAGAATTCCAAGTAAGCTTTAGATTCAGCATTCTTCTCTGTGTTCGCATGAAAGAAATACCAAAAACAAGCACACACATGAACATGCAGTAATATGTGGAGGGTGTGAAGAGATGGATAGGTATGTGCTTGAAGATGAAGAGGTGTTGCAAAATCCTTGATCTACACTAGCCAAATGAACTCCAAGAGTATGCGGTGGGCCGTTTTAGCTTGCCAATGGATGTATTAGACACCCTATGTACCTTGGAAGATCACTCTCAAAAAGATAGATCAAAACAGATAAGTTGGAGTTAGCTCAGAGGTGAAAAACTTGCTATTCTTGGTTCATACACCTGTCCAGTGTTTTGCATAATTCTCTGAGCACAACAGCAATTAACTTAATTCCTCTTGGGGAAGTCTAGATAACGTAAAGAGCTAACTTTCAAGAGTAATCTCATAAAAAATAATGAACCACACACTGAGAATGATGTTAAGCAAGTGATGACATCATCCCGATTTTCACGGGCTGCTATAGTTTGAGACCAGTGAGCAGAAAAATGCACATAACTCAAACTATAGGAATCCAATGATTATGAAAATATACAAGACCATAAGATAAATCCAACAAGCTTTAAATCATTGAATTTCGGTAAGTAACCACTGAGAAATGGCTCTGACAAGATGAGTGAAAAAGTCGGGTACCTGACAGAGAAGTGAAAATGATAGATAGGGTTGACTTCAACTAAACATAACTGAAGTTTGCAACCTCCAAATGACATGAAAATTTGTGAGCATATATTAGACTTGTAGAGCTAACTTTACCAAGTTAAATCACTGAAAATGATGCACCAAGCTTAGAGAAACCATCTCTGCAATCTGACAGAGAAAACTGAGAGATATGGCAGTGAGTAGTACACTTCACAAGAACATGGAAATATGAACCCAAATGATAATGAAAATGAAAGTATATTGCTTGTACAATACAATGGACTTACTGATACATATGTGTGCCTTGGAATCACACCTTGATATGGCATAAAGCTCAGCTCTTGGAGGTCTTCACATAGGTCTCTCTAGCCACGACTAAAATTGCTATCTATGTATAGTTGAGTTTGGGAGGCTAACTTCCCTCAATCACTCTCCAATCAATCAATGATTGATTTGATTCTCTACCTACAACAAATCACGAATTCGTGGCTCCTCTTTCCCTTTTTGATCAAGTGGACTCAACCACTTAAGATTCTTTCACTTTTACATTAAGTAAAGTCTTCAAACGTTACAAGAGCTAGTTCACAAGTGAACTTTACATAGTCTTCATTTTAAGGCTTCTTTTATGACTTTATGGGACTCAAGCCAATACTTAGGCTTGTCATACACTTGCTCCAACAGCTCCCCCTCAAGCCAAGTATGCTTGAGGTCTTCAATCTTCCAAGATTACCTGCAAACCAATCATAGCCTTGAATTTGCAAAGCTTTGTACCATCCAATGCTTTGGTTAGAATATCTGCACATTGTTGATGAGTGGACACATATGATATTTGAATCTCTCTGCTTAGAACCTTCTCTTGTACATAGTGATAATGAACTTCAATATGTTTAGTCCTTGCATGAAAAATAGGATTAGCAGCCAAGTGAATAGAACTCATATTGTCACCAGAAATAGTTGGAGTTCCAAACTCCAATCCATGATCTTTGAATAATGTCTTCATCCACATAGCTTCCTGAGTAGCTATGGCAAGACCGCTATATTCAGCTTCAGTAGAAGAGAGAGCAACTGTGGGTTGCTTCTTGGATGACCATGAAATAAGCTTTGAACCTGCAAAGGTAAGATAACCTGAAGTGCTCCTTCTATCTTCCTTGGAGCCAACCCAATCTAAATCAGAAAATAGCTTCAAACCTAAATCAGATACATAAGGATAATAAAGTCCTTCATTTATGGTTCCTTTCAGATACTTGAGAATCCTTTTGGCAGCATCCATATGTGGTTTCCTTGGTGTGTGCATAAATTGACTTAGCACACTCACACTGTAACATATATCTACTCTTGTCAATGTGGCATAGTTGAGACTACCCACTAGACTTTGATATGATGTGATGTCCTCTATGAGTTCACCTTCATGTGAGCTCAATTTGTGATTGACCTCCATTGGAATACCTGCAATCTTACAATCTTGCATCTTGAATTTTGCCAACATGTCCTTAATGTACTTTCTTTGAGTGAGAAACAAACCATGATCTTTGTAGACAACTTCCAAACCTAGGAAGTAGGTAAGTGAACCCAAATCACTTATCTTGAACTCTTCTCTCATCTGATCTTTGATCTTGTTCATACCATCTGCATAATTTCCTGTCAATATAATATCATCTACATATACACATAAGTAGATGATCTCAGAATTACTCTTTTTAATAAAGAGTGAAGGATCTGCCTTGCTTGGTTGAAAACCTTTGTCCTGCAAGAATGAAACAAGCCTGAAATTCCAAGCTCTTGGAGCTTGCTTGAGACCATATAATGATTTGTTAAGTTTACACACATAATCAGGATAAACTTGATTCTCAAAACCAGGTGGTTGTGCCATATATACCTCTTCTGTTATCCAACCATTCAAGAATGCATTCTTTACATCTAGTTGAAGTATCTTCCAATTCTTGGAAGAGGGAATACTAAGAAAAACCCTAATAGTAGGCATCTTTCCCACAGGAGAGAAGGTCTCCTCATAATCAATTCCCTGAGTTTGTGCAAAGCCTTTTGCTACAAGCCTTTCCTTATACCTATTAATGGAACCATCAGAATTCTTCTTGAGTTTATATAACCATCTTGAGCCTATTACCTTCATGGATGAAGTCTTGGGCACCAAATCCCAAGTGTTGTTTTCCTCAAGTGCTTCAATCTCTTCCTTCATTGCATGCTTCCATTCTGTTTTTGCTTTGGCCTCTTCAAATGATGATGGCTCCTCTTGGTTTATGTCCTGTGCTATGTAGATAGAATGTTTACTTACTAATGAGGTGTCAAACCCGTACCTTTCTGGTTTTTTCTTTTCCCTCATAGATCTTCTTAGGCCATGATGTGATGATTCTGCCTCATGTCCAAGTTCCTGCAATTTTGCTTTACCTTTAGACTTCCATGCTTTGATCTTTTCCATCTGAGATTCTTCATCATCCTCTGCGGTGTCTTGTTCTTCAATCTTTGGTTAATCTCTACCAAGATTTGGAAAATCTTCTTCAAGATCATATGGTAAATTGATCTTCCTGCATGAATCTTCATACCATGAATTGTTCTCATCAAAAACTACATCTCTGCTTACCAAGAATCCTTTGTTGGTAGGGTTGTATAACTTGTAGCCCTTTTGATTGTTGTCATATCCAATAAATACACACCTTTCTGCCTTTGGATCCATCTTGCCTCTAACCTGTGAAGGAACATGAGCAAAAGCAATACATCCAAAAATTTTACAATGATCTAAGCTTGGTCTTCTTCCATTCCAAGCCTCATATGGAGTCATCCCATCAAGGGATTTTGAAGGCACCCTGTTAATCAAGTAAGTGGCTGTAGATACAGCCTCAGCCCATAAGTAATTAGGTAAATGCTTTTCATTTAACATAGACCTTGCAGCTTCAACAATTGTCCTATTCCTCCTTTCTGCCACTCCATTTTGCTCAGTACCTTGTGGTTACCTCTCTTTTGATTCCTCTTTCTTGAAGAAAAGAATCAAACTCATGGGAGAAGTATTCTCCCCCTCCATCTGACCTTAGCCTTTTTAGTGATTTACCTGTTTGATTCTCCACAAGAGCCAAATATCTTTTGAAACATGAAAAAACTTCATCTTTGTGTTTCATAAAGAATAGGATAGTCCATCTGCTGCAATCATCAATAAAGGAGACATAATACCTTGATCCAAATATTGAAGCTTCCTTGCTAGGTCCCCATACATCTGTATGAACCATCTCCAAGAGATCTTCATGCATATAACCTTTCTTTTGAATGGTAACCTGTGAGACTTTCCAAATTGACATGCACTACACTTATAAATCATATGTTGTTTTGACAAGTTAGGGAGTCCAAGTACACTTTGGTCCCTGAAAATTTGCTTTAATGACCTTTCACCAATATGTGCTAACCTTTTGTGCCATACTTCCAATTTTGTGAGTGTCTGACTACCATAATTAAAGAGAGCAATGTTTCTAGTGTCCTCTAATTCAAATGTGAACAATCTACCTGTCTTTTCACCTTTTGCAATTTTTCTGAATCCTTGACTTGGATCTTCAACAAATGCTCATGCCTTTGTGAACCTGACTTGCAACCCTTTCTCTACTATCTGCCCAACACTCATCAAATTCTTTGTAATGGTAGGGACATAGAGTACCTTACTGAGTACGTTGATGTTTCCATCAGGTGCTTTGACATTGCCTATTTTCTCCACAGGATGTCTTGTATCATCTCCTGTTTGTACCTCATGCTATTTCCTTGGATCTTCTAAATCTGATAGGAGTGCCACATTTCCTGCCACATGATTTGAACAACCTGAATCTATGTAGAAAACATGCTCATCAGATTTACCTTGTGGCATAGCCATGTTCATGATCAATAATGAATCCTCTTGGTTTGAGTCTTCTGTGTAGTTATTGAAGTCTCTCCTTCCTTTGTAGCCTCCTTGATAGTTTGAATGATTGTAGTTGTTGTAGTTGCCATGATAATTGTTGAACCTTCCTCTTGAGTAGCCATAACTTCCTCTATTGTATCCTCTGCCTCTTTGATTCCTGGAATTCCTAAAGCAATTTTCAGTTGTATGATTAGTTAATCTACAAATAGAACATGAGTTGGAGTCTTGGGATCTCCCCCTGCCTTGTCTACCTCCTCTTCCTCTACCTCTGCCATGTCTTCCTCTACCTGCATAGTTAGCTTGATATGTACCTGCTTCATCATCTACTTCCTTTGCCTTTCCTTTGTTATCTTTGGACTTGCTTTTATCAATGTTTAAAGCTGAAGATTGATGACCTTTAGAGCTTTCTCCATTTTTTATAAGCTTTGCCTCTTGAGTAACTAGTTGTCCAATGAGTGTATTGAAATCAGGTACATGCATGTCCATGTACAAATCCATAGCTGTGCTGAATGCTTCCCACTTGTCATCTGCCTTCAAGCCATTGATGACCTGCCTTACAATTTGCTCTTCATCTATTACCTCTCCAATGCTTCCCAACTGATCTGCTATGTCTTTGAGCTTTGTGACAAAATCAGTCACATTTTGTTTGGGAGCCTTCTTGAGAGTTGTGAAATCCAGCCATAGTTGATGCTTCATAGCTTTAGTACTTGAAGAAAAGAAAGCTTCAAGCGCATCCCACACTTCCTGAGATGTCTTACAACTTCTAATGTGACACAAAAAAAAATCTAAGATAGAGTTGAGGAGATAAGACCTTGCAAGTACATCCTTGGAGCACCATGTGCTCAATCTTTCTTGCTCTTCTTGTGTTGGTTGACTTTTGTTCCTGAAACTTGGCATAACTTCATCTCCAGCCACATAACCATATAAAATTCTACCTTGGAGATAAGCTTCCATTCTTAATGACTAAGCTGAGTAGTTACCTCTGTCCAATTTGTCAATTGATGAAGGAACTCCATCTGCCATGTTCTCCTCTGATACCACTATGAAGAGATGGATAGGTATGTGCTTGAAGATGAAGAGGTGTTGCAAAATCCTTGATCTACACCAGCCAAATGAACTCCAGGAGTATGTGGTGGGCCCTTTTAGCTTGCCAATGGATGTATTAGACACCCTATGTACCTTGGAAGATCACTCTCAAAAAGATAGATCAAAACAGATAAGTTGGAGTTAGGTCAGAGGTGAAAAACTTGCTATTCTTGGTTCATACACCATTCCAGTGTTTTGCATAATTCTCTGAGCACAGCAGCAGTTAACTTAATTCCTCTTTGGGAAGTCTAGATAACTTAAAGATCTAACTTTCAAGAGTAATTTCATAAAAAATAATGAACCACACACTGAGAATGATGTTTAGCAAGTGATGACATCATCCCGATTTTCACGGGCTGCTATAGTTTAAGACCAGTGAGCTGAATAGTGCACATAACTCAAAATGTAGAAATTCAATGATTATGAAAATTTGCACGATTATACTAGACAGTAAGCTGAAGCCAACAAGATTTAAATAATTGAATTTGGATAATTAACCACTTTGAAATGGCTCTGACAAGATGAGTGAAAAAGTCGGGTACCTGACAGAGAAGTGAAAATGACAGACAGGGTTGACGTCAACTGAACATAACTGAAGATTGCAACATCAAAATGACATGAAAATTTGTGGGCATATAGTAGAATTATAGAGCTAACTTTACCAAGTTAAATAACTGAAAATGATGCACCAAGCTCAGAGAAATCATCTCTGCAATCTGACTGAGAAAACTGAGAGATACGGCAGTGAGTAGTACACTTCATAAGAACATGGAAATATGAACCCAAATGATAATGAAAATGAAAGTATATTGCTTGTACAATACAATGGATTTATTGATACATATGTGTGCCTTGGAATCACACCTTGATATGGCATAAAGCTCAGCTCTTGGAGGTCTTCACATAGGTCTCTCTAACCACGATTAAAACTGTCATCTATTTATAGTTGAGTTTGGGAGGCTAACTTCCCTCAATCACTCTCCAATCAATCAATGATTGATTTGATTCTCTACCTACCACAAATCACGAATTTGTGGCTCCTCTTTCCCTTTTTGATCAAGTGGACTCAACCGCTTAAGATTCTTTCACTTTTACATTAAGTAAAGTCTTCAAAAGTTACAAGAGCTAGTTCACAAGTGAACTTTACATAGTCTTCATTTTAAGGCTTCTTTTATGACTTTATGGGACTCAAGCCAATACTTAGGCTTGTCATACACTTGCTCCAACAGAGGGAGGGAGAGAGAGAGAGAGAGAGGGAGAGAGAGACAGAGAGAGAGAGATAGAGACATAAGGGCACAGAAGGAGATGGTGTCCATATGACCAGGATGTGGAAAAACATACTATTAAAAGCATAGTGGAATCTCAAAATGAGAAATCCAAACCATGATATGATGCATTATGGTTTAAAGGGAGAGATGTATATATATGATAGAAAGTAAGAGGATAGATAGAGTATACCAAACAGAATCTGTGTGACACATTTATTGTAAGTCGCATGGTCACAACCAAAAATCATAGCAGCAAGCTCGTCCACCGGAAGGTTCAAGAACGGGAGCGGTGATGAAGGAGGACGGCTAGCCCTAGAGGAAGGAGAATGAAGGCCTTTGTATGCAACCGTCAACATCTTCTCCTTTGTCCCCTAACATGGACCCACGTTGTAAACCCACAACCTGTCTATTGACACTCAACGAGTTTCTCATGAAAAGAGATATAAGCTCATCTATCTGCACATGATTTAACTCAGATAGGCTTTTCTCCTTTGAATAATTCACATAATTTTCTGCTAATGCTCCCTTGTATATGCTTTCTGTCAATGGTGCACACTGACATCTCACCCATACATGTGCCTACATGTAAACAAAACCTCATTACGTCTCAGACAGTGACCTAATGTAATATCGGAGATTATTAAATCTAAGCAAAGAACCTGAGCTGGAAACTATGTGCTCTACTTCCCATTAGTCCAGGCATATGGATTAATTACAATAATACTTTCATAATAATATTTTTTATAAATGAAGGCATTCTGTGGCTACTGTTCATGCATAAGGATGTTCGTAAAATAAAACCAAGCCCACGATTCCAAATAAGCTTTAGATTCAGTATTCTTCTCTGTGTGGATATGTATGTATGTGCATGTGTATGTGTGTGTATATGTATGTATGTGCATGTGCATGTGTAAGTGTATATGTGTGTATGAGTATGTGCATGTGCATGTGTGTATGTGTGTATATGTATGTGCATGTATATGTGTAACTCTATGTGTATATGTGTGTATGTGCATGTATATGTGTATATGTAGGTATGTGCATGTGTGTGTGCATGTGTATATATGTGTGTACGTATGTGCATATATATGTGTATAATGTATGTATATGCATGTGTATATGTATGAAACATGCATGTGTATGTGGATGCATTTCCATTTGCATCCATGTGCATGCATGTGGATGTGCATATACATGTATTTGCATATATGTTAATGTGTGTATGTATATATATATATATATATATATATATATATATATATATATATATATATATATATATATATATATATATATATATATATATATATATATATATATATATGTGTGTGTGTGTGTGTGTGTGTGTGTGTGTGTGTAATAATGCATGCATGTAAGTCTTTTTATGTAGTTGTAGAAATGTTTGTGCATATGCATGTGTATATGTGTGTATGTCTATGTGCACATGTATTTGTGTGTATATATGTGTGTGAATGTGCATGTGTATATGTGTATATGTGTATATGTGTAAAAGTGCATCTTCATCATGTATAAGTGTATAAATGCATATCTTTGAGAAAAGACATTTGTACAAAAACTGAGCCACTATCAAGGCAGTGCAATCTATAGTGGCTTTAGCTTCTATCCACTTATTCACATAACATGTGGCCATCAAAATATATTTCTTATGCCCAACTTGACTAGTTGGAGTCATTGGATCACTGAAATCAAGACCTCATCATTTGAAAGCCATCTTGTGGAGATGACTAATGGTTGAAAATTCAATCCTATTGGCCTTGGAACACATCTTTGGCAAATGTTGCATTCTTTAGAAAACTTGATTGCATCTTTGTAAATATGGGGCCACCATACTCCTTTGTGGGTAATTTTGTGAGCCAATTCCTCTCCCTTCAAATGCCCTTTTGTGTGCTGCTTTAAGCAAAAAGTTTACCTCCTCTATATAAACACACTTTCTCAAGATACTATCTTGATAATATTTATACAAATTTCCATTTATCACTAAGTAAGCTTTGGCTTTGAAGTGTTCTCTCCTCTTTTCTTTTGGAAATAGCTGTTTTGGAAATTTTCCAAATGTGAGGAATTGTAAAATGTCATCCTACCAATCAGTTTGAGGTGCTATCAAAAAGAGACTACTATCCACCAATTCATCATTAATACTTGTTGCCTTTTCACTCTTGGCAGCCCTTTACACCTGATCTACCATGTAGTGCTCTTTTCCTAACTTAACATGAATATCAATATCAAATCCTTGAAATAGGAATAACCATGGTCAAGCCCTTCCAGCCACTCTAGGCCTGTTAATTAAGTACTTCAAAGGTTGATGATTAGATATGACAATAACATGCACACCTAGGAGTAGTGCCAAAATTTTTGATAGCCAAACCTTCCCTTTTGGTAGTGCTCTTATTCTTTTCTGCTTTCGTAAGCAATCTGCTTTCCTATGCAATCTTCTACCATAGACAATACATTGGTCTACCTTGTGTGATTATGGTTGAGCCAAGACCAGTCCAACAGCATGAAAATTGGCACCTATATGCACATGAAACTCTAACGACCAATAAGGAACACTTAAAAGTGGAGTAGTACGTAGCCTCAACTTTAGTTGAGAAAATTGCTTTCTCAACTTTAGGACTCCAGGAGAAAGGAACCTTATTACTAGTAAGCCTTGACAAGGGCTTAGCTAGTTTTGAATATATTCATATAAATCTTGTATGGTATCCTGCATGTCCTAAAAAACTGTTTACTTCCTTCGGCTGATACTATGGGACAAAGAAGAGTGCCTTTAGTGAGTAAGAAATGATACTTAGAAAGATTTCCTTTCAAACCTATTCTAAGGAACTACTCAAAACTTTCTTTTAGATTTTCCAAGTGACCATGGAAATCTTGAGCTCTTGCTCTCCAATTTGTGCCTAAAAACACTTAAAATGCATCCATGAAATGTGTAGAGAAGTCATTAACCACTTCCCCAATAATAGATACATTTTGCTATTAAATGATGTTAGTGCATTTTCTAGGTCAAAAGCCATGTGTGTGTAAACATAGGTGCCCCATGGAGTAACAAAGGTTGTTTTGTCCCTATCATTAGGATGACGAAACCTAGTTGTAACCACTAAAATAATCAAGAAAACTATACAAAGTGTGTCCAACTTCTTCTTCAAGCAGCTACTCTATGAATGGTTGAGGAAAGCCATCTTGAATGGTCACCTTATTTAAAACCAAACAATCATTGCATAGTCTTATTTTGACACTATTTTTCTTCTCTACAATATTCATGGAGGAAAGCCATCGGCGAATGCTCTATGGGAACAACAATACTTGCTTCTTCTATCTTTTTTATTTCCATTTCTTTGCCTCTGCATATTTTGGATTGAGTCGATAAGGCCTACTTCTTGCAGGTGTAGCTCCTTCGACTAAGGGTATGTGATGTAATCCAAGCTCCTCTCAAATCCCTCTTAGATCCTTATAGGACCATGCAAATTTTATGGGCCAAAAGTAGAGAGACTACCTTCTGTAGTAAAAGGGGATAATGCCAGAACCAAGAGGCCAAGTGGACCACTTGAGGGTTCTCTTCATTTCCAAGATTTACTTAGTGAATGAGTGTTTCAAGATTGGACTCTCTTGAAAAGCCATCCCAAATGTATGCACGAGCGGAGTTCAGATTGTGATCCGCAATATGTTCCTTGGTCCATCCTTGAGGGATATCAAAAAATAGGAGATCTTCTTTTCTTTCAGGATAAAAATTAGCCATTACATTTGTTGGCCCTGATTTGTTAGTATTCAAGTGCAAATTTTCAATTTCTATTTCTCCATGACTTCCGTAGGCTTCTTCTGTAACTTCTTCATCTCGAACTTCTTCATCTCCAACCTCTTCATCTATTTCAGTAGCTTCCATAGTGCAACACTCTTCACTCTTCATCATCCAATTTATTAATGCATTATCTTCTTGAGGTAGCAAAGGTATTAACTGAGTACCAACTGTATATCCAATAGTCTTTCCAATGATGGATCCTTCATTTAAATGTACTTCTAGTTGACCTTTTATGTTTGATGAAATTCATATCTTTTTCATTTCCCAATCCCACAAACCATATATTGCCTTAGCCAATGCCTTCCTAAGAGTAGAGGGTATGAGGTCTCCTATGGTAGGGCAATAACAACAAAGTCTAAAAAACTTGACAACCCTGCACTAGCATAAGTACCCTTTCAATAATGCTTAGTGATGCTATCTAGTGTTGATCTGCTAATGTAATTGTGAAGGGTGCCACCTTGATCAGGTTTAGTTCAAGTTTCTTCATGGTGAAATGTGGCATCAAATTGATGCCAGAACCTCCATCTATAATAACGCCATCCAGAGGTCCATCTCTTATGAATATTGATAGCCTTGACTTGTGATGGTCAACCAAGGGTGTAGGGGGGAAAGCCAAGCATGAAACCATCTATGCTAGGAGGTTAGCTCAAGTGGTCAGAGTGTATACTCTTCAACGAGTCCCTTCTTAGTTTTGAATCCATTTTTTGAGTTCGTATAGACTAACCTTATGATGAGTATCTTTCACGATTTCCTCAATGTTCACCTCTTATGTGTCTTCCTGAGAACTTGCGGATTGGTTCTTTTGTGAAGTATTCACCCACTCATAAGATCCTTCAATTCTGCTTGGCCCTTCCAAGCAGCCTTCTTTTCTTCATCTCTATCTTTGATTCCCTGTTGTTCTTCGCTATATGTTGCTCTGGCTTCCCTTGCTCTATTCATCATGGGTACTAAAGAAGATGAAAAAACACAAGATCGGTTACCATACCTTCTACTTGTGGGGAGACTGCAATCATGTGAATCGGAGTAGGGTGGCTTCTTAGACAATCTTTGGAATACTAATCCTTAGCTTTTGGACAATGCTGACAAGGAGGTGCACCTTTTGATAAGGAGCACCTATTTTGAACATGGCCATACTCACTATAGCACTAACAGATCAATGGCCTATTATATATAGGCTCAATTGGAAAATTCTCTTCTCTATTAGGTGCTTTTGAAATACTAGCATAATAGGAATCAAGAACCAGAGGATTACCTTGCAGTTGTGCTCCCTTGAGGTAGTAGCAATCTCTTGCTTCATGAACATCCTTCCACAAAATTGACATCTTACCTTGTTAGGACAATTAACATTGGAATGTCCACTGCTGCTACATACTGTACACCAAACCTATCTTCGTATGTCTTATGTGGTCTGTAAATCTTCTAACTCATGAAAACATTGACCTACTTGATCAGCATTGTGGTGGAATGTTAGTGGCATGAAATTCTCTTCTTGATGACTTTGTTGCATTCTTGAGGTGTCCAACTCCTTCCCGAGTTGTCCAATAGGGGATAAGTCTAATGCATCATTTGGTTGGGTCTCCCCTTCAAAATGTAGCTGAGCTTTGTTAGTGCGTGATGCAGGTCCAACAAAATCATCAAGTGTTGCATCCAATCTAAGAGATTCAAGAAGCTTCTACTGAGATGACTTGGGTAGAGCTTTCTCTATCCATTTATTTACCACAAAATTGCATGGAGCATGTGTCACACATGAAACAAGTGCTTTTTTCCTAGTGTGAAGTTTGTGAAATGATTCTCTTGATTTCATCTTTACGTTCTCTAGTTGATCTAGAGAACTTTGTGAGGAGACACGTGGTTAGAATGTCCACGAGAACGCCATCTTTGGTGCCTCCCATGTGTCAAAGTGGTCATCTACATATTGACTATACCATTTGTCTACAATGCCTTCCAATGTAGAGGGGAAGAGTACTAGCATTGCATCCTCTCACTTCTACAGACCTCGTCCATGGCATAAGGAGATGAATCTCCTCACATGATAATCTCCATCCTCATAAGCTAGTCTTTTGAAAAGTAGGGAATTTGATACTCAATCTAGAGAGTAATTGGGAAAGATCCTCGATTAGCATTGGTGCTTCTTCTAAAGTATCTAATGAAAAATCTAATGTGCTTCTAAGCTTCTCCTATGAGGGTGCCATTGTTGCCAACTCAATAGACACATTTAAGGAGGGTAGAGGGGATCTTAGTTGAGGAGTCAAAGATAATTATCAAGGCAACACTAGATTATGCTCTGTCACTACACTAGACAAAATTTCAAAAATATACTTCTGATTACAAGAAGACCCTCGTTGGGAATATCATACAAGGATATATGATCGATACAACACATCCCACAAATCGGGACCTATAGGTATGGAAAATTGGACTAGAGATGATATTGGAGATCGCACAACCCAGGATGGTATGTATGGAATAAGATATGAAGATTACAAGAATTCCCTTTAGGGAGATAAAGTAGATGTAGTATGAGATTACAAGAGGATAAGGATACAAGACTAGACAAGAGTAGAGCAAGAGACAAGACTAGAACTTGAAAGTACTTACTTGGTGATTAGGACTCCTTGAGCTATCAAGAGTGGAATTAGCAAGACTAAGAATGAATGTGGCCAACCCTTCCTTATATAGGTTTTCTGAGGGTGATTATGAATTGATGATGTCATCTATTTGGAACATGATCTGTGGATGTCAGAATCAAGTAAGACCATAGTCCATCTTAGGGTTTTGCATGTTTCAGATGCAACGGAAGCATTGGTTTCCCAAAGTTCTGAACCAATTATGAGATATAGAAGTCACATGGAATATGAGGTTGAGACGAACTCCCTTGCCCATGATAGTAATAATGGTTTCTTTAGGCTCCTCTATGCACAAAAACGCTCCTTATGAGCTTAAGTGTGGGTCATGCACCTATTAGCTAGATGAAAAAAGAAATAATAATGCAAAAACAAATAGTTATTGAGCTAAAGTTTCACACAAAAATGCAAGGGTCCCATCAGGCATGCCAAATTGTAGAGGACAATCCCATCGGGCACAGGTCAATCAACGGTCAATGGCATTAGGACAATGCATCAAGTAATGATACTATATTGTCTTGATCCTATTATCTCATCAACATCAATGGCATCCAAGATAATGCATATCAGCTAAGAGAAGGTTCATGTTGTATCGATACAATAAATTTTCCTGAAAAGGGTCTATGGAATTGTGGAATATAGAATCTCATATATTGAAAGCTCAAAACAAAGATCAGGTTGTATCTCATACCAAACTTCAAGGATCTACAAACTTTCTTGAAGAGTGCTGATGATAATACTGAGATACCATACTTTGTGCTTCCTAAGAGGATTGCATGACATGGTCATATGAGGAACAACAAAGAGCACATCAGTGCGTTTTGCAAAGCATTGAGATTCACAAGAGAAGGGTGGGACAATGCTTTGAGAAATTGAGTAGAGGTGAGGAACAACATGATAGGCCTATTGATATGAAGAAAATAGAGGTAGATGAGATTATACAGCTTGAAAGGGAAATAGAGTCATTGCGGGTGCAAGCTTAGGATTTACATGGAGTTAACACATCAAATCGCATTGAATCGCGTCAAATCTACTTGGTGTGTTAAATCCATATAAATCCTCAGTCATTTTGCTATTCCTTTGCTATTCCTTGCATGGCCCATCATGTGATCCATTCCTCTTAGGAAGCACAACGTATGGTATCTAAGTATCATCATCACCACTCTCAAAGAAAGCTTGTTGATGCTTAAATCTTGGTACAAAGTTTGACTTCATCTTTGTTTTGAGCTCTTGATATACGCGATGGTATATTTCAAAGATCCATAAACCGTCTTTCGGAAGTTGTATTCTATTGATACAATACAAATCTTTTGTTAGCTCATATGCATTGTCCTGGATGCCATGCATGCAACTTCATGAGATGCTAGCTAGTCTTGTGCCAGTTGGCTGGACCGAACTTCGTGGCTTTGCAATTCATTTTTCTACCTCCTACATGCTTCTCCAAGTTCTTTCAGTTTTAGCACTACATAAGGTGTAAACCAATGTCATTTTAACTTTCTACGTGCATCATATTGGGAATCAAATATACTATCATAAATCAAAACCAAATCATCAATTTTAATTTCTCTTTGGCCTTAACCTATGCAACTTATCAAAGTATTTGTTATCCTCAATTAGCTTTTTTTGTTTTTTACTTAGCATCAACTTCCTCTATCTTGTCATTTCCTTGTTCAAGCTGTTGAATTCCTAGACCCAAGAGATCTTCTGTAGACAGAATATAATTGTTGGAGCAAGACAATCAACAATTGGTGATTATATGAAGCCTAGAAATGAAGATGTGAAGAAAAGATTGATGTCTAACCTCATTACATTAGGGGAAAAAATGGACCTTGCATGGGCCTTGTAAGGATCCCTAATTTTCAGGGATTAAAAAGCTTAACACATGAGATGAAGAGGGCAAAAGAAAACCACTAGTGGTATTGTGGAATAAAATAATCTTTGAAGAATGAGTGCATTTTGAATCCTCAGACGTGATGATCCGTAGCCTTTGGATTTTTTCAATCAATGGCTCACGTTTAGAATCCTAAAAAGGTAGAGAGAGACTATGTCAGAATTTCGTGGGAGTGTGGGGCAAGTTGTTGCACAATCTCTGCAGAGATTGTGGCCATTAGATCATCACGGATCCTATGACTCAGCGCAAATGGGTCTGAGCTCACTTTGAAAATCGCCGCCAAGCATTGGATGAGGAAGCAGATCGGAGGATCGATATGAAAACGCACCTTCTCCTTCAAGTGGAGCCATAATATCCATAGGATCTTGTGTAGATCCAAAGGCCACAGATGCAAGCACCGATGTTTTTGGAATTCAAACAAATCCATCGGATTTCTGAGCTGATCCAATGGTGCAGAAGCTTTGGTGCATTTTCTCATGATGGTTGAGATCTTAGCCACTTGTTGATCAAGCCAATCCAAGGGTCCAAAATAAAAATTGCCTTGACTTTTGCTATTTCATCTCAACCTTTGGATCTCTAAGGCAATCCAAGGGCTCTAAACCATTTTTGAGCTTCTCAAAACCATTCTCAAAAGAAAACCCACGACTTGAAGTTGGTTTCTCCATGTTTGACCACAAAAAAACAAGGGAAGCCTATGCCTAGCCTATGTGATTAAGGGACTAGACTGTGGCCACAACCCTCCTCTCATTGGTCCATTGCTAATCACTCCTTAAGCTAAAAGGCCCATGCAGGGTTCATTTTTTCCCCTAATGAAGTGAAGTGAAAGTTCAACAAGAAAAGTTCTATAAACATATGTACATTAGTTTTGTAAATACTTCAAAATACTTGAAGTAATGATGAATCAATACTCATATATACACACACACACACACACACACACACATATATATATATATATATATATATATATATATATATATATATATATATATATATATATATATATATATATATATATATATATATATATATATATATATATATATATATATATATATATATATATATATATATATATGTGTATATGATCGTATTAGATAAGTGAGATGAAATATAGATGAGATAGAGAAGAACAGATCATGAGTATTGTGTGTATCATCCATCAGATGTATGTTGAGTTGAATAGAAAGAATGTTCAGAGAATTGCGCGTCGATATTTTCTCTAGTTCTCCTTCTATGTTTGATTATATCAGAAATACTTTTGTAGACATCTAAATCCATAGTTAATCTATCTATGGTTAAAGTTTAAGAGCCTAATTGCAAACAGGCTAAGAGAATTTTGTATAGGAACATCTATATGTGAGAAAGTGTTGAGTGTCTTCTGAAATAAGCGCAATCTCGATGATCAAAGAATTGATATGATCTCAGTGCAAAGTGTAAAGTTTTACACAAATGAGGAGTCAAAAACTAAGTTGCAAGGTAAGACATCTATGGCTAAAAGCATTCGTTTAAATGCATCCTAGTTTGGGACAACTATGTGTTAGAAGTTGTAGGTGTCAAAGTCTACTCCACAAGAAGGCAGTTTCAAACATAGGTAGATTGTTTGGATCATTTCTCATAATCTACTTAAGCTTTTGAAGTTTTCTAACTTGGAGGAGGTGCGCAAACTTTAGGCAACACGTTCTACAAAATTTCATCAGAATCTTTACACAATTGATTAGTTAATGAGTGAGTAATGTGGAGTAGACTTTCGAGTGAAGTGATTTTCTTCATAGTCAGCTAAAGTCTTGTCAGTTTGGTACTTGTCTTCCAAAATTGATTGGAGTTTAAAGTTATTCTTGATATAGAGGTGGTCTAACATCCAGGATAGCTTGTTTGTTTGGACATTAACACTCTCTATCAGTGGTATCAGAGCAAGATTTATCAGATTGAGGAAAAGGAAGACCCCGACTACTACAAATATACAAATTTCAAACCTTGAAGATTCAAAAGGATAAAGTGTGAAAGAAAAACTGAAGGGAAACACATAAAGGCAATCAAAAGGATCAGAAGGAGAAAACTTTGAAGCTAAGGTACATTCATTCCTTATAAGGATTAAAGATTTGATAGTACAGATGAAGAAAGGATGGGAGATAGTCTCCAAACTGAGAAGTTGGATAGAGAGAACTATCTAGCTTGGTCTATGAGAATGGAAGCTCATCTTATGAGCAAAGATCTGATGGGATACATCACAAGAGAGGAAGAAAAGCAAGAGTTCAAAGATCTTAGTGTTCCAACTAGGGAGGAGCTTGCAGATATAAAGATATGGATGAAGAAGGATGCTAAAGAAAGGAGCATAATCTACATGGCAGTGAATGATTAGTTGCTTCCTCATATTAGAGGACTTGAAAGTGCAAGTGACATATGGAATGCTTTGGAGGACCATTTTTAGAATACAACCAAATGAAGGAAAGCTTCATGATGGGCAGAATTTACTACATTCAAGAAGAAGGCTTCACAATCAATATTTGATTATGTGACAAAGATGAAAGACATTGCTGATTCTTTAGGTGCAGTTGATGAAGATATTGAAGAAGATATCTTGGTAAGACAAATTCTCACAGGGCTAAGAGGAGATGAGAAGTGGAAGCCTTTTATATTGTCTAGAGAACTTTCATTAGATCATTTCACTCCTGATTTGAATCAATTGTTAGGACACATTATAAATTTTGAGAATGATATCAAAGGAGATGTTGATAAGAGTGCAAGTCATGCAATGTATTCTAAAGACAAGAAGAAAGCTAGTAAAGGAAAGTAACAATCAGTTGAAGATGAAGGTACTTCAAGTCAAGAAAACTTCCCGATAGGAAGAAGAAGTGGCAGAAATAGAGGAAGAGGCAGAAATAACAAAGATAATGTTAGAGCTTGTTGGATATGTGGTAAGACCAATCATCTATCTCATGATTGTTGGCATAATAATCAAAGCAATGGTAATTTTAATCAAAACTTTAATCAAAGAGGAAGAGGTGGCAGATATCAGAGGGGAAACTTTAGAGGTAGAGGTGGTAGGAATTCTTTTGGAAGGAGTGGAGGAAGAAACTTCCAAAATCAATCCTATAATAACACTTACTACAATTATGCATCAGATCAGAAAGAAGATTGAACCCTTATTATGAATGCAACATGTGAACCTCACATGAAGACATGAGAGTATTTTTAATTGACTCAGGATGTAACAATCATCTGAGTGGAAACATTGTTTTGATGACTGATTTAGATCATAAGGAAATCAATCACACAGTTCAAACAGGTGACGCTAAAAAGCACAAAGTGAAGTCGATTGGTTCAGTTAAAGCCAAAGATGGAAGTACTCTTTTGAGTAAGGTTTTGTATGTTCCTACAATTCCAAAGACTTTGATTAGTGTAGGACAAATTGTGGAATAAGGATATGAGGTAAGGTTCACTAATGATGGAGTTTATGTTGAAGACCCCAATCAAGGGTATAAACAAATTGTTAGAGAAAAGAAGGAAGGAAGGCTCTTCACATTAAAGATACAAGGTAATATTGGACATGCTATGGAGAGCAAAAGGTGTCTGAATTGGATCTTTGGCATAAAGGACTTGGACTTTAATGAAAGAGGTATCAAAGATATGGTTAACAATGGTTTAGTACTTGGATTGCCTAATGTTGCAGGTCGATCAACATATGACATACAGATGTGAGGCATGTCAATTAGGTAAGGCTCACAAGCAATCTGATTCTAAGCATGGTTTTATGTATTCAGAAAGACTTGAATTGGTACATACAGATGTGTGGGGTCCTTCAAAGGACTTCAGTATAAATGGTTCGAGATATTATGTCATATATGTTGATGATGCTACCAGGTGGATTACAATCTATGTGATCAAAGACAAGTCATAAGTGTTTAATACATTTAAGCACTATCATATGCAGAAAGAATTACATGTCAAAAATTGAAGAGGTTAAGGTCATATGGAGGGGGAGATTATTTCTCAAATGAATTCAGTGATTATTTGTGGAATGCAGGTATAAAGAGAGAGGTTACTTGCAGGTACTCTCCTCAACAAAATGGGGTACGAGAGAGAAGAAACATAACTCTTATTCAGTTTGCAAGATCAATGATGAAGGAGAAAAATTTTCCTAATTATTTGTGGGCTGAGGCTGTAAATACAGCCACATATTTGGTCAATAGGTTACCATGTAAAGGTTTGTAGAATTTGACACTATATGAAGCTTGGGGGGGTAAGAGAGCTACATTGGATCATTGTAAAATATTTGGATGTCTGGTATATGCATATATGCCATCTCAATTGAGGCATAAATTGGAACCTAAAGCAAAGAAGTATGTATTCATTGGCTATGATGACAAGCAGATGGGTTATACGTTGTGGAGTCCATCCACAACGCAATTTCTCTAAGGATGTTACATCTGATGACCAAGGTACTTGGTATGCAGGTACACTTAATCTTCATGCAGGAGATGAAGATATTTTAAATCAGAAGAAAGGTAAAACAAGGGTTCAAATATATGATGAAGAAGAGAGTAATCAAGGACAAGTTGAAGTAGAAGAAAGGCCAATGTTTGATCCAGAATATGATGAACCAGAAACTTCAAGAAGTGGAGAAGTTAGAAGGTCATCTAGGAATAAATGGCAACCTACGAGGTATAGCTATGATACTTCATTCTTGACTACTAAAGATTATGCTTATATGTTAGAAGCAGATGAAGATCCATCCATATATGATGAAGCCAAAGGAAAGAAGAATTGAGAAAAAGCTATGCAAGAGGAATATGATGCATTAATGGAAAATGAGACATGGGATTTGGTTCCTAAACCAAATAGTTAGAAGATCATTGGATGCAAATGGGTCTATAAAACAAAAGGATTTGCAGATGGAAGTGTATCTAGGTACAAAGCTAGGCTTGATGTAAAGGGATATGCACAGACATATGGTGTGGACTATGATGAAACTTATAGTCCTGTTGCGAAGATGACAACCATAAGGACTCTCATAGCAATTGCTGCTTGCAAAGGTTGGAATTATCTCAATTAGATGTGAAGAATGCATTTTTGTATGGTTATATTTCAGATGAAGTCTACATGGAACAACTAGATGGTTTCAAAGATCAAGTGTATCCAAATTATGTGTGTAAGCTCAAGCGAGCTTTGTATGGTTTGAAGCAGGCCCCAAGGGCATGGAATTATAGGCTTGTAAAGTTCTTTAAGGAACTTGGATTTCAAGCATCAAAGGCAGATAGTAGCTTGCTCGTCAAAGCAAGCAAGGATGGGTTTATTTATGTTTGTATTTATGTTTATGACATACTACTTATAGGAACAGATGAGAAAGGTATTCAGATGATTAAAAAGGAGATGGAGAAAGAATTCAAAATCATTGATTCGGGAAATTTGTCATTCGTTTTGGGAATGGAGATTTCATATAATCAACATGGAGTATATATAACTCAAGAAAGGTATCTGAAAAATATGCTAACCAAATTTAAAATGGAAGATTGCAAGATAGAACCAACTCCAATGGAGGTGAATCATAGATTGAGTAGATATGGAAGAGAAGAGTTCAAAGATATGAAGCTTTATCAGAGTTTGGTGGGTAGCTTGATTTATGCTACATTAACAAGGCCTGATTTATCATATGCAGTTGGAGTTCTATATCAATTCATGCATTGTCCCAGAAAGGAACATTGGATTGCAGAACAAAGAGTACTTAGGTACATCTAGGGCACACTTAAAGAAGGTTTGTATTATGGATTTACTTCAGATACAAGAGTCAAAATATACAGTGATGCAGATTAGGCAGGTAATTCTGATGAAAGAAGATCAAGACATGGATACTTGTGTTATGTGGGAGATAAGATAATTTCATGGTGCTCTAAGAAGCAACATACAGTTGCTTATCATCTATAGAAGTAGAATACAAAGGCATGGTAGAAGGTGCAAAGGAAATAATATGGTTAAAGTCTCTTATGAAGAGATTGTTCAGAGTACTCCTATCATTTCTGGAGACAATATGAGTTCTTTATATTTGGCAGTAAATCCTGTATTCCATGCTAGAACTAAACATATTGAGATTCAATATCATTTTTTTAGAGAGAAGGTTGTTGATAAAGAAATAGAAGTTATACATACTCCTACAAAAGATCAACTTGCAGATATGATGACAAAAAGCTTGGATGGACCAAAGTTGCAGAGGTTTAAAGATATGGCAGGAATAAAGAAGATGCAGGTAATCACAATTGACGATTGACGGGGAGCTTTTGGAGCAAGACAATCAACAATTGGTGATTATATGAAGCCTAGAATTGAAGATGTGAAGAAAATATTGAAGTCTAACCTCATGAAGTGAAGTGAAAGTTCAGGAAGAAAATTTCTATAAACATATGTACATTAGTTTTACAATTACTTAAAAATACTGATGGAGAGTGTTAATCTCCAAAAGAACAAGCTATCCTTGATGTTAGAACACTTATATATCAAGAATAACTTTAAACGCCAACCAATTTTGGAAGACAAGCACCAAACTATCCAAAATTTAGTTAACTATGAAGAAAGTCATTTCACAGAAAAATCTGTTGCACAATATTGACTCATTGATTAATCATTTATGTAAGGTTTCTGATGAAACTTTGTAGAATGTGTTGTCTAGAGTTTGTGCACCTCCTACAAGTTAAAACACTTAATAAACTTAAGTACATTATGAGAAATGATCCAAACAATCTACCTATGTCTGAAACTGCCTTCTTGTAGAGTCGACTTTGACACCTGCAACTTCTAACACATTGTTCTCCCAAAGTAGAACCTGTTTAAGCAAATGCTTTTAGCCATAGATGTCTTACCTCCCAACTTAAATTTTGACTCCTCATTTGTGTAAAACTTTACACTAAGCATTGAGAACTAACCATTTCTTTGACCATGGGGATTGCGCTTGTTTCAGAAGACACTCAACACTTTCTCACATATAGATGTTCCTACACAAAATTCTCTCAGCCTGTTTGCAATTAGACTATTAAACTTTAACCATAGATAGATTAACTATGGAATTAAATGTGTACAAAAGGATTTATGATAAAATCAAACACAGAAGGAGAATTAGAGAAAAGATGAACGCACAATTCTTTGACCATTCTTCCTATTCGACTCTTCATACATCTAATGGATGATACACACAATACTCATCATCTATTCATCTCTTTTTCATCTATACTTCATCTCTCTCTTCTAATACAATCATACACACACACACACACACACATATATATATATATATATATATATACATACATATGAGTATTGATTCGTCATTATGTCAGGTATATTGAAGTATTTACAAAACTAGTGTACATATGATTAAAGAACTTTTCTTCCTGAACCTTCACTTCACTTCATGAAGTTGAACTTCAATCTTTTCTTCATATCTCTATTTATAGGCTTCATATAATCACCAATTGTTGATTGTCCTGCTCCAACAACTCCCCCTCAATCATCAATTGTGATTACGTGCATCTTCTTTATTCCTTCCATATCTTTAAACCTCTACAACTTTGGTCCATCCAAGCTTTTTGTCATCATATGTGCAAGTTGCTCTTTTGTAGGAGTATGCATAACTTCTATTTCTTTATCAACAACCTTCTCTCTCAAATAATGTTACTAAATCTCAATATGTTTAGTTCTAGCATGGAATACAGGACTTGCTGCCAAATATAAAGACTCATATTGTCTCCACAAATGATAGGAGTACTCTGAACAATATCAAAACTCTTCATAAGAGTCTTTAACCATATTACTTCCTCTACAACTTCTACCATGCCTTTGTACTCTACTCTCGTGGATGATAAAGCAACTGTATGTTGCTTCTTAGAGCACCATGAGATTAGCTTATCTCCCACGTAACACAAATATCCATGTGTTGATCTTCTATCATCAGAATTACCTGCCCAATCTGCATCACTGTATATTTTGACTCTTGTATCTGAAGTAGATCCATAATACAAACCTTCTTTAAGTGTGACCTTGATGTACCTAAGTACTCTTTGTCCTGCAATCCAATGTTCCTTTCTAGGACAATGCATGAACTGAGATAGAACTCCAACTGCATATGATAAGTTAGGTCTTGTTAATGTAGCATAAATCAGGCTACCCACCAAACTCTGATAAAGCTTCATATCTTTGAATTCTTCTCCTCCATATCTACTCAATCTATGATTTACTTCCATTGGAGTTGGTGCTATCCTGCAATCTTCCATTTTAAATTTGGTTAGAAAATTATCCACATACCTTTCTTAAGTTACATATACTCCATATTGAGTATATGAAATCTCCATTCCCAAAAAGAATGACAAATTTCCCAAATCACTAATTTTGAATTCTTTCTCCATCTGCTTCTTAATCATGTGTATACCTTTGTCATCTGATCCTGTAAGTATTATGTCATCAACATAAATACAAACATAAATAAATCCATCCTCACTTGCTTTGACTAACAAGCTACTATCTGCCTTTGATGCTTGAAATCCAATTTCCTTTAAGAACTTTAAAAGCCTATAATTCCATGCCCTTGGGGCCTGCTTCAATCCATACAAAGGTCTCTTCATCTTACACACATAATTTAGATACACTTGATCTTTGAAACCATTTGGTTGTTGCATGTAGACTTCATTTGAAATATAACCATTCAAAAATGCATTCTTCATATCTAATCGAGGTAATTTCCAACCTTTGCAAGCAGCAATTGCTATGAGAGTCCTTATGGTTTTCATATTTGCAACAGGACTATAAGTTTCATCATAGTCCACACCATATGTCTGTGCATATCCCTTTACAACAAGCCTGGCTTTGTACCTAGATACACTTCCATCAGCAAACCTTTTTGTTTTGTAGAACCATTTACATCCAATGATCTTCTGACTATTTGCTTTAGGAACCAAATCCCAAGTCTCATTTTCCATCAATGCATCATATTCCTCCTGCATAGCTTTTTCCCAATTCTTCTTCCCTTTGGCTTCAGAATATGTGGATGGATCTTCATCTGCTTTTAACATGTAAGCATAATCTTTAGTAGTCAAGAATGAAGTATCATAGCTATACCTTGTAGGTTGCCATTTGTGGCTAGATGACCTTCTGAGTTCTCCACTTCTTGGAGTTTCTGGTTCATCACATTCTAGATCAAACCTTGGCACTTCTTCAACTTCAACCTATACTTCATTGTTCTCCTCTTCATCAAATATTTGAACCTTTGATTTACCTTTCGTTTGATTCACAATTTCGTCATCACTTGCATGAAAGTAGGCAGGAAAGGTTTCCATTGGTGAGGTCTTCCTTCTACTTGTTTTTCTTGTTTCCTCTCAAAAAGGCGGTTATCACATTGAATAACTTGGTTGATGTATTCATTCAATGTCTTCACCTCTCGCATCGTGAGTAGAAGGTCCTTCACATCATCCCTTAAGCCCCATCTAAATTGTCTCATGAAATAATCTTCATGCCAAGTGAGGTCACATATCAGCTACCTAGATTGTGATGTGTAGGTAGAGGCAGGGTGATTACCTTGATGTAGCTTCCGAAGTTTTGTTTTTGCCACTCGACTCATGTCCGTATCTCCAAAAGTGGCGATGAGCTCTCTAAGAAACCCCTCATAGTCATGAAGTACGGTCATATACTTCTCCAAGATTGGGGCGAACCATGATAATGCTTGACTGTAGAGCAAGGTTCCAATAAAACCGACCTTGGATGCATCATCAAGTTATCTATCAGGATGCACAGGAATGTACAATTTGACTTGTTGCAGGAATCCCTGAAACTTTGTGCGATCACCATCAAACTTTTCTGGCATGCAGATCTTAGGTTCCCTCGTGAAGGATGTACTAGGTCGTTGATTTTCTTGCATACTCCCTTGATTTGTCTGAAGACTCCCGATTTGTTCTTGTAATTCTTGGAGGAGTGCACCTACATGCCCTAGATGTCCCATCTCGATTTGTGTCTGTCGGTGAGTTAGGTCTTCGACTTGTTGTTGGAGACTCTGAAGTGATGCTACAATCTGTTCATAAGCATTCTCCATGATGACTGCTCTTGGATGGACGCTAGTCTTGCCAAAATGTCAGAGGAGCACTAGATTGTGCTCTCTGACTACAATAGACAAGATTTCTGAAATATACTTCTAATTACAAGAACACCCACATAGGGAAAGTAGCACAAGAATATGTAGTTCATAAAAGAAGTCCCACAACTCGGGACCCTAGGTGTAGATAACGCAGCTAGAGATGATACCGAAGATCCCACAACTCGAGATCGTAAGTATGGAACAAGATCTCTGGATTACAAGAAATCCCCTCTGGGAGATGGACTAGATACAAGAAAGAACTCGACAAAATCTCGTACTACGAGATTACGAGAGGACAAGACTAGATATCCAGGATACAAGACTAGACAAGACTGGAACAAGGAACAAGACAAGAATAGGAACTGGAACTTGGAGAGTACTTACTTGGTGGTCACGACTCCTTGAGCTCCCAAGAATGGTATTGGCAAGAGTGATTATGAATGTGGCCAACCCCTCCTTATATAGGTTTTCAAGGGCGGTTCATGAAAGGCGGTTACGAATTGATGGTCATCAATGATGTCATCAATTCAAAACCTGAGCTCTGGATATTGGAATCAGGCAAGTAGACAGTCGATCTTAGGGTTTTGGCACGTTTCGGACGTAGTGAAAGCATTGGTTTCTCCTAATTCTGAACCAATAATGAGAGACATGGTTCACATGGAATCTAAGTTTTACGATGGTTTCCTTTGTCCATGACACCCTTTAGCCACAGTTTTCAAGGTAAGGACTACATGTGGATCGAGGGAGGTGATCAGGCAATAGGTCTCCATCTGGGGGGTATCGACAATAGCGGCAAAAACTTGAGCAAAGAAAGGATGACATCCTACCAAACGTGAAGCCAATTCGGCAAATGCCATGCAAGTCGGGAGATAAACCAAGCGCATGCAAGAACTCACTCAAGTCGGGAGATAAACCAGCACGGAAGGTGGTAATGTTGGCTAGAGCTTCCATGGCCATTGCGAGAAAGCAAAGGTGCACAATATAACAAATAGGACACGGAGTGCAAGTACACAATAACGAAAAAGAGGACAAAAATCTTAGTTAAGTAAGAATGCGGAATGGAAAAACGGGTAAAAAAATTGCAATCATCACCACTGGTTGGGAACATGCATGCATAATGATGACATTCATGCATTAGTGAGATCCCAAACGTGGAGTGTGGGGCTAATCATGGATAGGTAATAAAAATGCAAAGTTTACGATCAGACGGTCAACTGAAACATGCGTAATGTAAATAGAGGTAAGGATATAAAATGAACATGACTCGGATGAATAAAAAATACCATCAATAAATTAAGATGAAATAGTCATAAAACAATACGGACAAAGTTTCGACCCATTGATGGGTTTAGGAAGAAGAGTACCAGTTAAAGTGGATAACCGAAAAGTAGCAGGTCCAACTTGATCTGGAATACGGTAGGGACCAAACAACCGAAGCTTGAACTTTCCCCCTGAAAAATTAGTCTTAGCATTATAGAAAAGAACTAATTGTCCTTTGGTAAAGACGGGAGTCGGAAGAAATCCATCATGTGTCTTAGCTTGCCTCGGTTGCACTTCTTGCAACATCAGAAAACGTTCAAGACATTGTTCGTCCAAGGACCGCAACACATCCAACCGAAAAGGAAAGGACTCTTGTGGTAATAGCTTTTTGTCGAATGCCACCCGTAAACTAGGCACCACCAACTCCATGGGTTCAATTTCCTCCAGACCATATGCCAATCGAAAAGGCATACTTCTTGTAGCAAATTTATAAGTAGTGCGGTAAGCCCATAGAACCGAAGGAAGGAATTAATCCCAACACTTCGGACATTCTAGCACAAGTATTTTTAGCAGGTTAAGAAGGGTTTTATCAGTACTTTCAGCTACTCCATTTGCGTGAGTATAATATGGGGAGCTAAATTTATGGGCAATCTTGAGTGTGCCAGTAAGAACTTCCATGAAGGCATTAAAAAAATGTGTACCTTGATAAAAAACAATCGCCAAGGGAAGACTGTAGCGAGGAAAAACATCACGCATCAAACATTTGACTACTAGTGATGTAGTTGTGAACTGTAAATCCTAGGCCTCAACCCACCGAGTAGCATAATCCGTACAGGTGAGTATATAACGATGATTAGTAACCGCAGCAGGATGTGTAATGGAACCAATGCAATCCAAGCCCCACCTTTGAAAAGGCTCAAGGGGAGAGACAGGCTGAAGTGGGAAATAATGCTGTTGTAAAGGTTTCCCTAATCGTTGGCAAGCATCATACTATTTGACACGAGAAGCAATGTCACACTACATAGTGGGCCACCATAATTCACTCTCCAGAATTTTTTGATAGGTAAGATCTTCTGAAAAATGACCACCGAAAGGAGTAGAATGAGCCATTTGAATAACCGAAGAAACTTCATGTAGGGGAATACATCGTAAAACTACACCAGATGGATCCATATAATACAACTGTCCCACAATGATCTGAAATCATCGACTATACATGGACAATTTAGGGGAAGTGGAAGTGGAAGTATTAGTCAGGGAACAACCACTACTTAGAAAATTCATTAGAGTATCATAGTACGACGGTGTCATAGAGAACACTTCACAATCATCCTGAACCAAATCAGTCACATAGATAGCAGGGGTAGTATCATCAATACCATCGGAGAGTTCATTGGAATCAAGCCAAGATAGAAAATTAGCAAGAGCATGCACTGACCTCGGACGATGTACAACCTCATAATCAAATTCTTGCAGCAACAACACCCACCTGGCTAATCTGCCCCTTGAATGTTGCTGGCGGATAAGATAAACCACAGCCGCATGATCCACATGAAAGGTAAATGGGCGTCCCACTAAATAGTGCCAGAAGTTCTTCACCATATAAACCAAAATGGGATATTCGTGCTCAATCACAGAATAATTTGTTCAACAGCGGATAATCGTCAACTAGCATAGTAAATAGGGTGAAACCACTTATCCTGTTGCTGCTTGAGGACACTGCCAATTGGAACGTTAGATGCATCCACAAAAACATGGAACGTGAGCTGCTTGTTCCGTGCTCGCAGAATAGGAGCCTCTGTTAAGAGTGTTAAGCCACATGCACAAGCCACTAAAGATGTCATCCATGCCAGCGTATTTGTCCAAGGAATTGCATAACTTCCTTTGGTGTTGTAGGAGTAGGTGCGTTCAACACTGTTTTTGCTTTATCAAGGTCCAATTGAATGCCTTCTTGTGAAATGATATGGCCAATAAATTTTCCATAGGAAACTGAAGAGACTAACTTGTTGGGATTTAAGCATAAACAAAATCCCCTACACTTAGAAAAGCAGCAAGGTAGGTAATAGAGGTGAGCCGATGCGTCAGCGGATAATGCAAAATCATCCAGATACACCCGCATAAACGTAGTTAGGTAGGGAGAAAAGGTTTTCTCCATGCCGATGCATCAGCGGATAATGCAAAATCATCCAGATACACCCGCATAAACGTAGTTAGGTAGGGAGAAAAGGTTTTCTCCATGCATCATGTCCAAAAAGGGAAGTGGAAAGGGATGAGGCACTGTCACTGCATTTATCTTTCAGTAATCTACACAAATACGCAATTGCTTGTTTTTCTTTGGGAAAATGAAAATAGGCAAAATCCATTCAGCATGCTCAATGGGCACAATAAATCCTACTTTCAACAGGCGATCCAATTCAGCTTTCACTTGAGCAGCATAATTGGGATTCATTCAGTAACTAGGTTGCTTAATTGGCCACACATCCGGTTTCAGTATCACACAGTGTTAATAGAGGCTAGGGTCCAACCCTTTCATATCACAATAGTCCCATGTGAATTCATCTTCGAATTTGTTTAGCAACTATAGTAAATCGTTTTGAAAAGTTTTTGGTAACCCAGTCTTAAGCTTAACCGGTCGTTGTGTAGCCTCATCTCCCAAATTACGAGTGATTAGCTGATCTTTCGATACATAAAACTGTCGAAGCATGGAGATATCCTCAGGTGAATAGAATAATTGGTGTAAATTCATGGCATTCAAGACTTGATCCACAACTGGGTCCACTCCTTCGGTAATCGGAACTACCATACAAACGACCGAATTCCAATTATCTACAATAGCTTGTAAATCAATTCTACCCAGTGGTAGCAAATCCTGGTTAGCATTTAGAAAAGCTTCTTCTTCATCATCTGAAAGTCCATCCAACATGTGGATGGGTTTGTCCATGTAAGGTCGAGCATGAAGGTAACAAGGCTTCATGTTGTCCAAGGGCACCACATATTTCTGATGATTGCTTTTGAAACTAAGTTAATGTGCAGACCAATCCTTTAACACTTTCGCTTGTTTCAGCGAGGGCCTCCTGAATAGTAAGTTGTAATCTAGACTTGATTCCGGTGACTCTAGAACAACAAAAGTAATTTTGAACATCGCTCCCTCAAGAGTAATGGGTATATCATGCACCAAACCCACTCGATGTACCCTAGATTGATAAGCCATTCTCACAAAAAACCAAACAGGTTCAATCTAAGTCCACCCTAAGCTTTTACAAAGTGCGACTGTAGCAATATTCACATCGGAGCCTTTGTGAATTAATACTTGAGTAATTTTGTGGTCTTTATACCATACCCTAATTAAAGGAACATCTTCATCCACCGTCGCTTAAAAAAAATAAATAAAAAAATTGACCGTCGCTTATGCGACGCCAACGTCGCATAAGCGACGGTACACATTTTTTTTTTCAATTCGGGGGCATCGCTACGCCCCCCTTTTTCTTGTAGTCAATTAACTTCTGGACTAATAGTCGTCGTAGCAGGTGTACACGAAGATCCTGGACTGATTTGTTGCTGGAATTGTGGTCGTATGCTCGGGACCAAGGCTAACAGTTTCCCAATGACATCGTAATAGATGCTTTTGATAAAATATTCCACACAGAGTCAAGATTTTTCATAACCTGATACTGGGTCTAGTGAACTCTCTGGTGGCAACTTGAGTGGATTCATATCTTCTGGTAGTATATTTGGTACCTTTTGTTGGACCACCATACCAGATCAGGGAAAACAGTTGGTTCTTGACTAGCCCACGTACTAGATTCGATCAAAATTCTTTGTTGTTCTCGAATGCCAGGCTCAAAAATCTTAGCAACTGGTTGTAACTTCTTGCCGGACCATGTTAGAATTATGGCTGCTTGGGTATCCACTGCTAAAATATATACCATATTGCCATTGGATGTTGTCGTTCTCTTCTTCGTTTATCATACTCGGCCAGATCCATGCAATATCTGAGGATATGTCCAATCTCGCCACAAAAATGGCATCTTAGTGGTGGAAGAGATGTACTTTCACCTGCTTGGCCCAAGTTCCACCGAGTTTGTCCAAAATTGTTTGCTCCTGGTCCTCTATAGGTCTTGTAACTTTGGTAAAAAGTATTTCTGAAATGCAGTGGTGCATAGTGGGTAGCTTATTGTCCCTCCTCCTGTATTATGGAATTTAGGATTGGCTTAGTCTACACTTTAATATATATGGACACGTTTTCGTGGAATGATTCGGCGTATTACAAATAGCACAGTACATTCGATTTAATTCACACACGGAAGTAGTGTGTCCCAGGTTCTTACATTTGGTGCAATACACCTATTTCAATGGATCGTCGCTCATGCTCTTGGATGCCTTTGACCAATCTAGATCTTAAGTAAAACCACCAACTTTATGCTCCAACTTCAATTCCATGGCTATGACTACATCCAAGGTCATATCACCCACACATTGTATAATCAAAACTTGTTGGAGCTGAGGGTTTAATCCGTTAATGAGCCACTGAGTAATCACGTCATTCGGTAGGTTAGCATGCACCGGTGGTAGTTATAGTAGATGAGTACGAAATAAAGTTGCATACTCTTGCACATTCTGATGTGGTTTCTGTGTATTGTTTTGCAAATAATCAAAGATCTCAACTGCATTTCTGTTTAACCAAAAACGATGTAAGAAGGCATCCTTAACATCTTCATATTGATCGAAATGACTATTGTCATATTCAGTTAACCATCGTGCAACCTCATTAACCAGAGTAGATTGGAGCACTATAGCTTTATATGCTGGATCTTCTGGACAATTGAGTACAACATAATAAATTTCAAAAGTAGGCACATGAGCATCATGATCATCACCGGGAAATCCACCAAATTTCGTATACGTAGCTCTAGCAAGTAGTAGTCATGGGGGTATGATCTGTTGCTGTTGTTGATGTTACTGTTGTTGAGGTTGTTGTTGTTGCTATTGATGTTGCTGCTAATGTTGTTGTTGCGTACCACTCATGTTGTTTAAATCAACAGGAAGTATCTTTTTAGAAGGGTTTGAACAAGTTGAATTGAATCGCTGTTGTGTCGTCTTTCCACCTTGCAAATTCTCTGATAATCTGATATCATTGAGTCGATCACACACACCTATACTCAACTGCCATTCGTCCTATTTGGCTTCTAAGGTAAACTTTTCACCAGAACTTTCATCCACCAAAACACTAGTTTCTTCAAAATCGACACCCAATGTAGAGCTGTCATCAAAATTCAGCAAGCCACCATCGGAACTCTCCAAGCTATCACCGGAATTCAACAAATTGATACCGAATTTCTCCAAACTTTCACTGGAATTAGCAATTACTCCACCAACCATACTTTCCATAGATGGGATTTCCTGCACCTCTGGTATACCATGTAGACCTTGAACAAGAAAATATTGAGATGCTACTCCACTAGCCCATATCTCTCGCTTTCCTTCTGACGATTGTCCTTCACCACTACCACCAAGAGTCATTCCCAATGCGCGAGGAACTTTCGAGGGATGCTGATCACTTCTATACGTCGGGTAAGATTCTTCGGAACGCGTTACAAGCATATATCATAGGATAGTTTCTCAAACCTTAATCTCCTCTCAAACTGGCTACTCTAGGCCTCATGGCCCATGCCAATGTTAATTTTGTTATCTTGTCAGATTAATTATAAGGTACTTTCCATTTGTCTTAGGTACGATGAACGACCTATTTGAGTAAGGTTCAGAAGACAACTCAAGAATCCTCTTGTGAGTCATCTCCTTAAGTAGCCTCATCAACTCAGGTAAATGAGCTTTTGGGACCGGTATAGGATGCAGATTCCATAGGATATGAGGTACAATAAAGATAATCATTGGAGGTACAAGTTGTGGGTCAGCACAACTATTTCTTGAGGATGTAATAATAAAACTTTACCATGATTTTTGATGATTTTTTGGAATAAGTCATGTTCAGTAGGTAACAAAAATTGATCATCATTTCCTATTTTGATTAATCTCAAGATTTCATTTGTAAATCTTTGATCAATATTTGTACACTTCAAACAAGGATCTTTTAATACCTATTTTAATTTCTCCTCACTTCCTTTCAATAAGGTCTGTGCAATAGATTTAATCTTCTTATCCACTATTTTATATGGTAATTTTGTTATCTTGTTGGATTAATTATAACGTACTTTCCGATTGTTCATGGGCTCTTGGGATGGTTAGGGGTCTGTAGTGGAGAGGCCCTATATTTATTTTCCTAGCCACTTCATTACTTTAGTAACTTCTTCATTATTGATCTTACAATTCCGACAAACGTAACTACTAATCTCGAGTACTCAATAGAACATAATATTCGCCACAACTGAATATGTGATTTCTTAATGTCTGCTAGCACACCATCACCATTTACCTTGCAAATCACCAGAACAATGTATATAACTATGCTGGAATCAATCTCTTTCAATCGCCTCTTGTATTATCAAAAAAGTTTACAACAATTGTGCAACATCCTTTCAATGTGCATTTGTTCCTAATTATATTTTCTACTAAATAGAATTACATTCCTTTCCGGTGGCCTAACGTATATTTAGCGTAAACATTGGCTTCTTCATTGATGTAATTCCTAACAAATTTAGCAATGAGTTCATCTTTGTCAATTGAATTCAAGAGCACAAATCTCAAAGCTTCTTTTTCATGCATAGTACTTTGAAGTTGTTCAAATAATGAAAATGTGCATGAAGTTTCAATCACATGTTCGATATGCTTAAATCTTCTAGATACAATATGCAGATGACCATTTTGCTACATGGGAGGCTCTCAAGACGGCATTCTCACAAACATTTCGACCTAGTGACTCCTCGGAAAGAGCTCTAGACCAGCTTGAGAATCTAAGGCTAAGATCAAGTGAATCCTTCCATGAACTTCACACTAGGACAAAAGCACTTGTTGCACTTCTTCCACATGCTCCAGGTGATTTCTTGGTTAAAAAATGGATTGAAAAAGTTTTGCCCAGCTCATCTCAATAGAAGTTACGTGAGTCTCTTAGATTGGATGCAACCCTCAATGATTTTATTGCAGCTGCATAATGCATTGAAGAAGCTAGGAAACATTTTGAAGGGGATACACAACCGAATCATGCTACAGAACTAGACCCTATTGAGCAACTGAGGAAGGAACTGGAGGCATTGAGAATGCAACAAAATCAACAAGAAGAAAAGGTCTTTCCACCACTGCATCGTACTGATGATGAAGTAGCCCAACTTTGTCGTGAGTTAGAAGATTTGCAGACCACTCAGGATATAAGAAGGCAGATTTGGTATACAATACGTAACAACAATGGACATTCCAATGCTAATTACCCTAACAAGGTAAGCTATGAATTTTGTGGAAAGGATGGTCATGAAGCTAGAGATTGTTACTACCTCAAGGGTACACAGCAAGGAGGTAACCCTCAAGCTTTGGATTCATATTATGGTAGTACTTCAAATGCACCTAATAGAGAGGAAAATTGTACGACAAAGCCTAGATATAATAGGCCATTGATGTGTTATCACTGTGGTGAGTATAGCCATATGCATAATAGGTGTTCCCTTCCAGAAGATGCACCTCCTTGTTAACATTGTCCAGAGGCCAAGGATCACTATATCAAAGACTGCCCAAGAAGCCATCTTGCTCCAATCCACGTGATTGCAGTCTCTCCACAAGAAAGAGCTATGACCACTTAGTCTTATGCTGTTTCATCCTCTGCAATACCCATGATGACTAGAGCCAGACAAGCAGCAGCAATCCGTAGAGAGGAACAACAAGGATTCCAAGATAGAGAGGAGGAAAAGAAGGCTAGGTGGAAGGGCCAAGCAGAAATTGAAGGAGCTTATGAAAGGATGGCTACTTCTCTAAGGGACCAACCAACAAGTCTGCATGCAGACACTCATGAGGTAAACATTGAACATAGCTTGAAAGTTATTCATCACAAGGTTAGTCTGTACGAACTCATAAAGATGGATTCAAAAATAATAAGTGACCTATTAAAGATTATACACTTTGCTCACTTGATCCAATCACCTAGTATAGATGGTTTCATGGTGGATTTTCCCCCTGCACCCCTGGCAGACTACCAAAGCTCAAGGTTATCTGTTCTTATAAAGGATGAAGCTCTCACAAGTGTAAATATAGATGGAGGCTCTAGAATTAATTTAATGCTAGATTTCACAATGAGGAAACTAAATTTGAACCCCACCAAGATGGCACCATTCACAGTTACACTAGCAGATCAACATCGGGTTGCACCACTTGGCATTATTGAAAAGGTACTGATGATAGTAGAGGGTTGTCACTTTGTTCAGGATTTTGTTGTTATTGCACTTCCACAAGAGAATTCTTATCTGTTACTCCTTGGAAGTCCTTGGCTAAGGCAAGCAAAAGCTTTGCAAGATTGGGGAAAAAACAAACTGTGGATTTCAACAGGCACCAATAGCAACTACATTTGGAAGAAGGATTCAACTCAGGGAAAACTACTGGGTATACTATGGACACTCAGGTAATGCCCTCTCTACCCCAAGAAGAAGATACATTATTGAATTGGATGATGGAAAGTGGAGAGTGTTGCACGGTGGAAATCAATGAAATAGAGGAAGAAGTTGCAAATGAAGGAGTTACACGAAAAATCCATGATATTCATAAGGATTTGGAGAATGAGAGTTTGCAAGAGAATACAAAGAATGAGAGTTTTCAAGATAATACAAACTTTGAAGGGGCAACAAATAGAGAAGTATCTGGGAAGGAAAGTTATGACCCTGAGTGCAGAGAAGATCTTCCTTTTTTGGATATACCTCAAGGATGGACTAGAGAACATATTGCAGAATATAAGCTGAATTCCACTCCTGCATACAGTGGAGATGACTTCTCAAGAGAAACTAGTCCTAAAACACTTGTTCAAGAAGTAAATCTAGGGGATGAAGAGAACCCTCAAGTAGTCCACTTGGCCTCTTGGCTATGGCATTATGCCCCTTTACTGCAGAAGGTAACTTCTTTACTTTTTTCTTATAAAAATGTATTCGCATGGTCCTACAAAGATATAATAGGGATACCATAGGAGCTTGGATTGCACAGAATACCCTTAGTTGAGCGAGCCGCGCGTGCAAGAAGTAGGCCGTATCGACTCAATCCAAAGTGTGCAGAGGCGGTAAAGTTGCAAATTACAAAACTAGAAGAAGCAGGTATAATTGTTCCAGTAGAACATTCCAGGTGGCTTTCTTCTATGGTTATTGTACCCAAGAAAAATAGTGGAAAAAAAAGAGTCTGTGTTGATTTTCGTGCCTTGAATAAAGTGACTGTTCAAGATGGATTTCCTCAGCCCTTCAGAGAGCAAGTACTTGAGGAAGTAGCTGGTCACACTTTGTATAGCTTCCTAGATGGTTTTAGTGGCTACAATCAGATAGTGATCCATCCTGATGATAGGGACAAAACAGCCTTTGTAACTCCATGGGGCACTTATGTCTATACCCGCATGTCTTTTGGTTTGAAGAATGAACCAGCTTCATTTAATAGAACAATGTATATAATATTGGGCAAATGGTTGACAACCTTTCTATGCATTTTCATGGATGACTTTTTAGTGTTTTCAGGCACACACAAAAGAGCAGCAGTTCAAAATTTCCATGATCATTTGGAAAATCTAAAGGAAATCTTTGAGCAATGTCTCAAAACAGGTTTGAAGTTAAATCCTGCTAAATGTCACTTTCTGGTCACTAAGGGCACTCTTCTTGGTCACATAGTATCTACTGAAGGGATAACGGTGGATCCTGCAAAGGTTACTGCTATCCTTTCCATGCCTATTCCACAAAGCCCAAAGGAAGTGCAAAGTTTTTTGGGCCATGCAAGATACCATAGAAGGTTTATACGAATGTATTCAGAAATAGCTAAGTCCTTATCAAGGCTTACCAGTAAAAAGATCCCTTTCGCATGGAGTCCCGAAGCTGAGAAAGCATTTTGTAAACTAAAATTGAGGTTATGTACTGCTCCACTTTTAAGTGTTCCTAACTGGTCATTGGAGTTTCATGTGCATATAGATGCCAGTCTTCATGGTGTTGGTGCGGTTCTAGCTCAACCATCATCTCATAAGGTTGATAGGCCGATCTCCTATGCCAGCAGACTACTTGCCAAGGTAGAAAGGAACTACAATACAATAGAAAGGGAAGGTTTGGCTATTGTATTTGCTCTTCAAAGGTTTCAACATTACCTTCTCGGTGTACATTTTATAGTCATATTTGACCATCAGCCCTTGAAGTACTTGATAAACAAACCTAGGGTGGCTGGAAGGGTTTGGAGATGGTTACTCATGTTTCAAGAATTCAACTTTGATATTCATATTAAGCAACGAAGAGAGCACTACATGGCAGATCAAGTATCCAGGACCGCAATGAGTGAGAAGGCAACATGTATTAATGATGAATTGGTGGATTGTAATGTCTTCCTAGTAGCAACTCAGACTAATTGGTATTATGGAATTCTCAATTTTCTTACTACTGGAAAACTCCTAGAGCATTTGACACCTATACAAAAGAGAAGATTACTCCTTAAAACCAAGGCGTACTCACTCATAAATGGAAATTTATATAAATGGAAACCAGAGGAGGTAAATCTTTTGCTAGAGGCTGCACATAGTGAAGGGCATCTAAAGGGGGAAGAATTGGCTCACAGAATCATCCACAAAGGACTATGACGGCTTCATATTTACAAGGATGCCATCAAATTTGCCAAAGAATGCCACATTTGCGAGAGATGTGCTCCTATGCCAGCCAGATTGAATTTCCAACCATTAGTCATATCCACAGATGGCTCCCATTTGAACGATGGGGTCTTGATTTCATAGGACCAAATAGTCCAACTGGTCACCCTAGGGGTAAGAAGTATATTTTGATGGCCACATGTTATGCAACTAAATAGATAGAGGCTAAAGCTATTGTGGACTGCACGGCTTTAAGAGTAGCTAAGTTTTTGTATAAACGTATTTTCTCAAGATTTGGTTGCCCACTAGAAATCACTAGTGATAGGGGCACACATTTTGTGAATTAATTGCTTCAATTTGTATTTGACAGGTACAAGGTCTTAAAATCTTGTGCCTACTATCCTAGGGCAAATGGCCAAGCAGAGAGCTCCAATAAGATTTTTATCGGGTTGCTGCGCAAATTATCTTTTGATCACCAAAGCTTTTGGCCACAAGCATTGATCGCTGCAATTTGGGCTTTCAGAACTACAAAGAGGGAAACCAGTGGAGAGAGTCCATTTCGCTTAGTATATGGAAAAAATGCATTAGCACCATTCGAATTTATTATCAAAAGAGAACTTGGAGCCAGAATCATTGGAATTGAACCTCCCATTAGGAGACTCAAGGCATTAGAAGAATACAGAGAACGAGCCATGCAGAAACTTCAGGTAACACAAGAAGAGCACAAAAGATTGCACGACAGGTATCTTAGGACCAATGAAGTACAGGAAGGATCTTGGGTTTTGGTGCATCAGATCCCAGCAGTTCCAACCGAATTGGCACCCAAGTGGATACGACCATGCAGAGTGATAAAGGTATTACCACATGGAGCAGTGCATCTGGAGGATTTGCAGGGTAAGAGGATACCCCTGGTCAATATCTCCAGGGTTAAGAAGTACTTGAATTAAGTCAAATTGGAAGCACTTCATTCACTGTACATACCATATTTCATTCAGTGATTGCAGTTTATCTTGGTATTATTGAAATAAGAAAAATAAAGGAGGAATTGCACCGAGACGGTGCAAAGACTTGATGTGGGGGTCTATATCGCGACATATCTCTCTCTCTCTCTCTCTCTCTCTCTCTCTCTCTCTCTCTCCCCTCCCCTCCCGCAACCCCTTCCCGTGTCCCCCTCCTCTCCCCACCCGCTCTCTCCCTCTCCATCCCTCTCCCTCCCTCTCTCTCTCTTTGTCCCTCACTCTCTCCCCCCCTCTCTCTCTCTCCCCCTCCCATAGCCCCTTCCTCGCATCCCCCTCCTCTCCCCACCTGCTCCCTCCCTCTCCCTTCCTCTCTCTCCCTCCCTCTCTCTCTCTCTCTCTCTCTCTCTCTCTCTCTTCCCCCTCCCATAGCCCCTACCTCGTGTCCCCCTCCTCTCCCCACTCGCTCCCTCCCGCTCCCTCCCTCTCTCTCTCTCTCGATTTCTCTCTCTCTCTCTCTCTCTCTATCTCTCTCTCTCTCTATCCCTCTCTCTCTCCCCGCTGCCTCTCCACACCGCCCTCCCCTCCTACACCCACCCACACCCTCCCCCGCCCCTCCACACCACAGCCCTCGCCCTCCCCTCCTACACCCACCCACACCCACCCACGTGTCTCTCTCTCTCTCTCTCTCTCTCTCTCTCCCCCTCTCTCTCTCTCATCTCGCATCTTCCCCATCAGTGGTCATCGATTAATCAGCAACTCCGCACCCTCTCCCTTTGACTTATCATCCGCAGCCATGTAATTGATCTCTCTCTGTGCGTCAATGGTAGTATTTGGTGAAGGGTGAAGATCATCGATTCGTCATCATAGAAATACATCAACGTTTTGGTGCCAAAGTTCCATCCCTCTCTATTTGTCTCTCTGCATAAATCCCAGAAGTCGGTGAGGTTTGAAACTATCCAAATAGAACACCGCATTCCTTTTTGAAGTTTTCCATGTGGCGCCATGTTCAACTAATCGACCTTCCAATTCCTAAAAGCTTTGACTCTAAGCTCTCTCTCTCTCTCTGTCTCTCTCTCTCTCTCTCTCTCTCTCTCTCTCTCTCTCTCCCTCCCCTGCATCCCCCACCTCTCCCTTCCCATCCCCTCTAGCCTATCCCTGCTGCCCCCTCCTCTTTCCTCCCATAACCTCCCGCCTATCCCCACTGCCCCCTTACTCTCCCCTCCCATCCCCTTTCGCCTATCCCCACTGCCCCCGCCTTCCCCTCCTCTCCCCTCCCGCTAACCCCCCCCTCGTATCTTCGAAGGAAAGGCTCTACTTCGGCGCATGTTCAGATATGGACTTGTAGATGAAAGCCAGAACAAGCTTGATTATGCATGGACTCCCAAAAACACATTGACTTTGCTCTTTCTAGTCCTTTTGGTGGTGGGAGACCGGGGCATGTGAAGAGGAAGAACATGAAGACTGCCTCTAAGAAGGCGGCAGGTGGAGATGAGGAAGAGGATGAAGATTGAATATATAGAGAGAATGGAATTTCCTTAAGTTATGAGCCCTTTTTGATCTTTACAGTTTTGACAGCTTGAGTGTTATAGCTTATCACCTGTCAGGGTCGGGTGATTTGCGTAGAGCTCTTTAACGAGTTTTTCATGTTGAACCAAATTCATGTCTGGTTCAAGAGTCTTAATGGCATCATAAATCTTTAGGTGATGATGTATGATAGTGTGTGGTTCATTCTAGCATTGTTTCACGTCTTCTGATTCTATTCATGGGATATATAAACTTTTTAGATGAGAAAAACCCCCGCCATTCTATCTTCGCAGCCCACCCCCTATTCCCAACCACAACCTCCCACACCCCCCCCCTCATAATCGCCCACAACTCCCCACAACCTCCTGTAGCCCACCCCCTATTCCCACCCACAACCTCCCACAACCCCCCACAATCTCCCACAACTCCCCACAACCTCCCATAGCCCCCTCCTCCTATTCCCACCCCCACAACCCCCCACAATCTCCCACAACTCCACCCACACCTCCCACACCACCCACCATTTCTCCTACTCAAATTGTAAGGGTCAAAAGCTACTACAAAAAATATATGAAGGATGTGCTTCTCAGAGTCATTCAAATATCACGGGTGGCACAAGATGAGGATCTCAGCTTGCATGCAAAAGTGACAGTAAAAGTGTAAATGGTAAAAGTGAAAGTAGAGAAATCACTTTTGCCGCCAACCATTCATGACGACTTCCTATTTTTGAGGATCCAATTCAAGACTGGTGGCCTATTTGATCTACCCCTCCAATTTTGGGCAATCATTTGATGCATGATCAGTGGATGTGAGGAATCCGCAAGGCCCTCTTGGCCTATTGGAGCCTATAAAAGCAATGGACTTGTGTTCATTTGGGATATACATAGACATATACCTACGTACGTACATGGGTCCTCTCTTTGCACCGTGTGGCTAGAAGCCTAGTGTAGGAAGTCACTCTGTGGTGAGGATACAAAGCGTGGGCTTCCCAGTGGATGGCTAATAGCACTATAGTGTGAAGAGAGTGGCTTGGTTTTGTCATTCAGGGTGAGTTACTGATATTTTCATGCTCTTTCCCTTAGAGCAAGTCTTCATACCTTTGTACTGAGACGTGCAAGTCTTCATCTAGTTGTGTTCAGTGCAAGTCTTCATCTAGTTGTGTTCAATTTATTGGACGAATCTCTTGTACTGATTCCGTTGTTTTGGATTGACATGTTAGCACACAACATCAGCTTTTGTGGCATTTCCTTGGCCTACATTGTAATCATCTATTTGAAATAAGGAGTGGTTTGGCCTCCCATTATTGTCAATTGTCATTAATCTTTTCCCTGAGTATTTACAATTCTATGCAATTATTGTTATCTGCCTACTCACAGAAGTGTTAAAGGGTATATTTCCCTAAGGAGAACCTCCCTTGAGTAGGCGAAGTACTGGAAATGCATGGTGCGTGCTCCTGCTAAAAGTAGATACCCCAATACCTCCTCTACATCTTTTTGAGCATGTCTTTGTGAAGCAATAAGACCTGAAAACAACCAAAGAATAGATGAGACATTTTAGTGATCTGCTAGAAGACATTACCGCATCCCCATTTGAAAGATCTCTCCAGCTATAAAAACCCCGATTGCAACATTTTTGTTCCTTAATTCCCAAATTTCCATTGCTCCACAGTGAGATCCAACCTATCCATATGCTCTCCTACATAAAAAAGTCCTTATAAAGAAAAAATTTAGCATTAAGATTACAATTGATCTTAGCCTCCTTCCAAGAGTGCCATAACCTACAAGTAAGACTTCTGCCAATAGGGGAGTAAGGATGAGGGGAAACTAAAATATTAGCTTTTTCTAGGCTTTGTAATCAGATAAGTAGAATTTATCTAAGTATCGATTAATAAGCATTGTGCAGAAATCCTTCCAGACTATGGATCTGACTATTTATTTGGCTGCCAGGTTGGTAGCCATTTTAATAGGGCCAAAAATTCCCAAACCTCCTTCCTTCTTGGGAAGGCAGTATATGTTCCAAGCAATTTTAGGGTTTCTGTTGTGTTGAAGGCTTTCCCCCATAAAAATCTCCCAGTCAAGGCAAACACCTGATTGAAGTTCTTTTTTTTAGGCATCGAACAAGAAAGGAAATAAATCAGGGAAGGGACAATGTAGTGATTAAGAACAAAAACCGTGTGAGAGAGAGAAGAATGACAAGCATACTAGCTAAAAACATTTTTCCTGAATTTGTTCATAACCCATTCCCATCTTTGGTTGAGGGTCACTTGAAAGCCCATAGGGATAACTAACAGTCTCAAGACTTCACCATCTTTGATGATATCACATCCTAAAGCAAAAATACAGTTAGGCACATGGGGTCTGGAAGACCTAAAAGCAGTCTTATTTTGATTGACATGAAAACCACTAGCAAGACAAGACGAGTTAAGGCAATCCAACACGCATTTGATTGAGTTAGCAATAGTTGTCACTATGATGTTGGTATCATCAGCAAAGGCCTGCAAACGAAGTTGGTTGTCAGCTCCAGGGATAGAGATGCCCTCAATAAGATTATTACTCATTGCATCTTTGATAAGCCAACCAAGAGCATCACTAAGAATGGCAACAAGAAGGGGGGCAAGAGGGCATCCCTGCCTAATGGATATTCTTACCCTAAAGTGAGGAGAAAGAGAGCCATTGATGGAAACTTTTCAGTGAGCATTGCCAAATAAGATGCTCACAGCACTTATGAAGGACTTTCCAGCCCCAATATCATAAAGATTCTGAAGCACAAATTGCCATTCAATTCTATCATAAGCTTTGTCAAAGTCTATTTTGAAGTAAAAAATAGGGTTGATTAACCTCTAAGATGAATATCCCCTTCATAAAACCTTTTTGTTCAAGAAGAATGATATCTTTCATGAGAGGACTAAGTCTCCTAGCAATGCCAGAAGCTAGAATCTTGTAAATGGATGCCAAACATGTGATAGGTCTCAAATTGGTCAAGTCCTCTTTAGGTCCCCTTTTATGAATCAAATTTATGACTCCAGTGTTGATCTCAATAGGAAGAGTGCCTTCAGTAAAAGATTCTTTCGAGATCAGGAGAATGAAGGGAGTGAGAAGGTCATCAGAGCAATGAAAAGCTCATTGTGAAGGCCATCAAGGCTAGGAGTTTTGCAGTGTTTCAATTTACCTATGGTTCTTTAATCTAACCGGTAGTGAGGGGCAAGTCCAGTAGGGCAACCAGGTTGGGAGGAATAGGTTTTTTCCTTTTAAGAGCTATGATGGCCCTCGCATCGTGCATATCCTCCCCCCACTTGGGAGAACTAGAGAAAACATAAGTAAAGAAGCGGGTCACCTCTTGCAAATTCTCCTCAACATTGATAGCAAAACCGCTAGACTTTTTCATCAACATCTGAATGAATTCATTACTTTTTATTCTTTTTGACCAAAGAGAACATGCATTTGTTAGGTCTATCCAAGTTCCCCACCCAAAATTCTCTTGAAGAAGAGAAAAAGCTACTAGCTTCAATGTACTCCTCATATTTCAATCTTTTCTAAAGGAATAAAATTTTATCCATTTTGTTGGAACCTTAAGAGGCTAAGGTACTATCAATCTCTCTAGCTATGTTTTGTCTCCTTCTAGCTCTAAGGTTCCTCTTAAGGTTCCTGTAATAAGTGAATAAGGCATGAACATCATTAATGGCTTTAGAAAAGGCAATAGAAGGGCTCCTACAGGTACCAAAGTTGTGGGTAAAAAGCAAGTTAGTCTTCTCTATCACACAAGGAAGGTGTAAAAGGGAAGGGTCAAAATCGGGCCACCCAGATTTAAAACTAGGAAGATTTTGCTTCAAGGTTATGGTCAAGGGATTATTATAAAAGATGTAGATGGATTGGTCAATAAAAGATTTGGAGTCCCAAAAGTGTTGGGAATAAGGGATATTTATAGCATCTATCAAGTCTAACAGCAAGGAAGTTCACTCCTTTATGCTTATTATTCCAAGTATAGCTAGATTGAGAGATGTCTATCAGGTGATGGGTCGTGACCAAATTAATCCAAGCATACCATTCTTGACTGAAAATGATGTTACCTTTTTTATTGAGTCTGTCATTTAGGGAGGTGACCATATTGAAGTCACCCATAATGATGATGGGACCATTCAGACTACTAATCTCCTCCAAGTATTTGATTCTAAAGGAGGAGTTGTCGGAAGCATACAGACTAATTATGGTACAATCAAGAGGCTTCATGAGGGAAACACCAATCCATTGATGCGAGGGGCTAACCTTCGTGTCCTCGACTAAGTGGGACATAGTATGAGAAACACTTATAGAGGTTGCCATCCTCCCTAGAGGATGCACGGTATAAAACGAGTTATGTTTATCAGAAACCAAATTCAAATGCAGATTAAGCTTACAAACTGAAACCTTGAGTTCTTGCAAGCAAAAAAAGTCATGAATTCTAGATAGATCATTCAGCCATTTATACAGACACTTAGCTCTGACAAGATTAGATAAACCTTTAATGTTGTAAGAGAGAATACTGATGTTATTCATTATGCAAAAATTGTTAAAGAAAGCTTTAAACACCAGATAAAGCATTTTCTGATATTTTTGGTTAGCTTATTCAGAGACACTAAATTTTTCAGGATGTCTTTCCTCTTGGACTTAGCAATACCCTCCTTTCTCTTAGCTTTGCTGACTTGCTGAGGAGGAGGAGCTTCGTTCTCCCTTTGATTTACTTGGAGATCCTCACCCTCAAGGCCATTTTGTTGCAGAACTCAAATTTCTAAATAATCATGGTTTGAAAGTTCAATGGAGAACATATTATCATCAAGAGATAGAATATTAACATTCCTGAAAGAGGGGTTTTTATGCAAATTAACAATATGTCATCGGCTATTACTATTAACCTTTTTCTAGTTTACAATTATAGTCCACCCTTCATTGGAGTCTTGATGGTGACTAGAACCCCCTTGACCACAAGTGGGCCTAAGTTTCTCTTTGAGGGTAGACGAGTCCCCTAGAATACCTGATAGATTTTTGACCTGATCTAAAGAACATTGATTATCACCTGAAAGGGGATTGAAGACATCTTCTACCAAAGCATCAAAAAAATTAAACGAGCTTTTACCTTTCTTTTTTACTCGCTTTACCTGCTGCTTGTTGTGTAGGTTGCTAGGAATGACACCTTTTGGAGTGTGTTGATTTCTTGATTCCTTAGTTTAGAAGTAGCAGCATCCTCCTTGAGCAAGGGGCAATCTTTTATCCAATGCCCCTGCCTGTAGCAAATAAAACATGCATTGGGAAAGGCAAAAGTTTGTTGGGGTAGCTTTTATAATCCTATTTTTACGTTATCCTTGATTTCTGCAATAATCCCCTAATTTGTTACATGAATAGATACATCCATTATGTATTTGAATGTACTTACTTGAAAACCCTTTAAAATCAAAAGAATTTTGATCATCTTATCCATCCATGTATTATAACTCTCGAATTAAAGAGAATAAATGTGGATTCTAAATCTGGAGTTCAATAGACAAAAAAGGGTGAGGGCTACCATAGATTGAAGTAACTTGAAAAGAGTTTCACACTGCATGTATATGACTATATTTACTATTAGAGTTTTAGGTATGTGGGAGCACAAGAATAGCACAAGGAAGAAGAAGAAGAAGAAGAAGAAGAAGAAGCTTGAAACACAACACAACATTGAATGAATTTTCAAGTGAATATACAAAGATTAGTAACTGGTTATGGTTATAGATGTATATCTATCCATACCAAGCATGTGGTGCTTGGTTGCAACCATACAATATAATTTTCAGCATTCACACACAGATGCTAGAAACAATGGTAATTTAGCATGTGGTTGAAAGGATTGCATCAAAATCAATGTCCCTCTCTTGAGCATAACCTTTTAAAATAAGACTAGCCTTATACCTATCAATTGCTCCATCAAGATTATGTTTGCACTTGTATACCCATTTAGTACCAATGGCCTTTCTTCCTCAATGAAAATCACATAGAGAATAGATAGCATTCCTCATAATATTATCATATTTTTATTGCATAGCATCTTTTATGAACATCATGCTTCATCAAAAGAAACAAGTTCCATCTCATGATAAAGACTAGAGGCAAACATTTCATAGCAATGTGATGCAAACGATGCACTATGAGAGTGCGAACGCTTATGATATAATAGAGGTACATCATATTTGCCATCTCTCAAAGTTCTACACTTTCCTGAAAGGGTTCAAGAGGTAAGACAGGTTGAAGGGGAAACAACTGCCGCTGTAATGGCTGTCCAGACCGTTGACAGGTATCACACTGCTGCAGAAACTGAGTCACATCTTTATACATTGTAGGCCACCAAAGCTCACTTTGGAGAATTTTACGGTGAGTAAGATCAGCGGCGAAATGTGTGCTCGAGGGTAATGAATGAGCCATAGCAATAACCGGTTCTGCTTAATGTGGTGGGATACATCTAAGTAAAACACCAAAATGATCCAGATAGTATAGTTGACCTACAATCAGCCGGAATCTTCGATTGTAAACTGCAAATTTCCGTCGCAAAGTAGGGGGAGTTTGAGGAGGAAGACACCCGTCAGTTCGAAAAGTTAGTAACGTATCGTAGTATGTAGGGGGAACAAGAGGTTCTGTAGATTCTTCAATAGTTGGCTCAGTAGCGTAAATTGCTGGTGTAGTGTCATCAACCCCCACCGGAGCTTCACCGGAATCCAACCGAGATAGAAAATCTGCCAAGGCATGTGCTGTGCCAGGTCAATGAATAACTTCATAGTCAAACTCCTATAATAATAAAACCCATTAAGCCAAGGGACCACCTAAATGTTGCTGCCGGACCAAATACACGTGCAGCATGATCCACGTGGAAGGTGAACTTTCGGCCCAACAAATAATGGCAAAACTTCTTCACAGATTACACCAACCCGAGACATTCTCTTTCGGTCAGTGAATAGTTTCTTTCAGCAAGGGCTAATCGGTGACTTGCATAATATACAGGCGGAAACCATTTGTTAGTTTCGTGCATGAGTACGCTACCAATAGCTATGTCCGATGCATCCACAAAGACATGGAACGGACGTTCCAAATCAAGTGGTTGCAAAATTGGGGCCTGTGTCAATAACACCTTTAAATGATCAAATGCATTTTGCCATTCCGATGTCCAATCATACTGCCGCAGAGCACTAGTCATAAGCCGATTGAGCGGTGTTGCCAAATGAGCTAACCATCATAAATGTCTTCCATGCCATCGTATTTGGCCCAAGAAGCACATAACTTCTTTCGGTGTTGTGGGGACTGGTGCCTCCAACACGGCTACGACTTTATCCGGATCAACTTGTATCCCTTGTGGAGAGATAATATGTCTGAGTAGTTTGCCATAAGAAACTGCAAAAACAGACTTTGTCGGATTCAAGCATAATCGATATTCGTGACATTTTTCAAAGCAGCACCGTAAATGATACAGGTGCGCCGCAATCTTCCCAAATAAGGAAAAGTCGTCCATATATACTTGCATAAGAGTAGTCAAGTAGGGTGAAAAAACTTCTTGCATACATAGTTGAAACGTACTTGGAGCATTCCTTAACCCAAACCACATTACCGTACAAGCATAAACACCCCAGTTCGTGATAAAAACTATTTTAGGTATGTCCTGTTCTGCCATCCTCACCTGGTTATAGGCATTGTAGCCATCCAGAAAGGAATACATCTCGTGCCCGGCCACCCTGTCGAGCATTGTGTCCAGAAAGGGGAGAGGAAATGGATCCGGTGGAGTGGCTGCATTCAGTTTTCAGTAATCAACACAGATGCGGAGCTGTTTATTTTTCTTCGGAACAATCACGATTGGTGATATCCATTTAGCATGATCGATTGGTACAATGAATCCCACCTTCAATAATGGATCGAGTTCTGATTTGACCTATGCTGCATAATTGGGGTTCATTCAGTAACTAGACTGTTTAATTGGCTTCGCCTCTGGTTTGAGCACTACCCGATGTTGATAGATCCGCGGGTCCAGGCCTTTCATATCTCGATAGTCCCAAGCAAAAACATCGGAGAACTCACGCAAGAGTCATATCAAATCATCTTGAAATGTCTTTGATAATCCTGCCTTAATCTTAACGGGTCGCGGGTTATTTGCATCACCCAAATTATATGTTACTAACTGATCTTTTGGTACATAAAATTGTCAAGGTTTTACCAGATCATCAGCTGACTGCAAAAGTTGATGTAAGGTGGCTCCATCCATAGCAACACTATCATCTGCATCTGCATCTCCGATCACTAGTACCACCGTGCAAGCGGCCAGACTCCACTTGTCTGCGACGGAATGGAGATCTATATTACCTAATGAGATCAGATCCTTATTGGTCTTCAGAAACGCCTCTTCCTGGTCATCAGATAAGCCATCCAACATGTGGACCCCTTGCGATGGATTGTTTCACATCTATGGAGGTACATAATGGGTTGCTGGCTGACCTAGTTCCTGTATGATGGCATTTACAACTGCTCGCCCCTGCACCTTGGCATTATATGCACAATTTTCCGCTGAGTGTCTTGTTGTGTTGCAGATGGCACAATACATCTGGTTAAGGGCACATGTAACACTGGTGTGGCCTGGATTTTTACACTTGGTGCAATACATCTGTTTAGCCGGATCATCAGTTGCATTCTTACTGGCTTTCAGCCACTCCAAGTCTTCGGTGAATCCCCCAACTTTATGCTCTAGTTGCAGGGCCATCGCAATAACAACATCTAGTGTCATAGCACCCACACAGCGGATGATCATAATTTGTCTTAACTGTGGGGTCAAACCGTTAATGAACCACTGGGTTATAACATCATCCGGTAGATTAGCATGTGCCGGAGGCAGTTGTCTTAAGGGAGTTCTAAACAATGTTGCATATTCCTGAACAGTCTGGTGCGGCTTCTGCCGATTGTTCTGCAAATAGTCAAAGATTTCGGCAGGATTCTTCTTCAATCGGAACCTCTATAAAAACGCATCCCTTACAGCATCATAGTTAACAAAATGATTAATATCGTACTCAGTCAACCATCTAGCCGCTTCATTAACTAAGGTGGCCTAAAATACGATAGCCTTATATGCCGGATCAGGTGGATGGTTCAACACTACATAGCTTATCTCAAAGATGCGCACATGTGCATCAGGTTCATCACCCAGAAATCCACCGAACTTTCTGTAAGTCGCCCCTATTGGAACTGGTTGAGGTGGGATGATTGGATGTGGTTGTTGCTGTTGTTGTTGTTGTTGTTGTTGTTGTTCCTGTTGTTGATCACTCATGGTAGTATTACTGGTACTGTTGTTGTTCCCTGAGTTTTGAGGGGGTGTCTCTTGTCCTTCGGAATCTGTATTATCAGACTGCTTATCCTCTGGCTCGAAAATGGCATTGAATCTCTTACTTTATCTCCAAATCAAATAGTTTGTCCTCAGCTTTAGTATCAAGAGTAGGCAAGCTTGCCCAGAACAGTGGTGAACATAACAAGGAGCCACCATGTAGTACCACGGAATCACCAGAAAACTTAAGACTCCCACTAAATAGTACCGAACTTTCACCGGAAGTTATCAGACTTTCACCGCACACAGTTGTCTTTTCACCGGAAACGGTCTCACTTGGCAACACAACTTTGTCACCGAAAATAGTTGAATCCTGACCAGATAACGTCGGATGAACTGTGCACTATGTCTCTGTACACCCAGAAACCACTACGCCTTCTTCAAAACGAACCGGAATCGCACCAGAATCTACCGAAATCTCCTCATGTGTCACTGAACTAGCACTGGAATCACTGCTAATTGGTTCCGATCCTTCGACAACTGGGCTTAAATGGCCTGCACTTCTACCACCTGGGGGTGTCCCTAATAGATTTGGAACTGCACAGGGATGCTGGTCTCTTCTATACTTCAGATAAGACTCGCCGGACCAAGTAACCAGCATATATCACCTCTGCATCGCTTGTCTTACGCATTGCTCTAACTTTACTGAGTATTCTTAATCTATTGACATCTTCCCACAGACGGTGCCAGTGTTAAAAGGGGACTTCCGTCAGGTCCACTTTTAATCTCTTCGGGTTCTTGGGGAGGGTAGGGATCTGACAATGTAGAGGCCCTTTATCTGATTTTCCCAACTCAACTATCAAATTAAGCAGTACGCTACTAACTAGTATAACTTCTTTTACACCATATTACTGTTCGTATTTCGGTTATTCCTTACACAGTCTTTAACGCATAAATCAATGATCACCGTCACTTAGACTGCTTAACGTCAACATAACATTACTGTGTTATCATAAATTAATGTAATTCAACAAAGACAGAGTAACAGTACTCAGAATATCTGAAATCTGCATTACGATGTCTCAACTAGATCGCAAATCGCCCAGACAAACAGTCTAGAGATCCCGTCTCTTCTCTCTCCAGAGAACCCCGTAATGTCTCTTCATTAGTAGGTAAAAAGTTACATCACTTCGCTATGCCCTTTCGGTGCGTGCGATATATGAAAATATAAAAGTTACATTGTGCCAATCCGGCGGCCTAACACTGGCACGCATGGTGGACTTGAACCCGCAAGAAAAGAAAACTAAGGCTCCTCGACAATGCCTTGTATATACATAGTTCTTGCTAATTTGAAGGTTCTAGAGAGTTTCTTTTTCAATGAATCCAGCAACTTGTGTATGCACATTTATAGCACACATAATGTAGTTAATGGATTCATGCTCTTACCTTCATTAACTTATGTATGCACATTTATAGCACACATAATGTAGTTAATTGATTCATGCTCTTATCTTCATTAACTGGTACAAGCACAAGTGAGTGTACAAGGGGATACAATAAAAATCACATCTTTTGATTATGTTCAAATGTAAATGATTCCTATCACACGTCAAGGCATGTATGAAGAGTTTGTAAAGAGGAAAATTCACCATGACTCTAACCATATTGATATCTTCCCATTTGAATCAATTCAGTACTTTGCAATGTTCTCAAGCTTGAGTATGGATTCTTGATCTAATCCACGCCTCTAAACTCATGCATCTTCCAAATGTGCCAATGTGCATACGAATCAATCAAACACAAATAGGTGTCAAATAGTCATGGTTGGATATACATCACCATTTAAAAAGTCCAACTAGCACAGGCTCATTTAAGATAGATTTATTGAGCTTTGTACAAACTCTGAGAATCAAGTAGATACAAGTATCAGAGTCAATTTATTATGTTACAACCAATACAATGACATTAGCAATCATAAGAATTGTAAGCTTCATAGCTCTTTCATTCGCTCAACCTATTAAGATTCAATAGCTTATTCCAAGAACATGCATATATTTATCTTTACAAACTTGATTTTTGTAACTACAATTGGTTTCCCCTATTGATCTCTTATGCCCAAAACACCATCAGACCTTTTTATCATTTTTCTTTTATTTTTACTTTATTTTTTTGTTTGGGTGTACTTCATCAGAGCTTAGTTTTTTAGTTTCTTATTTACTTTTTATTTACACAAGTCCACCTATGCCAAAATCCGGTGCAAGTCATGGACCTGACCACCCAATGAGGTTTGCCCCGCTTGTATGTCGACTTGACGTAGTACATGATTCATAACACCAGCCCCATATGAAATCCACATGAGCTCGTGGCTCTCATCACCTAGCTAGAGTGAATCCACCCACCTATTGACTCATATAGGTGCATGATGACGAAACTAGCATCTTTTTGTGGCCCTCATCACCCATCCGGAGTAGCTCCACCCACCTATTAAGTCATCAAAGTACAGTGACGACACATACACATACATATATAGCTCGTTGGTATATGAAGGCTTACCTAAATCACAATCTTTATGAAGTTATAATTAGGAGAGAGATCAAAAGTAGATATCAAAGAATCCTATTCATCAAGTGCTTGCATATACTAACATATACAAGCACTCAATTTAAGTCTTACCTTCACTTTCCCTGGTCTTCGCTCCCAAAAGCTCTAGTCTGGTAACTAATTCTACCCATATAGTCCCTTGCCTTTTATGCATCACACATAATCATAATAGATTTATGAAACTCTTAGTCTACTTAATTCCCTTAGTATTTATGCAATTCTTTCTACATCACATACTTGTAGCATGCATATAATTCGAGGTGACAAGCAATGGAAAGCTTTCACCACAGTGCGTGACCTCATCAGCGATGTGAAAAATCGAGAACACTTTAATCAAGAGGCCAAAAATAGCATAAAGGAAGCTAAATCCTATCTTTGTAGTTGAGCTAGTGCTCTATATGCAAATAAGAAATAGAAGAAGCTTAAAGGCAAGAAGAAGGAAGAGGAGACTTCCAAAGCCAACTTTGTAGGAAAGAACAGGTGGAAAGGGAAAATGACAGGACCAAAGTGCAAGAGACTAAGAATTACCACCACCATGTGTTAGAGACATGACTCTCCTCCCAACCTTATGCCTGTATATATAGCTGCTTGAATCAATGAGGACAAAAAATTTAACTAAATTCCACAACTGCATGTGCAATCTTCTCCACTCCATTAATATCTTGAAGAGGCAAAGAGAAAACCCTAATTGTGAAAAACGTATGAAAGAAGAAATAGATGATTTGATCGACATGGATACTAGGGAATTAGATCTAGTTTCATGTAGTGAGAAGGTAATTGGTTGTAGATGGCTATATAAAGTTAAGAGAAACTCAAGTGGATCAATTTGTAGGTACAAGGCTATATTAGTGGCCAAAGGATGGTCACATACACATGGTATAGACTATGAGAAAACATTGTAACCAATTCCAAAAATGACTACAATTAGAACATTGAAAAGTGCACTTGCTACAACAAATTGGACACTCCTCCAACTTTATGCGAAAAGTGCATTTCTTAATGGTTGGATAAGAGAAAAGGCTTACATGTCACAACCTCTAGCTTTTGAAAACCCTAATCATATATCTTATGTTTGAAGACTTAAAAGAGCATTGTATGGATTGGAATAAGCTCCTAGATCTTGGAATTAGGGGTTGGTTCCATACCTTTAAGATCAAGGGTTGGGACCTACTAACTGATATCCTTCTTTGTTCATCAAAACGGATCACAATGAGGTTATCTATCTGTCTATATATGTAGATGACGTAATTGTGACACGTGATGACTTCAATGGCATTCAAAGGATCAAGAAATATGAAAATGGAGTTAAAAAACAATTACCTCACATATTTACTACGTATGCAAGTGATTTATGGAAATGAAGGGATGAATTTAACTCAGAGTAGATACATTCAAGACCTACTTCTAAAGCTCAGAATGAACAAGTACATGTTTGGAAATGAATCACGAACTAAGTGTTTATGAAGGTGATCAGATTGATAATCCTAAAGAGTATCAAAGCTTAATTGGTAGTTTTGTATATGCTAGTAACAAAATACCAAATATATCCTATAGTGTGGGAGTGCTTAGCCAGTTCATAAACTCATGTAGAAGGCCATATATGGATGCTACAAAGAGAGTACTCAAGTACCTCAAAGGAATAATTATTTAAGGTATCGTTTATCCTTACTCTTCAAATTTGGATATCAAAATCTATTCCAAGAACCTCTTGATACTTAGCATTTGGAGGTTCAAAATTGGTTTCTTTGAATTCCAAGAAGTAATCAAGAATCACTTTATCTTTAACTAAAGCACAATATAGAGGTTCAACTATTGCAAGTCAAGATACCATGTAAGTTCCATGCATCTAGCTAGAAATCCATTTTTCCACGCAAGTGCAAAGCACATAAGATTCCATTACCACGTTCTCAAAGAGTGTAGAGGAGGTACTGGGGTATCCACTTTTAACAAGAGCAGAAAATATGCAGTTCCAGTGCTTCGCTTACTCAAGGGGTGTCCTCCTTAGGGAAGTATACCCTTAAACATTTCTGTAAGTAGGTAGATCACAATAATTGCACAGTAAATGTGGAAACTCAGAGAGAAGATCAATGAAAGTGGAAATAGTGAGGGACGAAACCACTCCTTAGTTCACATAGATGATTACAACATAGGCAAAAGAAATGCTCTAAATTTTGATGCTCTAGGCTAACATGCCACTCTAGAACTAAGTAGCATCAATAGCATGCCACTCCAGAACTAAACAACATCAATACAAGAGATTCATTCGATCCGCACAATGAACACAACTAGGTGTAGACCGGCACTGATCAATACAAAGTATGAAGACTCGCTCTAAGGGAAGAGCATGAAAATACCACTGACTCACACTGAATGAAAAAACCAAGCCACACTCTTCACACTATAGTGCTATTAGCCCTCCACTCGGAAGCCCACGCTCTGTATTCTCACCAGAGAGTGACTTCCTACAATAGGCTTGTAGCCACAGAGTGCAAAGAGAGGACCCCTATACGTCTGTAGGTCTATGTATATCCCCAATGAGTACAATTCCATTGCTTTTATAGGCTCCACTAGGCCAAGAGAATCTTGTCGATTCCTCACGTCCACTGAATATGCGCCAATTGATTGCCCCAAAATTGTAGGGGTAGATCAAATATGCCACTAGATTTGAATTGGATCCTCCAAATTAGGAAATTGTCATGAATGGTTGGTGGCCATAGTCATTTCCCCACTTCTTTTTTTACCACTTACACTTCTACTGTTACTTTTGCACGCAAGTTGAGATCCTCATTTACATGCCACCCGAGATATTTGAATGACTCTCAGAAGCACATCCTTCACATAATTCTTGGAGTAGCTTTGGACCATCTTTCCATGAAAGGAATCCTCAGCTGATGTCAAGGTCATCTTACATAATGAGTAGATATATATGTATTCATCAGCAACTTGGACAATGCTATTATAATATTAAGTATACTAATAAAAAATATTCCATACTATCATCCTCCAAAACAAATTGGTCTACACTGCATTAGCACTCTGCATTGATAAAGCCTAAACTCTGACAGAAAGATGAGAAGGACGAGCAATGTCTGTGGTTAATGGGTTGCTTGGAAGTGTTAAAGCAGATGAAGTGTCAATTTGACCATTATTCAAATGTAAAATGCATTGTTCCAACACCCTTTTCATCACGTAGATGATTACAATATAGGCAAAAGAAATGCTCTAAAATTTGATGCTCTGGGCTAACATGCCACTCTAGAACTAGACAACATCAATAACATGCCACTTCAGAACTAAACAGCATCAATACAAGAGATTCATCGGATCCACACAATGAACACAACTAGGTGCAGAGCGGCACTGATCAATACAAAGTATGAAGACTCGCTCTAAGGGAAGAGCATGAAACCACTGACTCACACTGAATGACAAAACCAAGCCACAGTCGTCACACTATAGTGCTATTAGCCCTCCACTCGGAAGCCCACACTCTATATCCTCACCACAGAGTGACTTCCTACAGTAGGCTTGTAGCCACAGAGTGCAAAGAGAGGACCCCTATATGTTTGTTGGTCTATGTATATCCCCAACGAGTACAAGTCCATTGCTTTTATAGGCTCCACTAAGCCGAGCCAAGAGGGCCTTGCCGATTCCTCATGTCCACTGAATATGCACCGATTGATTGCCCCAAAGGGGTAGATCAAATATGCCACTAGATTTGAATTGGATCCTCCAAAATAGGGAACCCTCATGAATGGCTGGCGACCATAGTCATTTCCCCACTTCCACTTTTACCACTTACACTTCTACTGTTACTTTTGCACGGAAGTTGAGATCCTCATTTACATGCCACCCGAGATATTTGAATGACTCTCAGAAGCACATCCTTCACATAATTCTTGGAGTAGCTTTGGACCATCTTTCCATGAAGGGAATCCTCAGCTCATGTCAAGATCATCTTACATAATGAGTAGATATATATGTATTCATCAGCAACTTGGACAATGCTATTGTCATATTAAGTATACTAATAGAAAATATTCCATACTATCATCCTCCTAAACAAATTGGTCTGCACTGCATTAACACTCTGTATTGATAAAGCCTAAACTCTGACAGAAAGATGAGAAGGAAGAGGAGTGTCTGTGGTTAATGGGTTGCTTGGAAGTGTTGAAGCAGATGGAGTGTCAATTTGGCCATTATTCAAATGTAAAATGCATTGTTCCAACACCCTTTTCATCCCTCATAGCGGCATCTATCTATGGCCACTGTCGGGATACACCAATGCCATTCTTGTGCATTTCCTTCAGGCAAAAAATCAAGCGCTTCTTTAACAAGAAGAGCAAACATGTAAGCCCTACATAGCCCCACCGGACTAAGATAGCTCTGAAGACGATTACTTTTGAAATCCCAAGCACCTATGTATCCCTTCAAGTCGCCATGAACTCCTGCCTCTTTGTAAGCTTCACGACATGCAGCTTCTTGAGCTGTTTCATCTGTCTCCCAACGGCCCTTTGGAAATAGAAGAACAGGGCCACCTTGATTTGTGACCATCAAGAGTTCGATAGCCTGATGAGTACCATTCTTCGTGGAGCGATCGACCTTATATTGGAAAGGAACACACCCAGACACCAAGCAATATCCATGTTCGTAACGCTAATGATGACGCCCTGTCTGTGCTACCAATGAAGAACTTACACCATTACCGGAAGCGACTTTAGGAAGCTCAGAGCTAATGTTCTCTCCCATAGTAGATGATGGTATTGAAGCACTATCCCTTCATAAAGAGATACATGTTCAATGTGATCTCATGAAAAAGTGTTTCCTATACTCCACCTGGTAAAGGGGAACCCAAGAGTCAGCCATGCAATGCTACATATTCAATTCGTAAGAATTCTTCGCATATACATCTACGATTCAGGTCGAATAAAAATTATTCGAATCCTTCGCAAAGTTAAAGTCACGAATGATCAATGCATTCAAAGAATTGGAAAGGGAATCTGAAGCACAACTTCTCCATACCTAGCATTAACTGCCCAAATCAGAAGAGGATGGAGAGAGGTGAAAGCAATCCGCAGAAGGAGATGGGCATTATGAGCTAGCTTTGTAGATAAAGATTGAGAGAGAGAGAAAGCGAGGGGCCTGCGGGGAGTGTGGGTGGGAAGAGGAGGGGTCTGCGGGGGAGGGGCTGCGGGAGGGGAGGAAGAGAGAGAGAGAGAGAGAGAGAGAGAGAGAGAGAGAGAGAGAGAGAGAGAGAGAGAGAGAGAGAGAGAGAGAGAGAGAGAGAGAGAGAGAGAGAGAGAGAGAGAGAGAGAGAGAGAGAGAGAGAGAGAGAGAGAGAGAGAGAGAGAGAGAGAGAGAGAGAGAGAGAGAGAGAGAGAGAGAGAGAGAGAGAGAGAGAGAGAGAGAGAGAGAGAGAGAGAGAGAGAGAGAGAGAGAGAGAGAGAGAGAGAGAGAGAGAGAGAGAGAGAGAGAGAGAGAGAGAGAGAGAGAGAGAGAGAGAGAGAGAGAGAGAGAGAGAGAGAGAGAGAGAGAGAGAGAGAGAGAGAGGAGAGAGAGAGAGAGAGAGAGAGAGAGAGAGAGAGAGAGAGAGAGAGAGAGAGAGAGAGAGAGAGAGAGAGAGAGAGAAGAGAGAGAGAGAGAGAGAGAGAGAGAGAGAGAGAGAGAGAGAGAGAGAGAGAGAGAGAGAGAGAGAGAGAGAGAGAGAGAGAGGAGAGAGAGAGAGAGGAGAGAGAGAGAGAGAGAGAGAGAGAGAGAGAGAGAGAGAGAGAGAGAGAGAGAGAGAGAGAGAGAGAGAGAGAGAGAGAGAGAGAGAGATGAGAGAGAGAGAGAGAGAGAGAGAGAGAGAGAGAGAGAGAGAGAGAGAGAGAGAGAGAGAGAGAGAGAGAGAGAGAGAGAGAGAGAGAGAGAGAGAGAGAGAGAGATGAGAGAGAGAGAGAGAGAGAGAGAGAGAGAGAGAGAGAGAGAGAGAGAGAGAGAGAGAGAAAGGGAGGGGCCTGCAGGGAGTGTGGGTGGGAAGAGGAGGGGTCTGCGGGGGAGGGGGCTGCGGGAGGGGAGAGAGAGAGAGAGAGAGAGAGAGAGAGAGAGAGAGAGAGAGAGAGAGAGAGAGAGAGAGAGAGAGAGAGAGAGAGAGAGAGAGAGAGAGAGAGAGAGAGAGAGAGAGAGAGAGAGAGAGAGAGAGAGAGAGAGAGAGAGAGAGAGAGAGAGAGAGAGAGAGAGAGAGAGAGAGATGAGAGAGAGAGAGAGAGAGAGAGAGAGAGAGAGAGAGAGAGAGAGAGAGAGAGAGAGAGAGAGAGAGAGAGAGAGAGAGAGAGAGAGAGAGAGAGAGAGAGAGAGAGAGAGAGAGGAGAGAGAGAGAGAGAGAGAGAGAGAGAGAGAGAGAGAGAGAGAGAGAGAGAGAGAGAGAGATGAGAGAGAGAGAGAGAGAGAGAGAGAGAGAGAGAGAGAGAGAGAGAGAGATGGTAGACCGCACTACAAAGAGGAGCTTATGGCAAAGGAAATTGACTTATCATTTGTTCGTAGTGAGAAACTATTGCTAGAGATGTTGATAAAGGCACCTGATGTTGCTATTGGATCACCAATCTTTCACTATGCTTGAGATAAGTTTCTTTATCACTTCACCCATCATATGATAGTGCTATACATGTACTTTGGGAGTAGCACTTATTCGCATACTTTTCTTTGTACTTATTGTATGATAGTTATGATCATTTACTTTTAAAGAATCATTTCATTTACATTTATAACAAAGAAATTCAAAGTCTCAAACTTCATGACTTTGAAAGCAATTGATATTGATTCTCAATCAATGCAGCAAAAGGTGGATATAAATTCAACTTCAACTTTTCCAATACTTTAGGACGAGATTCCAATCATCTTCAACAAACAATTCTTTGAGGATTTGAATTCAAAAACATGGTTTTCAATCGTGGAAACCCACAAAAAGGTCTATATAAGACCACACATTTCTTTTACAATAAGGGAGGCATGATTTGATGTAATACACGTACACTTTGGCTCATTGTTTGATGCCACATCAATTCTCTGCACCTTACAAAGACTCGGTCATCTTGTAGATCTTGGATCTCCCTTTACATAGGTTCAAATAGAATGAGTGAGCTTCTGTTAGAAAGCATTTACTCTACGGTTTATATCTATAAACGTGCAACTCAATTAGCTTAGTAGATTTAGAGAAACCGCTAATTGAAGGTCTTGAGGTCATCTTCTACACAGTCTTGAAAAATCACGGATACACCCAATTACTGTTTAACTCAATTGTCATTCATTAGTTAGTATAAACTTGGGATTTTAAGCATTATATCAAGTGAAACCTATTTATGAAATTCCTCTAAAAGTAATTTTTTCAATCACAACTATGTAGGCGGCTCTGAATGCTCCAAGTCATAGCTTACATCCAAACATAAAAGGTTTTTGTTAGCAAGTCAAGCTGCAAGTTATCTATTTTGCATTAACTTGTTTTTGTTGATGTCCCAATATACCGATTGGGTTGTATTGCATAAATCACAAGTCAACAAGGTCTATTTTACATATGCAAATAGCTAGGGTAGGTCATGTGCTAGTTTGCTAGACCATCTTTGCCTTCTAAAAACCCAACTTTTTAAGATTTTCCATGTTGATATATTTGGTTAGTGATGTGTGTGAACACACCAGGACCTTTGGGGCACCTTTTTCCCTCTTTAGGAGGTTTTTTCCCTTGGCTTCTATATATGTCTGTAACCCTAATGAGTAACTTATCTTTGTACATTCTAATGGTAATAAATTCACTATTGTGTGTTCTACTCAAAGATTCTTCTTCTTCCTTGTGTTTTTCATGTGCTTCTGTAGACCTCAAACTCCAACAATTGGTATCAGAGAAGGTCTTCGCATCGTCTAAGGCATTGTTGACACCCCTCCTGGTGACAATCTCAGAATTGCATAAAAATTGGTGAGCATACTCAAGACAATTACAAGTTTCAAAGAGCATCGCTATATGCTGTCAAAATTGTGATATGAGCTTGTTTCAACCTCCGAATCCATTATCGTAGTGCATGTGTAGGCAATTTTGTCTTTTTGTATAAAAAATATATGCACATTTCGATTCAACAGTATAAGCATCAAGAATTCTACTACAGGTTTAGTAGAACTCAATTGGGTAGTTCTATTCAAATTGTTTAGATACATTCATTTTTTTGCATCCGGATATTTTAGTTAATTGCCATGGCTGAAAGCAATGATGTATTCCATATGTTTTCTATTGAGGATAAGGTGGATGGTACCAATTACCCATTATGGGCTCATATGATGTGACATGTATCGATTACAAAAGTACTATTGAATATTGTGTAGGGTGTTGAAAAATGTCCTATTTCACTTGTAAACATAGTTGCTAAAGGTGGTGCAGATGGCATTGAAGATGATGATATTCTTCATGTTGCAGTTTGTGTTGCGATTCCTATTGCACCTATTATAAAGAAAAATTGTTGGGATGGCAAAGATGCTCAAGCACATGCATTCATAGCCTTGGCTATCAAACATGCCATTATTCCTTACATTCACTCTTCCAAAGCAGCTAAGGATGCTTGGGATACACTTACCACTTCATACCAGGCAAGGAATGAGGGTTGTGTATCTTACCTCCAAAAATAATGGAGTGATCACATGGATGAAGGAGATTCCATGAACAAACTTCTCGTGAAGATCAAAGATTTGAAGGAGTAATTATTTTACTACTGACGAAGTCTTGCCCGAAAGTTCACTTATGTAGTCTGTTCTAAATGATCTTTTGTGACTCTTAGTAGAGTTTGGCTTCTGCTATTCGTTTGATGATGAAGGGCAATCCAAATGCCTTAGCATTTGAGGAGTTAGTCTCCCTTCTATTGCAAGAAGAATATTCTAGGCAAAACAGGTCCATTATGCATGTTGCAAATCAAGCTTTCCTTGCTAGTAAGAAGGGCAAAGGTAAATGGAGCACTTTACTAGTAAGAAAAAATTTGCTAATTCTACACCATCAAAGAAGGATGATAGATACGAGAAGAAAATAGAAAATAATTTTCTTTTTTTAGCTAATAATGTAAAGGAAATGATCATGTCATAAAGAGTTGTCCAAAACTGGCTGCTATGAGGCAAAGAAGAAAGACACCCAAATGGTTGTTGTAGAGACCTCTACATCCAAAACATTGTGTGCTAATCTTGTGCAGAATGAAGAATGGGAATTTACTAATGTTTGTAGTTATGACCCATCTTCTCATGAAGTGTATGTTTGTAGTAGACTCAGATGTTTGGTACTTCGATAGTGGGGAAACCAAACATATTACCTCGCATGACAAATTGTTCACTTCACTTGAAGCTACCCCTATAAGGAATACTAAGACATGTGCCAACAAATCCTCTTATTTTTTCATGGGAGTTGGTAAGATCATTCTAATTAGTGCTCATGGTAGTTCTTTTACATTGTTGGATGCTTTATTTGTGCTAGAGATCAAGAAAAATCTGTTATCAGTTTTAGCATTAGCCAAGATTAGCTTATTCATGAAATTTGTTGAGGAGATATGTATAGTTCATGATGTGTCAAATGGTGATATCATTATTGTTTATGGCATTTTATTTCATGGCTATATAAGCTCATAGATTATCCAAAATTTGCAAATGATTCAACATGTGCAATCTAAAATTCTTAAGCAATGTTAGATGCAAAGCTTTTGCATGGATGCTTTGGTCACTTGGATTTTGCTAGTTTGCTACACCTATAGAAATCTAAAATGGTGTCCTCTTTGTGCAAACTTGAGGTGACTTGTAAACATGTCTGTGAAGGCTGTCTTTTGGCCAAAATGCAATAGTCCTCCTTCTTTACTTTGTGAATTTCATCAATTATTTTTCCAAGCATGCATGGGATATCCATTGAAAAAAAATACCAAGGTATTTATGTGCTTCAAACATTTTCTGGTTTTGGCAAAAAATCTAGTAGCATGTAAATGGGCACCCTTCATTTTGATCAAGGGGAAAACTATACGTCTTCTGATTTAATGCATCTCTAGCTTAATATGGGATAAAACATCACTGTAGAGTGTTGTATACACCTCAATAGAATGCAGTACTTGAAAGGAAGAACAAATCACTCATCAAGATGGCAAGGTATATGGTCAAGACTGATGCTTTACCACATGGTTTCTAGCTTGAGGCTATTATGTGTGCAACATATGTACTTAACACGTCTCACACTAAATCATTGGATTTTATCACTCCATATGAGGCTTGACATGGTTGCAAGCCATCTCTCGCTCATCTACGTGTTGTCTAGCACATGCATTAGCACTTGAAGAATGTAGAAAATTGCATGATAAAGTATTGAAATATATATTCTTCCTGGGTAGGTTTCTCAAAGGAGAGACTATCCTCTATATCATCCACATCTTAAACACATTTTGGTTATCCATGATGTTCATTTTGTGGAGGATGATATTCAGCCATTACTTTCTTGTACTGAGGAGACATCCGTTAGCTCCAAAGACCTATATAAGGCTTTGTTGCCTCTTTTCACAAGTGGATAATTTAGTGCTGGTCCTAAATGAGGCAACGTCTTAACCTTTAGAGGTTTCATGTGATAATGCAGATCATCCCATTCTTGAATGTAGATTTACATGATGCACTTTCTGATGAGAGATTTGATATTGAGGAGGCAAAAACTATGCTAAAATGGTTGTGCACACTTTGTGTAAGAATAAATTAGATGCACCTATATCATATTGTACTCGTTCACGCTCTCATAGTGCTTCTTTTGCATCAAATTGCTATGATATGGCTACCTCAAGTCTTTATCATGTGAACGAGCGAGATTCATTTGATGAAGCAAAAAATACGAAAAACACGATGGCTACTATGCAATCAGAATATGATGCTACCATGATTAATGGTACCTATTCTATATGTGACTTACCTCCTAGAAGGCCATTGGCACTAAGTGGGTATACAAACTAAAGCATAAGCGTGATGGAAAAATTGATAGGTATAAGCCTAAGCTTGTTGCAAAGAGTTATTCTCAGGACAAAGGCATTGGTTTTGATGAGACCTTTTCTCCTAAATGCCAAATGACTATTATTTGTAGCATTTGTGCACTTGCAACTCATCATGGTTGGAATGTACATCAGTTGGAAATTAAAACTTCATTTTTGAATAGTGAATTGCATGAAGAAGTGTAGGTTTTTCAGCCCCATGGCTTCATGCAAAAAGGGCATGAGAACAAAGTGTGCAAGTTGTAGAAGGCATTATATGGTTTGAAGAAAGCACCATGTGCTTGGTATGAAAAGATACATGGCTATCCGATTGCACATGGTTTTGAGAATAGTACAACTAAGAGCACCTTATATGTTAAGCATGCAAACGAGGTGCTTTTAATCATTGTTTTCAATGTTGATGACATGTTGCTCATGGATGTCTTCAGATTTACTTATGCATTACTCGGCCAGGTATTGAGTTTGCTATCTTACAGATGAGTAGGTTTATGCATTGCATAGGTGTCACTCATTGTTATGGGGTTAAGATCATCTTTCACTACTTGAGTGGCACCTGACTACTTGGATTGTTTTATCCCAAGCGGGGATCACTATAGCCAGATTTACATGCTTTTTAATACTCTTAGTGAGATGGTTGCTATGACACTCGTGTGTTCACTAGTGGCTTTTGATTCATGCTTGGTAGTTCATGTATATCTTTGTTTATTGAGACACTACCTACTATGGCCACTTCTAGTTGTGAGGAAAAGTATAGGACAACTTTCATAGTGACTTTTGAGTATGTGTTGCTCATACACCTTATGGCAGATTTTGGGTGTTGGTCAGTCCTATGCCACCACCATCTTCACTCACACTTAGAGTGCACTCGTAGTTGCAAGGAGCCCTGTGCTCCATGCTCAAACTAAGCAATGAAGAGAATGATTGAATGATCATAAAAAACATTGTCCTTTCACAAATTTCAATATGATTAGTATGAGTTTAGGACTAAAATCATTTTGAATGATCTAAAGGAATGAATAAAATGTATTCATTTTGGTTTTAAAACTTACATATTTACTTTTGTGCTATTGGTGGGATGTTAGTTGTGGTGGGTAGAACAAGCGGCTAGGAGATTGGATCAGGCCCTTGTGTGAGTGTGTCATGTTGCTCCTGTGTGGCAGGCAGGTTTTGCATGTTGGGCACCTCTTCCTAGAGAAGGGTAAGAATGGTGGCTTTTCGTGGGTCGGAATGAAAGAAAAAACACGTTTCACGTGCTTAGATCATGCAATAGGAGAAGCAGGTTGTCACGAGAGAAGCACGTGAATAGAAAATGAAAGTAAAAATAGCTCAATGTGAAACCACCATACTTGTCAATACTAGATCCAACGATTACAATCAATGTGGTTTTCCTTCTAGTCGACCAGTACATTGACTCTGATCATAACAACATCAATCAGGAGAATCTAGATACAAAGCAAATGTTCCCAGGCGAAGATGGATGATACAACTATGATAATCAAAGCACACCACTACAGTTCAGATTAGGCAAACTAAAATCTAGAATTGTCTTCTCGTCCACAGTGTGAAAAACACCACCTCTTCACTTCACTTTACTTTAATCTTTGGTAATATTCTTCTCTTCTCTTGTCTTAAGAATCCTCTCTTGAGTTCATGGGGTAATATCTTAAAATATCCATGGCAAAAAAGTTTAGTATATTTTCAAGAAAAATAAAACATTCAAAATTAATAGCACTACTTTGCTTTGAAAAATATTTTTTATTTTCATCATATTCTATCCTTTTATATAATTCCATTCATTATTTTTCTACATTTATCTTTTTCTATTTTTCACTCTCTCTCTATCTCTATACTTACACTAAATTACCACATCAATTATTTCATGTTATCGTTCTCCTTACTCAACACCATTAAACTCATTGACGTACTCAAGAAAGTCACCATTTATGTTTCCAAGTGTTTTGAATACATAATACTCCTCTATCCATATGATCCCAATCAATTGGAAACAAAGGATAGTGCCCTCTCAAATTTCAAAACCCTTTCCTCATTCTTAAAAAAATAGTAAGACAATGGTATGTTGTATGGTTATTTTCGCAAAACATCTTGAGATAAAAAAAAGTGAAACAATACTAGTCATTCAGTCTCTCATGGAGTTGTGAAAAAATATAGTGCTGATTTTATTCCAACAGGGTAAGTGGCCAAGCTGGAGTCCATCAAAACTTTCCAAAAGCATGTAAAATCTCTCTCTCTCTCTCTACCGCTCTCTCTCTCTCTCTCTCTCTATCTCACCATCCTTGAACTTTTTTATGGAAACGTACCGTTTTTAATTGAAGTCCTTGATTTTCATGCCTACATGTTGTCATGCACACTTACGGTTGTGTTTGGATATGCCTTTTCATTCCTTTTCTTTCATTTTTGGACAAGTACCACTGAAGAAGCACTTGACTACTACAAATGCGTGATTTTGCAAACCTTTTGCATGTAGAATGGAGAAAGCGAATGTTTTCTATATTTGGGGGATCTTGCACTTCCTTAGTGACAGTAAGCTCTAATTTGAAAGAGATTTTGTTTCCATGTGATTGAGAGTGAGACTGAGAGTGTGAGTGCAAGTGTGAATGAGATTTTAACAGCTTGGGGATAGGTGGGAGGTTGAGGCTTCATGAGGAGTCTATTTTCCAAAGCTAGCGTATTGATTGATTAAAATCTATAATACCAGAACTTTTCTTTCTTTGAGTCATATCTTGCCTAGGCTTTTGCATCAGATTTTCTCTTATCTTGTGCAAGTCTTCTCCCTTTGATAGAAATCTTTTTGATAGCAATCCCTTGCATAGTGGAAATACTTCCCACCTATGAAGAATCCTTTTAATTTGTGGCTGTCCCTATTATGGTTGTACCTTGCTTCCCTACCTTTGAAATTGCCTCTTCATGTTGATGGTGTATCTCCTTTATTGCTCTTGATCATGATCACTATTTCATCCTCTCTCTAACCTTCCTCTTCCTCTACCTTGGTTCATTCATCTACCTCTCCCTTTACCTACATAGAATGCTTTGGATTTATTTCCCTTTGCTATTGAGATTCCAATATTCACTTCCTCATTGAACATTAAGGCCAACATATGCTCAAAGTTGGGATGAGTATCTCTAATATACACAGATGATTTAAGATCCTTCCAGTTCTCGTCATCCCTTATCCCATTCAAGGTGTATGAAATTAGTTTATTATAATTTTTGTTACAACCTATCAATCCTAATGCATCCTTGAATCCTTTGATTCATAGTATGTAGTCATATATATTGCTGGTAGGTGTTTTCCTCAATGTTGAATTCATTCTTCAATTGGATGGTGAGGTGAAGTAAAGTTTATATAGGGTTTCCCATACCTTCATGGAGGTATCCAAATCTTATATTATGGCATTCCTAATGCATTGTGATAGTATGAAGATGACTCTCTTATCTCATTAATTCTACTCTTTGAAGCCCTTAATTGATCCAAGGTTGGATTCTAATCCAACCTTGCTGTAAGATCTAGGAAACTAATGAGACCCCATAATCATTTCCCCATGAGACAGGCACATATTCTTGATCCATTGCTAATAATTCATTCTCTTGGATTTATACTCTGACATGGTGAATCTAATATAGTATTCTAGATCTTTCTGATGCAAGATAAGTGATAATTAACAACGTCTTTTACCCGTGAACTGTAGAAGTACCAAACAAATGAGGGGGATTGTTGTGGAAGGATTCCATAGCCTCCACAACTCAACAACTAGACAACTATGAAAACTAACTAGTCAAGCTCACACTAGGAATGAGAGATGTGTTTCCACCCAACCAACCCCTCCACTATATAGCTTCAAGACCAAGGGGGTTAGTCCTTCTCAAGAGGACATGTGTACCTTCCATCACATGGGTCCCTAAGGTGTTCACATGGTTTCCAAGCTTAGGAAATCACATGAAATCACATGGCTTCTAAACGAAGACTCTCCAAGCTCTCACGTACAAACCAAGTGGCTAGGAGAAGCTTCCAATCAAGCCTAAGGTACTCAACCTTAGAGAATTAGCCCTAAGGTTCAAGACCATTCTAAAAGGGATAAATAAACCATGAATCCAAAGGGTTTCACACCTAGAAACCCAACGATTGTACCCCTTAGACCCATGTAATTATACAACATTCGCCCCCCCCCTTAAAAGCATTTGCATCCTCGAAATTGAGTGGAGATTATACCTTGGAGTATTCCCCCATGCTCCATGATCAATAGCAAAGATCTTGGTTTTCATCTCTCTAAATCCGCCTCTTAATTTGAAAGGGGAATTCTACCCCGACTGAATCTAAAAAGAGGAGAATCCATGTGTGGTCTAATTCCCTACCCCATTCATTCAAAGTTCCATCTAGTTTGCATACGAAAAAGAATTGAGTCGAATGCAAATTATGGAAATGGAAGAGAACATCCCTGCCTATTTCCTTTGTTTAAGCCATGTGTCATCTAGGTCTCCAAAGCTCAAACATGTGGATTAGGTGGAGTCAAAGTGACCTAAGCTAAATTGCTACCTTGGTCCATCTCTTTGCACCACTAGTGCATGAACCTAGCAAAATAGATGAATGCTTCTTAAGGTTTCTTTCTCAGCTTCGTCTCACAAGTAAGAATCCAACTTGTGCTGAGACGAATCTTTCATAATCCCTGCCCAAATCAATCTCTTTTAGTGAAATGGGTGGATTTTCTTGTTTGGGATTCGCCTCCAATAAATCTAAATAGAGGGGAATCTCATTATATAATCCCTGCCTAACCCATGGTAAAGGTGGATTACCTAACTTTTACGAGGATATAACATCCTCTTTCTCTTTAGAGAGAATTTGAATAGCTTATCAAAAGTGGATTAATGTTCTTTTCAAAACTTTACGTAGTTTTGATAATCCACTTTAAGGCATTATAATCCATAGGGATTAATCCAACTATTGTAGACTCCAATTGATTGAAACCTATTTTACTTGTTCTCCCAAAAAGATTAAGATATTTATAACTACGTCCTAAGATGGGAACTCATAATGTAAAAGATCATGTTATCTTTAAGGTCATAAAAATAGATTATTCCAATCATTTCTTCACGGCTTAATCCTTACGGATCTATAGTTGGATCTCAAACCTTAAAGGTCTTCTTGATCCTTCTAGAGTTCTCTCCCTTGTATTCTAGATCTATTAAAGATGTCCTTTGTTGACATCATCATTGGATCTTTCCTATTCTTCAGTTAACTTGATTTATCAAGTATCAAAAAGATGATCTTTCTAAGCTTTCTTTCAAGCTTGATCTAAGATCATTTTTATGATCCTTGAATTTTAAGTCATACTTTGGCATGAAGCTTTTAGAGCTTCATCCTTTGGAATTTACCTTCAAACTCAAAAAAGTTGATCCTCTCCTTATTTCTAACTCTCTATAAGAGATAGATACTTTCATATCTTGTTGGAAGAATTCTTCTTCCCTTTGAAAGGGTAATTGAAGAAGATGCCTAATCCTAGACATTGTCTTCGTGATGTATTCCATTGCATCATGAGTCCCTTTTTCTTCTGGCCATCAAGAAAAAGTACTCAATGGGATTCAGTACCCACCGTCCCATACCAGTGGGTTCCTCATCCAATACACATAACTTTGTCTCTATACTTTCTCACCTTTTCTGTCCTTATAAGTGCCCTTCATACAGTGGTACCGAATTTATAAGAGCAAGAACTAAGGTGCTTAGATTACACCACCTCTAATCTTACTTAAATATTTGGTTAACCATTTTAATGTGGTGTGACTTATCTTATCAAACTTTAAGTTTGACTTGATCTTCGCCCTACTTGGGTCTTTTGGCTTTTCATCCCTTCTTTGGCCAAAATAAGAGATAAGACTAGGTCTTTCTCCAATAGATCCTGTCATTTTCAAAGCTTTACCCATGGGTTTTACTTGGGGATCTAGCTATTATGCTTGATACAAGAATCCATATTCCTTAGGTCTATATTACTTGAATCCATAACGTATGTTTATGTTATCCCTATGAAGCATCAAGATACTTTTAGGATTACGCTTTATAGCTCATCCAACTTCTTTTCCTAACCCACTTAGGATTCATACAATCCTTATGGTATATGCAAGTCTTCTCTTGCATTGGGGTTCTTTGAGAATTCCCAATCTTTGAGAACTTCATTTAATTGGAAGACGTAATGAAAGATATATGTAGTACTTAGAATACGAGAAAGTACTTCAAGTTTATCTATTTCTTGCATATCTTTTACCTTGCAATACCCTATTTGGTCTTTTCAAGGCATACAAGTTCCTCGGGATTTCTCCCCTTCTTAAGAGTTTTCGTCCTCGAAAACTACCTAAGGGTATATTGAAAATCGTGTTCTTTTAATAGAATTTGAAAGAGTTTATTTTCAATCTTTTATTCTCCTTGGTTAAAAGAACTATTCAGAGCTTTTTGCTTTCTCTTTTCCAAGCGTACAGAATAAATGTCCCAAAGTTCAAGTTGAAATTACCCACAAATTTGATGTCCCATACCACCAAATTTACTTCAGTGGTAGTGTAAGCCTAGATGTCCCATACCATCTGGCTTACATTTCCACTTTAGTAAAGGTATCTTTAGCTTGCGTTTTTGGATCAAACCTTCTTCTAATTAAGTCAGATCTATTACTTCTTGGACTTGTGAGTGTTCTTTCCACTGTATTGCCTATGCTACAGTGGACTTTCAACTTACCAAGCCTCAGTTGCGACTTAATAAGACTTAATGTCAAAGATTGGTTTTTCAAAGGTTACTTTGTTCAAATGTACTCTAAAAGATCATTTTATGTCACCTGATAATAAAGCTAGTTTATACTGAGAAAGAATAACTGACTTGTCTATCAAATCTCTATGTTGAAGTAGATGGTAATACTATTTACCATTTAAATAGCCCTTTACTCTTAGGACTTCGAAAAATGGTATTTAGGGTTTATTACAACCCTTGAGTTTTACCTTCTCTTCATGCCTTGCATTTGCTTGGAAGAATAATGTAAAACCCCAAATAGTTCTATAGTTCCTTTTAAGGAGGAACTTTCTTGAACAAGAGAATTGGCACTTCCTTCTTCCAACACTATCTATATGTATATATAGATATATTCTCTTTTGCAAGTAGCCACTCTTATTTGTCACTATTCTCTCATGGTTAACTTTTGACCTATCACTTAAGTCCTTGGCCTTGCTGATCAGGCATGCCATGGGTTAATTTATGGAATTTGATATTCCAAAAGAGGGACTTTAAGTTTAATGTATCTTGCCAATGTACTATTTATTGGCTTATAATAACCCAACTATATAGGAGGTGAATGGTAGTTTTTAATATTGCCAATTGGCTCAACTACCATTATTCCTATAATGTAAATTATAACCAAACTTAAGCTTGACTTCAGGAACTTAATCTTCCTCTCAACTCAAAAACCCATGTAACATGTTCCAAATACATACTTTAGTGTATGCCAAGACATTTGCACCTTTATTGGAAAAGGTGTTGCATGCATAAGGTTCAGAAGTTGAATGCCTCCTTAAAGCATGCAAAAGTTCCAATTTGGAACTTTTTTTATTCAAAGGATGGTGCAAAATTTCCACACATGTTTCTTCTTGTGAATATAAGTTGCCATAATGCATCATTCATAGACCATTTTCCATGAAAATGCACAACCAATTTTTTTTTACAAATCAATGAAGTGGATGCATGGTGCAAGTTATTTCCACGACTAATTGTCTATGTGGTCAAAGAAGCCCAACCACCTAAATCTATGCATCCACTACTTAGTTCATTTCTCTTACATTATGTAGTGCATGCTTCATGGTTTGAAAAGAAAAGAAAAGAGGGAAAAACTTATCTAGAAATTAAGCTTCGTCCATCACAAGACTTTGCTTGAATGTTCTCGTGGTGATGAAGTAGGCTTGGGCCCTTGTGCTCCTTCCCTTCCATCTTGGCACTTCATGCATACTTTAGTGTTCCCACGGTGATGAAATAGGCTTCGGCCAACCCATCTCATCCATTTTGAAGTCTTTCTTGGGTACTTGTATACTTACTTCTGTACCCATATTTGTGCATTTACCTTTATGCATTTTAAGGGGTAGAATCTCTATGCATAATTAATGGATGCCATGCACATGCCTCCATTATCCTTGGCAAAGGAAATTTTCAAAAATATTCATGCCCTCATAAGTGTACGCACTAGCTTGTAAAGCCACTCGTTGTGCAAAAGAAAATAATGCATAAATTGTCAATTCTATCATGCATGAGAGATTTCGTGTACAAGATTCCTAACTTTATATGTCCTCAAGCAAGCCATTTATGACATCACAAATAAAAATTGGGAAAGAGCATAACTAAGAAAGTACTCAGCTTTCATTCCGGCCTTGCTCATTCTTTGATCCTTGTGAAGGGCCTTTGCTTCATAACAAAGCTTATGGATTGAATCTCTTAGCTCTTTTCTTGATCATGCTCGATGAAGAAAATACATCTGCTTCTCGATCGTTACCTTAAGAAAGTAGGGAGACAAAGGGCTCCTCATGGCTACCTCCCCTATGGATTTATACCCATAATCGTGCATGGGTGGCTGATGCTTGAATCAAAGATGCTCTTGCCTATTGACATATGAGAGAGACCACAAAGGAGTTGCTTCTTCAATTGAAAGAAGCTCTACCTAGTACCATGCGTGCCTCAAAGAAAAATGCTCGTTAGCTATCATTTTATCAACAAAACAACTCCTTTTTGCTCTCACATCGAGGATGAAGCCAAGAGCGGCTCTCTATCCCATATACACAATTGAAATCGCGTGCGTCGGTCTATAAATAAGCATATGCTAAACTTGATTCAGCAACTTGAGGAGGAAGAGTAGGCGAGAAGATCGCTCTCTGCTCTGTTCTCTCATCACTGCTCACACGGACGGCTGTCACTTGCGCTCACATGGAGGGCAGTCACCTCTACTGGTTGAGGTGGTTGGCTAGATCTTAAATGCTGGATTTATAACTACTTGTTTTAGCATCTCTCAACGGGAACAAACCACTCACGATGAAAAAAATTCGAGCAAAGTTTGAGAGTGAGAAATGGTCGTGAAGATGCTAATCTAAGAAAATGTTCACACTAAAGGCCAATGAATCAACCAAGCTCTGATACCACTGTTGTGGAAGGATTCCATAGCCTCCACAACTCAACAACTAAACAATTATGAAAACTAACTAGTCAAGCTCACACTAGGAATGAGAGATGTGTTTCCACCCAACCAACCGCTCCAATATATAGCTCCAAGACCAAGGGGGTAAGTCCTTCTCAAGAGGACATGTGTACCTTCCATCACATGGGTCCCTAAGGTGTTCACATGGTTTCCAAGCTTACGAAATCACATGAAATCACATGGCTTCTAAAAGAAGACTCTCCAAGATCTCACGTACAAACCAAGTGGCTAGGAGAAGCTTCCAATCAAGCCTAAGGTACTCAACCTTAGAGAATTAGCCCTAAGGTTCAAGACCCATCTAAAAGGGGTAAATAAACCATAAATCCAAAGGGTTTCACACCTAGAAACCCAAGGGTTCTACCACTTAGACCCATGTAATTATACAACATAGATGCTCTCATTTTCCACAACTAGAGTCCCCTGCACTTTCTTATGTCCCTTTGAACCTCATTCAGTAGTTTTGCTCCTTCAAATTCCCTTGATGATTGATCTTTGTCCTCCTTGAAATCCTTTGTATGTCTAAAATCTATGATACCACTTATGGTAGAAAGATCCACTTCCCCATATATCCTTGAAGCATATATGGGCCCATAGGCACCACTCTCTGAACCACTATTGACTCCAATGAATAGCTCTCTAAAATATTGAGAACGGAACCAAAGAGATGTTAAGTACGTTACGTACTCTAAATAAGTTCTTGTTGTACTCTATCTCATTCAAGTTGCTCACAACTATTGTGAGAAATAGTTCTTCCAAGACACATAACTTATTACCTTCATTAGGCATGAACACAAAGACAACTATTGACTTTTGGAAATGTTTCTCTCAGAGTATGACGAGTATGAAAATGAGCTTCAAGAAAACCTTAGATGGAAAGTGTCATGGACATAAAGGAAACCATCTTAAACCTTAGATTCTATGTTACTTTCCATATCTCATTATTGGTTCAGATTTTGGAGAAACTAATTCTTGCATTGCGTCCGGAATGTGCCAAAACCCCAAGATCGACTGTCTATTCACTTAATTCTGACATCGGGAGATCCTGTTACAAGTCGATGACATCATGATGAGATCATCAATTCGCAATTGCCTTGGGAACCGCCCTTGAAAACCTATATAAGGAAGGGTTGGCCACATTCATAATCATTCTTGCCAATACTAGTCTTGGGAGCTCAAGGAGTCATGACCACCAAGTAAGTACTCTTCAAGTTCCAGTTCTAGTTCTTGTCTTGTTCCTTGTTATAGTCTAGTTCTTGGACTCCCTTCTTGTCCCCTTGTAATCTTGTAGTATGAGATCCTGTCGAGTTCTTTTGTGTATCCAGTTCGTCTCCCAGAAGGGAGTTCTTGTAATCCAAATATCTTGTCTCATACTTACGATTCCGGGTTGTGGGATCTCCTGTATCATCTGTAGTCCAGTTTTCCATACCTATTGGTCTCGGGTTGTGGGACATCTTGTATCAGTCACATATTCTTGTATCATTTTCCCTACGTGGGTGTTCTTGTAATCATAAGTGTATTTCCGAAATCTTGTCTACTGTAGTCAGAGAGCACAATCTAGTGCTTCCTTGACATTTTGGCAAGACTACCTTCATCAAGACCAAGAACCATGGAGATTATTCGAGAAGAATTTATTTCTGCACTTAAAGTAATTCAACAACAAGTCCAAGAGATACGAGAGAACCAACAAAGGATTCAACAACAGAGTATTCAAGATGTAATCAAAGAATTTCAGAGGCAAATCCACGAGCTGCAGATCATTGTTAGTCAATCTTCTTCAAGTACCCCCATGACAACTAACATGAAGAAAAGTCCGAAAGTGAGCATCGAGGATTTGTGCAACAAGTGAAGCTATTCATAAGTATGCAACCAGATAGGTACCCAGATGATGCTTCTCAAGTAGGACTCATAGGAACTCTATTATGTGGTCCTGCTCTTTCATGGTTTGCACCTATCCTTGAGAAGGACATGGATATTTTGCATGATTTCAAGGCCTTTATTCAAGAGTTCACATCCTCATTTGGAGATACCAATTGTTCACGTGTTGCCGAAACAAAGCTAAGGAAGCTACATCAAGGAAATAGACTTGCATCTACCTATGCATCAGAATTCAGAAAAATCATTTGTGATCTCACATGGCACGAGGATTATTTTATCAACCAATTTTGATGGGGCTTACGTGACGATGTGAAGGACCTCATGTTAACCATGCCCAAGGTAAATACTTTGAATGAATTCATGAATCAAGCAATTGAGTGTGACAATAGGTTGTTTGAGAGAAAGCAAAAGAAGAAGATTTCTGTCCATGATCGAGAATATAAGTTTACCTCAGTTCCTCAACAACATATGTTGGAAGAATCTGAACGAGAACCCATGCAGTTGGATAACATCAAGATCAGACGACTTACACCAAAGGAAAGAAAACATCAAAAAGACAATGGGTTATGCTTTTATTGTGGAGATCATGATCATATGGTATTCGAATATCCTAAGAAGAAGAAGCAAGTTGGAATTAGGACTTCTACAATCACCATCCCACATCAGAAAGATCATCATTGAAATCAAAAAAGGAGTACTACCCATCATGAGAATCATGGCCTTGATTCTGTACCTCGATATACTACAAACCCTTTCCAGTTTCATCATGGATATCCATCATCATCATGTTCTAGTACCACATACCAAGAGCTCTACAAAGACCAAGAGCTATGAGGATTCAAGTTCTAGAAGATCTCACAATCATATAACCACTCCTCATGGAACTCGTCGCTTGAGGGGGAGGTGATGTCATGGACACAAAGGAAACCATCTAAAACCTTAGATTCCATGTTACTTTCCATATCTCAATATTGGTTCAGATTTTGGAGAAACTAATGCTTGCACTGCGTCCAGAATGTGCCAAAACCCCTAGATCGACTGTCTATTCACTGAATTCTGACATCGGGAGGTCCTCTTACAAGTCGATGACATCATGATGACATCATCAATTGGCAACTGCCTTGGGAACCGCCCTTGAAAACCTATATAAGGAAGGGTTGGCCACATTCATAATCAGTCTTTCCAATACCAGTCTTGGGAGCTCAAGGAGTCGTTACCGCCAAGTAAGTACTCTTCAAGTTCCAGTTCTAGTTCTTGTCTTGTTCCTTGTTATAGTCTAGTTCTTGGACATCCTATCTTGTCCCCTTGTAATCTTGTAGTACGAGATCCTGTCGAGTTCTTTCGTGTATCCAGTTCATCTCCCAGAAGGGAGTTCTTGTAACCCAGATATCTTGTCTCATACTTACGATCCCGGGTTGTGGGATCTCTTGTATCATCTGTAGTCCAGTTTTCCATACCTATTGGTCTCGGGTTGTGGGACATCTTGTATCAGTCACATATTCTTGTATCATTTTCCCTAAGTGGGTGTTCTTGTAATCATAAGTGTATTTCGGAAATCTTGTCTACTGTAGTCAGAGAGCACAATCTAGTGCTCCCCTGACAGCAAGAATATCTTTCTAAAAAACCAAACATAAGAAGAAATCAATACAATCTCATCAGGTAATTGTACTCAGCATGCAAAGCGATCTTGCTCATATACACGGAAATCAGTGAGCTAGTTATGGCTACACAAATTTTACTAAAATCACTCGAACAAGAAAAATTCTTTATATGCAAGAGGTGTACTATCTTACTGAGAATATATGAGAGCATACATACATGCCAGATCATCCATTCAAAGTATAATGTGTATTGATATAATCTTGAAAAAATTCCCTAGATGATAGGATTGGTTTAACCAAACTAGATTGTGATAGGTGGCATTTGAATATTTTGAGGGGGCTTCACATTTGATTTTCAATTCAAGTCCTTGTCCTTTATATCTTTCTCCTTATTGATCTAAGTGGCAACAATGCAAAGGTTCAAAAATGTACTAAGGTTGAAGCTTGAGTTTCATCATACAAGTTTATTGGGTTTTTTGGGGTCAAAAGAATGTAATTGATAGACATTTGCAAGTATTATTGTCTATCATTTGGGCTATAAATTTAGCATATTTGTGAAATTTTATTGCATATACTAAGCACATTCACATTATGTATGCATATGTGGATATTTCGTATGTATGCCCATCTAGTGATTGATATAGTCGTAACAATTTTGCATGAATCCTTTGATGTCGGTGAAGATGTTGCTTGTGATGTTTTCTTAGTTGAGAGACACTGAGATGTCAGGCTCTCTTTGGTGATGATATCAAATGCCACGCATTCATGATCTTCTTGATCCACTAGGAGGTTCTATTCTAAATAATAACATTAAAAAGTAGTTCGCCCATCATAGTGCTATACAATAGGTCATGAGTTAAAATCCCACAATGTAGCTCTATTTTTCACATCATTATGATACTATACATACTATTTTGTATAAATGCCTTAGCTACGCTGAGCACATGAAGATCTCCAAAAGGAAGCATTGTAGTTATTTCGGTTTTCAGAGGTAAGCTAGATGAAAGGTCAACCAAGGAAGTATTCAATTGCTATGATTCAATTCAGATGGGTTACTAGTTCCTTAATCCTTCAACCAAGCAAAGCACTACAAGTAGGGATGTTTTGATTGAAGAACACATATCTTTGTATGATGAAGCCAAACAGAAGGTGACTATACCATATGATCATGCATGCATGATACATAGGTCCAATACCCAAGAAGTGATACAGATGATGACAAAGATGAAAGAGAAAATGATTATAAGTTATGGAAGTCAAGAGACAAAGAAAAAAAATGCACGATTCTAGAGAATGCTCCAAGCAAGCACCTAGACGGTTGACAAGGGAGACAAAACAACTCAAAAGCTATGGACATGATTCCAATTTTGTTAAAAATCATTCAATCTATTTGGCAAAGGATTCAATTCTAACAGAACCCTCAACCTATGAAGAGACAAAGGGAAATCTTAATTAGGAAAATACCATGAAAGAAGAAATAGCTGCAATGATGGAGATGGAAACTTGGGATTTGATCCCAATGTCTCCCAATCAAAAGGTAATTGGTTGAAAATGGGTATATAAACTAAAATGGAACTCAAATGGATCCATTTGTAGGTATAAGGAAAGATTAGTTTCCAAACAATGCTCAGAAATGCATTGTATAGACTATGAATAGTTATTCTCGCGACTTGTACAGATAACCAAAATCAAAACATTGATAAGTGTAGCTACTACAAGAAATTGAAGACTCCTCCAACTTTATGTGAAAATTGCATTTCTAAATGGTTGGATAAGTGAAGAGCTATACATGTGAGAACCTCATGGTTTTTGAAAACCCTTATCATACATCTTATGTTTGTGGACTTAAGAAAGCACTGTATGGATTGAAACAAGCTCCTAGAGCTTGGAGTTATGGGGTGCTTATATACCTTCAAGACCAAGGGTTTAAACCTAGAAATAGAGATCCTTCCTTATTGATCGGAAGGGATCACAATGAGGTTATCTATATGTGTATATATGTAGTTGAAATACTTGTGATAGGTGATGACTTCAATTGGATTCAAAGGACTAAAAAAACACATGCAAGAGCAGTTTGAAATCCATGACTTAGGTAATTTCACATGTTTCCTAGGTATGCAACTCATTTATAGATATAATGGGATGTATCTATCTATCGAAATGGAGAACACCCAACTTGCAGGTACATGTTTGGAATTGTAGCATAAGCTAAGTATTTATGAAGGTGAGAAGATTGATGATCCTAAAGAGTATCAAGGCTTAGTTGGTTGCTTGATATATGCTATTCACACAAAACCAGAGACATCCTATCATATGGGCGTGCTTAGTCACTTCATGCACTCACCTAGAAGACCATATATGGATGCTCCAAAGAGAGTACTCAAGTACGTCAAAGGAACATTTAATGAAGGTATCTTCTATCCTTATTCTTCATATTTTGATATCAAAATCTATCCAAATGTAGATTGGGAAGGATCAAAAGATGATAGAGGAAGTACTTCTAAACGTTTAGCATTTGTATGTTCAAAATTAGCTTCATGGAGTTCAAAGAAGCTATCAAAAGTTACTTTATATTCAACGGAAGCATACTTTTTTTCTTTGAAGGTCTAACTATTGCAACTCAAGTAGAAATATTGCTTATGGAGTTGTAATCAAATTTGGGACTTCTAAGCTCCCAACCTCAAATACGTGGAGATAATTTAAGTTCCATGCATCTTACTGCAAATCTATTTTCCCTACAAGGAAAAAGCACATATAAGTCCAGAACCACTTTGTTAGAGAGTAGCTTATGGGAAAGGAAATTTAGATATCATATGTTCCTACTAAGAAGCAAATAGTAGACAAGATGACAAAGGAAATTGATGGGATAAATCTATGCAAATTCAAATCTATGGCAGGTATTCAACCTATATGAAAATGAAGACTCAAGCATACTTTAGCTTGAGGGGGAATCATTGGAACATCAAGCTTGAACTATTGTTGATGTGGATATCATCTGCATCAAAACCATCATTTGGATGTTTTTATAGACTTTCATTGAAGGTTATTTTATTTCCATTCATTTACTGTATTGATAATTTGATCATATGGTCAACTTCTTATGTAAGTTACAAAATAATTACCTTTGTAAAGGCCAAAAGGCCACGAGTTAGGACCGGAGTAGTTGATATTGATTCTCAATCAATCAATCAAATAGTAGATGTGATTTAAATTTCTTGTTTTCTTAGATTGTAGGAAAAGATTCCAATCACTCTTAGCTACCAAGCCCATCTTTATTTGAAATTGAATTCATGAATAAGAGGTGTGGAAAAATCCATGAGTGTCTACATAATGACTCCAAAACATTTTTACATTTTAGAGATTATATAGAATCAATATAGATACATCTTTGGCCATCCTTGTTCTGCTCCTTCATTTATCTGTTGCTTCCTAAGCCTCAAACATCTTGTAGAGATTGTTTTTCTTTCTACAGAGCTCAAAAACACATGATCTATCATTGTAACATCTCGCATTCATCTTGTGCAAAGCCTTGAAAAATAAGCATGACATCCAATCCATGTGTAGCTTATGGCTCCCTTCTTGGTGGTAAATTAGGGCTTTCATGCATTATCGTAAACTAGCCATATGTATGAAACTCCCTTAAGAGGAATGTGTCCAATTTTAACTCTATTGGCTGCTCTCAAAGTTTGAAGTCATAACTTCGATCCAAATCTAGAAGGTTTTTATGAGCTAATCAAGGTGCTACTTATCTGTTTTTCATGAAATTGTTCTTGATGATGTTCCAAAGTACCTACTAGGTTTTATTGTACTTACCATAAGCTAACAAGATCCTTTTTACATATTCAAAGATCCAACGGAGGTCCTATGCTGGCTTGCTAAACCATCCTAACCATTTGACAACCCTACCTCCAAGCTTCTCCAAAAATCTCCAACGTCTTTCAGATACCATATTTGTGGTATTGGATCGACTGAAAAATATGGCACATTTCTATCCAATAACCAAAAGACTTATACTTCTTTGAATGTTAAAAGCCTCTTTGTAAAAAAGAAATTTAGTACATGGAGTGCGTGAGAAAATAATTTCTGATCGAAACTCTAGACTCACATCAAATTTTTGGGGAGAAGTATTTGAATCGATTGGAAGTCAACTTCGTATGAGTACAACTTGCCATCCACAAAGAGATGGGTAAAACAAGTGGGTTAATCAGGTACTTGAAGATATGTTGTGTATATATGTGAATGAAAAGCAGAATAGTTAGAGTAAAAATTTTCGTTCATCAAGTTTGCATATAATAGCGCATGACATAAATCTAGAAAGAACACTCCGTTTAACGTTGTGTATGGTTATAATTGTTTGATCCCAGCTTAGTTTTTATTTTTCCAAATAAATTAGAAGTATCTAAAGAAATGCTTGAGAAGATGGATGAACAAGTTGGGAAAGTTACAGAACACATAAAAGAAACTTAGAAAAGACAAAAGAAACTCTACAATTTGAAGCGAAAACCACTTGAATTTCAAACATTTGACATGGTATTTCTTAAATTCAATCCTCATCAATCTAACTTGTTGCTAGGGAAGGACCATAGACTTTCTCCACGATATGCAAGTCCTTTTAAAGTTTTGAGAAAGACTGGATCGCTTGTCCTTTTCTTGTGCAAGTCCTATTTTTCTCTCTTCTACTCATCTTGAGTGATGAAAACCTTGTGATTGAGGAAGCGCTACACCATTGAATTTGATGTTCTTAAAGGGCCAAAGAGTGGAGTCTATGGGCGAAGCACGTACGTTTCATGGGGATCAATATGAAGTACCTTTCATATGATGTCACGGCAGCTAGAGTTTGAGAAGTACTCGGTTTTTATATACACCATGATCTGTAGAACATAAAGTTATTTGTACGGCCAATCAAACATAAATTATCTCGTATGTACTTGCATGCCCTTTCAAGTGCTCGTTTTTCTTGAGGGGGGTCGTTTGCAGGCTTCTTCCCATTAAAACGTTCGTAATCTGAAAGAGTCTTCATTTCTCCGGTATCAAGTGATGGACATTCTTCATTTATGTGGTTTCGAAACATCTCTTTAGCTATAAATTAAGGGAACAATTTTATGTATTTTACAAGTAGTACAACACTGAGACCGACACTGCAGCGAGAGTTTGAGGAGCAGGAGGAGGAAGTAGATAAAGAAGTAGTCGGTTTTTCTATACAGCATGAAAGTTTCAGTCATGAAGTTACTTAAACATCAACTCACTTGTACGGCCAACCTATAAATGCACGAAGTTCATCAAACATCAATTCACTTGTACGGCCAACCTAAATATACATGAAGATATTTCAACAGATCCCCTTCATTTAAAGTATGCTTGAGTCTTCATTTTCATATAGATTGAATACCTGCCATAGATCTAAATCTGCATAGCTTTATCCTATCAAATGCCTTTGTCATCATGGCTGCTATTTGCTTCTCACTAGTAAAAATAATATGTCGATTTCCTTTGCCATAAGGTTCTCTCGCACAAAGTGGTAATGGATGTCTATGTGCTTTGTCCTTGCATGGAAAATAAGGTTGGTATCTAGATGCATGGAACTTAGATTATCTTCAAGTATGTGAGGTTTGCAACTTACAAGTCCTAAATTTGAATACAAATCCTTGAGCCATATTGCTACTTGAGTTGCAATAGTTCGACCTCTTAACAAAAAATCTATGCTTGAGTTGAATATACAAAAATTATTCGTTGCTTCTGGAGCTTCAAGAAACTAATTTTTAACTTGCAAATGCTAAATATAAAGAGGTACTTGTTCTATCATCCTTTGCGCCTACCCAAACAATATCTGAATAGATTTTTAAATCCAAATAAGAAGCATAAGGATAGAGGATACCTTCATTAAGTGTTCCTTTGAGGTACTCGAGTACTCTCTTTGTAGCATCCATATGTGGTCTTCTAGGTAAGTGCATGAACTAACTAAGTACTACCACACTCTAGGATGTGTCTCCTCTTGTGTGAGTATCATATATCAAGCTATCAAGCAAGCTTTGATACTCCTTAGGATCATCAATGAACACTAAGATTATGGTTTAATTCCAAAACTATACATGCAAGCTTGGTGTTGTCCATTTTGAACTTGAGAAGTAAGACTTGATTGTATCTTCTCTGAGCTAGATATATCCATTCATCTCTATAAAACACTTGCGTACCCAGGACCACCTAAGTCATTTAATTTGAACTCCTCTTGCTTGTGTCTTTCAATCCTTTGAATCCCATTCAACTCATCACCTGTCACAATTATTTCATCTACATATACAAACAGATAGATAACCCAATTGTGATTCGGTTTGATGAATAAATACGGATTTAAGTGGCGAGGTTTGAACCCTTGATCCTGAAGGTATATAACCAACTTGTAATTCCACTACAACATATCGAGGGAATACTGACGGTCAGTATACCGACAGTCAGTATACCGACAGTCAGCTATCGGCGTTGGTATGACCCTCGGAAAATTTGGGAAAGTCGCTTTGCCTCAAAGACACAACGTGGGTGTAAGCATCAGTATAAGTGTTGGTATAGGCATCAATAATTTGCTGGAAAGACCGGCGCTTATACCGATGCTCTCTTTTTAACCGGGCCCGAAACCAAAATTCATCATTATGAGCGTTTTGAATTTAGATCTTCTCGTGTCAGGTTTGCATGTGTGAATAGCAGATCTCTGTTTGTCACCCCTTCTCTCTCTCTCTCACACCCTCGCTCTCTCTCACTCTCTCTCTCTCTCCCTCCCTCTCTCTCACTCTCTCTCCCTCTTTCTCCCTCCCTCTCTCTCCCTTCCTCTTTCTCTCTCTAAATAGACCTCTATCTTTGTAGATCTAAAGTTTTGGTAAGTAGATCACACATATTGTAGCACTCTTCTTTCATTCTCTATGTTTTCTCTTTAGAAATATGTTCTCTGTTTGGTTTTGCAAGAGATTTTGGGATCAAATCTTTGGAAATTCAACGAAGAAGAACTTCAAGTGGATTTTGACGACCTTGATTCAAACAATTCTCTCTCTCTCTCTATCTCTCTTTCGCTCTCTCCCCCTCTCCTTCCCTCTCTCTCTCTCTAATCACACCTCTATTTTTATAGATCTGACGCTTTGGTAAGTAGATCGCACATATTTTAGCACTCATTTTTCTTTCTTTATGTTTTTGCTTTTCTAATATCTTCTCTCTTTAGTTTTGCAAAAGCTTTTTGGGATCAAATCTTTGGATCTTCGATGAAGGATAACTTCAAGTGGGTTTTGACAACCTTGATTCAAAAATTACATCAATGTAAGTGATACATATATCACTCTTTTTTCTTTCTTTATGTTTTTGCTTTTCTAATATCTTTTCTCTTTCGTTTTGTTTCCGACTGAGAGAGACAGAGAGACAGAGAGAGATATATACATATACATACACACATACACAATGCATATGCATACACACATACATAATACATATGCATACACATACATGCATGCATACACACATGCACATGCATACACATACACACATACACATACATGCATGCATATATAGGTATACACATACATGCATATGCATACCTACATGAATGCATATACATGTATGTATATATATATATATATATATATATATATATATATATATATATATATATATATATATATATATATATATATATATATATATATATATATATATATATATATATATATATATATATATATATACATGCATATGCATACACATACAAACATGCATATGCATACATGCATGCATATGCATACATGCATGCATATGCATACATGCATGCATATGCATACATGCATGCATATGCATACATGCATGCATATGCATACATGCATGCATATGCATACATGCATGCATATGCATACATGCATGCATATGCATACATGAATATGCATACACATACACATACATGAATATGCATACACATACACATGCATGCATATGCATACATGAATGCATATGCATACATGAATGCGTATGCATACATGCATGCATATATATGTATACACATACATGCATATGCATACATACAAGCATGCATATGCATACATGAATGCATATGCATACATGAATGCATATGCATACAAGCATGCATATGCATACAAGCATGAATGCATATGTATACACATACATGCATATGCATACATACATGCATATGCATACATACATGCATATGCATACATACATGCATATGCATATATATGTATACACATACATGCATATGCATATATATGTATACACATACATGCATATGCATACGTGCATGCATATGCATACAAGCATGCATATGCATACAAGCATGCATATGCATACAAGCATGCATATGCATACAAGCATGCATGCATATGTATACAAGCATGCATATGTATACAAGCATGCATATGTATATATGAATGCATATGTATACAAGAATACATACATGAATGTATATGTATACATGAATGCATATGCATACAAGCATGCATATGCATACATGAATGCATACATGAATGCATATTCATACATGAATGCATATGCATACATGAATGCATATGCATACAAGCATGCATATGCATACATGAATGCATATACAAGCATGCATATGCATACAAGCATGTATGCATATGTATACAAGCATGTATACATATGCATACATGAATGCATATGCATACATGAATGCATATGCATACATGAATGCATATGCATACATGAATGCATATGCATACATGAATGCATATGCATACATGAATGCATATGCATACATGAATGCATATGCATACATGAATGCATATGCATACATGAATGCATATGCATACATGAATGCATATGCATTCATAAATGTATATGCATATAAGAATGCATATGCATACATGCATGCATATGCATACATGCATGCATATGCATACAAGCATGCATATGCATACAAGCATTTGCACATGTGAATGCATGTATACATATGCATACATTCATGCATATGCATATAAGAATGTATATGCATATAAAAATCCATATGCACACACGCATGCATATGCATATGCATACATGAATGCATATGCATACATGAATGCATATGCATACATGAATGCATATGCATACATGAATGCATATGCATACATGAATGCATATGCATACATGAATGCATATGCATACATGAATGCATATGCATATAAGAATGCATATGCATACATGAATGTATATGCATATAAGAATGCATATGCATACAAGCATATACATACAAGCATATACATACAAGCATGCATATGTATACATGAATGCATATGCATACATGAATGCATATGCATACATGAATTCATATGCATACATGAATGCATATGCATATAAGAATGCATATGCATACATGGATGCATATGTATACATGCATGCATACGCATACAAGCATGCATATGCATACAAGCATGTATGCATATGTATACAAGCATGCATATGTATACATGAATCCATAGGTATACATGACTACATACATGAATGCATGTGCATACAAGCATGCATATGCATACAAGCATGCATATGCATATATATGTATACACATACATGCATATGCATACATACAAGCATGCATATGCATACATGAATGCATATGCATACAAGCATGCATATGCATACAAGCATATACATACAAGCATGCATATGTATACATGAATACATATGCATACATGAATGCATATGCATACATGAATGCATATGCATACATGAATGCATATGCATACATGAATGCATATGCATACATGAATGCGTATGCATACATGAATGCGTATGCATACATGAATGCGTATGCATACATGAATGCGTATGCATACATGAATGCGTATGCATACATGAATGCGTATGCATACATGAATGCGTATGCATACATGAATGCATATGCATACATGAATGGATATGCATACATGAATGCATATGCATACATGAATGCATATGCATACATGAATGCATATGCATACATGAATGCATATGCATACATGAATGCATATGCATACTTGAATGCATATGCATACATGAATGCATATGCATACATGAATGCATATGCATATAAGAATGCATATGCATACATAAATGTATATGCATATAAGAATGCATATGCATACAAGCATATACATGCAAGCATGCGTATGTATACATGAATGCATATGTATACATGAATGCATATGTATACTAGCATGCATATATATACATTGGATGAGATTCGGTATTCACATTGTGTCAGATGGGATCTCCACGTACACGTTGGGGTGTGCATGATCATGACAACTCCAAGATATAGCATATCCATAATGGAGCTCCAGTTATGGATGCGGGCGGAAAGTCAATGCGTTAGGGCATACGACAACCATGCTCCATTGAATTCGGTGATTTAGTAATGTTAAAATGGACTGAACAGGATAGGGACTCTAAAAATCATATCACACAATGCATATATGAAGATTACCGACCAGCACCTGAGAATCCTATTGTGAGTTCCGAGTGGATTCAACATACAACACGCGAGGTGATGTCTCATTGATGATTAGAAGCTCGGGATGCTTTTAGAGTAGGCTTACCGAAGCGTGTATGGCTAGATGTCGAAGAATTGGAATCGATGCAAGATGAGCAACAACATACTCTTGATCGATATCATCAACAGAGAGATGCGACGGCCACACGTTTAGATACGGTTGGAACGTCGCATTTAGGTAGCGGCGGATACAATAGTATGTGCTATCAATTTGTAAGTATCATGTTAATTGTTGAAGTTGTTTGTGTTAAGTACATTATGTATGTTCATCTAACATTTTGCATATTTATTATACGAGTTGGTAGTGGGTCGTCCTCCGATGCGAAGTGAAGAATCATGTGGATATCGACATGGACTGACTTCACTGTTACAAGACTTAGAGGGACGCAGTGCAATCGTCTCACGGGAGAGTATTCTTGATTAGGTAAAGTTATATCTTGGTTTCGTGTTTTTAGTTGTTGTTTATAAATGTCATGTTAATTGGTCTTATTTTATACATATGTTTTGTTGCAGGATTGTAGGCATAAATATTTTGATGAATGCCACAATTATGTATCACTCTCACATATGGCAATGATGTAACATAATTTTGTATTCGATTCCTATATGGAAGTGTTTTGTCACATTGCCACAATTTTGTATTACACTCCTATGTGGCAATGATGAACCATAATTTTGTATTCGATTCCTATATGGAAGTGCTTTGTCACATTTTGTATTTGATTCCTATATAGAAGTGCTTTGCCACACTTTTGTACATTTTTCATTTATGGAATATACAACTTTTTGTACATGATTCATTGTTCATTTTTGCTCATATAAGTTTATGTTTTGGTTGCCATTAGAGTACATAACACATGTACTCAGTTGGGCAGAGTATATTATCTTTTGCTAAACAACATCATGTTGTAGCAAAAGACAATACACTCTGCCCAAAAAAAATTGTGCAGATAGGGTCGTCCGTATACGCGTCGAAAGCTCCAGTATGGACGCCCGTACAGGCATCGGTACACCCAGTGCGGGCGCCGGTATGGGCATCCGTATAAGCATCGGTAATACCAACGCTTATACCGATGCCCATACCGGTGCTTTCTTTCCGACGCGTATACGGACTCTAACACCGACGTCGGGAACAAATCACACTCGTTCATTTGCCTCGGTAGGAGCCTCGGTATACCCTCGATATGTTGTAGTGTGCCATGATGGATAAGGTTGTTTCAATCCATACAATGATTTCTTAAGTCTACAAACATATATATGATTCGGGTTTTCAAAACCTAGAGGTTGTGATATGTATACCTCTTCACTTATCCAACCATTCACAACAACTTGAGGAGTCTCCAATTTCTTATAGGACCTACATTTACCAATCTTTCTATTCTAGTTGTCTTTGCAACTGGTGAAAATGTTTCCTCATCATCTAGACCATGAGTTTGTAAGCATTTGTTGGCAACTAATCTTGCCTTCTATGTGCAAATGGATCCATCTGAGTCCTTTTTAGTTTATATACCCATCTACAAACAGTTACCTTTTGATTCGGAGACATTGGAACCAAATCTCAAGTTTCTATCTCCTTCAATGCCTCTATTTCTTGTTCCGTCTCCTTTTCCTAGATAGAGTTTCCCTTTGCCTCTTCATAGGTTGGGGGTTGTTTAAAAATTGAGTCCTTTTCTAAATAGATTGAATGCTTTGTAAAAAAATTGGAATAATATCCATCATTTGTGTTTGTTTCTGGTCACTTGTTGACCTTCTAGGTTCTTGCTTGGAGCATTTTCCATACTCTTGATCTTTTGCTTTGCCCCGTGACTTCCATAGCTTGTAAAACTTTTCCCTTTCATATTTGTCATCATCTGTATCACTTCTTGGATCATGGACCTTTGTATCATTCATGCTCTCTAGTTGATGGAAATCAAAATCAAGATTATATGGTTGAGTCACCTTCTGTTTTTCTTCATCATACCAAGACATGTGTACTTCAATCACTCCATAGCTACTTGTAGGGAATCTCTTGGTTGAAGGATTATGGAACCTATAACCCGTCTAAGTTCAATCATAGCTAATGAATACTTTGTTGCTTGCCCTTTCATCTAGCGTACCTCTTATTTGCGAAGGTATGTGAGCATATCCTAAACAACCAAACACCTTACAATGTATGTAAATCTCTTTTCAAGTTATTTCAATCTATGGCAGCCATCAATCTTTTTGTTTGCTAGACTCCGGATTTCGAATCCACATTTGTTCTCTTAACTTTGAGAGTTATAACACATAGTTGGAAACATGAACAAGAGTCTTTTGATTTTAAAGGATTTCAGAATACGTAAATTTCAATATATTATGGATTTATCTCTTCATGTAACAAAATACGGGACTATAGGAGAAATCAAGGATAACGCGAATATAGAATTATAAAAGCTCCCCCAAAGAAACTTTTATTCTTTCACATGTTTGGAGTACTTTCAGAGAGTTTTCATTTCTCTGGTATCCAAACATCCGTTTACCAATAAATTACGGTAACAATTCTCCTGAAGATTTGAGTTAATGACTAGTAAGCATGTGATGTTTCTACATAACGCATGTTATCGAAGAGTATGAATTTTCCGTCGTTTGATACAAATAAGCACGTCGTTTGATACAAATGAGCACATCGTTTACAAAGAAGTGACGTATAGTCGGAGAACACATGATTGAAAGAGGAAAGAGAAAGTCGTTCATGTCATGTGGCTACTAGTACGATACTGAGAGAGCACGACAGCGCAGCGAGAGTTTGAGAGTTCGGTTTTTCTATCAAACATCAATTTACTCGTATGCACGGCCAACAACTCGTATGATAGAAAAGTGTTAGTTGCGAAGACAGCGTCGAATGTTAGTTGCGAAGAGAGGGAAATCTTAATTTGGAAATTATTATGAAAGAATAAATAGATGCATTGATGGAGATCGAAACTTGGGTTATAGTGTGGTTATATACCCTCAAGACCAAGGGTTTAAACCTAATAACTTAGATCCTTCCTAATATATCAAAAGCGATCACAATGAGGTCTTAGATCCTTCCTGATTTATCAAAAGAGATCACAATGAGGTTATCTGTATGTGTATATATGTGATGACATACTTGTGACAAGTGATGACATTAAGTGAATACATAATTATACATGAAGTGAATCAAACTCGAAATACATAAACTTGCTTGAAAAAAGATGGCAATACATGCGCTCAAAGAGTATGAATTTCCGTCGCTTGATACAAATAAGTTCGTCGTTTGATACAAACGAATACGTCGTTTGTAAAGAGTGCCTCAGAAAAAGAAGTGACGTGTAATTGGAGATGCAATGTGAAAAAGGAACGGAAGTAGAACACGTGAATGAAAGAGGAAGCCGTGACAAAGGAGAGGAAGCAGTGAAACACGTGAATGAAAGCGAAAGTCGTTCCTGTCATGTGGCTACTAGTACAACACTGAGCGATAGTTTCAGGAGTAGGAGGGGGAAGTCGTTCTTCGTCTTCTTCTTGTGCCACTCGTATGCTGCCACATACCGCAAACTCCGACATCAAATATAGTCATATACATGCAGTGTCCCAAGAGTTTGACTTTTCGTATCGATTCTGAAAACAAGGGAAATAAATGAGTAGGTCGTTTGAAAAGAAGTGACGTACAGTCAGAGATGTGGATGAGAAATACGTGGAGTAGGAGGAGGAAGTAGATAAAGGAGTAGTCGGAGCAAGTAGATAAAGGAGTAGTCTCAAACATGAAGTTACTCATTACTATGGCCGACGTAGATATATACGAACTCAATCAAACATGAATTCACTCGTATGTACGGCCAACGTAGATATGCACGAAGTCAATCCTGGCGGGAAGTAGGTTGAATACTGAGAGAGAGAGAGAGAGAGAGAGAGAGAGAGAGAGAGAGAGAGAGAGAGAGAGAGAGAGAGAGAGAGAACGCTTAAGTCGAACGTTTACATAAAGGCGAGATAGTTTTGCCGATCGGGTAAACGAGTATGCGGTATCGGAACGCATAAGTGAATAAGTAATACGAGAGAAATTTTAAATGGTAGCGACCGTCACGAGTGATACTCTGTTTGGACAGAATAATACGAACCAAATCTTTTTTATGGATACCAGGATATACAGCTTCAAAGCTTCTTTTTGGAGTTCCATTTCGATGGTTATATAAAAGCTACGTCAATAGAGTTTAGAGCCGTTTTCTTTGAACAAAGCATCTTTAGTGTTTTATATACTAAAATTCTTGTAAGTAAGTTGAAAAATAGATAAGAGAGATCTTTGGACGCTTTAAATGTTGCAATACTTCAAAATTTCAGTAATCTAATTACAAATGATTAACGATTCTTTTGCAAAAAGATGACATTCAAAACATAAAAGGATCATCCATTTTTCAATTTCTCATCTAATAACCAATGCTTTTCCCATCTAGTAACCAATTCAAAAACTAGAAGCCTATTTTTTCTCATCTGCTTACAATTGTTTTTCCCGGTCAAGTCGGAGATCCATTTGTTCAATGTATATGCGGAATGAAACTGGAAATACCGTCAATTTGTTCAGTATAAATGCCAAATGAAATCTGGTTGGTCCTTTGCCTCTTACACGGAGAGTAGGTGCTCAACCCATGCTGCTTCCCATGGAAACACTTGAGCACTCTAATGCTCAAAAGAACATGTATTCTTTCGGGCCATTCACACCATTGTTGGCATCTAAAGGTGGTTTTTGAGAGACCTGGTGTAACATTCATAGAAATAAGCCGAATTCTATCTGGAATTCTTAAAAGATGTGGGCTGCCTTCACCTTTGAATTCAAATGTAATAGTGGAACTATGTATAGTGTTATCAATGTCGTCGGGTTGTGTAAATGTAAGAATGGCATAAATATGGACAATGCTTTAGTGCCAAGACCAATTAAATGATGGGCAAACAAATAAAGTATTGTTTTTCTCAATTTATTTCAATTTTGCTATCATTATTTTCAAAGTTTGTACAGGGGTAGAGGGGGAGGGGGGTTGTAAAGTTTATATGAGAAATGTTCCATGACGAGTCCCAAGTCCTTCAAAGGGCCTCTACTCTATGTGAATATGACTATACAAATGGCTTTATTTCATTGGATGAAGCGTTCAATTTTCCACTGTCGCCACACTATTTAAAATGTGGTTAAGCTGTTCAAAACTCACTAAAATTCGAGTTGCATCAAAATACTTACCTTATCCGGATTTAGGTTTGACCCCCACCAGCTCTACCTAAGCAGGCTTTCCAACTGTTTTCTGAATTTCTCTCTTCCCTTAGGAATTCTCTAGGACCGGGGTAGTGACCTTGCAAAAGAACTAATTATGGCATTAACCAAAGATTTCAATATTCTGCCTAAATTTAGTACATCGTATGGATCCCAATCTAATGGATAAGTGAAGGGTAGTAACAAAACCATGCTAACCATGTTAAATAAAATAATTCAAGACTCTCATGAATGATGGGACAAAATCTTGCCTTTACTACTATAGGATTATTGCACTACTTATAAAGTGGCTATCAATTTTACTCCCCTTCAATTGGCCTGCAAGCCCATGGAAGTTTTGGTCCCTAGTTTACAAGTTGCACTAGATCACAATTGGATACCCGAAGTCTCAATTTATTACTGATTAGATGCCCAAGAAGCATTGGAAGAAGAGCAGTTTGAAAGCTTCCTCCTTGATGTAGGAATTTCAAATATGTCATGCTCTATAAATTAAAAGTGGATTGTAAAGTAGAATGGTGCAGTCCTTACCGCGTTTTAGCTTGGTTCATTCCAAAACACTTTTAGTTGCAAACTCTTACTAGACAATCAATTAAAAATCCAGTCAATTATTCAAAACTATGCCATTTTGGTTTGTCTACCAAGTGCACTAATAACCAATATGCTACCCACTACTGCATGTCGCCATGTGATGATTGATCAAAAGTCTTTCAATTTTCACAAATTATTCTCCTCTTCTTGATAGCCACCATGCCATTATCATATTTCTATGATTATATACTAGCACCAAACAACATTGTTTCTTGCTTGTACTCTTTTATCCTCTTCTTTGCACTCTTACATTTTCCTATAGTTCAACTCCTTATCACAATGGAAGCTTTAGCTTTAATCAAGTTGTTCTACACTATTTAAACTAATCCAACCTCTAAGTATCTTGGAACACAATAGTGAAAAAACTTTTGCACTCATCCAGTGGGATGGCATCGTTGCTCACCTTGCTACCAAAAGTATCCCTCTCCATTGTGGTAGATTCATCTTTTGCGATGGTATGGACAATTCCTCCCAATGGCTCTAAAATCTTCAACACTATAATTGAATCTGTGCACACTTTCCACCCCCCACCAAAGCCATTATGTGAGTTCAGCCCCTCTCCGGCCAAGTGATGGAGAAATTATTCCCTTCACATATGTCAAAAGAATATTCTATGCACTAATTTGCGAAACCAAAGCACTCCATTCTCCGATTTCTAGTGGTGGCCCTTAACTTAAAAAATGTCCATTGGTTTTTAGGATCTAAGGAAATATGGGATCCTTACACATAACTTGGACATATGGGATCCAAGTTGGGGAAATATGGCATCCCTTGGATCTTGTGACATCTGGGATCCCAAGACATTTTACTTGGACATTTGGGATCCAAGTGGTTTTTGTTGGGATCTAGGGACATATGGGATCCCTAGACATATAGAGGGTTTACATCATGGGGTAGGTAGTGTTAATGGAACCATTTTCCACCTTTGATTTTGATGAAATCCATATTTGTACAAGCCATAGGGAAGGTCTTACCACTTTGTTATGTGGCAGTGTCTAGTCCCTTTACATAGGGCTTGAAATAAGTTGAACCTCAATAATACTCACACAACTAATTTTATGTAGAGTTTGGAAAGTGTTGATACATTCATTTTAGAAATCTGCAAACAGGATGGGTCGAGCTGCATGGCAATACCAGCTTTGTTTTCTGCATCTCATTAAACTTCTTGCTACTAGTTTTCTATACTTGGATTTGATAGTAAGCAAAATGCAAATGTGTGGACGATCTGGAGGAGATTTTTGTTACGATCCACTACCCATGCACGTAGCTTCATTCAAATTTGTGAATGAAGTATGCCCCTTGATTTGAAAACAGGAAGGCGAAAAATCAACTCGTGGTGTGAATTGCTTCTCTCCCACTATTCTCTGTCTTTCTTGCTACGTATGCGATTTCCTTTAGAAAGTGCTACTCACAATCTCCAATTGGTGTGGCATAGCAGCATTACATGCGAAGATATCTATCTCCCAAGGTTAGCACAGTGGCAGATGGTATCTTCATTATGATTAATCAGCAGCTCCTAATCATCATCTTTCTCTATGTGTCTACGTAGAAGATCGCTTCTAGCAGATGTTGCCATAGCTTACTTGACAATTTGATTTTCTTTCTTTTCGCCAGATGTCATACTGCAACTATAGAACACAGTTTCTCCTGGATTGTAGTAGATACACTACAGAGTGCTCGCCGCAGGATCATAAGTTGCAACCCTTTTCCACCCTTTCTCTATGACAGGAAATGAAGTGAAGTATAACCTATATCTGATTGCAGTCCCATAGAGAGCACGCGGATCGTGATTCTTCTGTCACCATGGTCATTTCTTCATCTGCTTATTCTTGAATGTCTAAGTATCAACAAAAACTGCTCCATATCTCATTTGGTGTTGGACTATCCCTCCCTGCTATCTCTATTTTCGTCGTCCTCTCTGGCTTCAGCTTCATGCTTATGCTACCTGCCACTTCCAATCCAAACCTCCACACACACCCCCTGGAGGCTACCCACCCACACCCCCAATGCACGCTCCCCCCCAGCCCAACCCTTCACACACAACCCCTACTGTTGTGCCAGGTGGTGATTTGGCTAAAGTGCCGAGAGCAATATGCACTAATGGTGCATTTGAACGTTCTTCGATGATGGCTAAATGTGACCCCGGACATGGGAAATATATGGCTTGTTGTTTGATGTATTGAGGAGATGTTGTTCCAAAGGATGTTAATGCAGCTGTTGCGACAATCAAGACAAAGACAACAATTCACTTTGTGGATTAGTGTCCTATTGGTTTCAAATGTGGAATTAATTAACAACCCCCACACCCACCCCCTACCACCATCTCCACCACCCCCTCCACCCCCTCATCTTTTCCTTCACAACACCCACACCCACCCCCACCACCATCTCCACGTCCCCCTCCATCCCCTCATCTTTTCCCCCACAACACCCACACCCACCCCCACCACTATCTCCACCACCCCCTCCACCCCCTCATCTTTTCCCCCACAACACCCACACCCACCCCCACCACCATCTCCACATCCCCCTCCACCCACTCATCTTTTCCCCCACAACACCCACACCCACCCCACCACCATTGCACGTCCCCCTCCATCCCCTCATCTTTTCCTCCACAACCTCCACACCCACCCCCCACCACCATCTCCACCACCCCCTCCACCCCCTCATCTTTTCCTCCGCAACCCCCATAACCCCACCCCCACCACCATCTCCACCACCCCCTCATCTTTTCCCCCACAACCCCCACACCCACCACTATCTCCACCCCACCCCCACCACCATCTCCACCACCCCCTCCACCCCCTCATCTTTTTCCCCACAACCCCCACAACCACCCCTACCACCGTCCCCCTCCATCCCCCTCATCTTTTCCCCCACAACCCCCACACCCACCCCTACTGCCATCTCCATCGTCCCCCTCCGTCCGCCTCATCTTTTCCCCCACAACCCCCACATTCACCCCCACCATGATTTCCAACACCCCCTCCACTCCCTCATCTTTTCCCCCACAACTCCCACACCCATCCCCAGCACCATCTCCACCACCTCCTCACCCCCTCATCTTTTCCCCCACAACCCGCACAACCACCCCTACCACCATCTCCATCGTCCCCCTCCATCCCCCTCATCTTTTCCCCCACAACCCCCACACCCACCCCCACCACCCCCTCCACCCCCTCATCTTTTCCCCCACAACCCCCACACCCACCCCCACCACCATCTCCACCTCCCTCTCCGTCCCCTTCATCTTTTCCCCCACAACCCCCACACCCACCCCCACCACCATCTCCACCACCCCCTCCAGCCCCTCATCGTTTTTCCCACAACCCCCACACCCACCCTCACCACCATCTCCACCACCCCCTCATCTTTTCCCCCACAACGCCCACACCCACCTCCTTCTTTTCCCCCTCCATCTCCACTACCTCTGCTCCCATCCTCTCTCCACACCCATGCTTGATAAAGTTCAGATGGCTCTCCCAAGAGAATTCAATTGGCTCTTCACGTGTGACATAAATAAGCTCCCTGATCATCCCTTTCACATCGAACATGCTTTGGCAAAAGTTCTTCTGATGTTGTTACATTGGCGCTTTTCGAGTATGAAGAAGATGACTCTTCCAATTTAGGAATTCATTGGGCTCTTGGTTTGGGGTTAAAATCAACCCTCCATCTCATTGTCCCTCCATCCATCCATCCGCACCACCCACCATCTCTCACACTCAATGGGTCATTCCAATATCACGAGCGACACAAAATGAGGATCTCAACTTGCATGCAAAAGTGATAGTAAAAATGTAAGTGGTAAAAGTGAAAGTGGGAGAAATGTCAGTTGCCACCAACCATTCATGACGACTGCCTATTCTTGCGAATGCAATTGAAATCTAGTAGCAGATTTGATCTACCCCTCCAATTTTGGGCAATCAATCGGTGCATATTCAGTGGACATGAGAACTCCGAAAGGCCCCCTTGGCCTACTGGAGCCTATAAAATCAATGGACTTGTGTTCATTTGGGATACATATATACACATATAGACATACGTATGTACAAGGGTCCTCTCTTTGCATTCTGTGGCTACAAGCCTACTGTAGGAAGTCACTCTATGGTGAGGATATAGAGCGTGGATGTAGCTCAAGCGTAAGCACCACCTCCTTTACTTGTCAATCCGCGGAGACGTGAGGACCGGTATGAAGAACACAAGCAAGTGAAGGCACAAGTGTGTGAGTGAAAGCACACAAGCATGCACACACATACACACACACATGCACACAAGGCAAGATCAAAGAGAGGAACAATGGAAAGCTTTGATTGCAAAAGAGTTCTCTTACAAAAGCTCTATTCTCTAACAAGCTGCCCCAAAAATGAGCTCTCTAGCTCTTTTTATAGTTTTTTGAGTAGTTTTGGCCCTATCCAGACCTAGTGTCCGGCCTAGTTAAAAAATAGGTTCCAGGGCTTATTTGAGGGCTCAAACGGAGTCTAAAAATTATGAAAATTGGTAGGATGATAGTTCTAATACTCCTCAAACTCGAGGACTCCTTGGCTTGAACAAAATGGAGTTACAAAAATGGAAAATGGTATTTACAATGGTTTTTAGTGGTGAAAATCACTATTTTTGTAGGGAATTCTTGTGAGAATTTGACATACACTTCTTAGAGCTCCCTACTTGCTCTCTCTTCTTCTATGTCCACTTCTTTGATATGCCTCCATGTTTTATGCTTGACCTTGAGTTCCAAAACTCCCCCCCCTCTCGAGTCTGTCATCCCTGACAGACCCTTGTTGTAGTGGTTGTTCCAAGTAGTGCTTTGAGAGGTAGTGGCTGTTCGGTAGGAACAAGAGCCATCTTCCTTCCAAATGTGGCAGGGTTGGTTGTCCGATTCTTCATTTTTCACTAGAAGCCTTTGGAAGTTTTTGTCCCTTAGTATGCGCTCCTTCCTTGGATTCCAGCATGATTGTGTCGTTGTGAGTCGCCATTGATGGCCTCTAGATCTTGTTAAGATGATGTTCATAGTAATCATGCCAAGTACCCATAATGACTGATGGGTAAGTGAGTTCGTGCATGGGTTGAGGAAAGTATGTGCCTTGTGCGTGGCCTTGTAAGGGAGCCCTATGCATGCTTACTTGGGAAATGCATCGGAAGAAGTATGGTGCAAAAATTGGTGTTCTTGAGCTAAGTGCTCAAGGCTATGCCGACGAAGAGGTCTCCTAAGCTATCATGGTTATGATGTTTCCAAAGTAAAGATACTTACCATGGAGAAGGTCGATCGATGTTCATCTCTTCGTGTTGTACACTTGGCCTTTGCAATGGAACATTGTTGATGAATGTCTGTGTTGATGGTCCACTAGATCTTTTGAGTGGCTGATCCTGTCTCCTCTTTTCAAAGCCTCATTTGCCAAATACAGAGAATTGAATTTCTTTATATTCCTTTACAAACAATATTTGATAACTACACCAAGCTTAGTTTCACATATTCTCTTTAGCGTACCATAAGCAGGAGTCTTCTTATCCAGTATACATAGAAAGATTTGCAGGTTACCAGAACTACCCCTTGCAGATATCTCCCTGGATGCTCTCATACATGCAGTAGTTAAGCATCACTCAAGTTGCGGACCTTCAAGCTCTTTACTCCTACCATAGTAAGAGGAAACCATAGTTTTGGATGCCATGTTCATGCCAAGTTCCTGACATCTACCAGATAAGGCAGCAATTATATCATCTGCTAGCTGAGACACACTTCTATCCAAACTGATAAATGCCCAGTAATCGAAGGTTCAATCTTAAACTAAGCATGACTCATTCATGTTTCATGAGCGAAACCTGGGAACAAGTTCTTTTTTTTTATATATAAGAGGAACAATGTCACAAAACAAGAAGACAAAGATTAGTATCAAAAAATGGTTTACATGTGTCAATGTGCTCTCGTGCATGGGACTCTCAATTGTGTCTATGCACGGCCATGTAATGTGGCCCTATATTAATGCATACTTTGGAAATGCATGACCTAAATGGTGCAACAGACAAGGTTGTGCAAGGAGCACATGGCTGTGGCTCGTCCAGGCTTTCGATGTTATTTGCGGAGGTTGATGCCGACCTTGGTGGAGGTATCCATTGAGTCTCGAACTGCTGTAATCCTCCTTATTGGAGTCCATTTTAGAACAGCATTTGGCACTATAGAGATCACTTCAGGCATCTTCCTCTTTGGATGCTTTCTGAACTGTGGTATCCAGTGTGGTTGGCGCTTTGGTTCGGTGGAGGCTACTTGTACTTTTGGCTTCCAAACCCATATCCTTTTTGCATGTCTTCCTACTATTGTTGAAGAGTTGATTTGATCTTCCTTTGGTCTCTGTACGTGGTTCTTACCCTTTTCTCTTTTTGGCTTCTTTATTGAGACCTTTCGCATGTGGGAGAACATAGGTTGTTGTGGATGTAAGAGCTTCTTAGGTACCCACATCTGTAATCGCCCTTGTTGAGCTGCACCTAATTTTTTAGGCACCCAAACTTGTTGGATACCTTGTGATTGAGCTTGTCCGAGCTGCTTCATTCGCCTTCTAGCCTGGTTGGCTTGCTTGGATGGGATTTGTGGGGGCAAGGCTAGTGGTTGCTCTCCTTTGCGTACCCAGATCTGCTTCATGCTCGGGACTGCTTTCTTATCAAGTGGTGTCTTTCTATTTGATGTAGGAGTTGTCGTGAACGTTTGTTTTTGCCTGTGTGGTGGACTCACTACTGTGGCTACTTGATTCTTTGGAGAAGAAGAAAGATCCACCCACCTTGGAACCTGTTCTTCCATGATTGACTCCTTCTGCATCATAGAGCTTTTGACACATACAACATCTTCTTCCATATGATTAGCCTTGGAAGAACTAAGAGAGTGTGTGGTGCCATGATCTAGGAGCATGCAGTTCTCTAATTCTAATGTAATGCATTGTTCATGTACCCAAACTTGAAGAATTTGACTTCTTAGGTTTAAGTTAAGTGCATGGTCATCGATCCAATCTTGACCCAAGACAAGTGGTTCTCTAAGGTTCTCATCTTTACACACTAGCGCTTTGACTTTCATTGGAACATCTTGAAGGTAGATGGGAAGTTCCACCTCGCCCAAACAAGGGGTTTCCACACCTCCCAATCCTATGAGATAAGCTTCTATGGGATTGATGTTCAACTGCAAGTCTTGGTAGTAGGAAAGTCTAACTGCACTACTTGCTGCACCTGAGTCAATCAATGGTTTCACAGTCCTTACACCTTTCCCTTTTCCTATCTCTATGGTCACAAAGGATCTTCGGTCAATGACTTGAGAAGTCGCTATGCCTGAGTTTTGGCACATATCCATGTGATATTTTGGGGCTTTTGAGTTGACATCTAGGCTTAGTCGCCTTAACTTATTTCGCCTTATGCGCTCTCTAGCCTCTGCTTGTGCTTCTTCTCTCACCCTTGACTCCTCTTCTTTTCGCTTCTTAGCAGTGTTGAGTCTCGTAAGCATATCCTTTGTAAGAGGTTCTTGGTATAACTTGACTCTACATCCACTAATATAGTTGGGCCAGATATCACCTTCTAAAGTAGCCAATTGAACTACACGACTAGTGGAAATTCTGTTAATGATCATGGGTCCATATCCTCGTTTTTCCAACTTACGGGCATGTTGTTTTAGTGTGTAAACCAACACTAGATCTCCCTCTTTCAATCCTTTATCTTTGATGTGTGCATCAAAGTATGCCTTTTGTCTTTTCTTTGCAGCATAGATGCCTGCCACCGCTCGTAGCCTCGTCTCACCTAAGCGTTCTAGATCAAAGACCTTAGAGGACAAATCATGTCCATTCCACTCATGCTATTGTGCTACCTTTAAAGCTGGGATTAGGAAATCCAATGGTAGCACAACATTCTGTCCGAAGACCATCTGAAATGCGGTGGCATTGAGACCGTTTTGTAGGTAGCTCGATAAGCCCAAAGAACATGATGAAGTTGTTTGTCCCAATCAGAGCGTTTATTATTTACCAATTTTGTCAATACATTACAAAGGATCTTATTGGTGCTCTCGGCTTGTCCATTAGCTTGTGGGTGATAGGGGGCTGACTTCTTATGTATCACCAAGAATTCTTGGAGAAGATTTTCAATGACTTCATTCAAGAAGTGTGTGCCTCTATCGCTCACTAACTCTATTGGTAGTCCATATCTCGTGAACACATTCTCGAATAAGAACTTAGCCGTAGTTTGAGCATCATTCTTTGTTGTGGCTTTCACTTCTACCCACTTGGTAAGGTAATCTGTGGCTACAATAATATACTCTACATGGGAGTTTGTAGCTGGGGGGTTAATAGGACCTACAAAGTCTATACCCCATTTCGAAAATGCACGTCCTCCCATCATTGGCCTCAAAGGCATCTCATCTATTCTAACTCGATATTGTGCACGTTAGCATGTGTCACATTTCTTCACATAGGTATGTGCATCCATATGGAGAGTGGGCCACCAAAGTCCTGAGAATAGAATGGTCTTGATCACTCGGTCAGGACCAAAATGTCCACCTGCAACACCACTGTGTGCAGTCTCTAAGACCTTGAAATAGTCTGATTCATGAGCGCACAGTCTTAAGTAATCATCTCTCCCTCTTCAGTATAGGTTGTCTCCTACTAAGGCATAGCCTTGAGCCTCTTGCTCCATGCTTCGTCTTCTTGCTAGACTAGCCTCTTTGGGTAATCTTCCCGACCTCATAAACTCTACCAATGGAGCACTCCAATCTGGAATTAATGACACTTTATAAAGGGTTGCATGCTCCACTGGGGGTCTCTCTCTGCACATTGGACAATTCTTAATCCACTCATGTATTTCTTTGTCCATGCTAGGCCAATACACTCCTAAACGCTTCAGATTCTGCAATGTTCGTTGTTTAGAATAGTGATTTCCTAGCAATCTTTCATGAGCTTGCTGCAACCAACTACTATGTTCATCATTCTCGACACAACAAGCTAATACACCCTCAGTATCTTGTTTGTACATGCTTCCTGCCAATATGTGATATTTTTGTGATTTTACAATTTCTTCTTGTGATGTTTTCACATTCTTATTTGCGGGTCCAAAGGTTAGGACTGGTACCAACTTATTTGCCCATTTAGGAACAACTTCTAAATTAAACAGATAAGCATCAGGTAGTTCATCAGACACTCCTTGACGTGACTCTCCTGAAGTAATGCGAGAAAGGTGATCTACCCGAAGGTGGGTTATACCTTTCCTAACAACGACTTCAAAGTCATATTCCATAAGTAAGAGGAACCATCTTACTAAGCATCCTGTATTGCAAGGTTTATTGACCAAATATAACAAAGCTTGATGATCAGTGAAAAACTTGAACTTTTTGGCCAATAAATAGTGCCTAAACTTCTTCACAGCATATACCATGCCTAAGCCCTCTCGCTCAGTTGTGGTATAGTTTCGTTCAGCTGTGATGAGCTATCTACTAGCATATGCTATGGGCAAATCTAAGTTTCCTTCTCCTGTGGGTTGTGCTAGCAGACATCCTATGGCGTGATTGGATGCATCCACGTGGACATGGAATGGTTTATTCCAATCACGAGTGGTCAGTATTGGTGCTGTGCACAAACATTTCTTCAGTTCATTGAAATAATTCTCGCATTCGTCGTTCCACTCAAAATTAGACAAAAAGGCATAAAGGGGTCTAGCTATGATCGCATACATGTGGATAAACCTATGGTAATATCCACAATGTCCCATAAAGGCTTGTACCTCTTTAACATTCCTTGGCCTTGGCAGCTCCGCTATGGCTCGTACCTTATCTTCATCTATAGAAATTCCATTCTTAGAAACAATATGACCTAAGATTTTACCTTGACGCACCATGAACACACACTTTTCTGGGTTCAGACACACTCAATATTCTCTACACTTGTTGAAGATTTGTCTGAGCTCAGGGATGTGGTATCTTCTTTCTTGGGAATGGGCACATAAATCGTCCACATATACTTCTAAGCTCTTTCGCAAGAACTCTTTGAAGACATGACACATGAGCCTTTGGAATGTTGCAGGTGCATTGGTGAGCCCAAATGGCATCACACGAAATGCAAAGATTCCCCACTCTGTGGCAAAAGCTGTTTTGTGTTGATCTTGTGGGGCAATGGCTACTTGATTGTAACCTAAAAATCCATCAAGAAAGCTATAAACTTCCTTGCCTGGTGTTCTGTGATTGGAAGCAGATAACTATCTCTAATAGTAGCGGCATTAAATTTTTTAAGGTTAATACACACTTGCAACTTCCGGTTCTTCTTGGGCTCCACTACAATGGGGGACACCCATTCAGTATGCTCAATCTCATAGATGAATCGAGCTTCAATCAGCCTATCAATTTCTTCTTTTATTTTGGCTGCATATGTATCATTATATGTGTAGGACTTCTGTTTGGTGGGCTTTGCATCAGCAGTCATGGGGATAGTATGAGAGCGAATTCTTGGATCTACCCCTTTCAAGTCTTTATAGTGCCACACAAACACATCCCTATATTCCCTTAATAGAGCTACGAGCTCCATTTCTTCTCTTGCACTTAGGTCATCTCCTATATGTGCATCTCTCTTCGTTCTCTTCAATGGTCACTACAATTTTCTTGGTCTTTTCTTTATTATCATATGATTCTCCTATGATGGCCTCTCTCTTAGGCATTTGTACAAAAAATTTGCGGTCGTCAACTTCATATTTCTTGAAGTTTTCTAGTACTTCAAACAATGATTCCTCCTTTTCTTGTTTCACTACTTTTCTTTTCTTTTTCTTCTGACTGCTCTCACTTCCATCCTTTGAATTTACCATTTTAATGCTTGTGAAAGGTTCTTCTTCTTTCTGGTTAAACACGCCTACATCTTCTAAATAGTGCTTCTCTGAGTTAAAGCAACTATCCATCACAATGGGCTCTAGATCATCGTCATTCTCTTCTTCTTCCATGACATCACTAGGGTCATATTCTTCTAGCAAGGGTTGACACATGAACACTGAAATATCATAACCCTCCTCATCACAATGAGGTGTCCACTGTTCTTCATTCACAACAATGTCCATGGTGGCTAAGATTTCTGGCCATGCATGAGGCTCAATTTCCTCATCGAGAAAGTTCATCGGTGTGTAGGCTGGGTCTCTAACTAGTCTATCTCCTGGCGAAGTTCCTTCTTCTCTTGCCTTTAAACATTTTTCCTCTTCCTCTGCGACCTTGCACATCCACAAATGAGTATCTTCATGCAGCCATGATGGATCAGGGGAACTTTCAGAATGCACAGAGATAGAATCTTCTTTCGCTTTGTGGATAGGATTCCACTGTAGGGGTGGTACATCTCTGAAGGAGTAATCCTTCAAATTGACCTTGGTGGTCACCCCTAAGTGCTGCAAGTACAAGGAGTTGGTTCCCCAATCCTGTACTATTTGGAATTGTCGTAGGAAGGGTCTTCCTAGGATCATCTCATAAACATCAAAGTCACATATAGCAAATGTGTGCTCAAACTCTACACTACAAGTGGTTAGAGTTATCCCTTCTAGCAATCCTAGAGGTCTTTCAAAATGACTGTCGGCCATTTGAAGCTTCATTCTAGTTGGTCTTAATGTGGGTTTGCCCCATTGCTTCCACAAGGAGGTGGTCACAATAGCAATACCGGCACCTGAATCTATGATTGCTTTGGTTGTGTAACCTTGGTAGGTGATTGGAAGATAAGTATTACCTTCTTCACCCTCACACATGTCCCTTATTTTGTCTAGAGGTATCTCTGGTACTTTCTTCTTAGAGCTTGCTTTTGGCATATTGGACTCAAGTTCTGGGACCTGATCCTTCACATGATTCCACAACTCGGGTTTTACTTTGATCAGCTCTTCTACAGTGAGATGACACTGAACCTTGGTGTTCTTCACGACATAAGTGTTCCTTGGGACCACTTAGTCTTCATGTCTGACTAGTATTATGGGAGCTCTGATCTGAAGAGATTCAAATTCCCATGGGACTGGAAATTGAGGCAGTTCTTCTAAGGTATTAGACTCAAAATCTAACCTTTCATCTTCTTGTTGTTCCGCTTCATCTCCATAAATAGATGGAATGTCTTGGGGAAATTGATCATGAAGGTCATCAATCTCACGAATAGGAGGGAAATTACCCTTCTCCTTGGCCCATTTCTCCTCTTGTATTTCCCGCAAGAACTCTTGAGAGTGCTCCTGAATTGAAGGAGGTATCCCAGCATCCGTGGAATTAGGAACATATGCTCCCATTGGTGGTGAGCTTCTTCTCTCAATAACTAGTTGAGCCTGTGGAGGTAAAGAATCTTGTGGTTTGTTTACCAACTGCTCTAATCTTTCTAGTAAGCCCTGGAAATGCAAATCCGATTTTACAGAGTTTGTCTGATTGAACTTTTGAGTAGTCTCGAGTATAGCTTGAGCTTGTTCTACCATTTTCATGCACATTTTCATCCATTCAATCTCTAAATCTGCTCTAGGGTAACTCTTGTCTAGGTTTGCAAATGTTGTCCCTTCTTGAAGACGAGCCTGGTAGGCCTTGAACATCATGTCCAAGCCTTCTAGGGTTGGATCTGCAAGAATAGACCCTGGTTGCGGCCTATTTACAATGGGTGGTGGGGTGGGATGAGGTGGAGTAGATGGAGTTTCAGCATGCGAGGGGCTTTGAGATGCAATGTCATCTATTTTTGTTTTTGCGTCTTTCAAGCTTTCTTCTAGTTCTGATAACTTTTTATTCCACTTGCGATTGGCCTTCTCTCTAGTATCCTTCCATGTTCTTGTTTTCCTCTTACTAGGTTCTCCCGATTCGCTCGACTCCGATTGCTCTACTGGTTTATCCTGTTTTAAGGCTTGTGCTCTAGTGACAGCTTGTATAGGAGCCACATTACTGCTACTTGAACTTGAATCCACCACTAAGCCTACCACATTAATGGGTGTAATCTTGGGCACACTAGAGGGGTTTTTTGGACAATCTCTAGGGAGATGGTCTTTGCCACAATCAGGACAAAAAGCCTGTATTGTGATAGCCTGTCCTTGACTCAGAGATGGTGGGTGGGGACAATCACGAAGGAAATGGTCGCCCTGACATCTGAAACATGGTCCTCTAGGGGCTTGTGGTCTTGCTTGTCTCAATTGGGGCCTAGGGTTAGCATATGTGTACATGACATTGGAGTATACACGCTCCCAATTTTGTTCCATAGGTTGTGCCTCATATTGATACGGGTAAATCTCACTATGTTCATGTGACTCTGTGTAATAAGCATGTAGACTACCTTCATGGGAGTAGTCTGAACTATGAGCATGAGAGTCATTCTCTGAGATCAGTGGGGTCACTAGCACCAATGCTCTATTAAGGATCTCTTCTGCCAGTGCATACTTAACTGGAATTGTATTGGCAGGAGCTGGTGGTTGGTTTCCCAAGATTGGTTGTGGCCTATATGGTGCCTGATATTGCTGTTGTGGTCTATAATATGGCTATTGGTATTGGTCTTGATACCTACCTTCTGGGTAAGGTTGTTGATAATTTTGTCTAACAGCCTTAACTTTGTGCTCAGTAAGCCATCTAAGAACAAAGCCACTTGTTTGGCTGGTGTGGGTAACTCTGGAGCAGGGCATCTTTCTAGGTACTATTTGAACCTTCTACCTGCTAGTCGCACTGTTTCTTGGGGTGTCTGCTTGAAGCTGTGGATCAAGGATGATGTGTTATGCCTGATACCACTCTTGGAAAATTCTACAATGAGTTCTTCTAGCAGCTGACCTATATCGCGATAGTTTTGACTACTCAATGGTTGAAACCAAGCTAAGGCAGTGCCCTTAAGAGTCAAACCAAATGCCTCGTACTGGGTGAACAAATCCTCAACCTGTTCAGCTCTTAACACTTGTTTGAACTCGGCCACATGATCATAAGGATCTCCTATCCCGTCAAAATAATTTTTCATTGCCTTGATCACTTGAGTGGGTCTAAGGGTTCTTGTGTGCTCTCGGGGTCTAGGCAATGGAAAATCCTGTTCATCTCTTTGTTGCCTATGTGCTTGATGTCTCTCTCTTTCAGGTCTTTCATTTTCAAATCCTACTCTATTTCTGCCCACACGGAGTGCAAAACTTACCTCAGGTCGCTCTCTAGTTCTTTCTCTTTGGGCTTCATGAGCTTGAGATGAACCCACTCCTTGGAGGCCATGGGAAACATTGGATCTTGATGGAGGGAAAATCAATTCACTATTCCAAGTATATGTGTGTCTATCATGTTCTCTTACCAAGAACATCTTCTCTGATGTGTTGTCCAGGTAGACAACTTTGCCTGGTATCTCTGGATCCTTGAACTCGTAGGTGATGACTATGCCCAATTGGCTAGGTTGATCTGGCTTGAATCTCCAAAAGGCTTCCTCTGTTTCTCTATTCAAGAATAGTTCTATGCTTTTGTTGTCTTGAGGAATCCAGTCTAGAGTGATCACTCTGGTCAAAACTGACTTACCTCTAGGAGTATAGGGTCCTTGTCCTACATTTCCTTGTTCTAGGTCTCCTATCTCATTCTCAGGAATGACATTTCCAAACTCATCAGTCCTATCTCGTAGGTTGGTGACCACATACATGGTTCCTTCCTTATCAATGTATGAACCCTCTTCGAACTTGGACACCGGGTGTTCAAGTCCAAAGGATTGATCTGGATTTTTGAGTTGGACCACTGATCGCCTCAGGCCATCCTCATAGATGCGAGCACCTAATCGGTTGGTCGGAATATATTCCAATTGTGTCTTATAGGGACCTTCTGGTGTTTCTAGATGGGCAGTTCCTAAGCCACCTACAAGTTTCCCCATGCTAAAAGACATTTCTGAGTCACTTGTGTCACAGTTTAGTACGTAAGGACAACCACTTAATTGTTGTGCCCAAGACTTAGCTGTATGGTTGACACTAGATTGAGAAGATCTTGTCTATCCTTGCCTAGGTGTCTACCGGATCTCAGGTTCATATGCTTTGTTTAAGAGTCCAAAATTTCCCCTTGGTATGGTTCAAAATCCTTTGGAGTCCCCTTGGTTCCCTAGTCCCGCTTGTGGGTCAACTTCAAATTATTCTATCTGAAAATCAATGCATTATTCCTATAAAAAACAGCTAAGGTCGTGTAGGATTTGAAATGAGCTTTCAAACGAGTTATAGAGCTCAAAAAATGGACTTTGCATGAAAAATTTATGTCAAATCAGGCTCTTGGGGGTCAAAACAGGCAAACAAGCACTTATGGAGAAATCACAATTTTGTATGAAATCAGAGAATAGCGATTTTATGAACATCAAGAGAATCGCGATGCTATGAACTTCAAGAGAATCGCGATGCTATGAAATCAGAGAATCACAATCGTGTGAAACAAGAGAATCGCGATTGTGTTAAATCAAAGAATCGCGATTGTGTGAAATCAAAGAATCGAGATTGTGAGAAATCAGAGAATCACGATTTTGTACCTTGAGAATTGTGTTTTCACAAAATCATGTTTTTGCTGAAAATCATGTTTTTGCTGAAAATCGTGATTTTTAAGAATCGTGATTTTGAGCAGAGAACCGTGTTTTTGAGAATCACGATTTTGAATAGAGGATCGTGTTTTTGAAAATTGCGATTGCCAACAGAGAATCGTGTTTTCACAGAATCGTGTTTTCATAGAATCGTGTTTTTGCTGAAAATCGTGACTTGTGAGAATCGCGATTTTGAGCAGAGAATCGTGTTTTTGAGAATCGCGATTTTGAGCAGAGGATCATGTTTTTGAAAATCACGATTTCCAACAGAGAATCATGTTTTCACAAAATCGTGTTTTCACAGAATCGTGTTTTCACAAAATCGTGTTTTTACTGAAAATCGTGATTTTTGAGAATCGCGATTTTGAGCAGAGAATCGTGTTGTTGAGAATCGCGATTTTGTACCTTGGATGAAAATTGTGTTTCTAAAAATCACGATTGCCAATAGAGAATCGTGTTTTTGAAAATCGCGATTTTGTCTTAGGGAATCATGGTTTTCAAAAATTTAGAGAATCGCGATTTTGAGCACAATTACAGAATCGTGTTTTCTTAGAATCGTGTTTTTTGGCTGAAAATCGTTATTTGTGAGAATCGCGATTTTGACCACAACCACAGAATCGTGTTTTCTTTCAACAGACTTTTAGGCGAGAAATAGAAAATCGTGATTTTTCAAAAAAATTTGAATTTTTCACAGAATCGCGATTTTCTTCACAGAATTGTGTTTTTTGGCGAGAAATTCAAATTTCTGAGCATCGAGCAATGGCGAGCTCCGTATGTGCAAAAAATCATGAAAAAACACAGCGCTTGCTCTCTCTTGCACCTCCTAGCTCCTCCTCGCACAATAATGCATGAAAGATAGTATGAAAATGGTGAAAATGCACTAAAAAACAAGAAATTTCTATGAAGAAGAAGATGGAAGAAGGTGGAGATGATGATGATGATGAAGATGAAGAAGAAAAATCAGAAAATGAACAAAAATGACAGTTGTTTTACCTTCCAATGTTGCAAATCTACGATCTTACCATCACAACGCTCGTCCTCGAAGCTCTCTCCCCGGCAACGGCGCCAAAATTTGGTGTAACTCAAGCGTAAGCACCACCTCCTTTACTTGCCAATCCGCGGAGACATGAGGACCGGTATGAAGACCACGAGCAAGTGAAGGCACAAGTGTGTGAGTGAAAGCACCCAAGCATGCACACACATACACACACACACGCACACAAGGCAAGATCAAAGAGAGGAACAATGGAAAGCTTTGATTGCAAAAGAGTTCTCTTACAAAAGCTCTATTCTCTAACAAGCTAACCCCAAAAATGAGCTCTCTAGCTCTTTTTATAGTTTTTTGAGTAGTTTTGGCCTTGTCCAAACCTAGTGTCCGGCCTAGTTAAAAATTAGGTTCCAGGGCTTATTTGAGGGCTCAAACGGAGTCAAGAAATTATGAAAATTGGTAGGATGATACTTCTGATACTCCTCAAGCTCGAGGACTCCTTGGCTTGAAAAAAATGGAGTTACAAAAATGGAAAATGGTATTTACAATGGTTTTTAGTGATGCAAATCACTATTTTTGTAGGGAATTCTTGTGAGAATTTGACATACACTTCTTAGAGCTCCCTACTTGATCTCTCTTCTTCTATGTCCACTTCTTTGATGTGCTCCTGTGCTTTATGCTTAACCTTGCTCCCCGGCAATGGTGCCAAAATTTGGTGGAGCTCAAGCGTAAGCACCACCTCCTTTACTTGTCAATCCGCGGAGACATGAGGACCGGTATGAAGACCACGAGCAAGTGAAGGCACAAGTGTGTGAGTGAAAGCACACAAGCATGCACACATATACACACACACGCACACAAGGCAAGATCAAAGAGAGGAACATTGGAAAGCTTTGATTGCAAAAGAGTTCTCTTACAAAAGCTCTATTCTCTAACAAGCTAACCCCAAAAATGAGCTCTCTAGCTCTTTTTATAGTTTTTTGAGTAGTTTTGGCCCTGTCCAGACCTAGTGTCCAGCATAGTTAAAAATTAGGTTCCACGGTTTATTTGAGGGCTCAAATGGAGTCTAAAAATTATGAAAATTGGTAGGATGATACTTCTAATACTCCTCAAGCTCGAGGACTCCTCAGCTTGAACAAAATGGAGTTACAAAAATGGAAAATAGTATTTACAATGGTTTTTAGTGATGAAAATCACTATTTTTGTAGGGAATTCTTGTGAGAATTTGACATACACTTCTTAGAGCTCCCTACTTGCTCTCTCTTCTTCTATGTCCACTTCTTTGATATGCCTCCATGTTTTATGCTTGACCTTGAGTTCCAACAGTGGGCTTCCCAGTGGAGGGCTAATCGCACTATAGTGTGAAGGAAGTGGCTTGGTTTTGTTATTCATTGTGAGTCAGTGGTATTTTTTGTGTTAGTGGTATTCTCGTGCTCTTCCCCCAAGTCTTCACACTTTGTACTAATCAGTACCAGTCTCCATCTAGTTGTATTCATTGTACGGATTGGATGAATCTCTTGTATTGATGCTGTTTAGTTCAAGAGTGGCATGTTAGCCCAGAGCATCAACTTTTGAGCATTTCTTTTGCCTATATTGTATTCATCTGTGTGAAGTAAGGAGTGGTTTTGTCCTTTACTATTTCTATTGTCATTGATCTTCTCTCTGAGTGTCTACATCTACTATACAATTATTGTGATCTGCCTGCTCACAGAAATGTTAAAGGGTATACTTCCCTAAGGAGGACCTCCCTTGAGTAGGCGAAGTAGTGGAAGTGCATATTTTCTACTCTTGTTAAAAGTGGATACCCGAGTACCTCCTCTACAGTTTGGCACACCCGGTGGGATACTTGCATTTCTGTGAGAGGCCCTCAGCATAGTAAATAGTCCTCTTTTTTAGTATTTTTTCCCTATTGCATTTGCAAGTAGGTACATGACCCATACGGGAGCAGATAAGGAGCCTCTCCGTGTACAAAGGAGCCTTAATAAGTCAGCTACATCTTTGACTAGTGAACCTACCTCCCCTCTACCCTTCTTGAATTTATCTATTGATTTGGGTGCGACACCACTGTCAAAGGAGAAGCATAGGAGAACATTAGACTTCTCCTCAGATACATCAGAAGAAACACGAATGCAAATGGAGGATATCTCTCATTTACTCTCCAGACTCAATATCAATTTCCCTACCTTCAAGGGACAAGCTTATAAGGATGCTGATGATCATGTGAGGAGGTTCATCTCCTTATGCCGTGGACGAGGTTTGCAGAATAGAGAGGATGCAATGCTTGTACTCTTCCCATCCACATTGGAAGGCCTTGTAGACAAATGGTACAGTCAATATGCAGATGGCCATTAGAACAAAAGCACTTGTAGCATGTCTGCCACATGCTCCAGGTGATTTCTTGGTTTAAAAATGGATAGAAAAAGCGCTACCTAGGTCATCACAATAGAAGCTACGTGAGTCTCTTAAATTGGATGCAACCCTCAATGATTTTGTTGCAACACCATCATGCATTGAAGAAGCTAGGCAACATTTTGAAGGGGATACACAACCAAATTATGCTGCAGAACTAGACCCTATTGGGCAACTGAGGAAAGAACTGGAGGCCTTGAGAATGCAACAAAATCACCAAGAAGAGAAGGTCTTGCCACCGCTACATCGCACTAATGATGAAGTAGCCCAACTTCGTTGTGAGTTAGAAGATTTGCGGACCATTCAGGATATATGAAGGCAGATTTGGTGCACAACAATGGACATTCCAATGCTAATTGTCCTAACAAGGTAAGCTATCAATTTTGTGGAAAGGATGGCCATGAAGCTAGAGACTGTTACTACCTCAAGGGTACAGAGCAACGAGGTAACTCTCAAGCTTTGGATTCGTATTATGCTAGTACTTCAAATGCACCTAATAGAGAGGAGAATCGACCAACAAAGCCTAGATATAATAGGCCTTTGATGTGCTACCGTGGTGGTGAGTATGGCCATATGAAAAATAGGTGTTCCCTTCCAAAAGATGCACCTCCTTGTCAGCATTGTCCAGAGGCTAAGGATCACTACACCAAAGATTGCCCAAGAAGCCGTCCTGCTCCAATCCACATGATTGCAGTCTCTCCACAAGAAGAAGGTATGACCACTCAGTCTTATGCTATTTCATCTTCCTCAATGCCCATGATGACTAGAGCGAGACAAGCGGCAACAAACCGTAGAGAGGAACAAGAGGGAGTCTAGGATAAAGAGGAGGAAAAGAAGCTTGGGTGGAAGGACCAAGCAAATATTGAAGGAGCTTACGAAGGGATGGCTATTTCACTAAAGGATCAACCAACAAGTCTGCAAGAAGACACACATGAGGTAAACATTGAGCAGATCTTGAAAGGTATTCATCACAAGGTTAGTCTGTACGAACTCATAAAGATGGATTCAAAAATAAGAAGTGACCTATTAAAGATTGTACACTCTCCTTACTTGAGCCAACCACCTAACATAGATGGTTTCATGGTTGATTTTCCCCCTGCACCCCTGGCAGACTACCAAAGCTCAAGGCTATCTGTTCTTATAAAGGACGAAGCTCTCACAGGTGTGATTATAGATGGAGGATTTGGCATTAATTTGATGCCATATTTCACAATGAGGAAATTGAATTTGAACCCCACCAAGATGGCACCATTCACAATAACCCTAGCATATCAACATTGAGTTGCGCCAGTTGGCATTATGAAAAGGTACTTATGATAGTACAAGGTTGTCACTTTCTTCTAGATTTTGTTGTTATTGCATTTCCACAGGAGACTTCTTACCCTTTACTCCTGGGGAGGCCTTGGTTGAGGCAAGCAAAAGCTTTGCAAGATTGGGGGAAAAACAATATGTGGATTTCAACAAGCACCAATAGCCAACTGCAACTACATTTGGAAGAAGGATTCGACTCAGGGAAAACTACTGGGTATACTGTGGACACTCAGGTAATGCCCTCTCTAACCCAAGAAGAAGATACATTATTGAATTGGATGATGGAAAGTGCAGAGTGTTGCACAGTGGAAATCAATGAAATAGAGGAAGAAGTTGTAGGAAAAGGCCATAAAATTCACGAGGAGTTGGAGAATAAGAGTTTGCAGGAGAATACAAACATTGTAGGGGTTACAACTATAGAAGTTTTTGAAAAGGAAAGTTATGATCCAGAATGCAGAGAAGATCTCCCCTTTTGAAATATACCTCAAGGATGGACCCGAGATATTGCTAAACATAAGCTAAATTCCACTCCTGCATACAGTGAGATGATTTCTCAAGTAAGACCAGTCCTCAAACATTGGTTCAAGAAGTAAATTTAGGGGATGAAGAGAATCCTCAAGTAGCCCACTTGGCCTCTTGTCCATGGAATTATCCCCCTTTATTGTAGAAGGTAACTTCTTTACAGTTTGCTTACAAAAATGTCTTCGCATGGTCCTACAAAGATCTAACAGGAATACCAGAGGAGCTTGTTATTGTACCCAAGAAAAATAGTGGAAAAATAAGAGTTTGCGTTGATTTTTGTGCCTTAAATAAAGTGACTATTCAAGATGGATTTCCTCAGCCCTTTACAGAGCAAGTACTTGAGGAAGTAGCCGGTCACACTTTGTATAGCATCTTGGATGGTTTTAGTGGCTACAATCAGATAGTGATCGATCTTGATGACACGCACAAAACAGCTTTTGTTACTCCAGGGGGTACTTATGTCTATACTCGCATGGCTTTTGGTTTGAATAATGCACCAGCTTCATTTAATAGAAAAATGTATTTAATATTGGGCAAGTGGTTAATAACTTTCCTACGCATTTTTATGGATGACTTTTCAGTGTTCTCAAGCATAGATAGAAGAGCAGCAGTTCAAGATGTCCATGACCATTTGGAAAATCTAAAAGAAATCTTTGAGCAATGTCTCAGAAAGGGTTTGAAGCCAAATCCTTCTAAATGTTAATTTTTGGTCACTAAGGGCACTCTTCTTGGTCACATAGTATCTGTTGAAGGGATAACGTGGATCCTAGGAAGGTTAGTGCTATCCTTTCCATGCCTATTCCACAAAGCCCAAAGGAATTGCAAAGTTTTTTGGGCCATGCAGGATACCATAGAAGATTTATACGAATGTATTCAGAAATAGCTAAGCCCTTATCAAGGCTTACCAGCAAAAAGGTCCCTTTCTCTTAGAGTGTTGAAGCTGAGAAAGCATTTTGTGAACTAAAAATGAGGTTATGTACTGCTCCACTTTGAAGTGTTCCTAACTGGTCATTGGAGTTTCATGTGCATACAGATGCAAGTCTTCATGTTGTTGGTGCAGGTTTAGCTCAACCATCATCACACAAGGTTGATAGACCTATCTCCTATGCTAGCAGGCTACTTACCAAGGCAGAAAGAAACTACAGTACAACAAAAAGGGAAGGTTTGGCTATTGTATTTGCTCTACAGAAGTTTCGGCATTACCTTCTCAGTGTACATTTTATAGTCATATCTGTTGAAGATAAATGTACAAGCTCATTTTCATATGAGCCATGCTTGGATAAATTTACCAAATATAAAGATAAAGGAAAAGTAGAGGAAAAAAGGAAAAACTAAGAAAAGAAAAAGTCTAGTCAAAACTTCATGATGAGTAAGAGATACAATATCTTGCCTTGTAGTTAGTAGCATGTAGTGGAGAAAGTGGTGAGTTAAGAAGGAGGCACAAACTTCTTCACATGCTCATTGGTTATAAAAGTGAAGTGGAAGCACATTCAAAACAAGGAGAGAAAGAGGCAAGAGCTCCCACTAGTCAGATCTAGCCATTTTGTCATTTTGGTTTTCCCTTAGACTCCTTCCAGCCGCACATTAGTTTGTATACATCTCTAATGCAGAGCTCATGTCTCAGTGCATATGTAACCATTTTGTGCGTTTAAACATTCATTGGAAAGCTTATCTTGAGTACTTTCAGCATATCAAATATCGCTTTGAAAGCTTATGTAATTTGTGAGATATCAGTGAAAGAGTGAAGTCCAGTTTTTTAGTATACCTGTGTAGATAGGTAGTCTATTTTTGTCGGTTCAGTTTCCCGACCAAAACATATCCAAATTGCGTGATGTTTGTCTTCTTGGAAAGCCCTTGGCATCTACGTTCACTGTCTCAAATATCTCATTCAGATCATTCATACTCTCTGAGATATCTGTTAGAGAGTAAAGTCTAGTTTACAGTGTACTTATGTGTGCAGGTGGTGTATCTTGAGTTGCGTTTCCTAATCAAAACTCATCCAAATTACTTGATTTTTAGCTTGTTGGAAAGCTATTTGTGTCTAACTTGTCTGTACCAAATATCTTTCTCAAAGGATATATATTCAGAGATCTATCAGTCCGAGAGTGAAGCTCAGTTCTTTAGCATACCTGTGTGGATAGGTAGTTCATTTTTGACAGTTGTGTTTCCTAATCAAAACTTGTCCAAATTAAGTCATTTATAGCTTGTTAGAGATCTCTCTTTGTCTACTTTGATTGAATAAAGCATCAAGTCCATTTGAGTTTTGTGTTGAGAGCAGCAAGCTATCTAAGGTGCAGATGTTTGTCCAAGTGCTCGACATACAAGGGTTCACTACACACTTCCGTTGCGCATAGGAGAACTTGTTCTCCACAGTTGGTATCAGAGCAAACTTGGTGCTGAAGCTTTATCATCAGAGCTAGAGTTGAAGGAAAGCAAAAGAGGAGCTACAAAAGAAGAGGGAGCTTCACAAACGCAAGAGCAAAGGACTATAAGTATTTGAGGTAACTCTCAAAGTCTTTGATACTCTTCAATTGCTGACTTGGGTCAGCAAGTAGAGAAGTTGGATAAGGATAACTATCCCGTGTGGAGGTTTAGAATGACCAAATACCTAATGGGCAAAGGCTTATGGGGTATTGTGAGCGGCGATGATGCTCAACCTGAAATCAATCAAGCTATGGCCACCGAAGTCCAAAGGAGGCAAGCAAAAGAATGGGAAGAGAGGAATAGGAGAGTCATGTTCCTCATTTTGCAAGTCATTACTAATGCCATGGTAGGTCATATTCAACATCTAGAGAAAGCTAAGGATGCTTGGGAAGCTCTTGAAAGGATGTATTCAAATAAAACCAAAGCTAGGAAACTTCAACTCAACAATGAGTTGAACACAATCCAGAAAAGTTCGAGTCAATCCATAGCTGAATATACTTTGAAGATTAAGGAGCTAAGCGATGCTTTAGCTTCTATTGGCACAACGATTGAAGACGAAGATCTTGTGTGATATACTCTCAATGGCTTGAGAGAAGATGAAAGATGGAAGCCTTTTATAACTTCCATTAACTTGAAAGATGCATCCAGGTTTTGAACAACTAATCCCTCATCTTGTCACAGAAGAGCTTAGCTTCGGTGGTCCCAAAGGAAAGGACAGCCACAACCAAATGTTATATGCAGGTGGAGGTAAAGGAAGAAACTCAAGAGGAGGCTCAAGAGGAAGAGGAAGAGGTCACAACCACTCCAACTACAATCAAAACAATTCGGAAGACAACAAGGATGCATCAAATGCCAAAACACAAGGAAGAGGTGGAGGTAAAAGTAGAGGAAGAGGCCGAAGCTCCTACAATTCTCATAAATGTATAACATGCTATCATTGTGGTAAAGTAGGACGCTATGCAAGTAATTGTTGGCTGAAGAATGGAAGACCAAATGGAGGCAATCAAAGGAACCAAAGCAACTATGCAAGCACCTCAAGTGAAGGAAGCAATGACACACTACTTGCAATGAGACATGAGTATAGAAGCTCTTGTGAAGATGACAAAAAAATGGTACATTGATTCAAGTTGTAGTAACCATATGTCATGCCAAGGAAGTATGTTCACTAATCTACAGGTACCAAGTGGAAAAGGATGTGTTGAAACAGGTGATGATACTCAACACATGATTGAACATATTGGAGATATAAGGCTTGGAGATACAAGTAAAGAAAAGGTACTATCTAATGTTCTTCATGTTCCTACAATTTCAAAGAACTTGATTTCAGTAGGACAAATGGTAGAGAAGGGTTATCATGTCATATTCAATGAGAATGAGTGCTTCATAAAGAATCCAAAGGAAGGCTTCAAGGTCATTGCTCGAGGTAGAAGAGAAGGAAGGATGTTCACTTTGGATGTCCAACATCCACATGGAAAGGTCATGTACATTCAATGTGGGAACAAGAAGATTTCAGAGCTGGTCTTATGGCACAAAAGAATAGGACACATCAACATTGCAAAGCTGAAGGACATGAGCAAACATGAAGTGGTAAGAGGTCTTCCAAAGTTTAATAGCATTGGACTACATGAGTTATGTGAAGCTTGTCAACTAGGAAAGCAAACGAGGCAGCCATTCAAGAGGAGCAATTATGTGGCTCCAAATGTCTTGGACTTGATACATACAGATGTATGGGGACCAACCCAAGAGGCATCAATGGCTGGTAATAGATTTTTTGTCACCTTCATTGATGATCACTCAAGAAAGGTATGGCTGTTTTGTATGAAGCAAAAATCAAAGGTGTTTTCTATATTCAAAAGATTCAAAGCTGAAGTTGAAAAGGAAACAGGAAGGTCTATCAAAACCTTAAGGTCCGATGGTGGAGGAGAATACTTCTCCAAAGAATTTTCAGATTTTCTACAAGAGAATGGGATCAAAAGGCAATTCACTTGTAGGTATACACCACAACAAAATGGAGTAGCTGAGAGGAAAAATAGGCAAATTGCTGAAATTGCAAGATGCATGCTCAATGAGATGAAGGTACCATTGTACTATTGGGCTGAAGCTACCACAACCGCCATTTACTTGATGAATAGGCGCACAACATCGGGAATACATCACTTGACTCCAAAAGAGGTATATTCCGGTAAGAAACCTGATCTTACACACCTCAAAAGTTTTTGGATGTGTTTGCTTTGTTCACATTCCACAAGAAGTTAGAACAAAGATGGAACCAAGATTAGAAAAATGCATTTTCATCGGCTACTCAACGGAGCAAAAAGGATACAAGTGTTACAACCCTAGAACAAAGGAATTAAGAGTCTCGCGAGATGTGGTCTTTGATGAACTAAGACCATGGTATGAAGATAAAGGAAAGGAAAAGATTCTTGAAGAAGATTGTGATGATTATGCAGGAACAAATCAAAGAGAAGTTCAACAATCAGGCACAAAGGCTTCAGGTCCAGAGGCATCTACATCAAATGAAGAATGTTCAACATGGAGGGGGAGTCATGCTTTGTCTCCAAATTCAGCTCATAGTAGAGCCAAAGATGCAAGTGCTACTCCAAACAATGAGGTAGATGCAAGTGAAGAAGAATATGAAGAGGTAATCACTCCGATGGTAAAGCAATAGGTTAAAGAAGCAACTCTCTAAAGGCAATGAAAGAAGATCTTCAAGGACAAGGTATCCAACTCAAAGGTTGAGTTATGATAGTTTTATGGCGACACATTTTGCATACATGATGTAGGTTATCAAAGACAAAGAGCCTGAGACATATGAAGAAGCTTGCACACAAAAGGAATGGAAGCAAGCTATGAAAGAGGAGATCAAAGCTCTCAAAGATAATCACACATGGGAGCTAGTGCCAAAGAAAGAAGGTATGAAGATTGTTCCAAACAAATGGGTGTTTAAAGTAAAGAGGAATGCTGATGGTTCACTAGCTAGATATAAAGCTAGATTAGTTGCCAAAGGATTTAAACAAACACAAGGCATAGATTATGATGAAGTTTTCAGCCCCGTTGCAAAGATGGGAACTATCCGAACCTTAATAGCAATTGGTGCTTCAAGGAGATGGCCATTATATCAACTTGACATCAAAAATGCCTTTCTCAATGGAGAACTACAAGAAGAGGTATACATGAGTCAACCGGTTGGATTTGAAGATGAAAACCATCCAGATTCTGTTTGCAAGTTGAAGAAGGCATTTTATGGCTTGAAGCAAGCACCAAGAGCATGGAATCAGAGATTGGTAGAGTATCTAACTAAGTGTGGATACAACCCAAGTAGTGCAGATCCTTTGTTGTACATGAAGAAGGAAGAAAATAGAGAGGTATATATTTGCATATATGTCGATGACATCATCATAACAAGAAACGATGTTACAGGGATTAAAGATATCAAAAGGAAGCTTGGTAGGGAGTTTAAAATTTCAGATCTTAGGGAGTTGAAATAGTTTTTAGGAATTGAAGTTGTTTATGGAAAGAGTGCCATCTACTTGATGCAAAGGAAGTACTTGTTGGATGTTCTATTCAGATTTGGAATGAGTGAATGCAAACCACTCACTCAACTAATGGACACAAATACAAAGATTTGTTCAAATGATGGAGAATCATTGGAAGATGTAACGACATATAGAAGTATTGTAGGATCATTGATCTATGCAAACATTACAAGACCTGATTTGTCTTATGTTGTTGGTGTACTTTCTCAGTTAATGCAAGCCCCAACAAGTGAACACTTAAATTCAACCAAGAGAGTGTTGAGATACATAAAGCATACAGTTAATCATGCTTTGTTTTACAAGTTTGATGAAGAATTGCAGGTCAAAGGCTTTAGTGATGCTGATTGGGCATGCTCAAAGGAAGATAGAAGATCAACCTCAGGTTATGTGTTCATGATAGGAAGCAAACCTATCACGTGGAGCTCAAAGAAATAACCTACTGTTGCACTTTCATCTATGGAGGCTGAATACAGAGGATTAGCATTTGCCACATGTGAAGCAATGTGGATTAAAAAGCTTTTGGCTAATCTTGGAGTGCAAGTTGGAACCATCCCTATATATGGTGATAACATGTCAAGTATCTACTTGGCAAGCAATCCTATGTTTCATGCAAGGAGCAAGCACATAGAGGTCCACTACCATTATGTAAGGGAGAAGGTGCTGAGCAAAGATGTGGAGATAAAGTTCATTAGAACCAAAGAGCAGGTTGCAGATATTTTTACAAAGTTTCTGGATGCTTCTAAACTCAAAGGCTTCAAGGATGTGATAAATTTGCAGGACATGGATGAAGATAACTCCCAAATGAGCTTGAGGGGGAGTGTTGAAGATAAATGTACAAGCTCATTTTCATATGAGCCATGCTTGGGTAAATTTACCAAATATAAAGATAAAGGAAAAGTAGAGGAAACAAGGAAAAAATAAGGAAAGAAAAATTCTAGTCAAAACTTCATGATGAGTAAGAGATACAATATCTTGCCTTGTACTTAGTAGCATGTAGTGGAGAAAGTGGTGAGTTAACAAGGAGGCACAAACTTATTCACATGCTCATTGGTTATAAAAATGAAGTGGGAGCACATTCAAAACAAGGAGAGAAAGAGGCAAGAGTTCCCAGTAGTCGGATCTAGCCATTTTGTCATTTTGGTTTTCCCTTAGACTCCTTCCAACCGCACGTCAGTTTGTACACAGCTCTGTTGCAGAGCTCATATCATAGTGCATATGTAACCATTTTGTGCGTTTAAACATTCATTGCAAAGCTTATCTCATTTAAATTTTGCATATCAAATAGCTTTTTGAAAGCTTATGTAGTTTGTGAGATATCAGTGAAAGAGTGAAGTCTAGTTTTTTAGTATACCTGTGTAGATAGGTAGTCTATTTTGGTCGGTTCAGTTTCCTAACCAAAACATATCCAAATTGCATGCTTTTTGTCTTGTTGGAAAGCCCTTGGCATCTACTTTCCGTATCTCAAATATCGCATTTAGATCATTGATACTCTGTGAGATATATGTCAGAGAGTAAAGTCCAGTTTTATAGTGTACTTATGTGTGGAGGTGGTCTATCTTGATGAGTTGAGTTTCCTAATCAAAACTCATCCAAATTACTTGATTTCTAGCTTGTTGGAAAGCTATTTGTGTCTACTTTCTCTGTAGCAAATATCTTTCTCAAATGGTATATATTCAGAGAGCTATCAGTCCGAGAGTGAAGCTCAGGTCTTCAGCATACCTGTGTGGACAGGTAGTTCATCTTTGACAGTTGTGTTTCCTAATCAAAACTTGTCCAAATTAGGTCATTTATAGCTTTTTAGAAAGCTCTCTTTGTCTACTTTGATTGACTAAAGCATCAAGGCCATTTGAGTTTTTTGTTGAGTTTTTTGTAGATGTTTGTCCAAGTGCTGGACATACAAGGGTTCACTACACACTTCCGTTGCGCATAGGAGAACTCGTTCTCCACAATATCTGACCATCAGCCCTTGAAGTACTTGATAAACAAGCCTAGAGTAGTTGGAAGGATTTTGAGATGGTTACTCCTGTTTCAAGAATTTAACTTTAATATTCATATTAAGCCAGGAAGAGAGCACTACATGGCAGATCAAGTATCCATGAGTACAATGCGCGAGAAGGCAACAAGTATTAATGATGAATTGGTGGATAGTAATCTCTTCCTAGTAGCAACTCAGACTGATTGGTATGATGGGATCCTCATTCTTCTTACCACTCGAAAACTTCCAGAACACTTGACACCTAGAAAAGAGAAGATTGCTCCTTAAACCAAAGCGTAATTACTCATAAATGGGAATTAATATAGATATTGTCAGGATGATATCATGAGGAAGTGTGTTTATCCAAAGGAGGTAAATCGTTTACTAGAGGTTGCACACAGTGAAGGGCATCTAAAGGGGGAAGAATTGGCTCACAGAATCATCCACAAAGGACTATGGTGGCCTCATATTTACAAGGATGCCATCAAATTTGCTAAAGAATGCCATATTTGCCAGAGATGTGCTCCTACACCAACCAGATTAAATTTCCAACTATTAGTCATATCTATAGGATGGCTCCCATTTAAACGATGGTGTCTTGATTTCATAGGACCTATGAGTCCTACTGGTCACCCTGGGGGTAAGAAGTATATTTTGATGGCCACATGTTATGCAACTAAATGGATAGAGGCTAAAGCTACTGTCGACTGCATGACATTAACAATAGCTAAGTTTTTGTATAAATGTATTTTCTCAAGATTTGGTTGCCCACTGGAAATGACTAGTGATAGGGGGATACATTTTGTGAATCAATAGCTCGAATTTATATTTGACAAGTACAAGGTCTTCCAAAAAAAATCTTGTGCCTATTATCCAAGGGCAAATGGCCAAGCAGAGAGCTCCAATACGATTTTGATCGGACTGTTGCGCAAATTATCTTTTGATCATCAAAGCTTTTGGCTGCAAGCATTGATCGGTGCAATTTGGGCCTTCAGAACGACAAAGAGGGGAACCACTAGCGAGAGTCCATTTCTCTTAGTATATGGAAAAGAGGCATTAGCGACATTTGAATTTATTATGAGAAAAGAAATTGGAGCCAAAAACATTGGAATTGAACCTCCAATCAGGAGACTAGTGGCATTAGAAGAATATAGAGAAGGAGCAATGCAAAAACGTCAGGTAACACAAGAAGAGCGCAAAAGATTGCACGACAAGTATCTTAGGTCCAAAGAAGTACAGGAAGGATCCTTGATTTTGGTGCATCAGACCCAGCAGTTTCAACCAAATTGGTGCCCAAGTGGATAGGACCATACAGAGTGGTAAAGATATTACCACATGGAGCAGTGCATCTCGAGGATTTTTAGGGTAAGAGGATACCCCTGGTCAATATTTCCAGGGTGAAGAATTACCTGAATTAAGTCAAATTGGAAACACTTCATTCATTGTACATATTGTATTTCATTCAGCGTTCACAGTTTAATTGGTCTATTCAATAAAGAAAATGAAGAAAAGTTGCATCGAGACGGTGCAAAGACTTGATGTGGGGGTATGTAGCACTGTTTTTCTTTCTCTCTCTCTCTCTCTCTCTCTCTCTCTCTCCCTCTCTCTCTCTCCATCGCGTCTCTCTCTCTCTCTCTCTCTCTCTCTCTCTCTCTCTCTCTCTCTCCCCCCCCCCCCAACCCCTCTGCATCTTTTTCCTTGCCACCCCTGCTGACCACTCCCTGCCACCACCGTAGAGCCGGTAGCCCCACCCCCCGCGCAACTCCCCCCTCCCTTTCCCTGTTCTCTCCCTCTCTCTCTCTTCCCCCGCAACCCCCACCCCTAGTCCCTCTCACCCCCACCCCCGCGAGTCCCTCTCTCCCCTGCACCCCACCAATCCCTCATCTCTCCCCCTGCTATCCCCATGGAAACTCCCCTCACTATGCCCGCTACCTCCTCAGCCCCCCCTGCTGCTCCAGCCTTCCTGCTACCACCTCCACCCGCTATCCCCACAGCCCCCTCGGAGGACTCCCCCCGCCAACCTCACTGACCCACTACTCCCTCCTCTTCCCCCTGCCTCTGTAGCCGTGCCCACTCACCACCTTAGCCTCCCCCTCCTACGCACCCACACCCCCTGCGCACGCTCCCCCGCAACCCAACCCTCCACACACACCCCCTGGAGGCTACCCACCCACACCCCCAACGCACACTCCCCCCAGCCCAACCCTCCACACACACCCCCTACTGTTGTGCCTGGTGGTGATTTGGCTAAAGTTCAGAGAGCAATATGCACTAAGAGTGCATTTGAACCTTCTTCGATGATGGCTAAATGTGACCCTAGACATGGGAAATACATGGCTTGCTATTTGATGTATCGAGGAGATGTTGTCCCAAGGGATGTTAATGTTGTTGCAACAATCAAGACAAAGAGAACAATTCAATTTGTGGATTAGTTTCCTACTCGTTTCAAATGTGGAATTAATTAACAACCCCCACACCCATCCCCCACCACCATCTCCACCACCCCCTTCACCCCTTCATCCTTTCCCCCACAACACCCAGACCCACCCCCACCACCATCTCCAGGTCCCCCTCCCCCCCTCATCTTTTCCCCCACAACACCCACACCCACCCCCACCACCATCTCCACCACCCCCTCCACACCCTCATCTTTTCCCTCATAGCACCCACACCCACCCCCACCACCATCTCCACGTCCTCCTCCACCTCCTCATCTTTTCCACCACAACACCCACACCCACCACCATCTCCACGTCCCCCTCCATCCCCTCATCTTTTCCTCCACAACCCCCACACCCACCCCCCACCACCATCTCCACCACCCCCTCCACCCCCTCATCTTTTTCCCCGCAACCCCCACACCCCACCCCCACCCCCACCACCATCTCCACCACCCCCTCCACCCCCTCATCTTTCCCCCAAAACCCCCACACCCACCCCCACCACCACAACCCCCACACCCACCCCCACCAACATTTCCACCACCCCCTCCACTTCCTCATCTTTTCCCCCACAACCCCCACCCCCACCACCTCCTCCATCCCCTCATCTTTTCCTCCACAACCCCCACAACCACCCCCACCACCATTTCCACCACCCCGCTCCACCCCCTCATCTTTTCCCCCATAACCCCCACAACCACCCCTACCACCATCTCCAACGTCCCCCTCCATCCCCCTCATCTTTTCCCTTAAAACCCCCACACCCACCCCCACCACCATTTCCACCACCCCCTCCACCCCCTCATCTGTTCCCCCACACCCACCCCCACCACCATCTCCACCTCCCTCTCCGTCCCCCTCATCTTTTCCCCCACAACCCCCACACCCACCACCATCTCCAACACCCCCTCCACCCCCTCATCTTTTTTCCCACAACCTCCACACCCACCCTCACCACCATCTCCACCACCCCCTCATCTTTTCCCCCACAACCCCCACACCCACCTCCTTCTTTTCCTCCTCCATCTCCACTACCTCCACTCCCATCCTCTCCTCCACACCCATGCTTGATAAAGTTCAAATGACTCTCCCAAGAGAATTCAATTGGCTCTTCATGTGTGACATAAATTAGCTCCTTGATCATCCGTTTCACATCGAACATGCTTTTGCAAAAGTTCTTCTCATGTTGTTATGTTGGTGCTTTTCGAGTATGAAGAAGATGACTCTTCCAATTAAGGAATTCATTGGGCTCTTGGTTTGGGGTTAAAATCAACCTTCCATCTCACCGTCCCTCCATCCATCCATCCGCACCACCCACCATCTCTCACACTCAATGGGTCATTCCAATATCACGGGCGGCACAAAATGAGGATCTCAATTTGCATGCAAAAGTGAAAGTAAAAGTGTAAGTGGTAAAAGTGAAAGTGTACAAATGTCTGTTGCCACCAACCATTCATGACGACTGCCTATTCTTGCGGATGCAATTGAAATCTAGTAGCATATTTGATCTACCCCTCCAATTTTGGGGCAATCAATCGGCACATATTCAGTGGACGTGAGGAATCGGCAAGGCCCTCTTGGCCTACTGGATCCTATAAAAGCAATGGACTTGTGTTCATTTGGGATACATATATACACATATATACATACGTACGTACAGGGTCTGCTCTTTGCACTTTGTGGCTACAAGCCTACTGTAGGAAGTCACTCTCTAGTGAGGATACAGAGCGTGGCCTTCCGAGTGGAGGGCTAATAGCACTATAGTGTGAAGGAAGTGGCTTGGTTTTGTCATTCACTATGAGTCAGTGGTATTTTTTGTGTTAGTGGTATTCTCCTGCTCTTCCCCTTGGAGCAAGTCTTCACACTTTGTACTGATCAGTACCAGTCTGCATCTAGTTGTATTGATTGTACGGATTGAATGAATCTCTTGTATTGATGGTATTTAGTTCTGTAGTGGCATGCTAGCCCAGAGCATCAACTTTTGAGCATTTCTTTTGCCTATATTGTATTCAACTGTGTGAACTAAGGAGTGGTTATGTCCTTTACTATTGCTATTGTCATTGATCTTCTCTCTGAGTGTCTACATTTATTATACAATTATTGTGATCTGCCTGCTCACAGAAATGTTAAAGGGTATACTTCCCTAAGGAGGACCTCCCTTGAGTACGCGAAGTATTGGAAGTGCATATTTTCTACTCTTGTTAAAAGTGGATACCCCAGTACCTCCTCTACACACACATACACACATAGACAAACACACACACATACACACACACACACACACGTACACACGCATATGCATACATACATGCTTACATGCATACACACATACACACAGATCCATATACACACAAATCCATACACTCACATATACACCATACACATATAGACACATACATATGTACACGTATATATATTGATTTCTAACCCACTTTGTTTTATATGTTAGGTATTATGTATCCTAGTAGAGAGAGAAAGGCGAAACGCAGTCTCATAAAAAGTCTTATGAGAGCAAGAGTTCTGTCTGATACTCTAGGGGCCATCATGCATGATTACTCAGAGATGTCTGATGATGAGCTGGATTATAGGATGTAGATGCTTACCAAGGGATCCGAGGAGGGCTCTTTTGCGGCTCCACATTCAGGAAGATAGCTATCTGCTCATAAGTATGTTTTTTTTCATAAACTTTCTTAATGATATTATAACACATATTTTTATTTATTTTTATCTATCTATTTTCAGGACACCTATACCACCTCCAGATCATGGTAGTAGAGCAGAGTTTTCTATGAGGACATGCATAGGCACCTTAGGACTAGAGTGCGATATAGAGCAAGAGGGGAACATTGTGTACATAGGGAATGCATTAGAGTTCAATAGAAGAATGTGGGCATTATGCGACTCTTACCTATGCCTTGTCCACTTACCATGGAAGTAAGTATAAATTTTACATATAAATTGAAATAAATATCTTATGTTTTATTTACATGATTCTTTGTTTGTTTTGTAGTGAGCATGATGAGAGGGATAAAAAATACGTACTTAGTTCACTTGAGACAGAGTTTGGGATAGGATGGTCGCATAAGTGGTCTCTAAAAGAGATGCAGACACTTATGGCTCATCGTCACGATAATGCACAATACACACTGCTTTTATGTATATAGATGTGGATATGAGTATGTGTGTTTATGTATGTATGTATGTAAATGAGAGAGAGAGAAAGAAAAGAGTGAAACTAGAGGTACAAATACACGCATACACACACATATACATCATACATGCACATTTATACACATATACACATACATGCACATTTATACATACACACACATACATGCACATTTTTACACACACATACACATGCATGTAGTTACACACATATAATGAATACACATAGACACATACACATACTCACATACACATACACATACTCACATACACATACACATGCATAATCATATGTACACACACATAGACTCATATAATCATATTTACATACATATATACATATACACATGCATAAATATATACACACAACACATGCATATGCACATATAGATACACATACATACACAAGACATACATACTGCTATTTCAAAAATCCTAATTTCAAAACACTAATTTTGATATTAGGGTTTTAAAACTGCTAATTTAAAAACTCTAATTCAACCTTTTAACCATATGGTTGAAGTATATGAACACATTGCATCTATTCCTCCGACATCCTACTAGAGAGATGCCTCTCCTCCTAACCTTATGCCTCTATATATAGCTACTCGAATCAATGAGGATCATAATATATATAAAGATATATACACATCATGTAGATACACATACATAAATATAAAATGGAGTAGATATATTATGCATCACACATACATGCCTAAATGCACACACAAATATATATATACATGCATACATATTTACATGTACACATTTACACATAGACACATATACATATATACATGTACACTTCACATATACATGCCTACATGCACACATAAATATATATATATACATGCATACATATTTACATGTACACATTTACACATAGACACATATACATATATACATGTACACAATTATTAACACTTGCATATATTACATGAATACATGAATATTTTACATAAATGCATATGCATATATACACATATGCATACTAACACATGTATACTTACATCACACACATGCACACACATACATATACATGAAATACATATATATGCATACTAACATATGTATACATATAATACACATGAATACACACACATATGCATACATACATGATAAAAATTGCTCCTCGAAGATAAAGCTATATATAAAATAATTAGGCATACCCGCGAGCTTCATGTTCTAACTTAAAAGAACAAGATTTCATCACTCTAGTAGGATTCATCCTTATTCAAGTTAATAAAAAATCTATTCTCTGATATCCATTTAAGCTTCACGTTATTGATCGATAACTAGAGTAGAATTTACTACCTAATCTGCTCATATGTTTTCATTATTGCCATCTTTTTGGTAAGACATCACTATAGTCTCATCTTCATTATCCTTATTGATTTCATTTATTTCTTCTATTGTTAAATCTGTGTTCTCATGAGTCACATCATCTATTGATGGATTAATATCTATTTCTGGTAATTCCTCTTCCTCATCAGTAGAATCAGCATGTAGAGAATTATCTTCTTCATCAAAAAGATTAGTATCATTATCACGTATAATGATTCTTATTTCTCTTTCATATGTTGATGTATCAGTATCTGATGCTCAATCATCAAGAGGAATTCCTTCGATCTTTCTAACAATAAACTATTCAAACAATGACCTACCTCTAGGTTGCACATGAATAACTTGCCACCAAGGGTGAGCATCTGGGTTTTTATAAAAAAATGCTTGTTCAATATGCCTAGGAAGAATATATGGTTCTTTAGTAGATCGCATTACCTTGGAAGAATCAATTGCCCAAAACCCACACAATTCCTTTCTTAATGTGGAATTATTACCTTTATACTCGGCGCAAAACCAGTCAACCTTCAAAATGACCTATCAAAATATATAAAAACAAAAACCCATTATTAGGTTCTTAAAAAAATAACTAACTCTATCATAAAAGATAAAAATATTTTTTTACCTATTTGAATGTACGAAATGAAATTTCATAGATACCAACAATAGTTCCTACATAACCAAGTTCGCCATCTATAAGATTCGTGTGTTTTGAGCTAGCATGTGATAGTTGCTTGAAAGAAGCAACAATACTAGAATCCTCTGTTTTACATAAAGAATCAATGGCTTTGATTCTAATATGCTGTCCAAAAGCCCACATATTAGTGAACCTCGAGCCTGCAAAAGAAATTCAATTAGTAAATACAAAGTAATATACATATATGAGAAAAATAAAATATTATTAAAATAAAATTACCTTTCGTTCACAAACTATCATTAACTCTCTCTACTCATCTGAGATTTCTTCATTATTTGCATTGCCGCATTGCAAATGACTATATAACCAATCCGTGAAAGAAGATATATCTGTAATCTCATTATTATCGAGATTACATCTATATCTTTTGTTTTTTTGCCTTTTACTTAGGATATTTTGAAGTTCCTGTTTGTACTTGCTAAGGAATGCTTGCATGCATTCGCTATTATATGCTACAAAAGTAGAAACATCATTTTTTTCTTGAAATGTAAATAAGAATGGAACTCCCTTACCTAATAATACCTCATTTGTTATTTTTGAAGAAGACTCATTGGTCCATGCACGTGGAGTTTCTTCGTGAACTCTTTCAAGGTACTTACTAACGTAATACATGCACTCTTCAAGCATCCAACCCTTTGCCATGGATCGTTCTAGTTTTGCTCTTTGTCACACATAACCTTTTAATATTCCCATAAATCGCTCAACCCAAAACATCCATCGAGTGTTGACAACACCTGCAATCTCTATTTCATCTACAAGATGGACTAATAAATGAACCTGAATATCAAAAACTGAAGTAGGAAATTCTTTCTCCATCAAACATAGTAGCTCTTTGCATTCACTTTTTTTTTGTGGGATCGCATTTTTGTCAATCTCTTTGGATGTAATCCAGGTATACATATCATAAAAACAATTATAAAGAAGTTAATTCAAAAATAAAAGATATCCAATACTCATACATATTAAATATAAAATTATCATAATTACCTTATAAGTGATCCAAGACAATAGATCACATCTCATACTCCTTTCGTTGTACATCCATCGATAACCAAAGGTAAAATATGTATCAAAATGTTATGCTAGTCATGCGTCTTTAACCCAGATAAGCTCTTATCATCCATAGTAAACATATTTTGAAAAGATGTTCCATATCTTGTGGGAGTCTTAATCAATTGAATTCTATTGTTGATATTCTGTATCTCTTTTGTTGTAAGTACCCAAGGAGCAGGTGCATAGGTCATTTCTTGTCGATGTCTATAAAAAACTGGCCATAACTTTGGTTTTGATTTTTGATCTTTCAAATCATTCCTTGATGCTATGGTATCTTTTAGTCCAAGAAGGTGCTGCCATAGTAAATGACCAATATTTTTCAATATATGCATAGGATCAAGAAGATGACATACTTTTAACTCTTTCCAATACTCCAAAGAATACCATATTGATATGTTCTCTACAAGTGCCAATTTTCCTTTACCTCTTTTCACATACTCATTATCTTCATCTTCACTGAAGATTTGTGATTCTGGATCTATCAAAGGTCCATCTGTCCATTTTTTATACCAATCCATAGGTGTCATAGGTTTTGGACACTGACCTGTTTCAAGCTTTCCATTAAAATGTATCGCTTCTCTTTTAGATCTTAATGGATGATCATCAGGCAAGAATCATGGATGTCGATGATAAATAATTTTGTTGAGATTCTTAGTATAGATTGATCTGAACCAATCACCACAAAATGGGCAAGATTTATAACTCTTAGTAGATATTCGTGCATCATGAAAATGATAAAAATATAATTAGATTAAATCATATTTATTTACATGCATATTGAATAAAAAAATTACATCAATACCTGAACAAACACCATATCCTGGATAATCGTGAATAGTCCAAGCCACAATACCACGAACTGTAATATGTCTTTCATTGATGCTTTTCGATACATCAATGACATTAATACCTCTCCATAACTCTTGGAGATTGTCTATGAGAGGAGCAAGATATATATTCATATCTTTAACTTGTCTTTTGCATGGGATTGTAGTTTATGACTACCACAGGCCATGTTGAACATTTACTGGATTTCATGGAGAATGGATTAACCCCATGTAATGCATCTCCTAACTTTAGATTCTCTGGATTTTGTGCAAATTCAGGCCATGTAGAATCAATATGCTGAAAAGAAACACTATCATGAGGAATTTGATTATTCCATTAGTACTTCTATGATCATGTCCCTAAGTCAAAAGCTTTGATAATTCGGGGCTTTGAAACATATGTCTAATCCGTGGAGCCAATGGAAAATGTCTCAATACCTTTTTTGGGATTTTACCTTCTTCGCCCTTATATCGAGGAGATTCACATTTGGGACATGTCAAAGAGTTTGCATATTCACCTATATATAAAATACAATCATTAGAACATGCATGTATACATTGATAATCTATACCAAGATTGTTGATTATCTTCTTCATTTCATCATGTAAGGTAGGAAGAACATTCTGACTTGGTAAAAACTTTTCAGATAATAACCTGTAAATTCATCAAAAAAAGATATATTAAAAAAAGTAAATAAATAAATATACATATACATATGCATATAATTTTATATATGTGTATGCTTATGTGTATGTGTATGTGGATGTGAATATGCATGTGCATGCATATACATATGTGTATATGTATATGTATATATGTATGTATATGTGTTTTATAGGTGTATATGTATGTATATATGTATGCGTATATGTATGCATATATGTATATGTATGTGTGTATACATGTGTATGTATGTGTATGTATGTGTATGCATGAATGTGTATATATGTATGTATATGTATGTATGCATGTGTTGCTGTGTATATGTGATTTCGTTTTTAATTGTTCTTTGTATATTGTGGTTTGCAGGTTTTCATATCTAGAACATTGAATCGTTTGGAAGTTTCCCATTTTATAGTCAATCTATTATGTGTCTTGCTAAGCTGTTTACAGATATTAAATAGCCGTTACCAAGGAAGGTATTAAGTCATATCTAAAATGGGAGGATCAAATTTTTCATGAATATTTTGAAAGATGCATTAATAGTTTGAAAAGATGGGCGGACGAAAAGTGTCCATTCAATTCAAGTTCTTGTTCTTACCTTATCTAAAGTAAGAATAAAAACCTGCATTGAATGGACACTTTTTGTTCACCCATCCTTTTAAATTATTTTTCCATCCTTCAAAATCTTCAAGATAAATTTGCTCCTCCCATTTTACATGTGACTTAATACCTTCCTTGGTAACTGCTATTTAATATTTGTACAATTAGTAGCACATGGATGAGGTCGACTAAAATAGGAGAAACATATGCATCAAGAAGATTCTAAAGGTTGGGTGGACAATTCTAAAGGCTAGATGGACAAAACATCTTCATTTGATACAGGTATGTATAATTTGACCTTACTTTCATAACATGTGTATGTGTGTATGTTTATATGTGTGTGTATGTTTATATGTGTGTGTGTATGTTTATATGTGTGTGTGTATGTTTATATGTGTGTGTGTATGTTTATATGTTTGTATGCATTCATGTATATTATGTGTATGTTTATATATGCATGTACTTATATATATATATATATATATATATTTATGCATATATATATATATATATATATAAATTGAAAATTATACCTTAATGGTATCAAAACAGATACATTACTCCATCCAAAACGATTTTGAAGATTGAGAATAAGTAAGCTCGCACTTAGTCATGTCAAACGACTTCCTTCATATATATGCTTTAGACATTCCTCTCGAAGATACTTCTCATTTTTAGAAATATCAATGCTCTCGCTGTCATTTTGATACCAATCCTCAATAAAATCTACCATGCCATCATCTTCATCATTGTCACAAAAATCTTGTACTTTATCCTCTTTTGAATATAGATCTTTCAACCTTGCATATTCCACAGTATTACTTTTGCGTAGCCTCCTCATAGAAGCTTCTGATAAATGAGGTCTTACTTGCAATTGTGAATGGTGTGGAGGAATATCATCAACATCATACGTTGGAATCTACACATATAAATAAAATGCATTAGTATTCCATAAATGAATAAAAAGTAAACTTTAAATATAAAATTAAGTATATAAGTTATTAAATATGGATAGAAAATTTTTAATCTCTCTAGCTAAAAGGTGCTCTTGGAGGTCTACGCCATCCATAATTCACTAATAGTTCATCACTTGCATGTAATGTAGTAATAGCATTGACAACTATGTATCTTGATACATCTCTACTCATGTATGGTGATTCATGAATATTTTCACGCTCTTCAATGTGCAATTAGTCCTTGAACTATTATGTACCCCTCGACTACTATTTATGAAACTTGCTATATTTCCATGTGTGTAAGGTCTTCCATCAATATATAATCTTTCATTTTCTGCATGTAAAATCCTTCTACTAGTAAGGGATGCTACGTTCAAGCATATATCATAAGTACCCATGCTTTGAACATAACATGAAAGTCGATGCCAATCTCCCCATCCATATATAGGACCAAAAACTGACATAAGAGTGACTTCAGAGTTCATAGACACATACAAATCCTCTACAATAAAGAGTCCACGACCAACATTAGTAATAGTGGATGGAGCAATCATATAGCGATTACCCAAAATTTTGAAAACCTCTCCATCTAAAGGAAGTGGTCCTCTATTCCATCCTCCATATCTTCTTCTATCATATGTTTGTACTAAAGAAGGATCACGAGTTGGCAATGGATAATCTCCAGCCGTTTCAATCTCTAAACTAGAAGGTAGAGGATTTCTAGAAACCTCTACTTGTAATTGATGAACAGCAAGTCCATGAGTACAAGGTATATTAACATTATGAGAAAAATTATCATCATCATCATCATCGAGTAAGTATTCCTGTATATCAACATCAATTTGATTTTGTATATGGTTTTTAAATAAAATAATGACATTAATTTATATAAAAAATACATACCCAAGCATTATCAAGTTGACCTGGTGATGGTGCACTCTCAAAAGTACCATACTCTCCCTCATGTTCAATACATTCCAATCGTGGTCTTTGATACGTGCCATAACAAGAGTTACACCAACATATAATTTGCTCTTGATAGTAAAACTCATCATAACTCCTATTGGAGGACACATGTGAAGTCGTTGCATGGGTAGGAGGTGGTGGAGTACCCTCTGATTGATCAGAATTTGATGATAATAAGAAAGAAAATAATATATAAGTTATGTATCCATCAAATATATTTAAAATTAAATATTTGATATGCTTACAATATATAGTCATTGCACGATGAGGAGATGGTGGTGGAGTTCCATCTGATTGATCAGATTCTACAAATAATGGTATTTGATATGAATAATTTGATTATTTACATACACAAAAAATTCACATCTATATATTTACACATACACACATATTCACATGTACCCATTTACACATACACACATATTCACATATACACAAATACACATTATTGTGGGATAAATGCATGTATTTTATATGAATGAGTGTATATGCATGCATGTGTGTGTACGTATATATATGGATATGTATATGTGTGTCTATGTTATATGTATGTATATGTGTATATGTATACATATATGTATGCATATATGTTTGCATGTATATGTGTATGTGGTATGTGTATGTGTATGTGTGTGTATATATGTGTATATTCTGTTTTTTTTCCCTGTTTGACATTAAATTAACACGAGATATTGTATGGTGGGAAAAATAAGAGGCGACCTAACATACCACCTGAGACATGGCAATTTTTTCCTAGATAGCTACGTCTTCAAGAGTCATTTCCTCAGTAGAAGGTACACAAATTCATAGTTTATATTTATAATTTGCATATATTTTAGTAATTTTTTACATTTAATTTATGTATTTCTTTTTTCTTAAATAAACATGCTACTGCAAAGAAGAGAGTGGAGTCGGGCCACACATTGCACCTAGGCCAAACGGGCCATAATGGGTTTATAGCTACATTTGTAAGTATATGTGTTATTGTGAGTATATTTTTTATTTTAGTTAAAATGCAAGCAACCAATCTTTGTTAGTTGTTTCAATGCAACAAAAGGATTATGGCCGATATCCTACGAAACATGAGATCGAGTATGCTACACATTTTGCATATCGGCATTTGAGCGATGTCGGAAGCATTTCGTCACTCGAATTGTCATATGGAAAAAAAAAATATTTTGCTTTAGAGTCGGTTAAAATGATATCTCTCTCTCAGAACTTTTTTATGTATTGGTTTGAATTGACTAACTTTTTCTTCTTTCTCTTAGTACCTGCAAGCAATAAAAAAACATGAGGAGTTAGATTAAACAAAGATTTTCTTCTCTAAAAAAGACTTCAAGTTTATAGGTGGATACAAGGAAGTATTATGATATTATCTATGCTCAATTAATGTGTCGATTCATAAGCTTGTATCATGAGTTACTTATAAACCTTGATGATAATTACAAGGGTATGATTTATGTTCTTGTATTTGTTTTAAGCATCATATGTAGACTTATTTTTTTTTCTCTTTTTCATCATCCTACCTTACTATAATCCTATTATTATATCTTAGTTAAAATCCATGTGTAAATTCGTATTTTTAGACCTTTGTTATTTTGAGATCATTGTATATTTCATTAATTGTTAATAACTATATATAAACTAACTATTAAATAACTAAAATATAGTTATGATAAATAACTAAATGAATATAAAATTATTAATGATAATCTTAATATAATACATACATTAAAAAACAAAAAAACTTTATGAATTAAATAGTTATTTTATTGTTGTGGTAATATTTTAATATAATTCTAGCTAAAAATTTACGTGTGAATATGTTAAGTCATGTGTTTTAGAAAACTTAAGTTTCTATTTTAGTTAAACCAGTTAATGCATGGTAATAGTGTGTGATGTGTGTTAGTAAGTAGATGTTTGTGTTAGTTATTAAGTACGTGTACACGTAGATTTATATGTTTGCCTATATAAGTAAATAGAAATGTATAGTTTTCTTTTCTAATGGTTTACTTCTATAGGTACGGATTATTTTTTTTCAGAGAGAGAGAGAGAGAGAGAGAGAGAGAGAGAGAGAGAGAGAGAGAGAGAGAGAGAGAGAGAATTAGAGAGTTCTTTGAACATCTTTTCTCCTTTGGCCTGCTCGTCTTACGTTAAGGGAGAGAGGCAGATATGTGCATGTTAGAGCTGGCTGATTTCTGAGCAAACATGCACAACACTTCGAAAGAAGAAGGGTGTCGAAGGTCATAGAGAGAGAGAGGAAAGGGAGAAGATGAGAGTAAGATCATGTCATATCTTATTTCTCTGCTCCTATCCCTCTTTGATAGGGCGTGGCCTCCCTCCTCTTCACCATTCATACTATATGTTTCACACAGATAGACAGTCTGTGAGTGACATCGTGCAAAGGATTCTTGTATGCATTTTCTTTTTTTGTTATGCATGTTCTGATGTGCCTTCCGTGATGCAAAGAAATAGTAGTTTTCAATATAATTTATTGCTTGACTCCTTTTACCTATAAAAGAATTGACAGGATGAAGAGTGATATTTTTTTTTTGATTTGTAAGGTACTAGTAGTAGGTATTAGAATATTGTTTTTCAAATTCTGTGAAAGTATTTGACAAGCACAACTAGCGAGGAAAATTAGGCAATTGAAGATGAAGAAATGTTCGAAATTTGATGTGTAATACTGCTCCCAGATTAACTTAGACATTAAATTATGAAACTCTAAAGTCGACATCTATTCTCTATTTTTGTCAGCCATTTTCTCCCTCCAGCTTCTGTAAACGATCATAGAGAAGTTGCTATGGATTGAGGAGACATGCCAGAGAAATGGCGACCAGTCATCTCCTCCAAATGATCTCGTTCGTCTTCCAATTAACCTGCTCTTGCACTTGAAGAGCTTGCAACTAGAAGATGTTAAAGGAGCCATGCGCGATAGCAATCATCTGTTGTGATTTAACCTTCGAGACACCCAGAGAGAGAGAAAACATTTCCTCTCCATCTTCTGGCATGAAATTGAGAGTCGCACGTAGATTAGAGAGAGAGCGTGAGAATCTTTAGTTCTTCTTCTTCCGCCATCAGCTCATACAGGCTGTCACAAGCAGAAATGCACAAGAGAGGGAGATCTATTGAAAGTGATGCACACATTAGATGTGTTTTTTAATCGGGGCTTTGTGTAATTATGTGAGATCTCTCGAGCGTCTAGAGATGTAGTCTTGTATCGATTATGCAGTCCTTGCAGATATAATTTTCTATAGGTTGCACAGTACTTAACTTGCAGTGGTCATAGCAGGAGGAAATGAAGACATTACGAGAAAGAGACTGACCGAATTCCTTGCTTGCGACCCAACTCTCCACTGCTTCTTTTATAGGTCGCCTTTGAGCATTATAGTGAATCTCATGGCTTGAAGGAATTTTCCATTCACTTTTGTTCTCTTTTGCGGCACTTTATTGAGCAGTTTTACGTGCTAAATCTTCTTTGAACGTTTACATGGGTGAATGTGCAGATGAAGTGACAATAGTACGACTAAGAGTAGCCCACGGTCTGTAGATGATGATTTCTGAGAGAGATTTAGGGGTGGAAAAAGCAGGATGGATGGCAGCACTTTGTAACATTCATGAAAACGCGCGTAGAAACGGTTCTAGAGAGAGAGAAATTTTATTACTTTGCCATACACAGAATGTGAAATGTCATAAATCATCAGTGCTTAGGTATCTTCAACAACATATACCACAGGATCAATTAAACTTAATACTTGGTAGGATTCATTAATGTTCGACTTACTTTCCGCGAACAAATCAATTTAGTGAACATCCTGATGTCACTACTATATCGTGTTTCCATTTAATCAACAGAAGCGAACGTATGATACTTTCTAGAACGATCAGATTAGCGGCAGCAAATTAAATAAGACAGATGTAGGTGGAATTTTTCATTGAGCGATTCGATGAGATTCGAGCATAGCGGTATGAATATCAGATATGTCATAATAGGAAACGAACCTTTCTTAAAAACATACAATGGTAGTCATATGGGTACCACACTTCCAGCCCTATGCAACATTTAGAATGCTCTGAATAATGCCGATCATCTTTTCTAATGTGGAGGGCAGCTGCTTTGCAATCGCCAAGGCCAGTGTTAAAATTTTGCTCTATGGCTGACAAACTAGAAGGATCACAGTCACACAATGTCATGTTTATGTCCGCCATAGTCGTGAACTTGAAATGTAAAGAGAGAGAGAGAGAAAGAGATCACACAAATCTGAATCTGATAAATGATTGCTTAAACTATAGAGAGACAAAGAGAAAGTTTTCGATTGTTTTAAGGTTTTCCTTCCGAAGATTGTTGAGTTTTGTTCCTAACATAATATTTAGTTTGCATAGTTATTATTATAAATACCACACTGATTTTGATTAAAGAATGTTTCACATATTGCCAATACGATTAGTTCATTATGTGTTCATTTTCGAGTAACTAGGATTTCTTGGGACTAAAGCATGAATTAAAGAAAGATGATATACATGGTTCTTCTTATATCTAAAAAGTGATCTGCATAATTCATGATACAATTGTTTCTCAAAAGTTTAAGGCTGAGTCTCTCTGAGAAGTTGTTTATGTATAAATTGAACAATATTATGGGTTTGCTAAACAAGTGGTAGGATGGTAATCCTGAATTGATTTATAATTTGTATTGCATTTTTATCGTTAATCGGATTCTGTGTCAATGTCGTTATGGAACACAAGATGAAGTGTTTTTGAGTTAGATGAGTTGTTCGTCTGAACTACAATTAGTTAAAGTAGAGTGAACGAGAAAACAAGAGAGAAAGAGAGAAAGAGAAAGAGAAAGAGGGATATATATATATATATATATATATATATATATATATATATATATATATATATATATATATATATATATATATATATATATATATATATATATATATATATATATATATATATATAAGTATGCATGTGTGCATGTGTTTATGTATGTGTGTGTATGCATGCATAAGAGAGTGTGTGTATGCATGCATAAGAGAGTGTGTGTATACATGCATGAGAGAATATGTGCATGTTTTCATATGAAAGTTAGGAAAATGACGAGTGCATATAAGTATGTGTAAATATGCATGTGTGCATGTGAAGTATATATGCTTATAATATGAATATACATATGCATGTAAGTTAATGTGCATAAGTAAAATGTATATATGAATATGCATGAGAATGCATGTGTAGTTAATACTTATGTTTTTTTTTCTAATGGTTTACTTTTGCAGATCATTGCGAAGGAGATTACGAGTTTACAAGATTACGAGTTTATGAGATTACGACATTAAGAGATTGAATCAACTTATGAAAATTAGAAATACATATTTGTATAGAAAATTTCTTTGGAAATGTATTAGAACTTATTAGAATTGTATTAAACCTTATTTCTGTATAGGCCTAAAAAATTTGATCTATAGTTTTTCATAATTTCACCTTTGATTTAATTGAGATTTTATTTCTTACTTTCATATGTCTAAGCATTTAGCAATGATAAGAAAATCGGTTATGAAAAATAAAATTAGATAGTTCTTTTGAATCTTAGTTCTTAAATTATACTCAAATAGATTAGAAACCTATAGCTTTTATCTCTCCTAAACTAAAAATTCAATCTAAGACCCGAAGCATACTTAGAAGCACCCCGCATGCAGTCACATGGATAGGTTAGCGTGAATCTTTTAGATGAACGTCTACCTCCCTTCACATCCCTCTACGACGTGAAGCTTGACGATAGTGTGCCTAGGGCTTACGTTGTATTTTCAGTTTTAACTTAAATTTTTAATTTCATCTTCTTCTTGTTTGCACGAAATTGAAGACAGAAGCTGTAATAAAACCTGAAGAGTGCACATAAAAAGAAAGTTGTTTTCATTTGCATTAGGATTTAAGCACTTTCATATTTGCAGTAAAAGAGAATTTAAGCCTTTCTTTCTTATTTTGGAAATATAATTTTATTTAAAATCATTTTAATATCTACATCGTAGGTCTTAGGAAAAGTTATTTTTTTGCATCATCAAAAAGGAAAAAATTTAGTTTTGAAAAAGAAAGATTGTTTGCTTTATTTTTATTGCATAAGAAGAAAGTTTTTTTTAAGCATAAAAAGAGTTTAGAATTAGGTTCTTTTTTATTTATAGTTATAGCTTTTATTTCTTCAAAGAAACTATTATTAAAGAAAATTAAAAGTAAATTAAAAGATTTAAATCAAGAAAAATTATTTTATAAAATTTACTTGATTAAGGAAAAACTCTTCAAAATTTAACATAAAAAGAAAAAGGTTTAAAAATTAAATTCTAAAAAAGTTCTAAATTTAAAAGAGTAAGTAATAGAGATAAGTAAAAATTTAGGTTTTAGAAATCAAAAAGATTTAAGAAAAGAAGATTAGATTTAGTAAAGCCTAGGACTAGGATAAAGCCAACATTCCTAGCTTTATCAACTAGTGATAGATTTAGGCAATTTAGAGAGCAATTAGAACCTGCTATTAGGGAACTTCTTCACCATTCAAAGCGTTATCAAGAACATAAAATGAAGGAGACATTCCAGAACATGATGATTAAGAAGAAAGAAACATGACAGTTTATGATCGGGAGTTTGTGTATTTTTCTCTCTCACAATTAAAAAAGATATGTTAGGGAGTTTTGTGTATTTTTCTCCCTCACAATTAAAAAAGATATGTTAGGGAGTTTTGTGTATTTTTCTCCCTCACAATTAAAAAAGATATGTTAGGGAGTTTCGTGTATTTTTCTCTCTCACACTTAAAAAAGATATGATCGGGAGTTTTGTATTTTTCTCCCTCACACTTAAAAAAGATATGATCGGGAGTTTTGTATTTTTCTTACTCAGAATTAAAAAAGATATGTTCGGGAGTTTTGTATTTTTCTCCCTCAGAATTAAAAAAAATATGATTGGGAGTTTTTTATTTTTCTCCCTCAGAATTAGAAAAAATATGATCGGGAGTTTTATGTATTTTTCTCCCTCACAATTAAAAAAGACATGTTAGGGAGTTTTGTGTATTTTTCTCCCTCACAATTAAAAAAGATATGTTAGGGAGTTTTGTGTATTTTTCTCCCTCACAATTAAAAAAGATATGTTAGGGAGTTTTGTGTATTTTTCTCCCTCACAATTAAAAAAGATATGCTTAGGGAGTTTTATGTATTTTCTCCCTCACAATTAAAAAAGATATGTTAGGGAGTTTTGTGTATTTTTCTCCCTCACAATTAAAAAAGATATGATCGAGAGTTTTGTATTTTTCTCCCTCACAATTAAAAAAAAAAATATGATCTGGAGTTTTATATTTATCTCCCTCACAATTAAAAAACATATGTTAGGGAGTTTTGTGTATTTTTCTCCCTCACAATTAAAAAAAACATATGATCGAGCGTTTTTTATATTTTTCTTCTTCATATGATTTTCTTTTACCAGTTTTATGATGCAAAAAAAAAATGATGATGATGTGATAACAGGTTTGATGAAATATGATAAGTGATGATGCATGATTGTATGCATGTTAGTTAGTATGCATGTATGCATGAGTGTATGCATGTTAGTATGAGTTTTTATATGATGAGAGTTAAAAGCTACTTAACTTGTAGTTTGTAGTTTAGATTATCAATAGGAATTTTGTTGAAGAATTTTGATAGAATCTAGAGATTGAAAATAGCACATGAAGCCTAAAATCTTGGCAATTGAAGAAATTTTTGGATGACAGGCGACGTAAAAGATGAATTAAAATGATCTGGTGAAAAGTTCTAAACTTTACTTATTGTTTACTGGCTAAGATGATTTTTTATTGATGCATTTCATGAGTAGATGTGTACATCCTTCTGATAGGAAAGGAAGATTATTAAAATTATGAAACAATGAATTTAAAACTGAAGTAGGAATGTGTATGAAGAGAAGATAAGAATTAGAGACCCTATGGCTTTCATAAGGATAGGAGAGGGAACACTTGACTTGCGACTCCTAGTAGAAGTAAAATTATTTTATATAGGTAGGCTACCTTAACTTCTAGACCATCTCGCTAATGAGATCCTAGATCCCACTATAGCATTCCTCTAGAACCTCTGCTCTGAATAGGGGGTTAAGCCTTTCCCCTCTAACAAAAAAGTTGCAAAGAAAGAAAAGAAAGATGCATAAAGCAGTACATTAATGGTTGTTGCATTATGAGAAATAGAAAGAAAAGAGAAAAAGAAAAATTAAAAAAAAGAAAAAGAGAAAGAAAGAAAAATAAAAGAAAAAAATTATCATGATTCAGTTGTGGTCTCGAAACCACTTCTAAAATACTATACGGGCAATATGAGGCGGATTTATGCTATAGAGGAATTAGTTGGATGCATCTTATAGCAAGTGGTTAGGGAATGAGGGATAGAACATTTATATAAAATATTTATTACTTTTGAATAGGGTTAATAGAAGAGCAAGTACCATGAATATCTAAATGTTTTCTATAGGACTTTCTAAAACTTGTTTTCAAATTCATGCATTGAACAAAAACGTTTTTTATTCAAGTTTGCATAATTTTAAACGTTTTCTTAACTATCAGAAGATGTACTTACCTTTAAAAGCATATTTCATATAAGTTTGAAAATAATCTTAGAAACTTTTTTTTCAAAAGAATTTGATACTGCTTTCCTATTGAATTGCAGGTTGGCCCATCGGGGACGATGTGCACGTTTGGTGGGGGCAGATGTCGAAAGGATTTCCTCACTTGAATTGTCATATGGAAAATTAAAAATATTTTGCTTTAGAGTCGGTTAAAATGATATCTCTCTTTGAGAACTTTTTTATGTACTGGTTTGAATTCACTAACTTTTTCGTTTTTCTCTTCGTACCTGCAGACAATAAAGAAACATGAGGATTTAGATTAAACAAAGATTTTCTTCTCTTAAAAAGACTCAAGTTTATAGTTGGATACAAGGAAGTATTACGATATTATCTATGTTCATATATGTGTATATTCATAAGCTTGTATCATGAATTCTTTATAAACCTTCATGATAATTACAAGGGTTTGATTTATGTTCTTGTATTTGCTTTAATCATCATATGTAGACTTATTTTTTTTCTCTTTTTCATCATCCTACCTTACTATAAACCTATTATTATATCTTAGTTAAAATCCATGTATAAATTCGTATTTTTAAACCTTTGTTATTTTGAGATCATTGTATATTTACTTAATTGTTAATAACTATAAACTAACTATCAAATAACTAAATTATAGTTATGATAGATAACTAAATGAATATAAAATTATTAATGATAATTTTAATATAATATATACATTAAAAAAATTAATGAATTAAATAGTTATTTTATTATTGTGGTAATATTTTAATATAATTCTAACTAAAAATTTACGTGTGAATATGTTAAGTCATGTGTTTTAGAAAACTTAAGTGTATATTTTAGTTAAACTAGTTAATGCATGGTAATAGTGTGTGATGTGTGTTAGTTGAGTAGGTGTATGTGTTAGTTATTTAGTTAAGTACATGCGCACGTAGATTTATATGTTTGCCTATATAAGTAAATAGAAATGTATAGTTTTCTTTTCTAATGGTTTACTTCTGCAGGTACGGATTATTTTTTTTCAGAGAGAGAGAGAGAGAGAGAGAGAGAGAGAGAGAGAGAGAGAGAGAGAATGAGAGAGTTCTTTGCACATCTTTTCTCCTTTGGCCTGCGCGTCTTACGTTAAAGAGAGAGAGGCAGATATGTGCATGTTAGAGCTAGCTGATTTTTGAGCAAACATGTGCAGCACTTCGGAAGAAGAAGGGTGTCGAAGGTCATAGAGAGAGAGAGAGGAAAGGGAGAAGATGAGAATAAGATCATGTCATATCTTATTTCTTTGCTCCTATCCCTCTTTGATAGGGAGTGGCCTCCCTCCTCTTCACCATTCATACTATATGTTTCACACAAATAGACGATCAAGTCTGCGAGTGACATCGTGCAAAGGATTCTTGTATGCATTTTCTTTTTTCATTATGCATGTTCTGATGTGCCTTTCGTGATGCACAGAAATAGTAGTTTTCAACATAATTTGTTGCTTGACTCCTTTTACCTATCAAAGAATTGACAGGATGAAGAGTGATATTTTTTTTTATTAGTAAGGTACGAGTAGTAGGTATTAGAATATTGTTTTTCAAATTCTGTGATAGTATTTGACAAGCACAACTAGCGAGGAAAATTAGGTGATTGAAGATGAAGAAATGTTCAAAGTTTGATGTGTAATACTGCTCGCAGATTAGCTTAGACATTAAATTATGAAACTCAGAAGTCCACATCTATTCTCTATTTTTGTGAGCCATTTTATCCCTCCAGCTTTTGTAAACGATCATAGAGAAGTTGTTGTGGATTGAGGAGACACGCCAGAGAAATGGCGACCAGTCATCTCCTCCAAATGATCTTGTTCGTCTTCCAATTAACCTGCTCTTGCACTTGAAGAGCTTGCAATTAGAAGATGTTGAAGGAGCCATGCGCGATGGCAATCATCTGTTGTGATTTAACCTTCGCGACACCCAGAGAGAGAGAAAACATTTCCTCTCCATCGTCTGGCATGAAATTGAGAGTGGTACGCAGATTAGAGAGAGAGCGTGAGAATCTTTCGTTCTTCTTCTTCTGCCATCAGCTGATAGAGGCTGTCATAAGAAGAAATGCGCAAGAGAGGGAAATCTACTGAAAGTGATGCACAAATTAGATGTGTTTTTTAATCGGGGCTTTATGTAATTATGTGAGATCTCTCGAGCGTCTAGAGATGTAGTCTTGTATCGATTATGCAGTCCTTGAAGATATATTTTTCTATAGGTTGCGCTGTACTTCACTCGCAGTGGTCATAGCAGGAGGAAATGAAGACATTACGAGAAAGAGACTGACCGAATACCTTGCTTGAGACCCAACTCTCCGCTGCTTCTTCTATAGGTCGCCTGTGAGCATTATAGTGAATTTCATGGCTTGAAGGAAGTTTCCATTCACTTTTGTTCTCTTTTGCGGCACTTTATTGAGCAGTTTTACGTGCTCAATCTTCTTTGAAAGTTTACATGGGTTAATGTGCAGATGAAGTGACAATAGTACGACTTAGAGTAGCCCATGGTCTGTAGATGACGATTTCTGAGAGAGATTTAGGGGGGGAAAAAAGGAGGATGGATGGCAGCACTTTGTAACATTCATGAAAACGTGCGTAGAAACAGTTCTAGAGAGATAGAAATTTTATTACTTTGCCATAAACGGAATGTGAAATGGGATAAATCATTAGTACTTAGGTATCTTCAACAACATATACCATAGGATCAATCAGACTTAATACTCGTTAGGATTCATTAATGTTCGAATTACTTTCCGAGAACGGATCAATTTAGTGAACATCCTGATGTCACTGCTATATCGTGTTTCCATTTAATCAACAGAAGCGAACGTATGATACTTTCTGGAACAATCAGATTAGCGGCAGCAAATTAAATAAGACAGATGTAGGTGGAATTTTTCATTGAGCAATTCGATGAGATTCGAGCATAGCGGTATGAATATCACATATGTCATAATAGGAAACGAACCTTTCTTAAAACATACAATGGTAGTTTTATGGGTAACACACTTCCAACCCTACGCAACATTCAGAATGCTCTGAATAATGCCGATCATCTTTTCTAATGTGGAGGGCACCTGCTTTGGAATCGCCAAGGCCAGTGTTAAAATTTCACTCTATGACCGACAAACTAGAGGGATCACAGTCACACAATGTCATGTTTATGTCCGCCATAGTCGTGAACTTGAAATGTAAAGAGAGAGAGAAAGAGCACACAAATCGTGAATCTGATAAATGATCGCTTAAACTATAGAGAGACATAGAATAAGTTTTTGATTGTTTTGAGGTTTTCCTTCCGAAGATTGTTGAGTTTTTTTCCTAACATATTATTTACTTTTCATCATTATTATTAAAAATACCACACTAATTTTGATTAAAGAATGTTTCGCATATTGCCAATACGATTAGTTCATTATGTGTTCATTTTCCAGTAATTAAGATTTTGTAGGGCTAAAGCAGGAATTAAAGAAAGATGATATACATGGTTCTTCTTATATCTAGGAAGTGATCCTGCATAATTCATGATACAATTATTTCTGAAAAGTTTAAGGTTGAGTTTCTCTGAGAATTTGTTTATGTATAAATTGAACAATATTATGGGTTTGCTAAACAAGTGGTGGCATGGTGATCCTGAATTGATTTATAATTTGTATTGCATTTTTATCGTTAATCAGATTCTGTGTCAATGTCGTTATGGAACACAAGATGAAGTGTTTTTGAGTTCGATGAGTTGTTCGTCTGAACTGCAATTAGTCAAAGTAGAGTGAACGAGAAAACAAGAGAGAAAGAGAGAAAGAGAAAGAGAGAGAGGGAGAGAGATATATATACATAAGTATGCATGTGTGCATGTGTTTATGTATGTGTGTGTATGCATGCATAAGAGAGTGTGTGTATGCATGCATAAGAGAGTGTGTGTATGCATGCATGAGAGAATATGTGCATGTATGCATATGAAAGTTAGGAAAATGATGAGTGCATATAAGTATGCGTAAATATGCATGTGTGCATGTGAAGTATATATGCATATAGTATGAGTATATAAATGCATGTAAGTTAATGTGCAGAAGTAAAATGTATACATGAATATGCATGAGAATGCATGTGTAGTTAAACATGTGTATGCAGAGGTAACGTGTATGCATGAGTAATTCATAATGATTATGCATGAGTGAGAGAAATCGGTATATACATATATGTTTACATTATATACATATAAGTTAGGATGCATATGCTTGAAAATTAGAGTGATATGAAAAGTTCATATACGTAAGTGAGAAACGTATGATTGCTAGCATGAATGCATATGTATATTAGTATGCATGTATGCATGAATGATTAATATTCATATATGCATGTAAGTGAACATATATGTATGATTAGTGTATATATGTATGCATGAGTTTAGGAATGAATTTATATTTGTGTATACAGGCATCAATGAATATATAAGTTATGAAGTGAAATGCATCTGTATGCATATGAAGGTATGTATGTGTGCATGAAAATATTAATGAATGCATGTAAATGCTTGTATAAGTAATTATGAATATATGACAATATTAGAAAAATGTACATGCATGCAAAATGAAGTTTTCATAAACATTAAAGTTAAAAAGTAAGGAATCTATGTATACATGTGTTAGTTTAGGTTTAAGTTATGTCTTAAATGCTAAATTATTAAATGAGTGTTTTATATTTACTAAAAGCATAGTTATGTTTTTTTCTCTAATTGTTTACTTCTGCACATCATTGCGAAGGAGATTACGAGTTTACAAGATTACGAGTTTATGAGATTATGACATTAAGAGATTGAATCAACTTATGAAAATTAGAAATACATATTTGTATAGGAATTTTCTTTTGAAATGTATTAGAACTTATTAGAATGGTATTAAACCTTACTTTTGTATAGGCCTAAAGAAAATTGATCTAGATTTTTTCATAATTTCACTTTTGATTTAATTGAGATTTTATTTCTCACTTTCATATGTCTAAGCATTTAGCAATGATAAGAAAATCGGTTATGACAAATGAAAACTTAGATAGTTCTTTTGAATCTTAGTTGTTAAATTATACTCAAATAGATTAGAAACCTATAGCTTTTATATCTCCTAAACTGAAAATTCAATCTAAGACCCGAAGCATACTTAGAAGCACCCCGGGTGTAGTCACATGGATAGGTTAGCGTGAATCTTTTAGATGAACGTCTACCTCCCTTCACACCCCTCTTGGACAACGCGTATATGCGAGATCATTTGGATGCCTTTGTGAGTATTATTAAATTTTATATAATTATTTTAATTTTATGAACAATTTAATTGTTTTACTTATTTATGATTGTTATATGTAATACAACAATATTATGGAGAGGCAGATATGGATGAGGTGTGTTCGTGTAAATCACAAGCCTACACATTTGGCTTGGAAGATATCATGAAGACTCTACATCCATGAAGAATCATAGGAACATATGCTAGTGGTTAATTACCACTTTATCTCATTGTAAAAGTCAAATTGACTTAGAATCTTTTGTAATCACCTACCTAAGTGATTCCTGGAAAAAGTAACTCACTTGATTGAGAGAATATCTCCAAGCATTTAGGGGCTTGATCATAGGGAGCCAAAAGTTTGGATTTGAATTCAAACTTTACTCATTACATATAAAAATAGATATGAAAAGACGTGGGGAAGATCACTTCACTCCCAAGCTTCTTTCTACTCTAATTGAGTGTGTGTGAGGACTATACCATAGCCTACACCTCTCTACATCATTAGGCAATGTTATTCATGCCAATGGGATTGTACACAAGTGTTAATTTATAGATACATTTGCATCATTCATCTCTGTGTTCTCTACTAGTCTACTTAAAAGTCTGTCAACTTGTCAAGGGCATATCTCGGTCAATACTCTACCAAGTTCAGTGATTCAAAGCTTATTGGATTCAGCTTGAAGCCGAATACATGCTATCAGAATTTGAAGACATTCTATTCAGCCAATTCAGAGAAAGTGGCACCGAGGTGCTCACTGGTCTATTTCTGCTACAGCCCTAAAAAGTCGGGGGTATAGCTAATCTTGCTAAATTGATTTCTCTTAGCATAGTTTATGTTTTTACATCATTCCACTTGCAAATGGTAGCTTACTAAGCGAATTAAATATCCCTAGAAGGAATTTTATTAATTGCTACTGAACTAGTCACACTGAGCAAAACATCTAGCAGGTGTCAAGACCAAAATAGAAGGTTTTCTTGAGTTTGTGACTTTCAAAGTTATCTGTTTTCATTCAATCATTGCACACATCATTTCCAAAGGACATAGGCAATTTCTTGGTGTCATTGGAAAGCGAAGGAAGTCTACTAATCAAGTCTGAAGCAAAAGAGGACTGGTACAAAGCAGGTTTAGCTGTACCTACTCAGTCTCTTGGATCATCCATCCATCTCTCCCAACAGTGGTATCAGAGCAAATAAGGTAAAATGGGAGATGGTTTTCCTTCATTTTGGAAATTTGATAGGAACAACTATCAAGCCTGGTCTCTAAGAATGAAGACCTACTTACAAGGAAGGAGTCTCTATGGATACATCTGAGGAGATGAGGAATTGCCCTCATTCAAGAGGATTGCCAACCAAGGAAGAACAAGAAAAGCTCAACACATGGTGTGCAAAGGATGCATTGTTTTCTTTTGCCACATATCAGAAATTGCAAGACTTCCCAAGAGACTTGGGCAACTCTGTCATCATATTTTTCCTCCAATACAAGGGCTAGGAAAAATTAGTTGTGGATTGAATTCACAAAACTAAGGAAGCAACCGCTGTTTCAGAATTTGTGACCAAGATCAAAGATGTTGCAGATCAGTTAGCAAGCATAGGAGAAGAGATTAAAGAAGAACAAATTGTGAGGCAGGTAATCAATGGAATCAAGGCTGATGACAAGTGGGAAAGCTTCACCACTGCAATGGATCTCTACATGGACATGCACACTCTAGATCTTACAACTCTCATGGGTCAACTATTTACACATGAAGCAAAGCTCACCAAGAGTGGAGATACATCCAAAGGTAACAACTCTTCTGCCCTATACACTGATAAGAAATCTAAGGATAAAGGCAAGAGTAAGAAGGTGGAAGATGAAGGCTCTACCTCCCAAGCCAACTATGCAGGGAGAGGTAGATCTTCAAGAGGAAGGGGCAAAGGAGGTAAGCAAGGTAGGGGGAGACCCTATAATTCATCACCATGTAACATTTGTGGTTTATCAAATCATACCACAGATGAGTGTTTCAGGAATTACAAAAATCAGAGAGGAAGAGGCTACCAAAGAGGTGGATACTCACAGTCAAGAGGAAGGTTCAACAATCACCAAGGCCACAACAACAATTACAACAACAACTACAACAACAACTACAACAACAATTACAATGGCAACTACCAAGGAGGATTCAAAACTAGAAGGGTCTACAACAACTACACAGAAGAGCAGGATGACTCTCTACTGGCATTTGATAGGATAAAGCTATGGAGATTTAGATCTATGGCAGGTATTCAATCTATATGAAATGATTTTATTAGTGATTTATGTCGTTGCTTTGATCATTACTAGTAATGATGAGAAGATGATTACTGATTTAAAGAACCAACTGAAATCTGAATTTTTTTATGTCGGATTTGGGAGAGCTAAAATATTTTTTTAGGAATTGAAGTAATTTCAATGAAAGAGGGAATTTGGATGATACAACGTAATTATATGCTGGAAATGCTTGAGAGATTTGGTATGAGTGCTTGCAAACCCATTGATACCCCACTTGATACTAATATTGAGCTTATGGATGATGAAAAGTACTTGCATGATGCCAATATGTATAGAAAAATGGTTGGAAGTTTGATTTATGTAACGAAGACAAGACCAGATTTGAGTTTTGCAATTGGTTTGGTGAGTGATTTTATGCATAAACCATGTAGAGTGCACTTGGATGCACTGCGACGCATATTGCGATATGTGAAAGGAACATGTAATTTTGGCTTGTTCTATGAGAGAAAGTTCAGCCATATATATATGCATATACGGATGCAGATTGAGCAGGAATTGTCATGGATCGAAGATCAACAAGTGGATTTTCATTTTCGTTTGGAAGTGCAATCATTTCTTGGAGTAGCAAGAAGCAACCAACTGTCACTTTGTGAAGTACGGAAGCTGAATATAGAGGCATTACACAAGCCGTTTGTGAAGAAACATGGATTAAGTACCTACTCGAAGACATGAGAGCCTACATCAATAGAAAGGTGGTCATCTATTGTGACAATGTGAGCAGCATAATGCTATCGAAGAATCCAGTTTATCATGCGAGATCGAAACACATCGAAGCTCATTATCACTTTGTTCATAAGGTCATCGAAGGAGAAGTGGAGGTGATTCACATGAGTACTAGAGAACAAGTGGCAGATATCTTCACCGAAGCTCTTCCCAAAGAAAATTTCATCTACTTCAGAGAAGCTTTAGGAGTTAGAAAGCTTTAGCTTGTATTTAGATTTCATTTCGTGTTATTTCATCTTGTATGGACATATGCATTTCTTTCATTTTGTATTCAAGCTCATTGTGAGCTTGAGGGGGAGATTTGATGACATGGCACATATTGAACAAAACATAAAAGTGATCAAATAAAAAATACACGTGGGGATTACTCCACCGCTGCCACAAACGCTTTCGTCATCCCCATCTCTGCATAAAAGTTGTGTGAATTGAAGTCGCCATTTGAATTGAAGTCGCCATAGCTTGAGCTGCACATCTAGAGTTCTCACATGAAGTTGGAGGAGTCTCCAGTTTCTTGCACTAGCTACACTTATCAATATTTTGATTATGCTTATCTTTGCAAGTACCGAGAATAACGCGTCAAAGTCTATATCAAAAATTTGTGAGCATCCTTTGGCATCTGGTCTTTTCTTGTACTTACAAATTGATCCATTTGAGTTCCCTTTTAGTTTATATACCCATTTGCAACCAATTGCCTTTTGATTGGGAGACATTGGAACAAGATCCCGAGTTTCGATCTCCATCAATGCATCTATTTATTCTTTGATAGTAATTTCCAAATTAAGATTTCCCTCTCTTCGCAACTAACATTCGACTATCATACGAGGTGTTGCGTTCGACTCTGTCTTCGCAACTAACATTCTTTTCTATCATACGAGTTGTTGGCCGTGCATACGAGTGAATTGATGTTTGATAGAAAAACCGACCACTTCCTCCTCCTACTCCTCAAACTCTCGCTGCGCTATCGTTCTCTCTCAGTATCGTACTAGTAGGCACATGACATGACGGACTTTCTCTTTTCTCTTTCAATCATGTGTATTCCGACTATACGTCACTTCTTTATAAACGATGTGCTCATTTGTATCAAACGACGTGGCTATTTGTATCAAACGAGGGAAATTCATACTCTTCCATAGCATGCGTTATGTAGAAACATCACATGCTTACTAGTCATTAACTCGAATCTTCAGGAGAATCACACACCGTCCATTACTACAAACGAATATCCACCTTTATCAATTTATAGAATTGTTACCGTAATTTATTGGTAAACGGATGTTTGGATACCAGAGAAATGAAAACTCTGAAAGTACTCCAAACATGTGAAAGAATAAAAGTTTCTTGGGGGGAGCTTTTATAATTCTATATTCACGTTATCCTTGATTTCTCCTATAATCCCCTATTTTCTTACATGAACAGATCAATCCATAATATATTGAAATTTACGTATTCTCAAATCCTTTAAAATCAGAAGACTCTTGTTCATGTTTTCCAACTATGTTTTATAACTCTCAAAGTTAAGAGAACAAATGTGGATTTGAAATCCCGAGTCCAGCAGACGAAAAGGGTGATGGCTACCAGAGATTGAAATAACTTGAAAAGAGATTTACGTACATTGTAAGGTGTTTGGTTGTTTAGGATATGCTCACATACCTTCACAAATCAGAGGCAAGCTAGATGAAAGGGCAACTAACAAAGTATTCATTAGCTATGATTGAACTCAGACGGGTTATCGGTTCCATAATCCTTCAACCAAGAGATTCACTACAAGTAGCTCTCGAGTGATTGAAGTACACATGTCTTGGTATGATGAAGAAAAACAGAAGGTGACTCAACCATATAATCTTGATTCTGATTTCCATCAATTAGAGAGCATGGATGAGATAAAGGTCCAAGATCCAAGAAGTGATACAGAGGATGTCAAATATGAAAGAGAGGTTTTACAAGCTATGGAAGTCACAAAGCAAAGCAAAAGCTCAAGAGTATGGAAAATGCTCCAAGCAAGAACCTAGAAGGTCAACAACTAACCAAAAACAACCACAAATCTATGAATATTATTCCAATTTTGTTACAAAGCATTTAATCTATTTAGAAAAGGACTCAATTTTTAAACAACCCTCAACCTATGAAGAGGCAAAGGGAAACCTTAACTAGGGAAAGCAGACAGAAGAAGAAATAGAGGCATTGAGGGAGATGGAAACTGAGATTTGGTTCCAATGTCTTTGAATCAAAAGGTAACTGTTTGTAGATGGGTATATAAACTAAAAAGGACTCGGATGGATCAATTTGCACATAGAAGGCAAGTTTAGTTGCCAACAGATGCTTACAAATGCATGGTCTAGATGATGAGGAAACATTTTCACCACTTGCAAAGACAACAAGAATAGAAATATTGGTAAGTGTAGGTCCTATACGAAATTGGAGACTCCTCAAGTACTTGTGAAGAATGAATTTCTTAATGGTTGTATAAGTTAGGAGGTATACATATCACAACCTCTAGGTTTTGAAAACCCTAATCATATATCTTATGTTTGTAGACTTAAGAAAGCATTGTATGGATTGAAACAAGCTTATTCAGCTTGGAATTACAAGTTGGTTATATACCTGCAGGATCAAGGGTTCAAACCTAGCCACTCAAATCCTAATTTATTCATCAAAAGGAATCACAATTGGGTTATATATCTTTTTGTATATGTAGTGAAATAATTGTGACAGGTGATGACTTCAATGGGATTCGAATGATTGAAAGACACAAGCAAGAGGAGTTCAAAATAAATGACTGAGGTGAGCTTAGATATTTCCTGGGCATGCAAGTGTTTTATAGAGATGAATGTATGTATCTAACTTAGAGAAGATACAATCAAGTCTTACTTCTGAAGTTCAAAATGGAGAACACCAAGCTTGCATGTATAGTTCTGGAATTAAACCATAATCTTAGTGTTTATGAATGTGAGCACATTGATGATCCTAACGAGTAACAAAGGTTGCTTGATAGCTTGATATATGATACTCACAGAAGACCAAACACATCCTAGAGTGTGGGAGTACTTAGTTAGTTCATGCACTTACCTAGAAGACCACATATAGATGCTACAAAGATAGTACTCAAGTACCGCAAAGAAACACTTAATGAAGGTATCTTCTATCCTTATGCTTCTTATTTGGATTTAAAAATCTACTAAGATATTGTTTGGGTAGGAGCAAAGGATGATAGAACAAGTACATCTTGATATTTATCATTTGCAAGTTAAAAATTAGTTTCTTGAAGCTCCAAGGAACAACGAATAATTTTTGTATATTCAACTGAAGCATAGTTTTTTTCTTAAGAGGTCAAACTATTGTAACTCAATTGGCAATATGGCTCAAGGAGCTGTACTTAAATTTGGGGCTTGTAAATTCCAAACCTCACATACTTGAAGATAATCTAACTTCCATGCATCTAGGTATAAACCTTATTTTCCATGCAAGGACAAAGCACATAGATATCCATTACCACTTTGTGCGAGAGAACCTTATGGCAAAGGAAATCGACATATTATTTTTACTAGTGAGAAGCAAATAGCAGCCATGATGACAAAGGCATTTGATAGGATAAAGCTATGGAGATTTAGATCTATGGCAGGTATTCAATCTATATGAAATGATTTTATTAGTGATTTATGTCCATGCTTTGATCATTACTCGTAATGATGAGAAGATGATTACTGATTTAAAGAAGCAACTGAAATCTGAATTTTTTTATGTCAGATTTGGGAGAGCTAAAATATTTTGTTAGGAATTGAAGTAATTTCAATGAAAGAGGGAATTTGGATGATACAACGTAATTATATGCTGGAAATGCTTGGGAGATTTGGTATGAGTGCTTGCAAACCCATTGATACCCCACTTGATACTAATATTGAGCTTATGGATGATGAAAAGTACTTGCATGATGCCAATATGTATAGAAAAATGGTTGGAAGTTTGATTTATGTAACGAAGAGAAGACCAGATTTGAGTTTTGCAGTTGGTTAGGTGAGTGATTTTATGCATAAACCATGTAGAGTGCACTTGGATGCTGTGCGACACATATTGCGATATGTGAAAGGAACATGTAATTTTGGCTTGTTCTATGAGAGAAAGTTCAGCCATATATATATGCATATACGGATGCAGATTGGGCAGGAAATGTCATGGATCGAAGATCAACAAGTGGATTTTCATTTTTGTTTGGAAGTGCAATCATTTCTTGGAGTAGCAAGAAGCAACCAACTGTCACTTTGTGAAGTACGGAAGCTGAATATAGAGGCATTACACAAGCCATTTGTGAAGCAACATGGATTAAGTACCTACTCGAAGACATGAGAGTCTACATCAATGGAAAGGTGGTCATCTATTGTGACAATGTGAGCAGCAAAATTCTATCGAAGAATCCAGTTTATCATGCGAGATCGAAACACATCGAAGCTCATTATCACTTTGTTCATAAGGTCATCGAAGGAGAAGTGGAGGTGATTCACATGAGTACTAGAGAACAAGTGGCAGATATCTTCACCGAAGCTCTTCCCAAAGAAAAGTTCATCTACTTCAGAGAAGCTTTAGGAGTTAGAGAGCTTTAGCTTGTATTTAGATTTCATTTCATGTTATTTCATCTTGTATGGACATATGCATTTCTTTCATTTTGTATTCAAGCTCATTGTGAGCTTGAGGGGGAGATTTGATGACATGGCACATATTGAACAAAACATAAAAGTGATCAAATAAAAAATACACGTGGGGATTACTCCACCGCTGCCACAAACGCTTTCGTCATCCCCATCTCTGCATAAAAGTTGTGTGAATTGAAGTCGCCATTTGAATTGAAGTCGCCATAGCTTGAGCTGCACATCTAGAGTTCTCACATGAAGTTGGAGGAGTCTCCAATTTCTTGCACTAGCTACAGTTATCAATGTTTTGATTATGCTTATCTTTGCAAGTACCGAGAATAACGCATCAAAGTCTATATCAAAAATTTGTGAGCATCCTTTGGTATCTGGTCTTTTCTTGTACTTACAAATTGATCCATTTGAGTTCCCTTTTAGTTTATATACCCATTTGCAACCAATTGCCTTTTGATTGGGATACATTGGAACAAGATCCCGAGTTTCGATCTCCATCAATGCATCTATTTATTCTTTCATAGTAATTTCCAAATTAAGATTTCCCTCTCTTCGCAACTAACATTCGACTATCATACGAGTTGTTGCGTTCGACTCTGTCTTCGCAACTAACATTCTTTTCTATCATACGAGTTGTTGGCCGTGCATACGAGTGAATTGATGTTTGATAGAAAAACCGACCACTTCCTCCTCCTACTTATCAAACTCTCGCTGCGCTATCGTTCTCTCTCAGTATCGTACTAGTAGGCACATGACATGACGGATTTTCTCTTTTCTCTTTCAATCATGTGTTTTCCGACTATACGTCACTTCTTTGTAAACGATGTGCTCATTTGTATCAAACGACGTAGCTATTTGTATCAAACGAGGGAAATTCATACTCTTCCATAGCATGCGTTATGTAGAAACATCACATGCTTACTAGTCATTAACTCGAATGTTCAGGAGAATCACACACCGTCCATTACTACAAACGAATATCCACCTTTATCAATTTATAGAATTGTTACCGTAATTTATTGGTAAACGGATGTTTGGATACCAGAGAAATGAAAACTCTGAAAGTACTCGAAACATGTGAAAGAATAAAAGTTTCTTTGGGGGAGCTTTTATAATTCTATATTCACGTTATCCTTGATTTCTCCTATACTCCCCTATTTTGTTACATTAACAGATCAATCCATAATATATTGAAATTTACGTATTCTCAAATCCTTTAAAATCAGAAGACTCTTGTTCATGTTTTCCAACTATGTGCTATAACTCTCAAAGTTAAGAGAACAAATGTGGATTCGAAATCCCGAGTCCAGTAGACGAAAAGGTTGATGGCTACCAGAGATTGAAATAACTTGAAAAGAGATTTACATACATTGTAAGGTGTTTGGTTGTTTAGGATATGCTCACATACCTTCACAAATCAGAGGCAAGCTAGATGAAAGGGCAACTAACAAAGTATTCATTAGCTATGATTGAACTCAGACAGGTTATCGGTTCCATAATCCTTCAACCAAGAGATTCACTACAAGTAGCTCTGGAGTGATTGAAGTACACATGTCTTGGTATGATGAAGAAAAACAGAAGGTGACTCAACCATATAATCTTGATTCTGATTTCCATCAATTAGAGAGCATGGATGAGATAAAGGTCCAAGATCCAAGAAGTGATGCAGACGATGACAAATATGAAAGGGAAAAGTTTTACAAGCTATGGAAGTCACGAGGCAAAGAAAAAGCTCAAGAGTATGGAAAATGCTCCAAGCTAGAACCAGCTAGAAGGTCAACAAGTGACAAGAAACAACCACAAATGTATGGATATGATTCCAATTTTGTTACAAAGCATTCAATCGATTTAGAAAAGGACTCAATTTTTAAACGTCCCTCAACCTATGAAGAGGCAAAGGGAAACCTTAACTAGGAAAAGGAGACGAAAGAAGAAATAGAGGCATTGAAGGAGATGGAAACTTGAGATTTGGTTCCAATGTCTCTGAATCAAAAGGTAACTGTTTGTAGATGGTTATATAAACTAAAAAGGACTCAGATGGATCAATTTGCACATACAAGGCAAGATTAGTTGCCAACAGATGCTTACAAACTCATGGTCTAGATGATGAGGAAACATTTTCACGAGTTGCAAAGACAACTAGAATAGAATGATTGGTAAGTGTAGGTCCTATAAAAATTTGGAGACTCCACAAGTTGTTGTGAAAAATGCATATCTGAATGGTTGGATAAGTGAAGAGGTATACATATCACAACCTCTAGGTTTTGAAAACCCTAATCATATATCTTATGTTTGTAGACTTAAGAATGGATTGTATGGATTGAAAGAAGCTTATCTATCTTGGAATTACAAGTTGGTTATATACCTTTAGGATCAAGGGTTCAAACCTAGCCACTCAAATCCTTATTTATTCATCAAAAGGAATCACAATTGGCTTATCTATATTTTTGTATATGTAGATGAAATAATTGTGACAGGTGATGACTTCAATGGGATTCGAAGGATTGAAAGACACAAGCAAGAGGAGTTCAAAATAAATGACTTAGGTGAGCTTACATGTTTCCTGGGCATGCAAGTGTTTTATAGAGATGAATGGATGTATCTAACTTAGAGAAGATAAAATCAAGTCTTACTTCTCAAGTTCAAAATGGAGAACACCAAGCTTGCATGTATAGTTTTGGAATTAAAGCATAATCTAAGTGTTTATCAATGTGAGCACATTGATGATCCTAAGGAGTAACAAAGGTTGCTTGATAGCTTGATATATGATACTCACACAAGACCAGACACATCCTAGAGTGTGGGAGTACTTAGTTAGTTCATGCACTTAACTAGAAGACCACAAATAGATGCTACAAAGAGAGTACTCAAGTACCTCAAAGGAACACTTAATGAAGGTATCTTCTATCCTTATGCTTCTTATTTGGATTTAAAAAAATCTACTAAGATATTGTTTGGGTAGGAGCAAAGGATGATAGAACAAGTACATATTGATATTTATCATTGGCAAGTTAAAATGTACTTTCTTGAAGCTCCAAGAAACAACGAATAGTTTTTCTATGTTCAACTGAAGCATAGTTTTTTTCTTAAGGGGTCGAACTATTGTAACTCAAGTACCAATATGGCTCAAGGAGCTGTACTTAAATTTGGGACTTGTAAGTTCAAAACCTCACATACTTGAAGGACATCCATTACCACTATGTGCCAGAGAACCTTATTGCAAAGGAAATCGACATACTATTTTTGCTAGTGAGAAGCAAATAGCAGCTATGATGACAAAGGCATTTGATAGGATAAAGCTATGCAGATTTAGATCTATGGAAGGTATTCAATCTATATGAAACGATTCTATTAGTGATTTATGTCCATGCTTTGATCATTACTGGTAATGATGAGAAGAGGATTACTGATTTAAAGAAGCAACTGAATGACTTTTTTTATGTCGGATTTGGGAGATCTAAAATATTTTTTTAGGAATTGAAGTAATTTCAATGAAAGAGGGAATTTGGATGATACAACGTAATTATATGTTGGAAATGCTTGAGAGATTTGGTATGAGTGCTTGCAAACCCATTGATACGCCACTTGATACTAATATTAATCTTATGGATGATGGAAAGTACTTGCATGATGCCAATATGTATAGAAAAATTGTTGGAAGTTTGATTTATGTAACAAATACAAGACCAGATTTGAGTTTTGCAGTTGGTTTGGTGAGTGAGTTTATGCATAAACCATGTAGAGGGCACTTGGATGCAGTGTGACGCATATTGCGATATGTGAAAGGAACATGTAATTTTGGCTTGTTTTATGAGAGAAAGTTCAGCCATATATATATGCATATACGGATGCAGATTGGGCAGGAAATGTCATGGATCGAAGATCAACAAGTGGATTTTCTTTTTCGTTTGGAAGTGCAATCATTTCTTGGAGTAGCAAGAAGCAACCAACTGTCACTTTGTGAAGGATGGAAACTGAATATAGAGGCATTACACAAGCCGTTTGTGAAGCAACATGCATTAAGTACCTTCTCGAAGACATGAGAGTATACATCAATGGGAAGGTGGTCATCTATTGTGACAATGTGAGCAGCATAATGCTATCGAAGAATCCAATTTATCATGCGAGATCGAAACACATGGAAGCTCATTATCACTATTCATAAGGTCATTGAAGGAGAAGTGGAGCTGATTCACATGAGTACTAGAGAACAAGTGGCGGATATCTTCACCAAAGCTCTTCCCAAAGAAAAGTTCATCTACTTCAGAGAAGCTTTAGGAGTTAGAGAGCTTTAGCTTGTATTTAGATTTCATTTCATGTTATTTCATCTTGTATGGGTATATCTGTAATAAAGTAAGTCTACGATCCAAGGGTCTGGCCAGTTCAGACAGATCTGAAATCGGACACCGTTTGGTCATCCGTGTGTATGACCAAAGATCTCGAGTTTAGACTTACTAGGAGGTCTTGTGCTCTTGTGAACAAGTGATCCACTTAGCTTAGTGGTTAAGTCTCAAGGATGTGAAGGAAGAGGTGTTGGGTTCAATTCCCATGGGAGACATGGGGAGAGTATTTTGCCCAAAGAGATCTAGAGCCTTCTAGAAGCATCCACTTGAGTTAACTCGAGTTAAGTGGGACACTTGGCGCACATATAGTTACATGGGTGACACTTGGATGGTTAGTATCCATCTGCCTAAGAAGGCAGTCCCCTGGAGAGAGCTATATATAGAGGCATTTGGTTGGGAGGAGAGTCATTATTCTAGCATGTGGTGGTCGTAATCCTTGCTGGACACCAGATTTTATACTCAGATTGATGTAGGAAAGATGGTATAGGACATCGGACCGTGAGATGATGATTATCTTTTAGTCCTCGTTTGGATCTTGAAGTTAGGTTTGATCTTCAAGGGAATTAAAACTTCAAAGAAGGAGTTTAAATTCAAGAAGAATCTCAAGATACTTCAAAACGACTTCAAGATCAAGGAAACTGAAGATATGAAGTAAGTAACTTCCAAGATCTTCTTGAAACACTTCAAGACAAAGTGTTGTTCATTCGGAAATATTTTTTAAATTTCTGAAGAAAGTAGGACTTTGATTTTGAGTTGATCTTTTCACAAGGACTTGATTGACTAAGTCAAGCATCAAGTTCCTAGTGAAACTTGGTAAATTCACTCTTTTGACTCAAATAATGCACAAGAATTGCATTCACGATTGGGAGTCAAAAAGACTGAATGTGACCTAAACTTAGTCTCAAGTGAAGCATTATTTGAATAACGAAACTCATTGACAGAACCTCAGTGGGTCGACACACTAATGTTGGTTACCACACTAGTATCTTGTGGTTGGATGATGTTTTTGATTTTCTTTGAATCTTTGTGAGAATCTAGCTTATTTCTCTTAAAGATAAAGACAATGCTTCAATACTCTATTGAAATAGATCTTTGAAAAGTTGAAGTCCTGAGTCATCTAGTCTTTGACTCATAACAAATTTAGGTATCTTCAAAGTATGAATTGGTTGTAGAGTTTCAGTTATTTCTTTTCGCTTTCCAAATCTTTTGGATTTGACTCAGATATGGTATCTGACTCTCTTCATAAAAGTCAAGGGTTAGCTGGATAGAACATGATAACTAAATTAAAACATCCTAGATGGATGTTCTGTACAAGAACCTTTTCAAACATTGAAAGATGATAAGTTCAAGATTGCCTTATTCATTTAAGTTTTGCTTCAAGTTATAGCATAAATGATTTCCTAGAGTCCAGTATATTCTAGAATAGACAAGTTAGGAATTGCTCAATAGATTGACAATTCCCAAGAACTTTTAGTTCAAGTCTTTGAGAAAAGTATCCTAAGTTGGACAAATTTCATTATGGATTTGTATTGGGCAAGTTATAGTATGGTTGACTCAAAGAAAATGGTAACTTTCTCTTACAGTTTACAAAAGATTTTTAAACTCATTAGGACAAAGTAGTCCTCTAGTCGGGTGCAAAAATCAAGTAACTGTTCGATCAAAGTAAACCATTGTATAAACATCCAAGTTAGATGTTTGAGACAACCAAACTTCAAGTTCTCCAAAACAAATTCAAGTGAATCAAGAATTCTCAAAGTTTTGCGAGGGATAAGAATCCCACCTATGCCTAGAAATGGACTAGTAATTTGAATCCACCTAGTTCACATGTTTGTGCCTAGATCGCACATCCAAAAACTGTGAATTAGCCAGGTGATGTATTTAGATCCACCATCATTATTCTTTACTAGTTTGTACTTTGTCCTGTTCATCAAAGTGCAAAACCAGATAGTGTTTTGAATTATTTGGGCAGGGATGCCACCACAGAGATGAGACATGTTCTTCGAGTTTTGGAACATGACCATGTTCTTCCAGTTTTAGAACATGAGGCTCGGGGGTTGCCTATAGTATGTATATAGCTCTATTTTTGAGGACGAAAATATTTTCCAAGGGGGGAAGAATGTAATAAAGTAAGTCTATGATCCAAGGGTGTGGCCGGTTCAGACGGATCTGAAATCGGACACCGTTTGGTTATCCGTGTGTATGAACAAAGATCTCGAGTTTAGACTTACTAGGAGGTCTTGTGCTCTTGTGAACAAGTGACCAACTTAGCTTAATGGTTAAGTCTCAAGGATGTGAAGGAGGAGGTCTTGGGTTCAATCCCCATGGGGAACATGGGGAGAGTATTTTGCCCAAAGAGATCTAGAGCCTTCTAGAAGCATCCACTTGAGTTAACTCGAGTTAACTAGGACACTTGGCGCACATGTAGTTACATGGCTGACATTTGGCTGGCTAGTATCCACCTGCCCAAGAAGGCAGTCCCATGGAGAGAGCTATATATAGAGGCATTTGGTTGGGAGGAGAGTCATCTCTGTAGCATGTGGTGCTTGTAATCCTTGTTCTCTCAAGGATGGACCCAACAAAGAATCAAGTGTATCTCTCAATCCGTAGGTCGGATTGAGGCATATAATATACCGTTGGAAAGCTCTCAGAACAAACTTTCCAATGAGCTAGCTTGGAAGTATGAATTCCTTGGGAATCCTTGGGTGGCACTTAATTGAGTGTTCAAGATACCAAGCATGGTTGAGAACAAGGTTCAAGACTGAGGTTGAGAACAAGGGCTGGAGACACCAAGGTTGCGAAAAAGAAGGTTCAAGACACCAAGGTTGAGAGCAAGGGTTCAAGAGACCAAGGTTGCGAACAAGGTTCAAGAAACTATGCGAGGTTGAGGAACATCAATTCAAGGGCACCTAGAGAGTTCAAGGGACTGATCACCGAGCCTAGAGCGATACAAGAGTAGATCATTGAGGACAATGATTGACCAAGGGGGGAAGAATGTAACAAAGTGATACGTAGGAGATGGTTGAACCACACCGTAAGAGAGAGGATTAGGAAGTAATCCTCAACCATGGCTTTTGGGGAAAGTGGTTAGCCCATCACATTCCTAACCAAGAGGTTGTGAGTTCAATTCCTTACAATATGCATTTCTTTCATTTTGTATTCAAGCTCATTGTGAGCTTGAGGGGGAGATTTGATGACATGGCACATATTGAACAAAACATAAAAGTGATCAAATAAAAAATACACGTGGGGATTACTCCACCGCTGCCACAAACGCTTTCGTCATCCCCATCTCTGCGTAAAAGCTGTGTGAATTGAAGTCGCTATTTGAATTGAAGTCACCATAGCTTGAGCTGCGCATCTAGAGTTCTCACATGAAGTTGGAGGAGTCTTCAATTTCTTGCACTAGCTACACTTATCAATGTTTTGATTATGCTTATCTTTGCAAGTACCGAGAATAATGCATCAAAGTCTATATCATAAATTTGTGAGCATCCTTTGGTATCTGGTCTTTTCTTGTACTTACAAATTGATCCATTTGAGTTCCCTTTTAGTTTATATACCCATTTGCAACCAATTACCTTTTGATTGGGAGACATTGGAACAAGATCCCAATGCATCTATTTATTCTTTCATAGTAATTTCCAAACAAAGATTTCCCTCTCTTCGCAACTAACATTCGACTATCATACGAGTTGTTTCGTTCGACTCTGTCTTCGCAACTAACATTCTTTTCTATCATACGAGTTGTTGGCCGTGCATACGAGTGAATTGATGTTTGATAGAAAAACCGACCACTTCCTCCTCCTACTCCTCAAACTCTCGCTGCGCTATCGTTCTCTCTCAGTATCGTACTAGTAGGCACATGACATGACGGACTTTCTCTTTTCTCTTTCAATCATGTGTTCTCCGACTATACGTCACTTCTTTGTAAACGATGTGCTCATTTGTATCAAACGACGTGCCTATTTGTATCGAACGAGGGAAATTCATACTCTTCCATAGCATGCGTTATGTAGAAACATCACATGCTTACTAGTCATTAACTCGAATCTTCAGGACAATCACACACCGTCCATTACTACAAACGAATATCCACCTTTATCAATTTATAGAATTGTTACCGTAATTTATTGGTAAACGGATGTTTGGATACGAGAGAAATGAAAACTCTGAAAGTACTTCAAACATGTGAAAGAACAAAAGTTTCTTTGGGGGAGATTTTATAGTTCTATATTCACGTTATCCTTGATTTCTCCTATAATCCCCTATTTTGTTACATGAACAGATCAATCCATAATATATTGAAATTTACGTATTCTCAAATCCTTTAAAATCAGAAGACTCTTGTTCATGTTTTCCAACTATGTGTTATAACTCTCAAAGTTAAGAGAACAAATGTGGATTCGAAATCCCGAGTCCTGCAGACAAAAAGGTTGATGGCTACCAGAGATTGAAATAACTTGAAAAGAGATTTACATACATTGTAAGGTGTTTGGTTGTTTAGGATATGCTCACATACGTTCACAAATCAGAGGCAAGCTAGATGAAAGGGCAACTAACAAAGTATTCATTAGCTATGATTGAACTTAGACGGGTTATCGGTTCCATAATCCTTCAACTAAGAGATTCACTACAAGTAGCTCTGGAGTGATTGAAGTACACATGTCTTGGTATGATGAAGAAAAACAGAAGGTGACTCAACCATATAATCTTGATTCTGATTTCCATTAATTAGAGAGCATGGATGAGATAAAGGTCCAAGATCCAAGAAGTGATACAGATGATGTCAAATATGAAAGGGAAAAGTTTTACAGGCTATGGAAGTCACAAAGCAAAGCGAAAGCTCAAGAGTATGGAAAATGCTCCAAGCAAGAACCTAGAAGGTCAACAACTGACCAAAAACAACCACAAATCTATGGATATTATTCCAATTTTGTTACAAAGCATTCAATCTATTTAGAAAAGTACTCAATCTTTAAACAACCCTCAACCTATGAAGAGGCAAAGGGAAACCTTAACTAGGAAAAGCAGACGAAAGAAGAAATAGAGGCATTGAGGGAGATGGAAACTTGAGATTTGGTTCCAATGTCTCTGAATCAAAAGGTAACTGTTTGTAGATGGGTATATAAAGTAAAAAGGACTCAGATAGATCATTTTGCACATAGAAGGCAAGTTTAGTTGCCAAGAGATGCTTACAAACGCATGGTCTAGATGATGAGGAAACATTTTCACCACTTGCAAAGACAACTAGAATAGAAATATTGGTAAGTGTAGGTCCTATACGAAATTGGTGACTCCTCAAGTACTTGTGATAAATGCATTTCTTAATGGTTGTATAAGTTAGGAGGTATACATATCACAACCTCTAGGTTTTGAAAACCCTAATCATATATCTTATGTTTGTGGACTTAAGAAAGCATTGTATGGATTGAAACAAACTTATTCAGCTTGGAATTACAAGTTGGTTATGTACCTGCAGGATCAAGGGTTCAAACCTAGCCACTCAAATCCTTATTTATTCATCAAAACGAATCACAATTGGGTTATCTATCTTTTTGTATATGTAGATGAAATAATTGTGACAGGTGATGACTTGAATGGGATTCAAAGGATTGAAAGACACAAGCAAGAGGAGTTCAAAATAAATGACTAAGGTGAGCTCACATATTTCCCGGGTATGCAAGTGTTTTATAGAGATGAATGGATGTATCTAACTCAGAGAAGATACAATCAAGTCTTACTTCTCAAGTTCAAAATGGACAACACCAAGCTTGCATGTATAGTTTTGGAATTAAACCATAATCTTAGTGTTGATTGATGATCCTAAGGAGTATCAAAGCTTGCTTGATAGCTTGATATATGATACTCACACAAGAGGAGACACATCCTAAAGTGTGGTAGTACTTAGTTAGTTCATGCACTTACCTAGAAGACCACATATGGATGATACAAAGAGAGTACTCGAGTACCTCAAAGGAACACTTAATGAAGGTATCCTCTATCCTTATGTTTCTTATTTGGATTTAAAAATCTATTCAGATATTGTTTGGGTAGGCGCAAAGGATGATAGAACAAGTACCTCTTTATATTTAGCATTTGCAAGTTAAAAATTAGTTTCTTGAAGCTCCAAGAAGCAACGAATAATTTTTGTATATTCAACTCAAGCATAGATTTTTTGTTAAGAGGCCGAACTATTGCAACTCAAGTAGCAATATGGCTCAAGGAGTTGTATTCAAATTTAGGACTTGTAAGTTGCAAACCTCACATACTTGAAGATAATATAAGTTCCATGCATCTAGATACAAACCTTATTTTCCATGCAAGGACAAAGCACATAGACATCCATTACCACTTTGTGCGAGAGAACCTTATGGCAAAGGAAATCGACATATTATTTTTACTAGTGAGAAGCAAATAGCAGCCATGATGACAAAGGCATTTGATAGGATAAAGCTATGCAGATTTAGATCTATGGCAGGTATTCAATCTATATGAAAATGAAGACTCAAGCATACTTTAAATGAAGGGGGATCTGTTGAAATATTTTCATGTATATTTAGGTTGGCCGTACAAGTGAATTGATGTTTGATGAACTTCGTGCATTTATAGGTTGGCCGTACAAGTGAGTTGATGTTTAAGTAACTTCATGACTGAAACTTTCATGCTGTATAGAAAAACCGACTACTTCTTTATCTACTTCCTCCTCCTGCTCCTCAAACTCTCGCTGCAGTGTCGGTCTCAGTGTTGTACTACTTGTAAAATACATAAAATTGTTCCCTTAATTTATAGCTAAAGAGATGTTTCGAAACCACATAAATGAAGAATGTCCATCACTAGATACCGGAGAAATGAAGACTCTTTCAGATTACGAACGTTTTAATGGGAAGAAGCCTGCAAACCACCCCCCTCAAGAAAAACGAGCACTTGAAAGGGCATGCAAATGTATGCACGTTGGTCGTACATACGAGATAATTTATGTTTGATTGGCCGTACAAATAACTTTATGTTCTACAGATCATGGTGTATATAAAAACCGAGTACTTCTCAAACTCTAGCTGCCGTGACGTGCTCAGTTACGTTCTCGTTCCAGTGTCGTTCTGAGTGTCCTGCTAGCTGCCACAGTAGAGGGACGGCTTTCTATTTCATTCACATGTTTCTACTCCCTTTCCCGTCATCATTAACAACAGCGTCTTTACTTTTATGTAATCGTTCATCATCATCGCGAATCCTCTGAGAAATTGCACACCTTCTATTAATACATACGAAGATCCACCTTTATAGATAGGCAGCTAATTTCAGTGTTAAACATCATATGAAAGGTACTTCATATTGATCCCCATGAAACGTACGTGCTTCGCCTATAGACTCCACTCTTTGGCCCATTAAGAACATCAAATTCAATGGTGTAGCGCTTCCTCAATCACAAAGTTTTCATCACTCAAGATGAGTAGAAGAGAGAAAAATAGGACTTGCACAAGAAAAAGACAAGCGATCGAGTCTTTCTCAAAACTTTAAAAGGACTTGCATATCGTGGAGAAAGTCTATGGTCTTTCCCTAGCAACAAGTTAGATTGATGAGGATTGAATTTAAGAAATACCATGTCAAATGTTTGAAATTCAAGTGGTTTTCGTTTCAAATTGTAGAGTTTCTTTTGTCTTTTCTAAGTTTCTTTTATGTGTTCCATAACTTTCCCAACTTGTTCATCCATCTTCTCAAGCATTTCTTTAGATACTTCTAATTTATTTGCAAAAATAAAAACTAAGCTAGGATCAAACAATTATAACCATACACAACGTTAAACGGAGTGTTTTTTCTGGATTTATGTCATGCACTATTATATGCAAACTTGATCAACGAAAATATTTACTCCAACTATTGTCAAATGGTTAGGATGGTTTGACCTACATTGGGGATTTGAACTCATGACCTATTATGAAGCACTATGATGGGCTAACTACTTTTAAAGTCCATTTTATTATTTAGAATAGAACCTCCTAGTGCATCAAGAACATCATGAATGTGGGGCATTTGATATCATCACCAAAGAGAGCCTGACATCTCGGTGTCTCTCAACGAAGAAAAAATCACAAGCAACATCTTTACCAACATCAAAGGATTCATGCAAAATTGTGATGACTATATCAATCACCACATGGGCATACATAAGAAATATCCACACAGGCATACATAATGTGAATGTTGTTAGTATATGCAATACAATTTCACAAAGACGTTGAATTTATAGCCCAAATGATAGATAATAATACTTTCAAATGTCTATTAATTACGTTCTTTTGACCCCAAAAAACCCCATAAACTTGTATGATGAAACTCAAGCTTCAACCTTAGTACGTTTTTGAACCTTTGCATTGTTGCCACTTAGACCAATAAGTAGAAAGATATAAAGGATAGGGACTTGAATTGAAAATCAAATTTGAAACCCCCTCAAAATATTCAAATGCCACCTATCACAATCTGGTTTGGCTAAGACAATCCTAGCATCTAGGGAATTTTTTCAAGATTATATCAATACACATTATACTTTTAATGCATGATCTAGCATGTGTGTATTCTCTCATATATTCTCAATAAGATAGTACACCTCTTGCATATAAATAGTTTTTCTTGTTCAAGTGATTTTAGTAGAATTTGTGTAGCCATAACTAGCTCAGTGATTTCAGTGTATATGAGCAAGATAGCTTTGCATGCTGAGTACAATTACCTTATCAGATTGTACTGATTTCTTGTATTTTTTTTGTTTTTTAGAAAGATATTCTTGGCATCTAAGGTTTTCTTGAAGCTCATTTCCAAACTCGAGATACTATGAGAGAAACATTGCAAAAGCCAATAGTTGTCTTTGTGTTCATGCCTAATGAAGGTAATAAGTTATGTGTCTTGGAGGAATTGTTTCTCACAATAGTTCTGAGCAACTTGAATGAGATATCTTACAAGAAGAACTTATTTAGAGTACGTTATGTACTCAACATCTCTTTGGTTCAGTTCTCAATATTTTAGAGAGCTATTCATTGGAGTGAATAGTGGTTCAGAGAGTGTGCCTATGGGCCCATACATGCGTCAAGGCTATATGGGGAAATCAAAGGATTCAAGGATGCATTAGGATCGATAGGTTGTCACAAAAATTATAATGAACTAGTTTCATACACCTTGAATGGGATAAGGGATGATGAGAACTCGAAGGATTTTAAAACATTTGTATATATTAGACATACGCGTCCTAACATTGAGCATATGTTGGCCTAATGTTCAATGAGGAAGTGAATATTGGAATCTTAATAGCAAAGGGAAATAAATTCGAGGCACTCTATGTAGGTAAAGGCAGAGGTAGATGAATGAACCAAGGTAGAGGAAGAGGAGAGAGAGGATGAAATAGTGATCATGATCAAGAGCAATAAGGGAAATACACCATCAACATGAAGAGGCAATTTCGAAGGTAGGGAAGCAAGGTACAACCATAAGAGGGACAACCAAAAATTAAAAGGTTTCTTCATAGGTGGGAAGTATTTCCCCTATGCAAGGGATTGCTATCAAAGGGATTTCTATCAAAGGGAGAAGACTTGCACAAGATAAGAGACAATCTGATGCAAAAGCGTAGGCAAGATATGACTCAAAGAAAGAAAAGTTCGGGTTTTATAGATTTTAATCAATCAATATGATAGCTTTGGAATATAGACTCCTCATGAAGCCTCGACCTCCCACCTATCCCCACGCGATTAAAATCTCATTCACACTTGCACTCGCACTCTCAGTCTCACTCTCAATCACATGGCAACAAAATCTCTTTCAAATTAGATTTTATGATCACTAAGTAAGTGCAAGTTCTCCCAAATGTAGAAAACATCGGCTTTCTCCATGCTAGATGCAAAAGGTTTGCAAAATCACACATTTGTAGTAGTCAAGTGCTTCTTCAGTGGTACTTGTCCAGAAATAAAAGAAAAGGAAAGAAAAGGCATATCCAAAGACACCCGTAAGTGTGCATGACAACATGTAGGCATGAAAATCAAGGACTCTAATTAAAAACGGTACTTTTCCATAAAAATGTTCAAGGATGGTGAGATAGAGAGAGAGAGAGAGAGCAAGAGAGAGAGAGAGAGAGATATTTTACATGCTTTTGGGAAAGTATTGATGGACTCGAGCTTGGCCACTTACCCTGTTGGAATAAAATCAGCGCTATATTTTTTCACAACTCCATGAGAGAATGAATGACTAGTATTGTTTCACTTTTCATGATCTCAAGATGTTTTGCGAAAATAACCATACAACATACCATTGTGTTACTATTTTCTTAAGAATGATGAAAGGGTTTTGAAATTAAAGAGGGCACTATCCTTTGTTTCCAATTGATTGGGATCATATGGATAGAGGAGTAGTATGTGTTCAAATCACTTGGAAGCATAAATGATGACTTTCTTGAGTGCGTCAATGCGTTTAATGGTGTTGAGTGAGGAGAATGATAGCATGAACTAATTGATTTAGTAATTTAGTGTAATTATAGAGATAGAGAGAGAGTGAGAAATTTAAAAAGATAAATGTAGAAATAAAATGAATGGAAAAATATAAAAAGATTAAATATGATGAAAATCAAAAATATTTTTCAAAACAAAGTAGTGCTATTAATTTTGAATGTTTTATTTGTATTGAAAATATACTAAACTTTTTTTCCATGGATATTTTAAGATATTACCCCATGATTTGAAGAGAAGATTCTTAAGAGAAGAGAAGAGAAGAAGATTACCAAAGATTAAAGTAAAGTCAAGTGAAGAGGTGGTGTTTTTCACACTGTGGACTAGAAGACAATTCTAGATTTTAGTTTGCCTAATCTTAAGTGTAGTGGAGTGCTTGATTATCATAGTTGTATCATCCATCTTTGCTTGGGAACATTTACTTTGTATCTAGATTCTCCTGATTGATGTTGTTATGATCAGCTTCAATGTATTGGTCAACTAGAAGGAAAACCACATTGATTGTAATCGTTGGATCTAATATTGACAATTATGGTGTTTTCACATTGAGCTATTTTACTTTCAATTTCTATTCACGTGCTTCTCTCGCGAGGACCTGCTTCTCCTGTTGCATGATCTAAGCACGTGAAAGGTGTTTTTCTATTCATTCCGACCCACGATGAGCCCACCATTCTTACCCTTCTCTAGGAAGAGTTGCCCAACATGCAAAACCTGCCCGTCACAGAGGAGCATCATGACACACTCACAGAGGGGTCTGATCCTATCTCCTAGCCGCTTGTTCTACCCACCATGAATAACGTCCCACCAACATCATAAAAGTACATATGTAAGTTTTAAAACCAAAATGAATACACTTTATTCATTCTTTTAGATCATTCAAAATGATTTTTGTCCTAAACTAATACTAATCATATTGAAATTTGTGAAGGGACAATGTTTTTGATGATGATTCAATCATTCTCTTCATTTCTTAGATTGAGCATAGAGCACAAGGTTCCTTGCAACTACCAGTGCACTCTAACTGTGAGTGAAGATGGTGGTGGCATAGGACTGACCGACACCCAAATCTGCCATAAGGTGTTTGAGCAACACATACTCAAAAGTCGCTATTAAAGTTGTCCTATACTTTCCCTCACAACTAGAAGTGGCCATAGTAGGTAGTGTCTCGGTAAACCAAGATATACATGAGCTACCAAGCATGAATCAAAAGCCCCTAGTGGACACACAAGTGTCATAGCAACCAACTGACTAAAGTATTAAAAAGCATGTAGATCTGGCTGTAGTGATCCCTACTTGGGATAAAACAATCCAAGTAGCCGGGTACCACTCAAGTAGTGAAAGATGATCTTAACCCCATAACAATGAGTGACACCTGTGCAATGCATAAACCTACTCATCTGTAAGATAGCAAACTCAATATCTGGTCGGGTAATGCATAAGTAAATCTAAAGACACACATGAGCAACATGTCATCATCATAGAAAACAATGATTAAAAGCAGCTCATTTGCATGCTTAACATATAAGGTGTTCCTAGTTGTACTATTCTGAAAACCATGTGCAATCATATAGGTATGTATCTTTTCATACCAAGCACATGGTGCTTTCTTCAAACCATATAATGCCTTCTACAACTTGCACACTTTGTTCTCATGCCCTTTCTGCATGAAGCCATGTTGCTGAAAAACCTACACTTCTTCATGCAATTCACTATTCAAAAATGCACTTTTAATGTCCAGCTGATGTACATTCCAACCATGATGAGCTACAAGTGCACATATGCTAAAAACAATAGTCATTCGGCATTTAGGAGCAAAGGTCTCATCGAAACCAATGCCTTTTTCTTGAGAATAACCCTTTGCAACAAGCCTAGGCTTATACCTATCAATTGTTCCATCATGCTCATGCTTCAGTTTGTATACCCACTTAGTGCCAATGGCCATCCAGGAGGTAAGTCACATATAGACTAGGTACCAATTTTCATGTTAGTATCATATTCTCATTGCATAGTAGCCATCCAGTTTTCTGAATTTTTTGCTTCATCAAATGAATCTCGCTCGTTCACATGACAAAGACTTGAGGTAGCCATATCATAGAAATTTGATGCAAAAGAAGCACTATGAGAGCATTAATGTGTACAATATGATAGGGGTGCATCTAATTAATTCTCACACAAAGTGTGCACAACCATTTTAGCATAGGTTTTGCCTCCTCAATATCAACTCTCTCATCAAAGAAGTGCATCATGTAAATCTACATCAGAAATGGGATGATCTACATCATCACATGAAACCTCTAAAGGCTAAGAATTTGCCTCATTTAGGGCCAGCAACTAATTATCCACTTGTGAAAAGAGGCAACAAAGCCTTATACAGGTCTTTGGAGCTAATGGATGTCTCCTCAGTACAAGAAGGTAATGGCTGAATATCATCCTCCACAACATGAACATCAAGGCTAACCAAAATGTATTTAACCTGTGTATGATATGGAAGATAGCCACTCCTTTGAGAACTCTACCCAACAAGAATATATTTCACTACTTTATCATGCAATTTTCTACGTTGTTCAAGTGCTAATGCATGTGCTAGACAACACGTAGATGAGCGAGAGATGGCTTGCAACCATGTCAAGCCTCATATGGAGTGATAAAATCCAATGATTTAGTGGGACACCTATTAAGTACATATGTTGCAGACATAATAGCCTCAAGCTATAAGCTATGTGGTAAAGCATCACTCTTGACCATACACCTTGCCATCTCGATGTGTTTAGTGTTGATACAATTGGATTGGATAGTGGTCACAGGAGAAAGGGAATGATGAGTAGGCTAATGGTTTGGAAAAAATATTAATAGAGAAAGGTATTGAAGGTTGAGGATGTTGGGAATGGATATGAGGAGTGGGTGAAATATTCCTTATTTTTCCCCTGTATGAGGCACAATCTTAGGAAAAATATAAGTGAATCTTTAAAAAACAAGTAGATTAAATGTGAGTCTTGGAGAACGCCTTAAATGATTCAATCTTTGGATGATCAAAACCACAGATATGATTTTTTCTCTTTGGACCTCATTAGTAAGTTTTACATGACTAGAAGTGAACATGATTATATATTTGTGGTAGTTGATGGACCTACCAAGATATCACATTTACTTCCTATGGTAAAGACATAATTCCTTAAATGTTGTAGAAATGTTTCTAATCCAAATTTTTCCACTCAACTTTGTACAACTTTCTATGTGTATGACTGTTGCTTTTCATCCATAGAGTGATGGGGAAAGCAAGATTTTTAATCAAGTACTCAAAGATATGTTGTATCTACATGTGAATGAAAAGCAAGATAACCTTGAGTTTGCACACAATAGTGCATGTCATGCATCTGTAAAGATTATGAAGAGTTGATGGGTAGTATGCACTGATGATATTTTCTTGGCAAGATCCTACTCAAGACTAACCTTAAATAGTTTGAGTGCTTTTGTAGGCTCTCTAAGCTTTCGAAAGATGTATTTATACCACTAAAATACTTTGAGCCTCAGCTCCAAAGCCATGTGTCAAGATAGATAAGTTGTGAGTTCCAAACACCTTAAAAACCTTTCTATTTATGGAAGAAAATCTCATAGTATTTTACTTAATGCTCTCATTGTTGATATATTTAGATATGTGTGAACACATTAGGACTAACGGGGCACTTTTTTCACTCTTTAGGATGTTTTTTCGCCCGACTTGTATATATGCATATTTCCCTAACAAGTTACTTATCTTTGTATATTCTAGTGGTAGTACATTTAGTATTGTGTGTTGTGCTCCAAGCTTCTTCTTCTTCCTTGTGTTTTTTGCATGCTTGTAGAGACCTAAAATGTAATAAAGTAAGTCTATGATCCAAGGGTCTGGCCGGTTCAGATAGATCTAAAATCGGACACCGTTTGGTCATCCGTGTGTATGACCAAATATCTCGAGTGTAGACTTACTAGGAGGTCTTGTGCTCTTGTGAACAAGTGATCCACTTAGTTTAGTGGTTAAGTCTCAAGGATGTGAAGGAGGAAATCTTGGGTTCAATCCCCATGGGAAAGATGGGGAGAGTATTTTGCCCAAAGAGATCTAGAGCCTTCTAGAAGCATCCACTTGAGTTAACTCGAGTTAAGTGGGACACTTGGTGCACATGTAGTTACATGGCTGACACATGGATGGTTAGTATCCACCTGCCCAAGAAGGCAGTCCCCTGGAGAGAGCTATATATAGAGGCATTTGGTTGGGAGGAAAGTCATCTCTCTAGCATGTGCTGGTCGTAATCCTTGCTCTCTTGCAAGGGGGGAAGAATGTAATAAAGTAAGTCTAGGATCCAAGGGTCTGGCCGGTTTAGACAGATCTGAAATCGGACACCGTTTGGTCATCCGTGTGTATGACCAAAGATCTCGAGTTTAGACTTACTAGGAGGTCTTGTGCTCTTGTGAACAAGTGATCCACTTAGCTTAGTGGTTAAGTCTCAAGGATGTGAAGGAGGAGGTCTTGGGTTCAATCCCCATGGGGGCTGTGGGGAGAGTATTTTGCCCAAAGAGATCTAGAGCCTTCTAGAAGCATCCACTTGAGTTAACTCGAGTTAACTGCGACACTTGGCGCACATGTAGTTACATGGCTGACACATGGATGGTTAGTATCCACCTACGCAAGAAGGCAATCCCCTGGAGAGAGCTATATATAGAGGCATTTGGTTGGGAGGAAAGTCATCTCTCTAGCATGTGGTGGTCCTAATCCTTGCTCTCTTGCATAAAACTCCAACAATTGGTATCACAATAGATCCTCGCTTCATCTAGGATGTCATCGATACCTTCCAATCATAGTCTTAGAATCCCAAAAAATTTGGTGAGCATACTCAAGGTGATTAGGAGGTTTTTTCCCCCGTCTTATATGTATGCATATTTCCCTAATAGGTTAATTATCGTGGTACATTGTAGTGGAAATACGTTGAGTATTGTGTTTTGTGCAAGAGAACAACACTTACGACCACCACATGCTAGAGAGATGATTCTCCTCCCAACCAAATGCCTCTCTATATAGCTCTCTCCAGGGGACTGCCTTCTTGGGCAGGTGGATAATAGCTAGTGATGTGGCGGCCATGTAAGTGCATGTGCGTCAAGTGTACCTGTCAACTCGAGTTAACTCAAGTGGATGCTTCTAGAAGGCTCAAGATCTCTTTGGGCAAAATACTCTCCCCATGTCCCCCATGGGGATTGGACCTAAGACCTCCTCCTTCACATCCTTGAGACTTAACCACTAAGCTAATTGGATCACTTGTTCACAAGACTACAAGACCTCCTAGTAAGTCTAAACTCGAGATCTTTGGTCGTACACACGGATCACGAAACGTTTTCCGATTTCATATCCATCTAAACCGGCCAGATCCCTAGATCATAAATTTACTTTATTACATGCTTCCCCCCTTGGAAAATATTTTCGTCCTCGAAAATACAGCTATATACCTATTGTAGGCAACCCCCGAGCCTCATGTTCTAAAACTGGAAGAACATGGTCATGTTCTAAAATTGGAAGAACATGTCTCATCTTTGTGGTGGCATCCCTGCCCAAATGATTCAAAACACTATCTCGCTTTGCACTTTGATAAACTAGTCAAAGTACAAAGTAGTGAATGAATAATAAGGGTGGATCTAAGAACATCCCTGGCCAATTCACAGTTTCTTGATGTGCGATCTAGGCACAAACATGCGAACTGGGTGGATTCAAAGTACTAGTCCATTTCTGGGCATGATTGGCACATGGACTTAGTAACTAAGGTGGGATTCTTATCCCTCACAAGACTTTGAGAACTCTTGATTCACTTGAAATTATTTTGGAGAACTTGAAGTCTGGTTGTCCCAAACATCTAACTTAGATGTTTGTTCAATGGTTAACTTCTTTCCAATAGTTACTTGATTTTTTCACCCGACTAGAGGACTACTTTGTCCTAATGAGTTTAGTTTAAAAATCCTATGTAAACTCTAGGAGAAAGTTTACCATTTTCTTTGAGTCAACCATACTATAACTTGACCGATTTAAATTCAAATCAGAATTGTCCAACTTAGGACACTTTCTCAAAGATTTTGAGCTAAACGTTCTTGGGAATTGTCAATCTGTTGAGCAATTCCTAACTTCTCTATTCTAGAGTATACTGAACTCTACAAAATTAGTTGTGCTATAACTTGAAGCAAACTCAAATCAATAATTCCACTTACACTTATTATCTTTTGAAGATTGAAAAGGTTCTTGTACATAACATCTATCTAGGATGTTTTAATTTAGTTATCTAGTTCTAACCAGCTAACCTTGGTCTTTTGCAAAATGAATTAGATACCATATCTGTGCCAATTCCGAAGGATTTGAAACGCGGAAAGAAATAACTGAAACTCAGTACAACCAATTCAAACTTCGAAGATACATAAGCTCGCTATGAGTCAAAGTCTACATGACTCATGACTTTAACTTCTCAAAGATCTGTTTCAACAGGGATTTGAAGCACTTTCTTTATCTTTAAGAGAAATAAACTAGATTTTCAAAAAGATTCAAAGCAACTCAAAAACATCATCTAACCACTAGATACTAGTATGGTAACTAACATCACTGTGTCGACCCACTGAAGTTCTGATGATTTGTTACTTAAACAATGCTTCTCTTGAGACTAAGTTTATGCTGGTATTCAATGTTTATGATTCCTTACTAGAAATGCAATTCTTGTGCCTTGCTCTGAGTCAAAGGATTGAATTTACCAAGTTACACTAGGAACTTGTAGCTTGACTTAGTCATTATATTCCTTACTTGAAAGGCAAAGTCCAACTTTTTCATAAATTTATCAAATATTTCTGATTTAATAACACTTTATCTTGAAGCGTTTTAAGAAGATCTTGGAAGTTACTTCATATCTTTTGTTTCTTTAACTTGAAGTTATCTTGAAGTATCTTAGGATACTAGTTTTATCCTCCTCGAATTTAAACTTCTTCTTGGAAGTTCTAATTCCCTTTAGGATCAAACTTAACTTCAAGATCCAATCTATGACTAAAAGATAATTATCATTCCATGGTCCGATGTCTCATACCATCTTTCCTACATCAATCTGAGTATAAAATTTGGTGTCCCATACCACCCTATTTTATATTCACATTAATGTGTGGGTGATACTTATCCTAAGGTCCAAACATCTCTTGATAGTGTACCTTCTTGCTTTACTTCTTTACGAGAATTTTGTAGTTTCAAGCATTACCTCTAACTAGATATTCTAGGTTTTGATCCCTTCTCATGATCATTTCAGGATTTTGGGCTTTCCTTTAGGAACAGGAGAACCTTTTGATGGAATATCCATCCTTCTTTGCTAGGGTTTTCAAATGAAAACCAATAAGAATTCCAAGTATGTAAAGGAGGTACTGGGGTATCTATTTTTAACAGGAGCATGCAGCAAGCACTCCAGTACTCCACCTACTACATGGACCTTCTCCTTAGGGAAATAAACCCTTTAACACTTTTGTGAGGAAGCAGATATCAATGATTGTAGAGAGTTGTGAATACTTAGGGATAATATTAATGACAAAGTGACAATAATGGAAGACCAACCACTCCTTAGTTCGAATCAGATGATTACAACATAGGAAAAAGAGATGCTCAAAAGTTTATGCTCTGGACTAACATGCCACTCCAGAACTAAACAACATCAATACAAGGGATTCATCCAATCCGTACAATGGACACAAGTAGATGTAGACTAGCACTGATCAATACAAAGTATGAAGACGTGCTCTAAGGGGAAGAGCATGAAATACCAATGACGCACATTGAATGACAAAACCAAGCCACTCTCTTCACACTATAGTGCTATTAGCCCTCACTGGGAAGCCCACGCTCTGTATCCTCACCATAAAGTGACTTCCTACAGTATGCTTGTAGCCACAGAGTGTGAAGGGAGGACCCCTGTACGTACGTATGTACATGTGTATGTCCCAATTGAACACAAATCCATTGCTTTTATAGGCTCCAATAGGCCAAGAGGGCCTTGCCGATTCCTCACGTCAACTGATCATGCGCCGGTTGATTGCCCAAGATTGGAGGAGTAAATCAAATATGCCACTAGTCTTGAATTGGATCCTCAAAATTAGGCATTCGTCATGAATGGTTGGCAGCAACAGTCATTTCTCCACTTCCACTTTTACCATTTACACTTTTACTGTCACTTTTGTATGCAACTGAGATCCTCATTTTGTGCCTCCCGTGATATTTGAATGACCCTGAGAAGCACATCCTTCACCTAATTTTTGTAGTAGCTTTTGATCCTTAAATATTAATGGGCAGTGTGAGAGGTGAGTTGTGGGGAGTTGACGAGATTATGGGGGTTGTGGGAGGTTGTGGGTGGGAATAGGGGGTGAGTTGTGGGGACTTGCGGGGGTTTTTTGGATGTCTTCAAAATTTGATCCAAGATTTCAAAGTCATTATTGCACCATTGGAAAGTACTCATCGAGAGCTTTCAATGACATATAACATTATAGTGTTTGGTTGAGAAATGATCCTCCAGATATCCATCCAAAACTGCATGAGAACCTTATGGGAGGTCGTGGGAAATTGTGGGGTTTGTGGGGTTCGTGGGGTTGGTGGGGTTTGTGGGGCGTTGTGGAGGGGTGTGGAGTTGTGTGGGGTTTGTGGAGTTTGTGGAGGGTTGTGGAGGGGTGTGGAGTTGTGTGGGGTTTGTGGAGTTTGTGGAGGCCTATGGAGGAGTGTGGAGTTGTGTGGGGTTTGTGGGGTTCGTGGCGTTTGTGGGGTTTGTGGAGGGCTGTGGAGGGGTGTGGAGTTGTGTGGGGTTTGTGGAGTTTGTGGAGGGCTATGAAGGGGTGTGGAGTTGTGTGGGGTTTGTGGAGTTTGTGGAATGTTGTGGAGGGGTGTGGAGTTGTGTGGGGTTTGTGTAGTTTGTGGAGGACTCTGGAGGGGTGTGGAGTTGTGTGGGGTTTGTGGAGTTTATGGAGGGTTGTGGAGGGGTGTGGAGTTCGAGGGTTTTGTGGGGTTTGTGGGGTTTGTGGAGGGTTGTGGAGGGTTGTGGAGTTGTGTGGGGTTTGTGGAGTTTGTGGAGGGTTGTGGAGGGGTGTGGAGTTGTGTGGGGTTTGTGGGGTTCGTGGGGTTTGTGGGGCTTGTGGAGGGTTGTGGAGGGGTGTGGAGTTTGTGGGGGGTTGTGGAGTTTGTGGAGGGCTGAGGGGGGGTGTGGAGTTGTGTGGGGTTTGTGGAGTTTGTGGAGGGCTGAGGGGGGTGTGGAGTTGTGTGGGGTTTGTGGAGTTTGTGGAGGGGTGTGGAGGGGTGTGGAGTTGTGTGGGGTTTGTGGGGTTCGTGGGGGGTTGTGGAGGGGTGTGGAGTTGTGTGGGGTTTGTGGAGTTTCTAGAGGGCTGTGGAGGGGTGTGGACTTGTGTGGGGTTTGTGGTGTTTGTGGGGTTTGTGGAGGGTTGTGGAGGGGTGTGGAGTTGTGTGGGGTTTGTGGGGTTTGTGGGGGGTTCTGGAGGGGTGTAGAGTTGTGTGGGGTTTGTGGAGAGTTCTGGAGGGGTGTGGAGTTGTGTGGGGTTTGTGGAGATGGTGGGGGCCGGGGGGTGGTGGGGGAAAAGAGGAGGGCTGGTGGAGTTGGAGGGGTCGTGGTGATGGTGGGGGCCGCGGGGGCGGTGGGGGAAAAGAGGAGGGGATGGTGGGGTTGGAGGGGGTCGTGGTGATGGTGGGGGCCGCGGGGGTGGTGGGGGAAAAGAGGAGGGGACGGTGGGGTTGGAGGGGGTCGTGGTGATGGTGGGGGCCGCGGGGGTGGTCAGGGGAAAAGAGGAGGGCTGGTGGAGTTGGAGGGGGTCCACGTGATGGTGGTGGCCGCAGGGGTCGTGGGGGAAAAGAGGATCGTTGGTGGAGTTGGAGGGGGTCGAGGTGATGGTGGGGGCCGCGGGGGTAGTGGGGGAAAAGAGGAGGGAAAGTGGAGTTGGAGGGGGTCCTAGTGATGGTGGGGGCCACGGGGGTGGTGGGGGAAAAGAGGAGGGGATGGTGGGGTTGGAGGGGGTTGCGGGGAAGAGAGAGAGAGAGGGAAATTCCGCGATACAGACCCCCACATCAAGTCTTTGCACCATCCGAGTGCAATTCCCGAAGTTGAAAACAAGATAGTGAAGGAAGTTCTTCCTCCTTGACTTAATTCATGTGATTCTTCACCCTGGAGATATTGACCAGGTTTTTTTTTGGATTTTTTTTTAAACGTTTTTTTTACTTTTCTTTTTCTTACTCTATATATATATATATATATATATATATATATATATATATATATATATATATATATATATATATATATATATATATATATATATATATATATATATATATATATATATATATATATATATATATATATATATATATATATATATATATATAAACTGCAATCACTGAATGAAATACTATAGGTACAGTGAATAAAATGCTTCCAATTTACCTTAATTCAGGTACTTCTTCACCCTAGAGATATTGACCAGGGGTATCCTCTTACCCTGCAAATCCTCCAAATGTACTACTCCATGAGGTATTACCTTTACCACAGTGTAAGGTCCTATCCATTTGGGTGCCAGTTTGGTTGGAGGTGTTGGGACCTGATGCACTAAAACCATGGATCCTTCCTGAACTTCATTAGACCTCAGATACCTGTCATGCAGTCTCTTGCGCTTTTCTTGTGTTACCTAAAGTTTTTGCATTGCTCCTTCTTTGTATTCTTCTAATGCGACCAATCTCTCAATGGGAGGTTCAATTCCAATGGTTTTGCTTCCCATTTCCTTTTTGACAATGAATTCAAATGGGGCCAATTCCTCTTTTCCATATACTAAGCGAAATGGTTTCTCACTAGTGATTCCCCTTCTTGTAGTTTTGAAAGCCCAAATTGCACCGATCAATGCTTGTGGCCAAAAGCTTTGATTATCAAAAGATAATTTGCACAGCAACCCGATCAAAGTCTTATTGGAGCTCTTTGCTTGACCATTTGCCCTTGGATAGTAGGCACAAGATTTCTTGTGGAAGACCTTGTACCTGTCAAATATAAATTGGAGCAGCTGATTTACAAAATGTGTTCCCCTATCACTAGTGATTTCCAGTGGGCAACCAGATCTTGAGAAAATACATTTATACAAGAACTTAGCTACTGTTTCGGCCGTGGAGTCCACTGTAGCTTTAGCCTCTATCCATTTAGTTGCATAACATGTGGCCATCAAAATATTCTTCTTACCCCCAGGTTGACCAATTGGACTAATTGGTCCTATGAAATCAAGACCCCATCGTTCAAATGGGAGCCATCCTGTAGATATGACTAATGGTTGGAAATTCAATTTGGTTGGCGTGAGAGCACATCTCTGGCAAATGTGGCATTCTTTAGCAAACTTGATCGCATCCTTGTAAATATGAGGCGACCATAGTCCCTTGTGGATGATTCTGTGAGCCAATTCTTCCCCCTTTAGATGCCCTTCACTGTGTGCAGCTTCTAACAAAAGATTCACCTCCTCTGGATAAACACACTTCCTCAAGATATCATCTTGACAATATCTATATAAACTCCCATTTATGAGTGAGTATGGCTTGGTTTTAAGGAGTAATCTTCTTTTTTCTATAGGTGTCAAATGCTCAGGGAATTTTCCATTAGTAAGAAAATTGAGAATTCCATCATACCAATCAGTCTGAGTTACTACTAGGAAGAGATTACTATTGACCATTTCATCATTAATACCTGTTTCCTTCTCGCTCATTGCGGTCCTAGACACTTGATCTGCCATGTAGTGCTCTCTTCCTGGCTTAATATGAATATCAAAGTTGAATTCTTGAAAGACGAGTAACCATCTCCAAATCCTTCCACCTACTTTAGGCTTGTTTATCAAGTACTTCAAGGGCTGATGGTCGGATATGACTATAAAATGTACACCGAGAAGGTAATGCCGAAACGTTTGAAGAGCAAATACAATAGCGAAGCCTTCCCTTTCGGTCGTACTGTAGTTCCTTTCTGCTTGGGTGAGTAGTCTACTGGCATAGGAGATAGGTCTATCAACCTTCCGTGATGATGGTTGAGCTAGAACTGCACCAACAGCATGAAGACTAGCATCTGTATGCACATGAAACTCTAATGACTAGTTAGGAACACTTAAAAGTGGAGCAGTACATAACCTCATTTTCAGTTCACAAAATGCTCTCTTAGCTTCAACATTCCATGAGAAAGGGACCTTTTTATTGGTAAGCCTTGATAAGGGCTTAGTTATTTCTGATTACATTCGTATGAATCTTCGATGATATCTTGCATGGCCCAAAAAACTTTGCACTTCTTTTGGGCTTTGTGGAATAGGCATGGATAGAATAGCAGTACCCTTTGCAGGGTGAACCGTTATCCCTTCCGCAGATACTATGTGACCAAGAAGACTGCCCTTGGTGACAAAAAAATGATATTTAGTAGGATTTAACCTTCAAACCTATTTTGAGACATTGCTCAAAGATTTCCTTTAGATTTTCCAAATGATCATGGAAATCTTGAACTACTGCTCTACTATCTGTGCCTAAAAACAGTGAAAAGTCATCCATGAAAATGCAGAGAAAGGTTGTTAACCACTTGCCCAATATCAGATACATTGTTCTATTAAATGAAGATGGTGCATTCTTCAAACCAAAAGCCATGCGAGTATAAACATAAGTGCCCCATGGAGTAACAAAGGCTGTTTTGTCCCTATCATCAGGATGGATCACTATCTGATTGTAGCCACTAAAACCATCCAAGAAGCTATACAAAGTGTGACAGGCTACTTCCTCAAGTACTTGCTCTGAAAAAGGCTGAGGAAATCCATCTTGAACAGTCACTTTATCTAAGGCACGAAAGTCAACGCAAACTCTTATTTTTCCACTATTTTTCTTGGGTACAATAACCATAGAAGAAAGCCACGTGGAATGTTCTACTGGAACAATTATACTTGCTTCTTCTAGTTTTGTAACTTCCAACTTTAACACCTCTGCATATTTTGGATTAAGTCGATACGGCCTACTTCTTGCAGGCACGGCTCCCTCAACTAAGGGTATTCTGTGTAATCCAAGCTCCTCTGGTATCCCTATTAGATCTTTCTAGGACCATGCGAAGACATTTTTGTAGCTAAAAAGTAAAGAAGTTACCTTCTGCACTAAAGGGGGATAATGCCATAGCCAGGAGGCCAAGTGGACTACTTGAGGGTTCTCTTCATCCCCTAGATTTATTTCTTGAACCAGTGTTTCAGGACTAGTCTTGTTTGAGAAATCATCTCCACTGTATGCAGGAGTGGACTTTAACTTATATTCTGCAATATGTTCTCTGGTCCATCCTTGAGGTATATCCGTAAAAGGAAGATCTTCTCTGCACTCAGGCTCATAACTTTCCATCCCAGGTACTTCTATATTTTTTGCCTCTTCAAAGTTTGTATTCTCCTCCAAACTCTCATTCTCCAACTCCTTGTGATCTTCATGGCCGTTTCGTGCAACTCCTTCATCCGTAACTTCTTCTTCTATTTCACTGATTTCCACCGTGCAACACTCTGCACTTTCCATCATCCAATTCAATAATGTATCTTCTTCTTAGGGTAGAGAGGGCATTACCTGAGTATCTGCAGTATACCCAGAAGTTTTCTCTGAGTTGAATCCTTCTTCCAAATGTAATTGCAATTAGCTATTGGTACTTGTTGAAATCCATAGTTTGTTTTTCCCCCAATCTTGCAAAGCTTTTGCTTGCCTCAACCAAGGTCTCCCCAGGAGTAAAGGGTAAGAAGTCTCTTGTGGAAGTGCAATAACAACAAAATCTAGAACAAAATGGCAACCTTGTACTATCATCAGTACCTTTTCAATAATGCCAAGAGGCGCATCCCGATGTTGATCTGCAAGTATACTGTGAATGGTGCCATCTTGGTGGGGTTCAAATTTAGTTTCTTCATTGTGAAATCTGGCATCAAATTGATACCAGAGCCTCCACCTATGATCACACTTGTGAGAGCTTCATCCTTTATGCAAACAGATAATCTTGAGCTTTGGTAGTCTGCCAAGGGTGCAGGGGGAAAATCAACCATGAAACCATCTATACTGGGTGATTGGATCAAGTGAGCAGAGTGTATAATCTTCAATAAGTCACTTCTTATTTTTGAATCCATCCTTATAAGTTCGTATAGACTAACCTTGTGATGAATACCTTTCAAGATCTGTTCAATGTTTACCTCATGAGTGTCTTCTTGCAGAGTTGTTGGTTGGTCCCTTAGAGAAGAAGCCATCCTTTCATAAGCTCCTTCAATTTCTTCTTGGCCCTTCCACCGAGACTCCTTTTCCTCCTCTTTATCTTGGAATCCTTGTTGTTCCTCTCTATGGATTGCTGCTACTTGTCTGGCTCTAGTCATCATGGGTATTGCAGAGGATGAAACAACATAAGACTGAGTGGTCATACCTTCTTCTTGTGGAGAGACTGCAATCATGTGGATTGGAGCAGCACGGCTTCTTGGGCAGTCTTTGGTATAGTGATCCTTGGCCTCTGGACAATGTTGACAAGGAGGTGCATCTTCTAGAAGGGAACACCTATTTTGCATATGGCCATACTCACCACAACAATAACACATCAATGGTCTATTATATCTAGGATTTGTCATACGATTTTCCTCTCTATTAAGTGCATTTGAAGTACTAGCATAATATGAATCCAAAGCTTGAGGGTTACTTCGTTGTTGTGTACCCTTGAGGTAGTAACACTCTCTAGCTTCATGACCATCCTTTCCACAAAATTGACAGCTTACCTGATTAGGGCAATTAGCATTGGAATGTCCATTGTTGTTACATATTGTACACCAAATCTGCCTTCTTATATCCTGAGTGGTCCGCAAATCTTCTAACTCACGGCGAAGTTGGGCTACTTCATCATCAGTGCGACACAGTGGTGGCAAGACCTTCTCTTCTTGTTGATTTTGTTGCATTCTCAATGCCTCCAGCTCCTTCCTCAGTTGCCCAAGAGGGTCTAGTTCTGCAGCATAATTCGATTGTGTATCCCCTTCAAAATGTTGCCTAGCTTCTTCAATGCATGATGCTGCTGCAACAAAATCATTGACGGTTGCATCCAATCTAAGAGACTCACGTAGCTTCTACTGAGATGACCTGGGCAGAGCTTTTTCTATCCATTTTTTAACCAAGAAGCCACCTGGAGCATGTGGCAGATGTGCAATAAGTGCTTTTGTTCTAGTGTGAAGTTCATGAAAGGATTCACCTGATCTTAGCCTTAGATTCTGGAGCTGGTCTTGAGCTCTCTCCGAGGAGTCACTAGGTTGAAATTTCTGTGAGAATGCCATCTTCAGAGCCTCCCATGTAGCAAAATGGCCATCTGCATAGACTGTACCATTTGTCAGCAAGGCCTTCCAATGTGGATGGAAGAGTAGCAACATTGCATCCTCTCTCTTCTACAGACCTCGTCCTCGACATAAGGAGATGAACCTCCTCACTTGATCATCAGCATCCTCATAAGCTTGTCCCTTGAAGGTAGGGAACTTGATATTGAGTCTGGAGAGTAAATGAGAGAGATCCTCCATTTGCACTAGTGTTTATCTGACGTATCTGAGGAGAATTCTAATGTTCCCCTATGCTTCTCCTTTGACAGTGGTTCTGCTCCAAAGTCAATAGATAAATTCAAAGAGGGTAGAGGGGAGGTAGGTTCACTAGTCGAAGATATAGCTTTCTTGTTAAGGCTCCTTCGTAATACGAAGAGGCTCTTTATCTGCTCGTGTATGGGTCATGTACCTACTTGCAAATGCAATAGGGCAAAAATACTGAAAAAGAGGACTATTTACTATCCTAAGGGCCTCTCACAGAAATGCAAGGTCCCATCGGGCGTGCCAAACTGTAGAGGAGGTACTAGGGTATCTATTTTTAACAGGAGCATGCAACAAGCACTCTAGTACTTCACCTACTCAAGGGAGGTTCTCCTTAGGGAAATATACCCTTTAACATTTCTGTGAGCAGGCAGATATCAATGATTGCACATAGTTGTGAATACTTAGGGATAATATTAATGAAAGTGACAATGATGGAAGACCAACCACTTCCTTAGTTCAAATCAGATGATTACAACATAGGAAAAAGAGATGCTCAAAATTTTATGCTCTAGGCTAACATGCCACTCCAGAACTAAACAACATCAATACAAGGGACTCATCCAATCCGTACAATGGACACAACTAGATGTAGACTAGCACTGATCAATACAAAGTATGAAGACTTGCTCTAAGGGGAAGAGCATGAAATACCAATGACTCACACTGAATGACAAAACCAAGCCACTCTCTTCACACTATAGTGCTATTAGCCCTCACTGGGAAGCCCACGCTCTGTATCCTCAGCATAGAGTGACTTCGTACAGTAGGCTTGTAGCCACAGAGTGCCAAGAGAGGACCCCTGTACGTACGTATGTATATGTGTATGTCCCAATTGAACACAAATCCATTGCTTTTATAGGCTCCAATAGGCCAAGAGGGCCTTGTCGATTTCTCACGTCCACTGATCATGCACCGGTTGATTGCCCAAGATTGGAGGAGTAAAGCAAATATGATCCAAGATTTCAAAGTTATTATTGCACCATTGGAAAGTACTCATCGAGAGCTTTTCAAGGATATATAACATTTTAGTGTTTGGTTGAGAAATGATCCTCCAAATATCCATCCAAAACTGCATGAGAACCTTATGGGAGGTCGTGGGAAATTGTGGGGTTTGTGGGGTTTGTGGGGGGTTAAGAAGGGGTGTGGAGTTGTGTGGGGTTTGTGGAGTTTGTGGAGGGTTGTGGAGGGGTGTGGAGTTATGTGTGGTTTGTGCAGTTTGTGGAGGGCTGTGCAGGGGTGTGGAGTTGTGTGGGGTTTGTGGGGTTCGTGGGGTTTGTGGGGTTTGTGGAGGGTTGTGGAGGGGTGTGGAGTTGTGTGGGGTTTGTGGATTTTGTGGAGGGTTGTGGAGGGGTGTGGAGTTGTGTGGGGTTTGTGGAGTTTGTGGAGGGCTGTGGAGGGGTGTGGAGTTGTGTGGGGTTTGTGGAGTTTGTGGAGGGCTATGGAGGGGTGTGGAGTTGTGTGGGGTTTGTGGAGTTTGTGGAGGGCTGTGGAGGGTTGTGGAGGCGTGTGGACTTTGAGGGGTTTGTGGGGTTTGTGGGTTTTGTGGGGTTTGTCGAGGGTTGTGGAGGGGTGTGGAGTTGTGTGGGGTTTGTGGAGTTTGTGGAGGGTTGTGGAGGGGTGTGGACTTGTGTGGGGTTTGTGGGGTTTGTGGAGGGTTGTGGAGGGGTGTGGAGTTTGTGGGGGGTTGTGGAGTCTGTGGAGGGCTGAGGGGGAGGGGTGTGGAGTTGTGTGGGGTTAGTGGAATTTGTGGAGCGCTGAGGGGGGGTGTGGAGTTGTGTGGGGCTTGTGGAGTTTGTGGAGGGTTGTGGAGGGGTGTGGAGTTGTGTGGGGTTTGTGGGGTTTGTGGGGTTTGTGGGGTTTGTGGGGGGTTGTGGAGGGGTGTGGAGTTGTGTGGGGTCTGTGGAGTTTGTGGAGGGCTGTGGAGGTGTGTGGGGTTTGTGGTGTTCGTGGGGTTTGTGGGGTTTGTGGAGGGTTGTGGAGGGGTGTGGAGTTGTGTGGGGTTTGTGGGGTTTGTGGGGGTTTGTGGAGGGGTGTGGAGTTGTGTGGGGTTTGTGGAGTTTGTGGAGGGGTGTGGAGGGCTCGCGTATGGGTCATGTACCTACTTGCAAATGCAATAGGGTAGAAATACTCAATAATAGGACTATTTACTATCCTCGGGGCCTCTCAGAGAAATGCAAGGTCCCACCTGGTGTGCCAAACTGTAGAGGAGGTACTAGGGTATCTATTTTTAACAGGAGCATGCAGCAAGCACTCCAGTACTTCACCTACTCAAGGGAGGTTCTCCTTAGGGAAATATACCCTTTAACACTTCTATGAGTAGGCAGATATCAATGATTGCACAGAGTTGTGAATACTTAGGGATAATATTAATGACAAACTAAAAATAATGGAAGAACAACCACTCCTTAGTTTGAATCAGATGATTACAACATAGGAAAAAGAGATGCTCAAAAGTTTATGCTCTAGGCTAACATGCCACTCCAGAACTAAACAACATCAATACAAGGGATTCATCCAATCCGTACAATGGACACAACTAGATGTAGAATAGCACTGATCAATACAAAGTATGAAGACTTGCTCTAAGGGGAAGATCATGAAATACCAATGACTCACATTGAATGACAAAACCAAGCCACTCTCTTCACACTATAGTGCTATTAGCCCTCACTGGGAAGCCCACACTGTCGGAAAGATTTCGTCCTTTCCGTTGATGACCAGAGAAAATGAAAACAACTTTATTGGTGATCTCAAACCTTTTATATCAGTGTTAAACAGTTGTGTTGATTGGAATTGACTACCTTGAAAGTGTTTGCAGGTACAAGAAATGATAAAGCATACATGTTCATATTAGGGTTTACTCTAATTTCATATTTAATGAGTTGTTTTATTCATACATTCAAGAATCATGGGTATTTAACCCTAGGATTTCATAAGTGGATATGATTTTATGTCAGTTGGGTTAATCCAAAGGGTCTCAAAAGATTCTAATGGGTTAATGCTAGGGTTTATTTAAGTGTTAATGGATTAATGATAGGATTTCCAAAGGGTTTCAAGAAGATTTTTCAGGGTTTTTATTGAATTTTAAGGGTTAAAATAAAAGGTATTTAATTAAATTAATGTTTAAAAAGAGTATTTATGTATTCAAAATTAAAATATGATTTATTGAATTAATTTACTCATATGTGTGCATTTAAATACTAAGGTGCTAATTAATTAAAAGCTTAACCTAAGCTTAAATTAAATGATTTATTTAAATAAGAAATATAGGTTAATTAAATTAAAAATGGTAAATTAAAAGGATAAATATCTAGTGGTCTATGTGGATGCTAGAAAAAAGAATGGTATGTGAGTAATGTGGAATTAAAGTGAATTAAGGAGTGGTCTGAAAGGAAGATGCACTTAAAGTGAAAAAGTTGGTTAAGAGAAAGAGTGGAGAGAATTAATGTAGATGTAAAGAGAGGTGAAAGTAAGTTGTGTGCATAAAGCTAATTAAAAGAGTGATAGAGATGTGTGGGATAAAGTGTGGATGAGAACTTAAAGTACAAAACCAAAAGAGTGGTAAAAACATGATCTCTGTGTGTATAAATATGTGGGCTTTGCTCCATATTGGACCCCCCCCCCGAATGTTTTTTGACAGGCCATTATCATGTACAAATGAGGCTTGGAGGATTTAGGAAGGAAAAGCATAGAATCTGATGAGGAGATACACTCTGTCTCTAAGGACATCAATATTCTGACAACGTTAATTCTCAACAGCTCCTGCGATTGCGTTCTATTCGCTGTGATCCTTCAACAATTCTGTGATTCTGACGTACAACAGAGATCAAACAGAGATTTATGCGGGAGAGATAATCTGCTATTGACGCACTGCGGGAGTGGTTACTCGGAGGCCACTTACACGTTTTTATTCTGGCGGTTTGCAAGCAACGATGCACTGGAGATGAAGGGAAAAGATGGACAGAGATTAGGGAAAGTTTCTTCTGGCTGCTAATCACTGCGGGTGCAACAGATGGAGTTTGGAGGATCACAGAAACCAAGTTGTAATCTTTCATCTACCAATTCATAGAGTGGGCAAAGCGTGATGGCGCAGTAGGAAGATATAGGGGGGAGCGTGCATGTATCAGGGCTCCTTGCTGCACATTGGAAGAGACCCTCTGAGGGAGATTTTTTTGATACATTCAATTCAGAAGTAAGTGCTGAAGGCATTAAGAAAGAAAGGGGTAGACAACTTTTTTCATTGAGGGCACTTCGCACTCTATGACCTGAAGACAGGAGGACGAAGGAGTCCAATACATAGACTTTGTTTCCCGCAATACACAGAGGGTGTATAATCTGAGATCGCAAATATCGGATGAGTTTTTGTGATGCCATATCTGATGAAGCCAATTCTGAGTGCTTGAACTCTGTCGTTATGTCCAACAACCTCTGAATATATCAAGAAGAGATTGCTTGGGGGAAAAGATATTCAACAGAAGTTGATGACAGTGAAAATAAAAAACTGATGATGTTTTGACCATCTGACGTTCGCGTGTATATCTGACATCCCGATAACACGGTTACTTATGCCTCCAGATCATATCCAGAGAGAGGTACGACAGCGTGAAGAAACAGGCAGAAGGAGAAACTATATTAATGCAAACCAGGATTAGAGAAGGAGGGGAGGATGCATGATATGCAGAGAAAATTCACTTCTTAATCTCGGAAGGCTGCTGCTCTGAGGGACCAGGATAGTTAGGTGTCGCTCAGCTGCGGGTACTCTCAAGAATCGGACAGGTGTTGGGTGCCAATAGGAATAGCGCCTTGTGCACGCTGAAGGAATAGCGCTTTATGCACGCTGAAGGTTCTGAGCTTCTAAGTTTCTGTTAACTTTTGACTTCAAAAAATATATTGTGCATGTAGATATATATTGTTTGAGCGTTCCTTCTATTCTTCGTCACTATTTAAGAACCGAAAGATAGAATACAGAGGGATGAAACTTCCATGGTTAGCAAAAGAAGCTGATAGTTTTGAGACAATTTGGGTATCTATGCATAGTCTTTGGTTGTTTCTTGATTAGTGAAAGCAAAACATCATCGTGACTTGACATATAAGTATTGCATGCATTTACATGTTGTATCACGAAGTAAACACCTGAAATTCTTTGAGCGTATAAAAGTATTCACATAGTAAAACCTCTGGAAATCTTGTAAACATAGAGAAGAGAAAAGATGTTTCTATCATTGTGTTGAGTCATGAAGTTAACACGAACGTTTGACATATATATACTCCTTAAAATTATGGTTCTTCTATTACATCAACAATTCAATCTGATCCACTCTTCCAATTGGATTTATGATTGACTGACAATTGCGAAACGAATCCCGTAGATTTTTTATCATTTTATATTACTTTGATCTAATAAATCTTCTTGAGATTAATTTGCTCTATGAGTCTCCAACCCTGTACCTGAGTTAGCTCCAAGCACCCTGCGTGCGCCGTATTTCCGGCGGTCGCCCTGATCCACCGACCGTCGCTTTCGCGCCGACATTTTGGTGAACCCGACGTGAAGAAGCGGCAGAGCAGCTCAGGGTCGTCTGATACAAAGAATATGTGTCTAGAATATATATATATATGCCTTGTGACATAGTTTTGAGTGATTAAGAAATAGAGCTTTCATTATGGACCCTTATCTCATAGACAAACGAGTATGGAAATTGATTGATGACCTTAAAATAGAGAAGAAAGAGTTTTGTGGTAAAGATGTTACTAGGTATCTCAAGGAGTATGAACATTTAGCCTATCAATATGGCATACCTAGGGATAGTTGGGTTTCAACCTTTAGGCATATATCAAATGGAGATACCCGAGATAGAATAAGCCTTAGGTTGGGCTCGTCCACTATACCTTGGGATAGTTTTAAGACCCAGTTGCTACAAGAATTCTTTTTCGAGGATTCGACAAAAAGAAATCATGAAACGTTTCAAGCTTGGGTAAATACATCTAAACCAAAAGAGAACTTAATTGAGAGTTTTCAAGAGTTTGAAGAACAGTTTAGTGACTTACCTGAGCAAGAACAAACTTATCTAGAGCCTTATAAAGTTATAAATTTTTTAACTATCCTTGATTACTCAATTCGAAAAGACCTAGAGCCTCTTTTAGAAGAACATAATACCTCAAATGGCCTGACCAATGATTGGACATATGTGCAACAGCAAGTTCATCGACTTGCTCTTAGATATGAACGCCAAAACCTCAAATATTTTCCTCTTTCTAAAAGCAACGATTTAGATTGTACTTATCAAAAGATAAATGAAGAAAACAAATTTGAAATTACAAACAATGAATTAGATGATGCTACACCAATGATGAATGATGAAAACCAAATTACAATTTCAGAACACAAAACATTGAACAAACATGAGTGTGAACATGAGAAACCTTTGTTTGATTCTTCTAAAAGTCTTCCCAAATTATTCATTGAAGAAGTGAGTGATGTAAGTGGTAAAGAAATCGCACTCATCACAATAGCTTCTCCTAAAATTATTACTCACATTGATTCTTCATATAAAGAAGAACAATATGAGAAAATTATAAACAATGATATTTATACATTTGAAAAATATGAATTGAAGGGTTTCAATATAAATGAACACTTGTTTTGCCTTAATGATGTTAATATTGGTTTTTCTAATCAAAGTTTTGAGTGGTTTGATCCAGGTCAAGCAAGAATGGAGGATTTAATATTTCAGTGGAATATCAGGAAAGCTACAATGTTTGAATTAATATTGCTTTGGTTTTTACAGATGGACTATCGAGAAATATTATCTTGGATTGCTACCTTTTGTATAAGTTTGCTAATAATTATGTTTCTCACAAGATTTTTGAGTTGAGTTATTTTTCAGGATTAGCATGAAGATTGGGAGCTGATTGATGAACTAAGATTTTCTACAAAAAAAGAGACTATGGATGAAGCGCAGGAGATTGAAGATAGTACATGCAGTTTAAAAATTAAGCAATCAAAGCGATATTTGGATGAAAGGCAATGCTAAAGATGGAATCAATATAGATCAGGTGAAACAGTTCTAATCTTGATTAATGTTTTAAGTTTTGTTTTTCCCTGCATTATCGTAATTAGATATGTACATTCTTCAGCTAGGTTAAGAAACCTCTTAAAATTATGAAAAGTAGAATTTATACTGAAGTAGGGATGTGCTTGAAGAGAAGATAGGGATTCGAAGACCTATGGGTGTCATATGGATAGTTGAAGAAACCCTTAACTTGCAACTCCTAGTAGAAGTAGACTTGTTTTATATAGGTAAGCTCCCTTAAATCTGACCCATTTAGCTAAAGAGATCCTAGTTCCTGCTTTAGCTTACCTCTAGATCCTTTGCTCTGATTAGGGGTTAAGCCTTTCCCCTTCATAAAAAAAGTTGCGAAGAAAAATTGAAAGCAGTACATTAATGGTTGCTGCATATGAGAAAAAAAAAAGAACAATGACAAAAAGGAAAAATTATGATAAAAAAAAATGAGATAAAAGAAAAATCAAATAAATCAGTTGTGGTCTCGAAATCACTTCTGATTTGAAAAGCGGGCTATATAAGGCGGATGTATGCTAGAGGGGAGTTAGTTTTTTGTATCTTAGTGGCAAATGGTTAGGAAATGAGGATAGAAGGCCTATATAACATATGCTTTACTTATGAACAGAGTTAATAGAAGAGTTAGTACGAACACTATTTGAATGACTTCTATAGTTTCCTTCTAAAACCTGTTTCCAATTCATGCATTGAACGAAAAGGTTTAAATTCAAGTTTACATAATTTTATAAGTTTTCTTTGCTATTTGAAGATGTACTAATGATAGAAGCATTTTTATATACAGACAATTTTAATTTGAGTCATGAATAAGTTTCAAAAGAATTTGATATTGCTTTCTATGATCTGCAGGTTGGCCCATCGAGGACGATGTGCAGGTTTGGCCGGGGCGAATGTCGGAAAGATTTCATCCTTTCCGTTGATGACCAGAGAAAATGAAAACAACTTTATTGGTGATCTCAAACCTTTTATATCATTGTTAAATAGTTGTGTTGATTGGAATTGACTACCTTGAAAGTGTTTGCAGGTACAATAAATGATAAAGCATACATGTTCATATTAGGGTTTACTCTAATTTCATATTTAATGAGTTGTTTTATTCATACATTCAAGAATCATGGGTATTTAACCCTAGGATTTCATAAGTGGATATGATTTTATACCAGTTGGATTAATCCAAAGGGTCTCAAAAGATTCTAATGGGTTAATGCTAGGGTTTATTTAAGTGTTAATGGATTAATGATAGGATTTCCAAAGGGTTTCAAGAAGATTTTTCAGGGTTTTTATTGAATTTTAAGGGTTAAAATAATAGGTATTTAATTAAATTAATGTTTAAAAAGAGTATTTATGTATTCAAAATTAAAATATGATTTATTGAATTAATTTACTCATATGTGTGCATTTAAATACTAAGGTGCTAATTAATTAAAAGCTTAACCTAAGCTTAAATTAAATGATTTATTTAAATAAGAAATATAGGTTAATTAAATTAAAAATGGTAAATTAAAAGGATAAATATCTAGTGGTCTATGTGGATGCTAGAAAAAAGAATGGTATGTGAGTAATGTGGAATTAAAGTGAATTAAGGAGTGGTCTGAAAGGAAGATGCACTTAAAGTGAAAAAGTTGGTTAAGAGAAAGAGTGGAGAGAATTAATGTAGATGTAAAGAGAGGTGAAAGTAAGTTGTGTGCATAAAGCTAATTAAAAGAGTGATAGAGATGTGTGGGATAAAGTGTGGATGAGAACTTAAAGTACAAAACCAAAAAAGTGGTAAAAACATGATCTCTGTGTGTATAAATATGTGGGCTTTGCTCCATATTGGACCCCCCCCCGAATGTTTTTTGACAGGCCATTATCATGTACAAATGAGGCTTGGAGGATTTAGGAAGGAAAAGCATAGAATCTGATGAGGAGATACACTCTGTCTCTGAGGACATCAATATTCTGACAACGTTAATTCTCAACAGCTCCTGCGATTGCGTTCTATTCGCTGTGATCCTTCAACAATTCTGTGATTCTGACGTACAACAAAGATCAAACAGAGATTTACGCGGGAGAGATAATCTGCTGGTGACGCACTGCGGGAGTGGTTACTCGGAGGCCACTTACACGTTTTTATTCTGGAAGTTTGCAAGCAACGATGCACTGGAGATGAAGGGAAAAGATGGACAGAGATTAGGGAAAGTTTCTTCTGGCTGCTAATCACTGCGGGTGCAACAGATGGAGTTTGGAGGATCACAGAAACCAAGTTGTAATCTTTCATCTGCCAATTCATAGAGTGGGCAAAGCGTGATGGCGCAGTAGGAAGATATAGGGGGGAGCGTGCATGTATCAGGGCTCCTTGCTGCACATTGGAAGAGACCCTCTGAGGGAGATTTTTTTGATACATTCAATTCAGAAGTAAGCGCTGAAGGCATTAAGAAAGGAAGGGGTAGACAACTTTTTTCATAGAGGGCACTTCGCACTCTATGACCTGAAGACAGGAGGACAAAGGAGTCCAATACATAAACTTTGTTTCCGGCAATACACAGAGGGTGTATAATCTGAGATCGCAAATATCGGATGAGTTTTTGTGATGCCATATCTGATGAAGCCAATTCTGAGTGCTTGAACTCTGTCGTTATGTCCAACAACCTCTGAATATATCAAGAAGAGATTGCTTGGCGGAAAAGATATTCAACAGAAGTTGATGACAGTGAAAATAAAAAACTGATGATGTTTTGACCATGTGACGTTCGCGTGCATATCTGACATCCCGATAACACGGTTACTTTTGCCTCCAGATCATATCCAGAGAGAGGTACGACAGCGTGAAGAAACAGGCAGAAGGAGAAACTATATTAATGCAAACTAGGATTAGAGAAGGAGGGGAGGATGCATGATATGCAGAGAAAACTCACTTCTTAATCTCGGAAGGCTGCTGCTCTGAGGGACCAGGATAGTTAGGTGTCGCTCAGCTGCGGGTACTCTCACGAATCGGACAGGTGTTGGGTGCCAACAGGAATAGCGCTTTGTGCACGCTGAAGGAATAGCGCTGTATGCACGCTGAAGGTTCTGAGCTTCTAAGTTTTTGTTAACTTTTGACTTCAAAAAATATATTGTGCATGTAGATATATATTGTTTGAGGGTTCCTTCTATTCTTCGTCACTATTTAAGAACCGAAAGATAGAATACAGAGGGATGAAACTTCCATGGTTAGCAAAAGAAGCTGATAGTTTTGAGACAATTTGGGTATCTATGCATAGTCTTTGGTTGTTTCTTGATTAGTGAAAGCAAAACATCATCGTGACTTGACATATAAGTATTGCATGCATTTACATGTTGTATCATGAAGTAAACACCTGAAATTCTTTGAGCGTATAAAAGTGTTCACATAGTAAAACCTCTGGAAATCTTGTAAACATAGAGAAGAGAAAAGATGTTTCTATCATCCTGTTGAGTCATGAAGTTAACACGAACGTTTGACATATATATACTCCTTAAAATTATGGTTCTTCTATTACATCAACAATTCAATCTGATCCACTCTTCCAATTGGATTTATGATTGACTGACAATTGCGAAACGAATCCCGTAGATTTTTTATCATTTTATATTACTTTGATCTAATAAATCTTCTTGAGATTAATTTGCTCTATGAGTCTCCAACCCTGTACCTGAGTTAGCTCCAAGCACCCTGTGTGCGCCGTATTTCCGGCGGTCGCCCTGATCTACCGACCGTCGCTTTCGCGCCGACATTTTGGTGAACCCGACGTGAAGAAGCGGCATAGCAGCTCAGGGTCGTCTGATACAAAGAATATGTGTCTAGTATATATATATATATGCCTTGTGACATAGTTTTGAGTGATTAAGAAATAGAGCTTTCATTATGGACCCTTATCTCATAGACAAACGAGTATGGAAATTGATTGATGACCTTAAAATAGAGAAGAAAGAGTTTTGTGGTAAAGATGTTACTAGGTATCTCAAGGAGTATGAACATTTAGCCTATCAATATGGCATACCTAGGGATAATTGGGTTTCAACCTTTAGGCGTATATCAAATGGAGATACCCGAGATAGAATAAGCCTTAGGTTAGGCTCGTCCACTATACCTTGGGATAGTTTTAAGACCCAGTTGCTACAAGAATTCTTTTTCGAGGATTCGACAAAAAGAAATCATGAAACGTTTCAAGCTTGGGTAAATACATCTAAACCAAAAGAGAACTTAATTGAGAGTTTTCAAGAGTTTGAAGAACAGTTTAGTGACTTACCTGAGCAAGAACAAACTTATCTAGAGCCTTATAAAGTTATAAATTTTTTAACTGTCCTTGATTACTCAATTCGAAAAGACCTAGAGCCTCTTTTAGAAGAACATAGTACCTCAAATGGCCTGACCAATGATTGGACATATGTGCAAAAGCAAGTTCATCGACTTGCTCTTAGATATGAACGCCAAAACCTCAAATATTTTCCTCTTTCTAAAAGCAACGATTTAGATTGTACTTATCAAAAGATAAATGAAGAAAACAAATTTGAAATTACAAACAATGAATTAGATGATGCTACACCAATGATGAATGATGAAAACCAAATTACAATTTCAGAACACAAAACATTGAACAAACATGAGTGTGAACATGAGAAACCTTTGTTTGATTCTTCTAAAAGTCTTCCCAAATTATTCATTGAAGAAGTGAGTGATGTAAGTGGTAAAGAAATCCCACTCATCACAATAGCTTCTCCTAAAATTATTACTCACATTGATTCTTCATATAAGGAAGAACAATATGAGAAAATTATAAACAATGATATTTATACATTTGAAAAATATGAATTGATTGGTTTCAATATAAATGAACACTTGTTTTGCCTTAATGATGTTAATATTGGTTTTTCTAATCAAAGTTTTGAGTGGTTTGATCGAGGTCAAGCAAGAATGGAGGATTTAATATTTCAGTGGAATATCAGGAAAGCTACAACGTTTGAATTAATATTGCTTTGGTTTTTACAGATGGACTATCGAGAAATATTATCTTGGATTGCTACCTTTTGTATAAGTTTGCTAATAATTATGTTTCTCACAAGAGTTTTGAGTTGAGTTATTTTTCAGGATTAGCATGAAGATTGGGAGCTGATTGATGAACTAAGATTTTCTACAAAAAAATAGACTATGGATGAAGCGCAGGAGATTGAAGATAGTACATGCAGTTTAAAAATTAAGCAATCAAAGCGATATTTGGATGAAAGGCAATGCTAAAGATGGAATCAATATAGATCAGGTGAAACAGTTCTAATCTTGATTAATGGTTTAAGTTTTGATTTTCCCTGCATTATCGTAACTAGATATGTACATTCTTCAGCTAGGTTAAGAAACCTCTTAAAATTATGAAAAGTAGAATTTATACTGAAGTAGGGATGTGCTTGAAGAGAAGATAGGGATTCGAAGACCTATGGCTGTCATATGGATAGTTGAAGACAGGAGGACGAAGGAGTCCAATACATAGACTTTGTTTCCGGCAATACACAGAGGGTGTATAATCTGAGATCGCAAATATCGGATGAGTTTTTGTGATGCCATATGTGATGAAGCCAATTCTGAGTGCTTGAACTCTGTCATTATGTCCAACAACCTCTGAATATATCAAGAAGAGATTGCTTGGCGGAAAAGATATTCAACAGAAGTTGATGACAGTGAAAATAAAAAACTGATGATGTTCTGACCATCTGACGTTCGCGTGTATATCTAACATCCCGATAACACGGTTACTTTTGCCTCCAGATCATATCCAGAGAGAGGTACGACAGCGTGAAGAAACAGGCAGAAGGAGAAACTATATTAATGCAAACCAGGAAGGAGGGGAGGATGCATGATATGCAGAGAAAATTCACTTTTTAATCTCGGAAGGTTGCTGCTCTGAGGGGCCAGGATAGTTAGGTGTTGCTCAGCTGAGGGTACTCTCAAGAATCGGACAGGTGTTGGGTGCCAACAGGAATAGCGCTTTGTGCACGCTGAAGGAATAGCGCTGTATGCACGCTGAAGGTTCTGAGCTTCTAAGTTTCTGTTAACTTTTGACTTCAAAAAATATATTGTGCATGTAGATATATATTGTTTGAGGGTTCCTTCTATTCTTCGTCACTATTTAAGAACCGAAAGATAGAATACAGAGGGATGAAACTTCCATGGTTAGCAAAAGAAGCTGATAGTTTTGAGACAATTTGGGTATCTATGCATAGTCTTTGGTTGTTTCTTGATTAGTGAAAGCAAAACATCATCGTGACTTGACATATAAGTATTGCATGCATTTACATGTTGTATCACGAAGTAAACACCTGAAATTCTTTGAGCGTATAAAAGTGTTCACATAGTAAAACCCCTGGAAATCTTGTACACATAGAGAAGAGAAAAGATGTTTCTATCATTGTGTTGAGTCATGAAGTTAACACGAGCGTTTGACATATATATACTCCTTAAAATTATGGTTCTTCTATTACATCAACAATTCAATCTGATCCACTCTTCCAATTGGATTTATGATTGACTGACAATTGCGAAACGAATCCCGTAGATTTTTTATCATTTTATATTACTTTGATCTAATAAATCTTCTTGAGATTAATTTGCTCTATGAGTCTCCAACCCTGTACCTGAGTTAGCTCCAAGCACCCTGTGTGCGCCGTATTTCCGGCGGTCGCCCTGATCTACCGACCGTCGCTTTCGCGCCGACATTTTGGTGAACCCGACGTGAAGAAGCGGCATAGCAGCTCAGGGTCGTCTGATACAAAGAATATGTGTCTAGTATATATATATATATGCCTTGTGACATAGTTTTGAGTGATTAAGAAATAGAGCTTTCATTATGGACCCTTATGTCATAGACAAACGAGTATGGAAATTGATTGATGACCTTAAAATAGAGAAGAAAGAGTTTTGTGGTAAAGATGTTACTAGGTCTCTCAAGGAGTATGAACATTTAGCCTATCAATATGGCATACCTAGGGATAGTTGGGTTTCAACCTTTAGGCGTATATCAAATGGAGATACCCGAGATAGAATAAGCCTTAGGTTAGGCTCGTCCACTATACCTTGGGATAGTTTTAAGACCCAGTTGCTACAAGAATTCTTTTTCGAGGATTCGACAAAAAGAAATCATGAAACGTTTCAAGCTTGGGTAAATACATCTAAACCAAAAGAGAACTTAATTGAGAGTTTTCAAGAGTTTGAAGAACAGTTTAGTGACTTACCTGAGCAAGAACAAACTTATCTAGAGCCTTATAAAGTTATAAATTTTTTAACTGTCCTTGATTACTCAATTCGAAAAGACCTAGAGCCTCTTTTAGAAGAACATAGTACCTCAAATGGCCTGACCAATGATTGGACATATGTGCAAAAGCAAGTTCATCGACTTGCTCTTAGATATGAACGCCAAAACCTCAAATATTTTCCTCTTTCTAAAAGCAACGATTTAGATTGTACTTATCAAAAGATAAATGAAGAAAACAAATTTGAAATTACAAACAATGAATTAGATGATGCTACACCAATGATGAATGATGAAAACCAAATTACAATTTCAGAACACAAAACATTGAACAAACATGAGTGTGAACATGAGAAACCTTTGTTTGATTCTTCTAAAAGGCTTCCCAAATTATTCATTGAAGAAGTGAGTGATGTAAGTGGTAAAGAAATCCCACTCATCACAATAGCTTCTCCTAAAATTATTACTCACATTGATTCTTCATATAAGGAAGAACAATATGAGAAAATTATAAACAATGATATTTATACATTTGAAAAATATGAATTGATTGGTTTCAATATAAATGAACACTTGTTTTGCCTTAATGATGTTAATATTGGTTTTTCTAATCAAAGTTTTGAGTGGTTTGATCGAGGTCAAGCAAGAATGGAGGATTTAATATTTCAGTGGAATATCAGGAAAGCTACAACGTTTGAATTAATATTGCTTTGGTTTTTACAGATGGACTATCGAGAAATATTATCTTGGATTGCTACCTTTTGTATAAGTTTGCTAATAATTATGTTTCTCACAAGAGTTTTGAGTTGAGTTATTTTTCAGGATTAGCATGAAGATTGGGAGCTGATTGATGAACTAAGATTTTCTACAAAAAAATAGACTATGGATGAAGCGCAGGAGATTGAAGATAGTACATTCAGTTTAAAAATTAAGCAATCAAAGCGATATTTGGATGAAAGGCAATGCTAAAGATGGAATCAATATAGATCAGGTGAAACAGTTCTAATCTTGATTAATGGTTTAAGTTTTGTTTTTCGCTGCATTATCGTAATTAGATATGTACATTCTTCAGCTAGGTTAAGAAACCTCTTAAAATTATGAAAAGTAGAATTTATACTGAAGTAGGGATGTGCTTGAAGAGAAGATAGGGATTCGAAGACCTATGGCTGTCATATGGATAGTTGAAGACAGGAGGACAAAGGAGTCCAATACATAGACTTTGTTTCCGGCAATACACAGAGGGTGTATAATCTGAGATCGCAAATATCGGATGAGTTTTTGTGATGCCATATGTGATGAAGCCAATTCTGAGTGCTTGAACTCTGTCATTATGTCCAACAACCTCTGAATATATCAAGAAGAGATTGCTTGGCGGAAAAGATATTCAACAGAAGCTGATGACAGTGAAAATAAAAAACTGATGATGTTCTGACCATCTGACGTTCGCGTGTATATCTAACATCCCGATAACACGGTTACTTTTGCCTCCAGATCATATCCAGAGAGAGGTACGACAGCGTGAAGAAACAGGCAGAAGGAGAAACTATATTAATGCAAACCAGGAAGGAGGGGAGGATGCATGATATGCAGAGAAAATTCACTTTTTAATCTCGGAAGGTTGCTGCTCTAAGGGGCCAGGATAGTTAGGTGTTGCTCAGCTGAGGGTACTCTCAAGAATCGGACAGGTGTTGGGTGCCAACAGGAATAGCGCTTTGTGCACGCTGAAGGAATAGCGCTTTATGCACGCTGAAGGTTCTGAGCTTCTAAGTTTCTGTTAACTTTTGACTTCAAAAAATATATTGTGCATGTAGATATATATTGTTTGAGGGTTCCTTCTATTCTTCGTCACTATTTAAGAACCGAAAGATAGAATACAGAGGGATGAAACTTCCATGGTTAGCAAAAGAAGCTGATAGTTTTGAGACAATTTGGGTATCTATGCATAGTCTTTGGTTGTTTCTTGATTAGTGAAAGCAAAACATCATCGTGACTTGACATATAAGTATTGCATGCATTTACATGTTGTATCACGAAGTAAACACCTGAAATTCTTTGAGCGTATAAAAGTGTTCACATAGTAAAACCCCTGGAAATCTTGTAAACATAGAGAAGAGAAAAGATGTTTCTATCATTGTGTTGAGTCATGAAGTTAACACGAACGTTTGACATATATATACTCCTTAAAATTATGGTTCTTCTATTACATCAACAATTCAATCTGATCCACTCTTCCAATTGGATTTATGATTGACTGACAATTGCGAAACGAATCCCGTAGATTTTTTATCATTTTATATTACTTTGACCTAATAAATCTTCTTGAGATTAATTTGCTCTATGAGTCTCCAACCCTGTACCTGAGTTAGCTCCAAGCACCCTGCGTGCGCCGTATTTCCGGCGGTCGCCCTGATCCACCGACCGTCGCTTTCGCGCCGACATTTTGGTGAACCCGACGTGAAGAAGCGGCAGAGCAGCTCAGGGTCGTCTGATACAAAGAATATGTGTCTAGTATATATATATATATGCCTTGTGACATAGTTTTGAGTGATTAAGAAATAGAGCTTTCATTATGGACCCTTATCTCATAGACAAACGAGTATGGAAATTGATTGATGACCTTAAAATAGAGAAGAAAGAGTTTTGTGGTAAAGATGTTACTAGGTATCTCAAGGAGTATGAACATTTAGTCTATCAATATGGCATACCTAGGGATAGTTGGGTTTCAACCTTTAGGCGTATATCAAATGGAGATACCCGAGATAGAATAAGCCTTAGGTTGGGCTCGTCCACTATACCTTGGGATAGTTTTAAGACCTAGTTGCTACAAGAATTCTTTTTCGAGGATTCGACAAAAAGAAATCATGAAACATTTCAAGCTTGGGTAAATACATCTAAACCAAAAGAGAACTTAATTGAGAGTTTTCAAGAGTTTGAAGAACAGTTTAGTGACTTACCTGAGCAAGAACAAACTTATCTAGAGCCTTATAAAGTTATAAATTTTTTAACTATCCTTGATTACTCAATTTGAAAAGACCTAGAGCCTCTTTTAGAAGAACATAGTACCTCAAATGGCCTGACCAATGATTGGACATATGTGCAAAAGCAAGTTCATCGACTTGCTCTTAGATATGAACGCCAAAACCTCAAATATTTTCCTCTTTCTAAAAGCAACGATTTAGATTGTACTTATCAAAAGATAAATGAAGAAAACAAATTTGAAATTACAAACAATGAATTAGATGATGCTACACCAATGATGAATGATGAAAACCAAATTACAATTTCAGAACACAAAACATTGAACAAACATGAGTGTGAACATGAGAAACCTTTGTTTGATTCTTCTAAAAGTCTTCCCAAATTATTCATTGAAGAAGTGAGTGATGTAATTGGTAAAGAAATCCCACTCATCACAATAGCTTCTCCTAAAATTATTACTCACATTGATTCTTCATATAAGGAAGAACAATATGAGAAAATTATAAACAATGATATTTATACATTTGAAAATATGAATTGAAGGGTTTCAATATAAATGAACACTTGTTTTGCCTTAATGATGTTAATATTGGTTTTTCTAATGAAAGTTTTGAGTGGTTTGATCCAGGTCAAGCAAGAATGGAGGATTTAATATTTCAGTGGAATATCAGGAAAGCTACAACGTTTGAATTAATATTGCTTTGGTTTTTACAGATGGACTATCGAGAAATATTATCTTGGATTGCTACCTTTTGTATAAGTTTGCTAATAATTATGTTTCTCACAAGATTTTTGAGTTGAGTTATTTTTCAGGATTAGCATGAAGATCGGGAGCTGATTGATGAACTAAGATTTTCTACAAAAAAATAGACTATGGATGAAGCGCAGGAGATTGAAGATAGTACATGCAGTTTAAAAATTAAGCAATCAAAGCGATATTTGGATGAAAGGCAATGCTAAAGATGGAATCAATATAGATCAGGTGAAACAGTTATAATCTTGATTAATGTTTTAAGTTTTGTTTTTCCCTGCATTATCGTAATTAGATATGTACATTCTTCAGCTAGATTAAGAAACCTCTTAAAATTATGAAAAGTAGAATTTATACTGAAGTAGGGATGTGCTTGAAGAGAAGATAGGGATTCGAAGACCTATGGCTGTCATATGGATAGTTGAAGATAGGAGGACGAAGGAGTCCAATACATAGACTTTGTTTCCGGCAATACACAGAGGGTGTATAATCTGAGATCGCAAATATCGGATGAGTTTTTGTGATGCCATATCTGATGAAGCCAATTCTGCGTGCCTTGAACTCTGTCATTATGTCCAACAACCTCTGAATATATCAAGAAGAGATTGCTTGGCGGAAAAGATATTCAATAGAAGTTGATGACAGTGAAAATAAAAAACTGATGATGTTCTGACCATCTGACGTTCGCGTGTATATCTAACATCCCGATAACAAGGTTACTTTTGCCTCCAGATCATATCCAGAGAGAGGTACGACAGCGTGAAGAAACAGACAGAAGGAGAAACTATATTAATGCAAACCAGGAAGGAGGGGAGGATGCATGATATGCAGAGAAAATTCACTTCTTAATCTCGGAAGGCTGCTGCTCTGAGGGGCCAGGATAGTTAGGTGTTGCTCAGCTGCGGGTACTCTCAAGAATCGGACAGGTGTTGGGTGCCAACAGGAATAGCGCTTTGTGCACGCAGAAGGAATAGCGCTTTATGCACGCTGAAGGTTCTGAGCTTCTAAGTTTCTGTTAACTTTTGACTTCAAAAAATATATTGTGCATGTAGATATATATTGTTTGAGGGTTCCTTCTATTCTTCGTCACTATTTAAGAACCGAAAGATAGAATACAGAGGGATGAAACTTCCATGGTTAGCAAAAGAAGCTGATAGTTTTGAGACAATTTGGGTATCTATGCATAGTCTTTGGTTGTTTCTTGATTAGTGAAAGCAAAACATCATCGTGACTTGACATATAAGTATTGCATGCATTTACATGTTGTATCACGAAGTAAACACCTGAAATTCTTTGAGCGTATAAAAGTGTTCACATAGTAAAACCTCTGGAAATCTTGTAAACATAGAGAAGAGAAAAGATGTTTCTATCATTGTGTTGAGTCATGAAGTTAACACGAACGTTTGACAGATATATACTCCTTAAAATTATGGTTCTTCTATTACATCAACAATTCAATCTGATCCACTCTTCCAATTGGATTTATGATTGACTGACAATTGGGAAACGAATCCCGTAGATTTTTTATCATTTTATATTACTTTGATCTAATAAATCTTCTTGAGATTAATTTGCTCTATGAGTCTCCAACCCTGTACCTGAGTTAGCTCCAAGCACCCTGCGTGCGCCGTATTTCCGGCGGTCGCCCTGATCCACCGACCGTCGCTTTCGCGCCGACAACGCTCTGTATCCTCACCAGAGAGTGACTTCCTATAGTAGGCTTGTAGCCACAGAGTGTCAAGAGAGGACCCCTGTACGTACGTATGTATATGTGTATGTCCCAATTCAACACAAATCCATTGCTTTTATAGGCTCCAATAGGCCAAGAGGGCCTTGCCGATTCCTCACGTCCACTTATCATGCACCGGTTGATTGCCCAAGATTGGAGGGGTAAAACAAATATGCCACCAGTCTTGAATTGGATCCTCAAAATTAGGCAGTCGTCATGAATGGTTGGCGGCAACAATCATTTCTGCACTTCCACTTTTACCATTTACACTTTTATTGTCACTTTTGTATGCAACTGAGATCCTCATTTTGTGCCGCTGGTGATATTTGAATGACCCTGAGAAGCACATCCTTCACCTAATTTTTGTATTAGCTTTTGATCCTTACATATTAAGTGGGGAGTGTGGGAGGTGAGTTGTGGGAGATTACGGGGGTTGTGGGAGGTTGTGGGTGGGAATAGGGGGTGAGTTGTGGGGAGTTGCAGGGGTTTTTGGGATGTGGTCAAAAATTGATCCAAGATTTCAAAATTAAGATTGCACCATTGGAAAGAACTCATCAAGAGCTTTCCAACGATATATAACATTGTAGTGTTTGGTTGAGAAATGATCCTCCAAATATCCATCCAAAACTACATGAGAACCTTACGGGAGGTCTTGGGAAATTGTGGGGTTTGTGGCGTTCGTGGGGTTTGTGGGGTTTGTGGGGGGTTGTGGAGGGGTGTGGAATTGTGTGGGGTTTTTGGAGTTTGGGGAGGGCTGTGGAGGGGTGTGGAGTTGTGTGGGGTTTGTGGAGTTTGTGGAGGGTTATGGAGGGCTATGGAGTTGTGTGGGGTTTGTGGGGTTCGTGGGGTTTGTGGAGGGCTGTGGAGGGGTGTGGAGTTGTGTGGGGTTTGCGGAGTTTGTGGAGGGTTGTGGAGGGGTGTGGAGTTGTGTGGGGTTTGTGGAGGGCTGTGGAGGGGTGTAGAGTTGTGTGGGGTTTGTGGGGTTTGTGGAGTTTGTGGAGGGTTGTGGAGGGGTGTGGAGTTGTGTAGGGTTTGCGGGGTTTGTGGGGTTTGTGGGGGGTTTTGGAGAGGTGTGGAGTTGTGTGGGGTTTGTGGAGTTTGTGGAGGGTTGTGGAGGGGTGTGGAGATGTGTGGGGTTTGTGGGGTTTGTGGAGGGGTGTGGAGGAGTGTGGAGTTTTGTGGGGTTTGTGGGGTTTGTGGGGGGTTGTGGAGGGGTGTGGAGTTGTGTGGGGTTTGTGGAGTTTGTGGAGGGGTGTGGAGGGGTGTGGAGTTGTGTGGGGTTTGTGGGGTTTGTGGGGTTCGTGGGGTTTGTGGAGGGTTGTGGAGGGCTGTGGAGGGGTCTGGAGTTGTGTGGGGTTTGTGGGGGGTTGTGGAGGGGCGTGGAGTTGTGTGGGGTTTGTGGAGGTCTCTAGAGGGGTGTGGAGTTGTGTGGGGTTTGTGGAGATGGTGGGGGTCGGGGGGTGGTAGGGGAAAAGTGGAGGGCTGGTGGAGTTGGAAGGGGTCATGGTGATGGTGGGGGCCACGGGGACGGTGGGGAAAAAGATGAGGGGACGGTGGGGTTGGAGGAGGTCGTGGTGATGGTGGCGGCCATGGGGGTGGTGGGGGAAGAGAGGAGGGGACGGTGGGGTCAGAACGGGTCGTGGTGATGGTGGGGGCCGCGGGGATGGTGGGGGAAAAGAGGAGGGGATGGTGGGGTTGGAGGGGGTTGCGGGGAAGAGAGAGAGAGAGGGAAATGCCATGATACAGACCCCCACATCAAGTCTTTGCACCGTCCCGGTGCGATTCCCGAAGCTGAAAACAAGATAGTGAAGGAAGTTCTTCCTCCTTGACTTAATTCAGGTGATTCTTCACCCTGGAGATATTGACGAGGTTTTTTTTTTACTTTTTTTTTTGACTTTTCTTTTTTTACTCTTTTTTTTTTGGCATGCCGGGTGGGGTTAGTGGAGTTGGAGGGGGTCGAGGTGATGGTGGGGGAAAAGAGGAGGGCTGGTGGAGTTGGAGGGGGTCGAGGTGATGGTGGGGGCCGCGGGGGTGGTGGAGGAAAAGAGGAGGGCTGGTGGACTTGGAGGGGGTCGTGGTGATGGTGGGGGCCGCGGGGGTGGTGGGGGAAAAGAGGAGGGGATGGTGGGGTTGGAGGGCGTTGCGGGGAAGAGAGAGAGATGGAAATGCCATGATAGAGACCCCCACATCAAGTCTTTGCACCGTCCCGGTGCAATTCGTGAAGCTGAAAACAAGATAGTGAAGGAAGTTCTTCCTCCTTGACTTAATTCAGGTGATTCTTCACCCTGCAGATATTGACCAGGTTTTTTTTTGACTTTTTTTTGGAACTTTTTTCTTTTGGACTTTTCTTCTTTTTTACTCTTATATATATATATATATATATATATATATATATATATATAAACTGCAATCACTGAATTAAATATGGTAGGTACGGTGAATGAAATGCTTCCAATTTACCTTAATTGAGGTAGTTCTTCACCTTGGAGATATTGACCAGGGGTATCCTCTTACCCTGCAGATCCTCCAGATGTACTGCTCCATGAGGTAATACCTTTACCACCATGTAAGGTCCTATCCATTTGGGTGCGAGTTTGGTTGGAATCGCTAGGACCTGATGCACTAAAACCATGGATCCTTCCTGAACTTCATTAGACCTCAGATACCTGTCATGGAGTCTGTTGCGCTCTTCTTGTGTTACCTGAAGTTTTTGCATTGCTCCTTCTCTGTATTCTTCTAATGCCACCAATCTCTCAATGGGAGGTTCAATTCCAATGGTTTTGGTTCCCATTTCCTTTTTGATAATGAATTCAAATGGGGCCAATGCCTCTTTTCCATATACTAAGCGAAATGGACTCTCACTAGTGGTTCCCCTTCTTGTAGTTCTGAAAGCCCAAATTGCACCGATCAATGCTTGTGGCCAAAAGCTTTGATGATCAAAAGATAATTTGCGCAGCAACCCGATCAAAATCTTATTGGAGCTCTCTGCTTGGCCATTTTCTCTTGGATTGTAGGCACAAGATTTCTTATGGAAGACCGCGTACCTGTCAAATATAAATTGGAGCAGCTGATTTACAAAATGTGTTCCCCTATCACTAGTGATTTCTAGTGGGCAACCAAATGTTGAGAAAATACGTTTATACAAGAACTTAGCTACTGTTAAGGCCGTGCAGTCCACAGTAGCTTTAGCCTCTATACATTTAGTTGCATAACATGTGGCCATCAAAATATACTTCTTACCCCCAGGTTGACCAGTTGGACTGCTTGGTCCTATGAAATCAAGACCCCATCATTCAAATGGGAGTTGAACTCACAAACTCTTGGAGTTGAACTCACAACCTCTTGGTTAGGAATGTGATGGGCGAACCACTTGCCATAAAAGCCATGGTTGAGGATTACTTCCTAATCCTCTCTCTTAGAGTGTAGTTCAGCCATCTCCCACCTATCAAGGGTGTGGTTCAACCATCTCCAAACCTATCACTTTGTTACATTCTTTCCCCCTTGTTCGATCATTGTCCTCAATGATATACTCTTGTATCCCTCTAGCCTCGGTGATGAACCCCTTGAACTCCCTAGGTACCCTTGAATTGATGTCCTCAACCTCGCACAGTTTCTTGAACCTTGTTCACAACCTTGGTCTCTTCAACCCTTGCTCACAACCTTGGTGTCTTGAACCTTCTTGTTCGCAACCTTGGTGTCTTGGGCCCTTGTTCTCAACCTCAGTCTTGAACCTTGTTCTCACCCATGTTTGGTATCTTGAACCCTCAATCAAGTGCCACCCAAGGTTTCCCAAGGACTTCACACTTCCAAGCTACTAAGCTTTCCGAGGGTATCTGATATTCCTCAATCCAACCTATGGATTGAGAGATAAACTTGATTCTTTGTTGGGTCCAATGGTCAAAGTGCCGCCTCCACAATTCCTACCTGTTTTACATGATAGAGTGCCCAAGCGCTTTTTTTTAGAGGCCATTTAATCACTCCACCTTGCCCAAGCCTACTTCTTAGGGTCTGATACCAATGCAAGGAATAACAATTACGACCACCACACGCTAGAGAGATGACTCTCCTCCCAACCAAATGCCTCTATACATAGCTCTCTCCAGGGGACTGCCTTCATGGCCAGGTGGATACTAGCCAACCATGTGGCGGCCATGTAACTGCATGTGTTCCAAGTGTCCCAGTCAACTCGAGTTAACTCAAGTGGATGCTTCTAGAATGCTGTAGATCTCTTTGGGCAAAATACTCTCCGCATGTCCCCCATGGGGATTGAACTAAGCTAAATGGATGCTTCTAGAATGCTCTAGATCTCTTTGGGCAAAAAAATCTCCCCATGTCCCAGTCCCCCTTCACATCCTTGAGACTTAACCACTAAGCTAAGTGGATGACTTGTTCACAAGAGCACAAGACCTTCTACTAAGTCTAAACTCGAGATCTTTGGTCATACACACGGATGACCAAATGGTGTCCTATTTTAGATCCGTCTGAACCGGCCTGATCCCTAGATCATAAACTTACTTTATTACATGTGTTCCAAGCTTCTTCTTCTTCATTTTTGATGTTTGCATGCTTTCATAGACCTCGAACTCCAACACTCATCTTGGTAGACATTGTCCAATGAGCTTGTGCACACTTTCAAATGTAGCTTTAAACAAGCTATAGAAAGTTATTTCATCAATGAATGACTACCATGCACAAATCATGAGGATAAAAAGTGTGGTGGATAAACCAAACTTTTTAGCACTTATATGCATCTATTGAAGACCTGTCGCTATTGGATCAAATGACCATCTTAGCAATCCTTATGAGTACTAGTGCAAGTACTGAGGAGGAGGAAAAATAATCCATGAAATTTAGAGGAAAATCCAGAAGAAAAGGTCCAAAAATAAGGTTTACTATTATATTAAAAGTTTTTATGGAATTTCTTAGTCCATACATAATTTAACATAAACCTATGTCCCCCATGGTGTGATGAAGGCAATCTTCAAGATGGATGGATATTTGGTTATATTCACTAAATCCATCCATGAAGCTATAGAGTGTATTTCTTGCTACTTCTTGTATAACCTAATATGCAAAGGGCATACAGAGCCCAACAAGAATTGTTACCTTTTTAAGCCTAGCAAGAATTGTTACCTTTTTAAATGATCCAAAATACCCACATATCCTAATCTTATTTGTATTCAGAATAATAATTCCAACATGCTCGAGTTTTTTATCTCTTGGTATTAAAATTAAGGATACTTTGAAATAAATCTATAGCTTTTCCCCATTACTCGTTTTTGCTCCTTGAGTGATTTGAATCTTACATTCTCCAAAACTAGCAGGTACTAGTTTCAATTCCCTTGTAAAGCCATTCAAATACAGCTGCATAAATTACATGAAACAAGTTACCTTTGAAAGCATTGTTGGATGATTCCATAACTAGGTGGCCACTAGTTTAGGATGAAAATTATCCTTCTTGCCTAGCTTAATTTATTTGACAATGTTCCTATCCATTATGGGTGCAGAGGCTCTTCTTCATCTTTATGATCTATTGTAACTTTATCCCACATAGAGTTAGTGGCATATGTAGGAGCACTTTGAATATAAATTTGCAGTTCCTTTTCTTGCATCAAACCTACATGAATTTCATGAATTAGGAAAGACGTTAATTCACTAGATAGTTTTAACATGTAGGTAGTTTCCACATTGGAATTTGAATGATCTTGCTCTATGTTACACTTAAAAGCTATTTTCTTCCCTCTTCTATGACCTTACCCAGGTTCACCTAATCTAGCAACTTGGATGGTCTCATATTCATCTTCATAAAATTTTGTACTTGTCTCAATCAGAAAACATTCATAGCAAGAAAATGATATACCCACTTTCGGTTCGCCCAAAATGTCCCCCTCATCTGAATGCGATTTTGAGTTGTGCCTCATGTCTTGTTCCATAAAAATAGCAAATGTTTGTGTCATACTACTTTGTCCCTAGTTTTCATGTTCTTTTTCCAAATATATCTGTTTGATCTCTTTTTCTTCATCTTTTACCCACTACTTTGTGCAACTCTTGTGCACCAATTTTCCAACTCACTACTTTCATGTGCTTAAACAAAATCAATGATATATGGAGTTATTCAACAGATATCTTCTTTTAGCTATTTTTATGTTGAGATAACCAGAATGAAGGTTCTCCATTGTCCACACATTCCTTTCTCTTGTCTATACATGTGTGACTCTTGCATGTGACCGGTTGTGTAGGTCTACTCATGATCTTTGTGATCTCATGGTCTTCATATCATTCTTTCATGTGCGTAGTTGATGATTCTTCTCCTTAAGTCAATGAGATCATTTTGAGACACATGATGAGTTCAAAATTCTACAATGATCACCTCATAAACCTTCACAAAACATGAATCTGGCTAATCATAGCATTTTAGGAATTCACAAGATGATAGCGTACATATTATCTATTGGTGGATGATAGCATACATATTATCTATTGGTGGATGATAAGAAACCTCTAGAAGATAGAATATCTATCCTTTCAACTCTCTACCCATGTGCGAAAACAGACTTTTTCTATTTAGAAACTTAATGAGATTTTACTAAAAAAATATCACAAAATTTCTATCTGCTTTAGTAGACTATGTAAGACATTTTTCTATTGGAATGATTAAGAGATAGTACAAAATAGTGCATAAATCAAGGTCATTACAAAAAGAGACAATCAACATTATAAAGATAGATAAGCTAACAAATGTCTAACATAGTACGGAAGATACATTTACAAACTTCTTAAAACTCTATAAAAATTGAGGAAGAGTTTAGAGTTCCTAAAAAAAAATCTCAATTTTGATTCATAATTGTATAAGCTATCAAAAAGGGATCTTATAATTTTGCAGCAATCGGCCAATCACCCACTTAATGTTTTGGTACTCTAGGAAATAAGAAAATTGCTAATAATTTTGGTAGCTCAGATTAGTGAAACCTAGAATGATTTTTCCACATGTAATCCACGTTGTTTAGGATTGAACTAAGGTTTGAGGATCAAATTTTAACACTCTAGAGTTTCGGCACTTCTCTACATTTTAATTATCATTTAAATACCATAAGAAAAGTGAACAAATTAATGATGTAGAAACAATCATGATTTTCCTATCTAATGTATTGCCTCAAAATCATATGAAATATATTGATAATGATCCATCTTGTAATTCATTAATTAAAAAAAGAAAGTGAAAACGTAGCTAATAAAGTAGTAAGATGTGTTTCTTAAAGATCTTCCTAATCTCTATCCATTCTTGAAGGGCTTTTCAACCCTACCATTAACTAGCTTCCATCTATCAAGGCTATATGTCAATGTTACTAAAAGCTTCTCTTTTTCAATAGGAAGTGGTTTGGGACTAGCTTAGAGAATACCCAATGAATTGTACTATAAATTCTATTCAACCACCTTTGGAATCTTTCATCCTTCTAAATAAAAATAAAGATGGTTCTATAAGGTTGTGTGTCATACATAGAGCATTAAATAAAAATGAGAGTTCAAATAAAGTTTAGTCTACATTCCATTGATGATTTCATCAATCAAAAATGATGTGAATGTATCTTTTGAAAACCAAATTTAATTTAAAGATATCACTAGATCTAAACTAAGGCTAGTTAGTTTCTATAGATAGCCTTTTGGATAACATGTGTGTAGTGTAGAACTTCCTCGATCACAATATATCCTAAAGCACAAGCTTTTGATCACTCAAGAATAGTGTAAGACAGAAAAAATTGAACTTGCACAAGAGAAGGGAAACTTTGACATAGAAGAGGAGAGATTATATGACTTAGAGAAAGAGGTGTTCTAATATTATAGATGTGAATCAGTCGATAAAATATCTTTGGAAAATACCTTGAAGATCCATCTTCATCCACATCCACCATCCTTGAAGCCACACTTGAAGAATGACAAGATCTTTGCAACCATGTAGTGAAAATGAAATGGAAATTCGCTTTGCGATTCTTATTGGAGTGGCTTGCATTAGCACTCGAAACTCCCAAAGACAAAGAAATAGTACAAATCCTAGTAGAGCTTTCTTTCAAAGAACAAAATGAACCCCAAATGGTAATTTGATGTTGACTACCAATGACAGCTAGGAGACATTTGAGCTATCATGTCCTACATCTGAAACCTATGGAGAAACTAGGCCACACACCGTCAACATGTGTGAAAGCACAAATACTTGCATTGAAACTTATAGAAGAGTCCAGTCTAAGGTTAGCTTATTTCTAAGAGCATGAGCCAAGAAGATATATCTCTATCAATGAGATTGAGTACATTCCATATTTCATGATAAGTTGTGAATACAATATAGAAGTCAAACACATCCTAGGGTAGATCATCACATTTTCCATGCAATTCTAGCTTGAAGAACTACCTTTCAGAGGCATGCGATGATACAATCTTTCAAGCAAATCCGTGTGTGTAATTACTACAATAGTTTCTTGAGATCAGGCACACATGGATGAAGGCCCCACTTCAAATTTCATATAGTCCAAGGTAAGGTTCCGTCCTTAGAAGAAGAAGTTGGTGTGTTTCACCATAAAAATTAAGAATGATAAAAAGTGCCAAGATTACCAAAGGGGCTGTCAATGGTGGCCTACATGATGGTTACAATTTTACACACTTTATCTATCTAGATGATTTGGCAAACCACCCAGTCTTGTAATTGTAGTTCGCCCTTCATCTCGAATCCATTTGCAATGATTTTTGTCTTTTTGGAGATTTTATAACTTCTAATTTCAGTGGTGTAGTTCTCCAATTTAGTGCCTCCACATGTACAAAGAAATCTCTAGCACAATGGCTATGTAGTTAGCTAAAACTCTATGAAGAAATCAATTTATGTGTTTTGTTGTAGTAGATTGAGACATCATCTGGTATTAGGATCCTAGGAGGGTTCATTTGCATTTGTTGTGCACATAGGAGTGTTTATCCTCCAACAATATTAGGATTCATTTATTGCCGCAAAGATGGTGATGACCTAGTCAAATAGAATTTGAAGCTACTAAGAGAGGATCAGAAGTAAGGGATGTTATAACACATGTGTATGTCAAAGATACTCTTCCCAACTTTGAGAAATTACTCACCTTTATGGTGAATGTAGAAATGAATATTCCACGGTCAAAGGAAAATAGCAATGAAGCCCAAGCATTCTATGTACGTAAAGGTAGAGGTAGATGAACAAACCAAGGCAAAGGAAGAGGAAGGCAACAGAGAGGATCTAATAGTGATCATGATCGAGAACAAGGAAGAAAATACACTTTATCAAGAGGAACAAACAAGTTCAAAGTCAAAGGAGGAAGGTACAGCCATACTAGTTACAAACACAACACAAAAAGTTGTTTCATATCTAGCAAGTACATATATTACAAACTATACCTTTTTTCCAAAGAAGTACATAACTCTCTAGTTTTTGAATAAAGATTTCTTCTCTAAGATCTCAATGCAACATGGTAGTTTTCACATCTATTTGGAGCTAATCTAAGTTTGCCATTGCAAGGAATTCAAGAAACATTCATAGTCTAGTAAACTTCACTCCTTGAGAGAACATTTTCTCAAAATCAACACCATGTTGTTGCTTAAACTTTTTTGCAACCATTCCACATTTAAGCTTTCAAGAAGCACTATTCATTGTAAACTTCAAATTATATGCAAATTTACATGGTAAATCTTTTCATCCCTTTTCCAAATGTGAAGGATGCCAAATTCTGTAACATAAAAAATCCAAAACTCAAACATATCTATGAGGTGGAGGTGAGAAACTAGAATGTCTAAATGGATGTTGAATAGGCATATTTGCTGATTGATCTCAATGGGTATTCTCGTGAACATCCCTATGTGTAGCATTCCTTTGCATGCTAATTCGAGGGCTGGTATCCTCAGACGACACTCTTCTCACTTGAATATCATTAATCGGTTATATATGAATCTTAGACTCGCTGCAAATGAAATTATTTCTTCTCATCATTGAATGTACTTTATAGGAAATATCCAAATTGATTGTGTCAACCGTATCTTAGAAACATAAGTTCTCTCAACCTATATTCCAATTTTTTCTCAACATTTCTTGGGCATATGAACATATACTTGGCATTGAGAAACTAAAGATGATCATAATATGGTGGTTTCCCTATCCAAAACTCTTGTGAAATTTTTAGACCTTTCATAGTACTAGGTGATAGGTTAATCACATGAAATATAGTATTCATTGCTACCCAAAAGACTTCTAAAATGGTTGCATCATGAAACATAGAAAGTGCTCTATCTTGAATAGTTTCATTCACCTTTCTAGCTATGCCCCTCTGTAACGAGTTGTAAGCTCTCTAGAAGTTCCTCTAGAAAGATAGAAGAGGCTCAGCTAATGTCAGGTTTACTCACATCCACTCTCTAAATCTACATTATTGAACTTAGTTGCTTTTAATTCTGAATTAAACAAATCCATTTTGCAAAACTAGGAAAATACCTCATCCCTGACTTGATAGGATAAATGGAGACTCTTCTGGTAGCATCATGTATGAAAGAGAGAAAGGAAGGAGAGCGACCTAATGCCCTTTTGGGTGTAGGTACATAGATACAATCTAGATTGTGCACATTTTTACTTTGTTTTTCCATGTTTTTTTAAATGGAGGTTCGAGCGAGGTCTACTCCCCGCACCGCCATTTAACCTAACCTTGTAAACCCCGGTTCTTGTGGGATAAGGGGGTCCCATGTGTAGTATGCGCTTCCTTGTAAAGCTGCAATTTCAATGTTTTTGATGTTGATAATACTTAAAAAATAAAGAATCAAAGAATCACAACATATGTAAGTAGCAAGAATGAGAAAGATTTTCAATTCCACTACAAGAAATTTGGCGAAAACATTCATGCCATATACAAGCCATAGGTTGTTGAGTGAGAGTTAAAAAGTGTTCATTTTATGATAAAAATAAAGGATGAGCTGATCCAACTTTTCTTCCATTCACAATAACCGTATTTCCCTTTGATATGAGAAAGGGTTGACCATAGAAAACTAGTTTGTAAATAAGGTCATTAGGTTGACCAAGTGAGATCAAAATAGACGACAACAAAGGCACATGGAACACATTATTCATTGTAGATTTTGAGCCATCATCGTTTTGAACAAGCACATCTCAGATCCCAAGATCATTCCACTTGTAAGAATAATTATTTCTCATAGTACCAAGAGACTTTCTTCTTAAGTAGAAAATCACTATCTATGTGGTTTCACATTTAGAGAAGCACTAGATTCTAACATCCATCTTTGTGAAAGAGAATTAGTAATAAGAGATTCACTAGTCACACTATTATCAAGTGTCAAGACATCAACCTCATCAGAAGTACGATTAATTTCTTATATCTCTAGTCATAGCATATGGTGTATCTAAATATTTAACATGCCTGTCAATATGTTTTCATATTCCTTTCCCATTCTTTAATACATCCTAGACTTTTTTATGTGTCCTTTGGTATGACTATATAATAGTACTAAATATCCCTATTCTTTGAATTACTTAAAATCATACCTTTGTTTGACCATTCTTTTCCTTGTTCTTACTACTTCCATGTCCGTGATTATTTCCTTGGTAAGACTCATGAAAACTATATGCATCACCACTTTGAGTAACAAGCATAGACTTTCTATGCATCTCTTCACTCAAGAGTGCTCCAAAACATTCATAGTCTAGTCAATTGAACTCCTTCAGAGAACATTTTTTGAAAATCAACACTACGTTCTTGCTTAAAACACTTTTCAATGAGTCCTCCATGAAACTTCGAAGAGAAAATATCCGTTGTCAATTTGAAATTATATACATATTTCGATGTTATATCTTTTCTTCACTTTTCCAAATGTACATGGTGCTAACTTCCATAAGCATAAAAACTCCAAACCTAAAACATATCTATCAACTGGATGTGAGACACTCCTAGAATGTTTCAATAGTTCCTCAATAGGAAAACTTGTTGATTGATCTCAATGTACATTCTAGTGAACATCCCTATGTGTAGCATTCTTATGCATGCTAATTGAAGGACTAGTATCCTCAAACAACATTGTTCTCAATTTAATCCCATCAATGGGTTATATATGAATCAAAGACTCACTTAAAGTAAAATCACTTCTTCTCATCATTAAATGTGCTTTATAACATAATCCAAATTTATTGTGTCAGCCATATCCAAGAATAACATATCTTGTGCTTCTTATATTCCAATTCTTTTATCTATGTTTCTTGGACATATGAACATATAATTCAAACCCAAAAACTTGCGCATGATCATAATATGGTGGTTTCCCTATCCAAACCTCTTGTTCCACTTTTAGACCTCTTAATGTGGTAGGTGATAGGTTAATCATATATAGAATACTCCTCAAAAGACTTCTAGAAGCTTGCATGATGTAACATAGAAACTACTCTATCTTAAATAGTTATATTCATCATTTGAGCTATGCCAAGTTGTATTGGTTTATAAAGAGTTTTAAGCTCTCTACAAATTCCTGTAGAGAGATAGAAAAGGCTTAATTGATGTGAGGGTTACTCACCTCCATTGTCTAAATGTAAGTCGTTGAGCTTAGTTCCTTCTTATTGCATCTAAACAAATCCATTTTGCAAAATTAGAAAATACCTCATCCTTCGATTAGATATGATACATAAAGAATCTTCGAGTATAATCATCCATGAAAGTGGAAAAGTAAGGAGAACCACCTAATGAAATTTTGTGCATTGGATAATTTGATATCATGGTAAATGAGATTTAAATACGGAATTGAAGATTCAATGTCCGTATACACATTTCTAGCTTGTTTTCCATGTTAACAATACTCAAAAAAATAAAAAATCAAAGAAGCAACATAGATAACTAGAAAGAATAAGAAATATTTTGCATTCCACTACAAGACATGTTGCCAAAAAATCCATGCCATATAGAATCCATAGGCTATTTTGTGAGAGTTCACAAGTACGCGTTTTATCAGTTAAATAAAGGATAAAGGGATTCAAATTTTCTTGCTTTTGCAATCACCATATTTCCATTTCATATGAAAAAGAATTGATCATCCAAAAACACTTTGTAACTAAGCTCATCCAATCGAGCAAGTCACATCAAACTACAAGACAATGGAGGCACATGGAGTACATAATGCATTGTAAAGTTTGAACCATTAGTGTTCTGAACAATGGCATCAAATTTTCTGATAACATCACATTGGAAACAAACATTATGTCTTATAGAACCAAAAGAATTTGTTGATAACTAGAGAAGCATTGTCCATGTGATTTCACATGGAAAGAATCCTTGAATCTAACTTCCATCTGTGGGAAAGAGAATCACCTATATGAGCTTCACTAGACATAATAATGTCAAGTGACAAGATTTCAAGATCATCAAACATAGAATTTATTTTTTCTATCTTTAGAGTCATAAAAAATGGTCTAACTAATTATTTAACATTCCCATAAATATGTTGTCCCTTACATTTATCATTCTTTAATGCATACTAGTCTCTCTTTACATGTCCTTTCTTATGACTATAATGGTACTCAATATCCCTCTTCCTTGACTTACTAGTACTTTTATTTTTTTACCATTCTTCTCCTTCATCTTTGTTCTGCCATGCTTGTAATTCTTTTCTCTGTAAGAATCATGAAAACTATATGCATCTCCACTTCGAGTACCAACCATAGGCTTTCTATGGATCTCATCACTCAAGAGTGCTCCACATATGTCATCATACACCATATTACCATTAGTTGCACTATTTCTAATAGTTTTGGAAAATGTATCCCATGATGATGGCAAGGTGCATCACAATGTGACTGATCGCATTTCATTATCCGTCTCCATAATTTAAGCTTCTAACGGAGAATAACGCATCAATATAGTCTAGATGAGAAAAAATCACTATATGTGTCCTTAAAATAAGGTTCATTAAACTTTCTCATCAGATACACTTTATTCGATGCCGTTTAGTTTTTATGAATAGTTCATAACTTCTTCCAAAGCTCCTATATACTTTCATGGTCCATCACTGCAACTTAAACATTGTTTGCATATTCCAATGACATGGTATTCCTAGCCATTTTGTTGACTGATTTCAAGCATCATCATCGAAATCAACACGCATCCCTGAGATTCCATCTACTTGCTTCCACTACCTCCTCTAAATTAGTACATCTTAGATCCCATTCTTCCATATAAGAAACATTTTTGGATCCCAAAATGGTTTTCTCCCTACAAGTTATAGCTCCTCTTGGGAGCACTAGCACTAGACGTCATTTAGATCTACTTGAGATCTCTAACTCCATTATGATAAAGAAGTGACCAGATTTGTATTGGGCTAGAATATTCCAAACATTAGTATGCTAAAAAGAAGTGATAGTGTCAAATTTTGGGAAAATTCTGTTTGACTCTCTGTAGAAAAATGAATTAATGAACAAGTATATCAGAATGTATGAGCTCATATCAATAAGTCACTTGAGGAATAAAGTCAAGACAAAATAGCTAAAAATATAAATTTGGAAAAATTTCTACCAAAGTGTTTGCTCCAAAATGAGCATATGAATAATCTAGAAAAAAGTATAAAATTATGAGTATAGAAATGTAAACCAAAATCTCAAAGCATTTAATCCATTCCATATAACCACTTAACCAAAAGAGGCAACAATTAGCATACATATCCTATGGAAAATTTGGGTAAGTCTTCTACCTATATCACTTAGGAGACCCTGACATCTAGGTGTCTCTCAACTAAGAAAACATCACAAAGAACAACTTTACCAACATCAAGGGATTCATGAAACAATGTTACCCCTAGATCAATCACCACATGGGCATACATAAGAAATATCCACATATGCATACATAATGCCAATGTGGTCAGTATATGCAATAAAATGTCACAAAAAGGCTGAATTTATAGCTCAAATGCTAGCCAATATCACTTGCAAATTTCTATCAATTAAGTTCTTTTCACCCTGACAAACCCCATAAACTTGTATGATGAGACTCAAACTTCAACCTTAATACATCTTAGAACCTTTGCATTGTTGCCATTTAGAGGAATTAGCAAAAATATATAAACAACGAAGACTTGAATTGAAAATCAAATTTGAAATACTCCTTAAAATTGTCAAATGCCACCTATCATAGCTTGGTTTGATTAAGCCTATAATTTAGGAATAGCAAATCCTAGAATCTAGGTAGTTTTTTCAAGATTATATCAATACAGATTGTACTTCCAATGGCTGATCTATCATCTGTGTATGCTCTCATAGATTCTCAACAATATAGTATACCCCTTGCATATGGAGCCTTTTTCTTGCATAAGTGATTTTATTAGAATTTGTGTAGCCATAACTTGCTCATAGATTTTAATGTATATGATTAAGATAGGTCTCTATATTGAGCACAATTACATTACCAAATTGTACTCATTTCTTGTAATTTTAGGTTTTTTAGAAAGATATTCTTTTCATCTACGGTTTACTTGAAGCTCATATCGAAACTCTACATAGTGTGAGAGAAACATCTCCAAATGTAAATAGTTGTCTTTGTGTTCATGCCTAGTGAAGGCAATAAGTCATGTGTCTTGAAGGAATTGTTTCTTACAATATGTGTGAGCAAATTGAATGAGATAGCTTAGATCAAGAACTTATTTAGTTTACTTTATGTGCTCAGCAACTCTTCAGTCTAGTCGTTAGTATTTTAGAGAGCTACTCATTGGAGTGAATAGTGGCTCAAAGAGTGTGCTTATGGGGCCATATATGCTTCAAGGCTACGTAGGGAAGTGAATCTTTCTACCATAAGTGGTATGATAGATGTTATACATACAAAGGAATTCAAGGAGGACCAAGAACACTCATTGAGGGAATTTGAAGGAATTAGAAGTACAAAATCAAGTTGAAAAGCACATAAGCAAGTGAAGGGGAGTCTTCTAGTGAAAAAGGGGAGTCTTCTACCTCATCTATTTGGTACTTGTGAAGTTCATGGGTAAATAATATTGCTTTTTATCACTTATCTTACATTAAAGGGATCTAGGATAGTATATTAGAGCTCACTATGATAGAGTACAAGACTCAAATTTAGAGAAAGGACAAAAACAAATTATTAGTGATGGAAATTTAGAATATTTATCTATCTTCTCTTGATTATGGGGTCTCATTAGTTGCATAGATCCTACACCTATATTAGGTTAGAATCCAACCTTTGATCCATTATCAGCTTGAAAGAGTGGAATCAATGAGATAAGCGAGTCATCTTCATACTATCAGAGTGCATTAGCAATGCTACAATACAAGATCTAGATACCTCTAGGAAGGCATGGGAAACCCTAGAGAAACTTTAATGCTCTTCAAAAAAAGCCACAGAGATCAAATTGAAGAGTGAAGTCAACATTGAGGAAAACACCTAGTAACAATATAAATGTCTACATATTGAAGATGAAAGGATTCATGGATGCATTAGGATCCATAGGTTGTCAAAGGACTGATAATAAGATAGTTATTCTTAGAAGATAGCATTTTTAGTTATTTTTGTAAAAATAATAGATCGCTTTAGAAAGTGATGTTTTTGTAAAAATAGAAAATTTACAATTTTTGTAAATGAAGCAAAAGCGTGCTTTTCAAAGTGCCACCCTCATTTATCTTCTATATAGGACATAATAAGAAATACCTATTAATACAGATAATTCCAGTTTTCTAGTTCCATGCATTTCTTTTTACATGGAAAATTCTTATGATTGTCTAGTGATGGGACATGTGACTCGCCATCCATGTCTATTTTATTCTTATCAACTAAGGTCAGTTGCTCCTCAACTGGGAGGCATGTTATAATATATGGAATATTGGAATTCTAAATGGGTTTTAATGCCTTGAGGTCTTTAATTTGATTTCTCTTTTGATTTAGGAGGTGAAGATCCATGCGGGTGTGAACACGCATGTAATTATTCAAATATTTTTGGAGATATTTAGAAGAATACTGTTAGAATATAGTTATTTTTATAAGATAGTATTTTTAGTTATTTTTGTAAAAATAAAAGATCGCTCTAGAAAGTGATGTTTCTTTAAAAATAGAAAATTCTAATTTCTATAAATAAAGCAAAACCATGCTTTTCGAAGAGCCCCTCTCATGTATCTTCTATTCAAGATGTAATAAGAAATACCTATAAATGCGCATGCTGCAACAAACTCATCCATCAGAGTATGTAGGGGAAGATTGTACCCAATCTGGTTTCCTCTCTTGTCTCTTTCTATTCTCAAAGTACTTTTGTGTGATTTTGTTTCTATAGTATCCTCTACATACACGCATCTGCGAGATCCGAAGGGCAACATCTATTGGGTTGATGAAACAACCACTATAATATACATCATGAATAGAGCTTCCACATCAGATATCATGATACCACTCCCTATGAAGCTTCGTATAATAGGAAGCTAGATGTATCACACTTGAGAGTCTTTAGATGGACATTCTATGTATTGATTCCAAGCAAACTAAGGAGAAACTTTAATGATAGATCATAAAAATGTGTCTTTATAGGGTATGCATATGAGAAAAAGGATGATAGATGCTATATACCCACAACAAAGGAGGTAGAGATATCAAAAAATATCAAATTTGATGAGCTCTAACCTTGGTACACTTGAATTGTAGTATGTAGGGTAATGAAGAAAGGAATACCTCAATTGAACAACCGGATAGCATGGTCCTTAGTGGACTGAGGGATTCAATTAATCGTCCATCATGAAATGGACGAATTACTACATGAAGCGAACTAAGTGATGCAAGAAGCAAAGGAAAGGATATGGTCATGTAGATAGAAGAACATGAAGGCCTATTCAGTTATCCATTTTGAAAGACTTAGCTATGATTCATTAATGTCTAGACATTATTCTTATATGAGCAAGGTTGTTGTAGAACCCACATGCTTTTATGTAGAAAACATATGTAGGGAATGCCATGAGGCTATAAAGGAGGAGATCACGGCTTTGGAGGACAAGCAAACTTGGACACTAGTGGCAAGGAAGAATGATATGAAGGAATTGCGAACAAATCTGTTTTGCTTAGACATATGGACTAGAACATAAAGATGCATTTAACTATATGGCTAATATGATTACTATCAGATCAATCATTGCTATTACACCAAGCAAACATTAGAAGATGTATCAATGTGATGTGGAGAAAGCATTTTTTAATGGAGAGCTAGACGATCTAGTATACATGGACAACCCATTAGGTTTTGAAGGTAACACCAAGGATGATTGTGCTGTTTAGGTTAAATAAAGCATTATATGGCCTCAACAAAACAACAATGGTATGGAATCAAATGATCGTGGACTATTTGATCATTTGTTTAAACATTAAAAGCAAAGAAGATCCATCACTATTCTACAAGAGAGAAGTTGAAGAATATATCTACCTGAGTGTCCACAGTATACCCAGTAGTTTTCCCTGAGTCGAATCCTTCTTCCAAATGTAGTTGCAGTTGGCTATTGATGCTTGTTGAAATCCACAATTTGTTTTTTCCCCAATCTTGCAAATCTTTTGCTTGCCTCAGCCAAGGTCTCCCGAGGAGTAAAGGGTAGGAAGTCTCCTGTAGAAGTGCAATAATAACAAAAGCTAGAACAAAGTGACAACCCTATACTATCATTAGTATCTTTTCAATAATGCCAACTCGCGCAACTCGATGTTGATCTGCTAGGGTAACTGTGAATGGTGCCATTTTGGTGGGGTTCGAATTCAGTTTCCTCATTGTGAAATCTGGCATCAAATTAATGCTAGAGCCTCCATCTATAATCACACCTGTGAGAGCTTCATCCTTTATAAGAACAGATAGCCTTGAGCTTTGGTAGTCTTCCAGGGGTGAAGGCGGAAAATCAACCATGAAACCATCTATACTAGGTGGTTGGATCAAGTGAGCAGAGTGTATAATCTTCAATAAGTCACTTCTTATTTTTGAATCCATCCTTATAAGTTCGTACAAACTAACCTTGTGATGAATGCCTTTCAAAACCCGCTCAATGTTTACCTCATGTGTGTCTGCTTGCACACTTGTTGGTTGATCCTTTAGTGAAGTAGCCATCCTTTCATAAGCTCCTTAAAATATTTTCTTGGTCGTTCTACCCAACCTTCTTTTCTTCCTCTTTATCCTGGAGTCGTTGTTGTTCTTCTCTATGGATTGTTGTTGCTTGTCTGGCTCTAGTCATCATGAGCATTGTAGAGGATGAAACAACATAAGACTGAGTGGTCATACCTTGTTCTTATGGAGAGACTGCAATCATGTGGATTGGAGCAGGACGCCTTCTTAGGCAGTCTTTGGTATAGTGATCCTTAGCCTCTAGACAATGCTGACAAGGAGGTGCATCTTTAGGAAGGGAACACCTATTTTGCATATGGGCATACTGACCACAATGATAACACATCAAAGGCCTATTATACGAGGCTTCGTTGGCTGATTCTCCTCTCTATTAGGTGCATTTGAAGTACTAGCATAATACGAATCCAAAGCTTGAGGCTTACCTCGTTGTTGTCTACCCTTGAGGTAGTAACAGTCTCTAGCTTCATGATTATCCTTTCCACAAAATTGAAAGCTTACCTTGTTAGGACAATTAGCATTGGAATGTCCATTTTTGTTACATATTGTGCACCAAATCTGCCTTCTTATATCCTGAGTGGTCCGCAAATCTTCTAACTCACGGTGAAGTTAGGCTACTTCATCATCAGTGCGACGCAGTGGTGGCAATACCTTCTCTTCTTGCTGATTTTTTTGCATTCGCAATGCCTTCAATTCCTTCCTCAGTTGCCCAATAGGGTCTAGTTCTACAGCATAATTTGGTTGTGTATCCCCGTCAAAATAATCCCTAGCTTCTTCAATGTGTGATGCTGCTACAACAAAATCATTGAGGGTTGCATCCAATCTAAGAGACTCATGTAACTTCCGCTGAGATGACCTAGGCAAAGCATTTTCTATCCATTTTTTAACCAAGAAGTCACCTGGAGCAAGTGGCAGACGTGCAACAAGTGCTTTTGTTCTAGTGTGAAGTTCATGAAAGGGTTCACATGATCTTAGCCTTAGGTTCTCTAGCTGATCTAGAGCTCTTTCTGAGGAATCACTTGGTCGAAATGTCTGTGAGAAAGCCGTCTTCAAAGCCTCCCATGTGGCAAAATGGCAATCTGCATATTGACTGTACCATTTGTCTGCAAGGCCTTCCAATGTGGATGGGAAGAGTACAAGCATTGCATTCTCTCTATTCTGCAAACCTCGTCCACGGCATAAGGAGATGAACCTCCTTACATGATCATCAGCATCCTCATAAGCTTGTCCCTTGAAGGTAGGGAACTTGATATTGATTCTAAAGAGTAAATGAGAGAGATCCTCCATTTTCATTGGTGTTTCATCTGACGTATCTCAGGAGAATTCTAATGTTCTCCTATGCTTCTCCTTTGACTGTGGTGTGGCACCCAAATCAATAGATAAATTCAAGGAGGATAGAGGGGAGGTAGGTTCACTAGTTGAAGATATAGCTGACTTGTTAAGGCTCCTTCGTACACGAAGAGGCTCCTTATCTGCTCGCGTATGGGTCATGTACCTACTTGCAAATGCAATAGGGCAAAAATACTGAAAAGAGGACTATTTACTATCCTCAGGGCCGCTCACAGAAATGCAAGAGTCCCACCGGGCGTGCCAAACTGTAGAGGAGGTACTGGGGTATCCACTTTTAACCAGAGTAGAAAACATACACTTCCAGTAGTTCGCCTACTCAAGGGAGGTCCTCCTTAGGGAAGTATACCCTTTAACATTTCTATGAGAAGACAGATCACAATAATTGTACAGTAAATGTAGACACAGAGAGAGAAGATCAATGACAATGGCAATAGTAAAGGACGGACCCACTTCTTAGTTCACACAAATGATTACAATATAGGCAAAAGGAATGCTCAAAAGTTGATACTCTCGGCTGACATGCCACTCCAAAACTAAACAACTTCAATACAAGAGATTCATCCAATCCGTACAATGAACACAATTAGATGCAGACTGGTACTGATCAGTACAAAGTGTGAAGACTTTCTCCAAGGGGAAGAGCACGAAAATACCACTAACACCAAAATTATCACTGACTCACAATGAATGACAAAACAAGCCACTTCCTTCACACTATAGTGCTATTAGCCCTCCACTGGGAATCCCACGCTCTATATCCTCACCAAAGAGTGACTTCCTACAGTAGGCTTGTAGCCACAGAGTGCAAAGAGAGGACCCCTGTACGTACGTATGTATATCTGTGTTTTTTAAATGAACACAAGTCCATTGCTTTTATATGCTCCAACAGGCCAAGAGGGCCTTGCCGATTCCTCACGTCCACTGATCAAGCGCCGATTGATTTCCCAAAATTGGAGGGGTAGATCAAATATGCCACTAGATTTGAATTGGATCCTCAGAAATAGGTAGTCTTCATGAATGGTTGGCGACAACAGACATTTCTCCTCTTTCACTTTTACCACTTACACTTTTAACCTTTTCTTGCAAGCTGAGATCCTCATTTTATGCCGCCTGTGATATTGGAATGACCCATTGAGTGTGAGAGATGGTGGGTGGTGCGGATGAAGGGATGGAGGGTCGGTGAGATGGAGGGTTGATTTTAACCCCAAACCAAGAGCCCAATGAATTCCTTAACAAGAAGAGTCATCTTATTCATACTTAAAAAGCACCAACGTAACAACATCAGAAGAACTTTTTCCAAAGCATGTTTGATGTGAAAGGGATGATCACGGAGCTAATTTATGTCACACGTGAAGTGCCAATTGAATTCTCTTGGGAGAGTCACCTGAACTTTATCAAGCATGGGTGTGGAGAGAGGATGGGAGTGGAGGTAGTGGAGATGGAGGAGGAAAACAAGGAGGTAGGTGTGGGGGTTGTGGTGGAAAAGATGAGGGGGTGGTGGAGATGGTGGTGAGGGTGGGTGTGGGGGTTGTGGGAAAAAAGATGAGGGGGTGGAGGGGGTGCTGGAGATGGTGGTTGGGGTGGGTGTGGGAGCTCAAAGGGAAAAGATGAGGCGGATGGAGAGGGAGGTGGAGATGGTGGTGGGGGTGGGTGTGGGGGTTGTGGGGGAAAAGATTAGGGGGTTGTGGAAACGGTGGTGGGGGTGGGTGTGGGTGTTGTGGGGGAAAAGATGAGGGGGATGGAGGGGGACGGTGGAGATGGTGGTCAGGGTGGTTGTGGGGTTTGTGGGGGAAAAGATGAGAGGGTGGAGGGGGGTGGTGGAAATGGTGGTGGGGGTGGGTGTGGGGGTTGTGGAGGAAAAGATGAGGGGATGGAGAAGGTGGTGGAGATTGTGGTGCAGGTGGGTGTGGGGGTTGTGGAGTAAAAGATGAGGGGATGGAGGAGGTGGTGGAGATGGTGGTGGGGGTGGGTGTGGGGGTTGTGGGGGAAAAGATGAGGGAGTGGAGGGGGTGGTGGAAATGGTGGTGGGGGTGGGTGTGGGGGTTGTGGGGGAAAAGATGAGGGGGATGGCGGGGGACGGTGCAGATGGCGGTAGGGGTGGGTGTGGGGGTTGTGGGGGAAAAGATGAGGGGGATGGAGGGGGATGGTCGAGATGGTTGTAGGGGTAGTTGTGGGGGTTGTGGGGAAAAAGATGAGGGGGTGGTGGAGATGGTGGTGGGGGTGGGTGTGGGGGTTGTGGGGGAAAACATGAGAGGGTGGAGGGGGTTTGTGCATAAAGTAGTAGAGGCTATAGCCCATGGACATCAAAGAAAATCCATACTTTATGAGCAAACTAGTCTTCCTCAAGCTAGCCTTCCAAAAATTAAGGAGCAATTTGGAGAACAATCCCATGCTATGAATTTTGACTCTACTCCTATTCCTCAAATGATGGAGCCTACTCAAGGTTTTAAAGTAGATCCAAATAAAAGTGTAGTTGAACAATCTCAAGTGGAAATTCTCACTAAGCAAATGGAAAGTCTTATTGCTACACAATCCAATTTGGCCAAGACTATAGATGCTTTACAATCTAATTACACCAAAACTTTCCAAAATCAAATGAGCCCAATGTCTTTTCAAGAGCCTAATCCACATGTTATAGCTACCAATTAAAATCCACAAGTAGCTCCTACTCAAGCATATCAAGTTCCTCCAATGCATAATCCTTCAATGCAAAATCCTCATCCTCATTCGCAAAATCCTCAAATGTATCAAAACATGTATCCTCAAGCTTCAGAAATAGCTTTTCAAAATCCTCAAAATCAAAATTTTCAAAATCATCAACCGTATAATATGGAAACTCCTCTTGCACCTCAAGTACCACATGTTGCTCCCCAAGCTCCTCAAATACATCAATTGCCTTATCAAAATCCTAATTATCCTGTTCAAGCAATACCTTATCAACAAAATCCTCAATTTCAAAATTTCCCACCACAAGTTAATCAAAATCCTCAAAATCAAAATGGTTTTGTGCATGGCCCTCGTAGGTGTCCTTGGTGTGATTCGTTAGAGCACTTTTTGAGAGATTGTGAACTATTGAAGGCTGCTAAGGAGCAATGACTAGTAATAGACATAGACAAGAAAATCTGTGACTATCGATCTAGGCTACCTTTGCAAGGAAATTATGGTAAGGGAGGAATGAAAAACACTATGAAAATATAACCATAACAGATGTAGGAACTAGAGGAGTGAAACTAGAAGCTATTGATGAACAACAAGTAGAATCAAGTAAACCCACAAAGTAAGTTGACTTTTCCATAGAGGCTTTAGTAAGAGCACAAGATGAGATTAGGAGAATAACGGCTTGGGAGTCACCGATAAAAGATCAATCTCTTATTTCTCACATATCCAATGTAGAAGAAAAACGAAAAAGAGATGAAGTTGAGCCTAGTGAAAGAAGAGTGACTCGAAAACAAACCTCAGAGGGAATAGAAACAATCATAGATCAAGGAGAAACATCACAATCCAAAGATAAAAAACAAGAATCGGAACCCAATGAACAAAAACAAGAGGAGAAACAAAAAGGGAAGAAGACAAAGCAAAGAAAAACAGAACCAAAGCCTTTAGACAAACAAGAACAATCAAAATAAACTGAAGAACAAACACGAGAACATGAATAAAAACAAGATCCTGAGCAAAAACAAAAGAAACCAGAGAGAAAACCTAAAGCCATCTTGATTTCAGAAATTGAGAGAAAAAATAGATCCTATGGAGATTTTAGATGACATTTTGCTTAAGAGTCAAGTGACTATGTCTTTAGAACAAGTTTTCTCTATTGCAAAGCCTGTTTTTAAAGATAACTTTATCGGCCTAATTAAAAGGAAGAGGTTTCCGCTTAATCTAGATACTGAGATGCAAGATTCTCTAGATCAAGATCAAGCTATGAATGAAGCCTTAAACTTTGATGAATCTGATGAAGAGGACTTTGATGATGATGAAGTAAATGTTAATAAAAATTTCTTAGGACCTATTCAACCTGACCATGAAAATCATGAAAACAATCCTGAAAGTCACTTTAAAAGAACATTTGGGTCTAGAGGTACATCAGAGATGCATGTTAAAATAGGAAATGATAAGAACACTATTACTATAAATGCATTAGTAGATTCTGGCTCCGAAATCAATGTGATTTCAAGAGAAGTTTATGATGAGTTTCGATGGCCCATAGATAAAGATTGTGGATGGCATATGAGAATTGCAGATAATGGTGTAGGTACCCTGTATGGAGCTTGTGCTAGTGTGCCCATATCCATAGGAGGAATCACAGAAGAGTTTCACTTTTTTATTCAAGATAATTGCTCCTATGAAGTTCTCTTAGGTCAACCCTTTATTTGTGAGAGTCGTATGCAAACTAAAGCCATGGATGATGGGTCTACCTATGCTAGATTTAAGTCTAAGGATGGAATGCAATCACTTCAAGTCATGAGAGTACGAGTGAATCATCCTAGGAATCGATTGTCAATTAGAAAGAAACCTATTGTTACTCATGGTCATGAGCATGCTTGTAGTGATTGTGCACCTCGATTCATGTTTGGAGCTACATATGATCAAAATTTCGGATAGAATCCATTGTTGAGCGGGACAACAGTGGATATTGGTTTGACATCTCGCATCCAACCAACATGTACAATAGTTTGTCACTTTGTTTTCCACATTCTAGATTAGATTTTCTTCATAAGAGTCAATTGTCCAAGTCTTTTATCCAAAAAACCTAAAAAAATTATAAAAACAACAAAATCATGGAACATGATGAGAACATTGAGCATGTGATTGAAACATCTCATTGTTTCTCTACTCTTGAGGAGTTAGAGTTATGTCTTCAACAAAATTCTAATGCCCATATTATTCTTCTTTCTTCCCTTGATGAGTATGCTCTAATCCAAGAGTATGCTCTCAATGTTGACAAGTGCTCAAAATTTAACCAAACACATGATGCCTTAGTTGAAACAAAGTACAAAACTGTAGACAAAGAAATCAAACCCATAGCTCAACCATTACCTCAAGGAAGTAATGAAAAAATTGTTGATGTGAAAAATGATCCAATTCTTCGGGATAAGAAAAACATAGGACATACATTCATGGATGAGACAATCAAACAGGTCAAAATTGGTAGAGATGATGACTTTCTTTTGCCAGCAGAGAGAGATAAATTTGAGGGAGTCATACGTAGCCATGGAAAAGCCTTTACTATGTATCCTCATGAGATTGGTTGTGTAGATCCTAAGCTAGTTGCATCCATGATAATCTTTACTATTCCACATATTCCATGGAATCTTTGTTCTATACCAGTTCCAAAGGCTCACTTACCTGAGCTAATGAAACTACTTAAGGAGAAGATAAACATGAGAATTTTAGAGCCATCTTTTGCACCTTACTCAAATAGATGGTTCGTTGTGCCTAAAAAGAATGGGAAACTACGTTTTATTGAAGATCTCCAACCCGTCAATAAAGTCACCATAAGGAATGTAGGAACAGGACCCATTGTAGATGAGTTTGCTGAATCATTGTCAGGACATTCTATCTATTCAATGGGTGATTTATATTCTGGATATGACCGATTCCAGTTAGCAATTGACAGTCGTGACATAACCACAATGAAAATTCCTTTAGGCTTATTGCGAATGTGTACTTTACCTCAAGGAGCGACTAATTCTGTGGCTCATATTATTAGTGCTATGAATATGGTCTTACATGATTTTATGCCTCATATAATTATGCCATTCATTGATGACATTCCAATTAAAGGGAGTGTGGAACGTGTAAAGGACATTTCTTTAGACTCATCTGGATGTCGTAAATTTGTTCTTGACCATATCTCTGATTGTGAAAGAATATTTCAATGATTTGAAGAGGTAGGTCTCACATTTTCCATAGAGAAATTTGTTTTTGGTGTCAACGAGGTTCTTATTGTTGGACATTTATGTGGCCATTATGGTCGAAAGCCATACCCACAAAAAGTTGATGCCATTAGCAAGATTTCTGAAACATGTAACAACGTGAGTGAGGTACATAGATTTCTTGGTGCTTGCATCTTTTATGTTATTTGGATCCCACACTTTGCTCATGTTGTTGATTGTCTCTATGAATTGTTGAGGAAGAAACGAAAATTTATTTGGACTAACAAACACACTCAAGCTATGCATAAATTGAAGAAATTATTGCTTGAAGCTCCCATCCTTAAGCGTGTAGACTATTCTTCTAACAAACCTATTATATTGACTGTTGATACTAGTCCTATTGGTATAGGTTGGGTTATAAGTCAAGATGATAGTGAAGGGAATAGATATGCAATTAGGTTTGGTGCCAAAATTTTACATGAAACACAACAAAAATATCCACAGATCAAACGAGAACTATGGGGTATGGTAACAACTTTGAAAACAGACAAAGAATATTTCATTGGTGCAAATGTCAAAGTTGAGACTGATTGTATGCCTCTCATAGGAATGATAGCCAATTGTTCATCTCTTGATATAGCCATGCTTAGATGGATCTCATATATTAAGTTCATAAATCCTGAGTTAGTTCATATTTCAGGTAAGTCAAACTTAGTTGCTGATATGTTATCGAGAGCTAGATTTGATGATGATCTTGAAAGTGATCTAATAAAGAATGTGAACTTAATTGACTATGTTCCACATATATATGAGTATGAGCAATTTCATGAGTCTGAGTACGAAAATGAATGGAGAGACATAGGAAAGTATTTGAGTACACTACAACCATTACCTAACTGGACTACGAATAGATTCTGTAACATTAAGAAACGAGCTTATAACTTTTTCCTATGTAATGGTTATCTTTGGAGACATGCTAAGGGTAAGGTTAAGAATCCACAATGAGTCCTAGGAAAACGAGGTCTTCAATTGCAAGTAATGAAGGAAATGCATGAGACATTATGGGCCGGTCATAAAGGATTTTTTGGAACATATGAAAAAATTAGAAGTACCTATTATTGGAATAGGATGTACGTTGACATTAGTAGCTATGTTTCTACATGTTCTACTTGTCAACTTCATTCATCAGTCAAAAACATAGAGATCCGTTGCATCCTACTTATCCACCTTGTATTCACTACAAGTGGGTCGTAGATCTTGTAACTATGCCTAAAGGTATTGACAAAATGCGTTACATTGTACTTGCAAGAGAAGATTTAACTAATCATGTAGAGGGACGTGCACTACGATCTAAGACCACTTACAATGTTTGCAAATTCTTGCTTGAAGATGTCATAAGTCGCTTTGGGTACATAGAGAAAGTAGTTGCCGATCGTGGAGAGTTAAATGCGAGAGAAGCTAAAGAGTTCTTTGATCATCACGGTATGTGTTTGTCTCTTACTGCTGCATATAATCCAGAGGCCAATGGTAAAATAGAGAGAGGGCATCCACCTATTGTGAAAGCCATATCTAAAGCATGTAACGGTGAAATCAAACAATGGCCTAGATTCTTACCTTTTGCACTTTGGGCAGATAGAATGACATGCACACGCACTATTGGATATATGCCCGCTGAACTCATGTACTGTCAAAAACCATTGTTTCCAATTCAGTCTCATATTTCTGCATGGTCAAATTTGCCTTGGTCTGAAAAAATGTCTAGTGATGATTTTTTGAGTTTGCGCATTAAAGAGTTAGAACAAGGTAAATTAAGACTTGATGATGCCGTTGAGAAATTAAGAGAATCTAGAATCAAGAACAAGCATTATTTTGATAAAACTCGTCGATTGCGTCCTAAGCCAATTGAAGTAGGAGATTGGGTGCTCATTTATGATAGTACATTTGACTCTCAATATGATGCACGCAAAAAGCTCACTCAACGGTGGTTTGGGCCATACATTGTATCAAAAGTCAACAACAATGGTACGTATGCTCTTTGTGAATTAAATGGTGTTGCACTAAAAACTTTGATTGCAGGTAAAAGGATAAAGTTATTCAAGAAGCGTGATAATGACGAGTACATTTTGGATGAGGACATTGAAGAAGATGACAACAATGAGGCCGATTCATAAACAGGAGTATCCATGTTATAAAAAATAAAAATATAAATAAAAAAGGAAAAAAACATATAAAAATATCATTAATTTTTCAAGTTCATGTTGCTTTGTTTTTTTTCAAGTTCATTCTATTTTTATTTTTCCATGCTTGTTTCATGCATGTTTTTTTTCAGTCTTTGCATTCCATTGCATATCCACATCACTTGAGTCAAAAAGTGCAAATGACGATTTCTCTACTTGTGTAAAATTGTATCTTAAGTAGTAACTTATCTCCTAAGGAATTGATTATAATCTAGGATTGTGGAAAGATAGGGCATGTAGATTTGGAGGTTTATTTTGGTGACATGACTTTCATATATAAACATGCATATGTATCGTGTATCGAAAGCATAATTGTTGAAATCCTAGCTCCTGCTATTGCATGTTTCTACATCCTTAGTCCATCTCATAGCACTTGTATCGGAGTTTAAACGACTGTTCTCCGTCATAAAAAATGGTTGTACCTTGTATCGGGGTTTAATTTTTCCCCGTCATCAAAAAAAAAAAGAAGAGAAGCTGCTACATATTACCAGGAAGTTTACACTTTCTTCCACCCCAAAAAAGTGATCGTAACCATAAAGTTGCCGAATCATCATCGTCATCAAAAAAAAAAAAAAAACAAGCCAAAGGAGGATAAAGAGGCATAGTAGAATAAATCACGGGCTATATAGGCAGATTTATGCATTAGTGGAGTTTAGTTAGATTTCCTTGCATGTTATTAGAGAAAGAGCATATTCATATTTATGTATGAAAGGAGTTGATCTAAAATAAGCTAAAGATGAAAGATGTCTCTTGAAAATCCTAAATCTTTGTTTATAATCGTATTTAAGGTAGATTGCTTTATGAAAAAGGTACAAATTTTTCTTCAAGATGAGAAAAAATGATCCTTAAAACGACTCAATACATCCACTTCCACTTCATATTGATGCTTGATTTTTTTCTTTCTTGTTGTCAATGTCGCTTCTTCATTTGCATATATGTTGCCTATTTGTTCATGCATATTCATGTTGCCTATTTCAATTCTTTCTTTCATGCAAATTTCGCTTCATGTCACGTTACCTACTCATTCATGCATATAATCAATTTTCCTTCCATGTTTCTTATGTTGCCTATAAAAGAATTTGATGCCTAGAACATTTTGTTTTTCACAGATGCTAGAGTGGCGCTTCCGGAGGAATCGCAGGTTTAGTGGGGGCGAATGTCGTCGAGATTTTCTCTCCTCTCTCACTCATGAAGGCCTACAGGAAACACATTTGGTGAAGGTAGCTGGAATTCCCTGAGAAGTCCAGGATGCATCAAGGATGTCAAAGGAAGCTCACATACAAAGTTTCAAAGAAATCAAGAAAGTCCATGGCAGCGGTCAAAGCTGGTCAAAGTTAGGAAATTAGGGCAAAAATTTCATTGTCACCAAATTAGATGAAAATTCATATACTTGTAAAGATTGTCAAAGGCAGTCTATAGCCCAAATTTCAGCAGAAAATGGATTTTGTAGCACATTGATATGCTATGTTCATTTTGTAAAAATGTAATTTTTCTAGTTTGACCCTACAAATTCTTGTATAGAAATTTATGTTAGCCATATGGTTTGGCATGTATAAAGAGCATATGTGGCTACATATTTGTACAAAGTTTCAAGGCTATCAGAGCTTCCTAGAGACCTTAGTGCCACCTTGCAAGCTTCCAAATGTAGACAAACTTGTACAAGGAAGATTCAGATGGAAGTTTTTTTTTGCATATTCCTGAAGGAATTCTTTGGAAACATAGTCCTACAAAGTTTCATCTTCATCAAAGCCTTTTTGGAGGGTCAAAGAGCACAAACTCCAGTTTTCAAGGTCACTGCAATTTTCTAGAATAAGAAAATTGAAGGCTTGAAGGACTACCACATGTCAAAATATGATTGAACCATGTTGTATGATGAAGATGAGCTCATATTCAAGGGTGGAGATGCACTAAAGCATAAAGGAAGGAGGATCCACGAGTTTTTCCATAAAAGAAGACAAATTTTTACAATCAAAGATCAATAATGCAGCTTTTCTCCAAAAATAGTGGCTTATCTTATCCAAACTGATGTCAACACTGATCCGACGGTCCAGATCATCCCCAGATCCAATGGTGGAGAATGAAGGCACCTAAATTTCACTCCTTTACACTAGATTTGATAGAAAGAACAATTCCAAGCCATTGATTTGATTAATCAAGTGGTTGTAATCGAAAGTAGTGATCCTAGAGTTGAGAGTTGATTTCTCTAGATCCAAGGGCCCAAATTCATTCAAAAAACTATATAAACCCCCCTCCAAACTCCTAGAGCATCATGGTTAGGCATCCATAGGGCTCATGCTCGCTTACGGTTTCCTTGAGACGATCACCCTCGGTTGAGCGAGTGAGGATCCAAGGTGGGCTAGTATGAGTATAGTACCTAGTTTCAAATTTAAGTTAGAACTCCAATCTAGGATAGGCTCTTGAAACCAGCATCTCTATCTTGACTCACCCTCGGTGGAGCGTGTGAGTGAGTTAGAGCTAGTTTTAATGAGTCTTAGACTTCTTTAGTTAGACATTACGAGCCTAGACATACATAGGGTCACTGAAGTGGAACTCACCTTCTTACGTGTGACATTTGGTTGAACTGTCATGGTTTGAGGGTCGGAACCACCTTTGATCAGTAGACTGCCTAGCTTGACGTACCACGACGATCTTATACATGTATCTTAATTCAAATCCTTTTAATTCATGTCACTTGTCACTTGTCTCTTGTCTCCTCTCTCAGTCTCTTAAGTATTTTTACATGTCTTCTATTTCTTCTATGTGTGAGAAGGCTCCGCAGTATTGCGTTGAACTAGTGAGGATGTTTCTTTGAGCTTGTGAGTAAACTCTATCATCATATAATCCATACATACCCATACATATTGATTAGTTTCTGAAAGTGTATAAGAAGCTCCAATATTGGACCATTCTTCCTTTCGAAACTGGTTTATGTGTAAGGATTCCATCTATTCACGTCATGCATAAATATCATCCAAAGAAGACTATGCATATGGATTAGAATTAGGAAGTGTTTAAGAAGCTCCTTCAATGGACCATTCTTCCTTCCAAATTTGATTCGTGTGTATGGTTCTCTTTCATTCTTATCATTCATGTTCATAAATCTAACTTGCACTCCTACATTCCCATTCCCATAATCATTTCAGCTTCTCTCTCTTCTCCATACTCAACATTAATTTCACTTTCATGTCCTTAAACCATCCAACATTCATTAGCTTCATACACCCTGTGTGTGCCACGACCGGACCCGATCCACCCGGATTGCGATCACCTCCACAACGCGCGGGGCGGGGTCAGTGGGACCAAGGGGGAAGAGGGGGGGCGGGGTCAGCAGGGGCTGAGGGAGGAAGTGGGGGGCGGGGTCAGAGGGGGAAGGGGAGAGAGAGAGAGAGAGAGAGAGAGAGAGAGAGAGAGAGAGAGAGAGAGAGAGAGAGAGAGAGAGAGAGAGAGAGAGAGAGAGAGAGGGGAGAGAGAGAGAGAGGAGGGGAGGGGCACGCGGGGGGCGGGGTCAATGGGGCTGAGGGGGAAGAGGGGGGCGGGGTCAGCGAGGGCTGAGGGGGGAAGTGGGGGGTGGGATGAGCGGGGTCAGCGGGGGAAGGGGAGAGAGAGAGAGAGAGAGAGAGAGAGAGAGAGAGAGAGAGAGAGAGAGAGAGAGAGAGAGAGAGAGAGAGAGAGAGAGAGAGAGAGAGAGAGAGAGAGAGAGAGAGAGAGAGAGAGAGAGAGAGACAGAGAGAGAGAGAGAGGAGTGGAGGGGCACGTGGGGGCGGGGTCAGCCGGGGCTGAGGGGGGAAGTGGGGGGCAGGGTCAGCGGGGTTAGTGGGAGAAGGAGAGAGAGAGAGAGAGACAGAGAGAGAGAGAGAGAGAGCGAGAGAGCACGAAAGAAGACGGTGCGGTGATGGAGCAAAAATGAGGGATAGATGGATGAAACGGGGGAGAGAGAAGAACGGGTGCTACATACCTCCACATCAAGCTTTTGCACCATCCCGGTGCAACTTTTCTCTTTCTAAGCTTATTTCAATGAGATCTAAATAAACTGGAGTTACTAAATGAAATACGGTATGTATAGTGAATGAAGTGCTTCCAATTGGACTTAGTTCAGGTAATTCTTCACCCTGGAGATATTGAACAAGGGTATCTCTTTACCCTGCAAATCCTCTAGATGTAGTACTCCATGAGATAGTACCTTTACCACCCTGTAAGGTCCTATCCATTTGGGTGCTAATTTGGTTGAAACTGCTGGGATGTGATGCACTAAAACCATGGATCCTTCTTGTACATCTTTGGACCTAAGATACCTGTCATGTAGTCTCTTGCGCTCTTCTTGTGTTACCTGAAGCTTTTGCATTGCTCCTTCTCTATATTCTTCCAATGCCACCAGTCTCCTAATGGGAGGTTCAATTCCAATGGTCTTGACTCCAAGTTCTTTTTTGATAATAAATTCGAATGGTGCTAACGCCTCCTTTCCATATACTAAGAGAAATGGACTCTCACCAGTGGTTCCCCTCTTCGTAGTTCTGAAAGCCTAAATTGCACCAATCAATGCTTATGGCTAGAAGCTTTGATGATCGAAGGATAACTTGCAAAGCAATCCAATCAAAATCTTATTGGAGCTCTCTGCTTGGCCATTTGCCCTTGGATAGTAGGTGCAAGATTTTTTATGAAAAACCTTGTACCTGTCAAATATAAATTTGAGCAATTGATTTACAAAATGTGTGCCCCTATCACTAGTGATTTCGAGTGGGCAACCGAATCTTGAAAAAACACGTTTATACAAAAACTTAGCTACTTTTAAAGTTGTGCAATCTAGAGTAGCTTTAGCCTCAATCTATTTAGTTGCGTAGCATGTGGCCATCAAAATATACTTCTTACCCCCAGGTTGACCAGTTGGACTAATTGGCCCTATGAAATCAAGACCCCATCGTTCAAATGGGAGCCATCCTGTAGATATGACCAATGGTTGGAAATTCAATCTGGTTGGCGTAGGAGCACACCTCTGGCAGATGTGGCATTCTTTAGCAAACTTGATCGCATCCTTGTAAATATGAGGCCACCATAGTCCTTTGTGGATGATTCTGTGAGCCAACTCTTCCCCCTTTAGATGCCCTTCACTGTGTGCACGCTCTAGCAAAAGATTTATCTCCTCTGGATAACACACTTTCTCAAGATATCATCCTGACAATATTTATATAAATTTTCATTTATAAGTGAATATGCTTTGGCTTTCAAGAGCAATCTTCTCTTTTCTATAGGTTTCAAGTGTTCTCGAAGTTTTCCAATAGTGAGAAAATGGAGAATTCTATCATACCAATCAGTCTGAGTCGCTACTAAGAAGAGACTACTATTCACCAATTCATCATTAATACCTGTTGCCTTCTCGCTCATTGCGGTCCTGGATACTTGATCTGCCATCCAGAGGAGTAACCACCTCCAAATCCTTCTAGCCACTCTAGGCTTGTTTATCAAGTATTTCAAGGGCTGATGGTAAGATATGACTATAAAATGTACACCGAGAAGGTAATTCCAAAACTTCTAAAGAGCAAATACAATAGCCAAACCTTCCTTTTCAGGCGTACTGTAGTTCCTTTCTGCCTTGGTGAGTAATCTGCTGGCATAGGAGATAGGTCTATCAACCTTGTGTGATGATGGTTGAGCTAGAACTGCACCAACAGCATGAAGACTAGCATCTGTATGCTTATGAAACTTCAATGACTAGTTAGGAACACTTAAAAGTGGAGCAGTACATAACCTCAATTTCAGTTCACAAAATGCTTTCTCAGCTTCAGCACTCCATGAGAAGGGGACCTTTTTACTGGTAAGCCTTGACAAGGGCTTAGCTATTTCCGAATACATCCGGATGAATCTTCTATGGTAGCCTGCATGGCCCAAAAAACTTTGCACTTCCTTTGGGCTTTGTGGAATAGGCATGGAAAGAATAGCAGTAACTTTTGCGAGGTCAACTGTTATCCCTTCAGCAAACACTATGTGACCAAGAAGAGTGCACTTGGTGACCAAAAAATGACATTTAGCAGGATTTAATTTCAAACCTGTTTTGAGACATTGCTCAAAGATTTCCTTTAGATTTTCCAAATGATCATGGAAATCTTGAACTGCTGCTCTTCTATCTGTGCCTGAAAATACTGAAAAGTCATCCATGAAAATGCCTAAAAAGGTTGTCAACCATTTGCCCAATATTAGATACATAGTTCTAGTAAATGAAGCTGGTGCATTCTTCAAACCAAAAACCATGCGGGTATAGACATAAGTGCCCCATGGAGTTACAAAGCTTGTTTTGTCCCTATCATGAGGATGGATCACTATCTGATTGTAGCCGCTAAAACCATCCAGGAAGCTATACAAAGTGTGACCAGCTACTTCCTCAAGTACTTGCTGTATGAAGGGCTGAGGAAATCCATCTTGAACAGACACTTTATTCAAGGCCCGAAATTAACACAGACTTTTATTTTTCCACTACTTTTCTTGGGCACAATAACCATAGAAGAGAGCCACCTGGAATGTTCTATTGGAACAATTATACCTGCTTCTTCTAGTTTTGTAATTTCCAATTTTACTGCCTCTGCATATTACGGATTGAGTTGATATGGCCTACTTCTTGCAGGCGCGACTCGCTTAACTAAGGGTATCCGATGTAATCGAAGCTCCTCTGGTATCCCTTTTAGATCTTTGTAGGACCATGCGAAGACATTTTTGTAAGCAAAAAGTAAAGAAGTTACCTTCCGTAGCAAAGGAGGATAATGCCATAACTAAGAGGCCAAGTGGACTACTTGAGGGTTCTCTTCATCCCCTAGTTTTACTTCTTGAACCACTGTTTCAGGACTAGTCTTGTTTGAGAAATCATCTCCACTCTATGCAGGAGTGGACTTTAACTTATATTCTGCAATATGTTCTCTTGTCCATCCTTGAGGTATACCCGAAAAGGGGAGATCTTCTTTGCATTCACGCTCATAACCTTCCTGTTCTGAAACCTCTATAGTTGTTGCCCCTTCAACATTCCTAATCTCTTGCAAGCTCTCATTCTTCATCTCCTTGTGAACCTCATGGCCTTTTCCTGCAACTCCTTCATCTGCAACTTCTTCCTCTATTTCATTGATTTCCACTGTGCAACATTGTGCACTTTCCATCATCCAATTCAATAATGTACCTTCTTCTTGGGGTAGAGAGGGCATTACCTGAGTGTCCATAGTATACCTAGTAGTTTTCCCTGAGTCGAATCCTTCTTCCAAATGTAGTTGCAGCTGGCTATTGGTGCTTGTTGAAATCCAGAGTTTGTTTTTCCCCCAATCTTGCAAAGCCTTTGCTTGCCTCAGCCAAGGTCTCCCTAGGGGTAAAGGGTAAGAAGTCTCTTGTGGAAGTGCAATAACAACAAAATCTAGAACAAAGTGGCAACCGTGTACTATCATCAGTACCTTTTCAATAATGCCAAGAGGTGCAACCCGATGTTGATTTGCTAGTGTACCTGTGAATGGTGCCATCTTGGTGGGGTTCAAATTCAGTTTCTTCATTGTGAAATCTGGCATCAAATTGATACGAGAGCCTCCATCTATGATCACACCTGTGAGAGCTTCATGCTTTATACAAACAGATAATCTTGAGCTTTGGTAGTCTGCCAAGGGTGCAGGGGGAAAATCAACCATGAAACCATCTATACTAGGTGATTGGATCAAGTGAGCAGAGTGTATAATCTTCAATAAGTCACTTCTTATTTTTGAATCCATCCTTATAAGTTCGTACAAACTAACCTTGTGATGAATACGTTTCAAAACCTGCTCAATGTTTACCTCATGTGTGCCTACTTGCAGATTTGTTGGTTGGTCCCTTAATGAAGTAGCCATCCTTTCATAAGGTCCTTCAATGTTTGCTTGGTCCTTCCATCCAACCTTCTTTTCCTCCTCTTTATCCTCGAGTCTTTCTTGTTCCTCTCTACTGGTTGCTGCTGCTTGTTTGGCTCTAGTCATCATGGGCATTGCAGAGGATGAAAGAGCAGAAGACTGAGTGGTCATACCTTCTTCTTACGGAGAGTGGAATCATGTGGATTGGAGCAGGACGGCTTCTTGGACAATCTTTAGTGTAGTGATCCTTGGCCTCTGGACAATGCTGACAAGGAGGTGCATCTTCTAGAAGGTAACACCTATTTTTCATATGGCCATACTCACCACACTGATAGCACACCAAAGGCCTATTATATCTAGGCTTCACAGGCCGATTCTCCTCTCTATTAGGTGCATTTGAAGTACTAGCATAATATGAATCGAATGCTTGAGGGTTACCTCGTTGCTGTGTACCCTTGAGGTAGTAACAGTCTCTAGCTTCATGACCATCCTTTCCACAAAATTGACAGCTTACCTTGTTAGGGCAATTAGCATTGGAATGTCCATTGTTGTTACATATTGGACACCAAATCTTCCTTCTTGTATCTTGAGTGGTCCGCAAATCTTCAAACTCACGGCGAAGTTGGGCTACTTCATCATCAATGCGACGCAGTGGTGGCAAGACTTTCTCTTCTTGTTGATTTTGTTGCATTCTCAATGCCTCCAGTTCCTTCCTCAGTTGCCCAATAGGATCTAGTTCTGCAGCATAATTTGATTGTGTATCCCCTTCAAAATGTTGCCTAGCTTCTTCAATGTGTGATGCTGCTGCAACAAAATCAGTGAGAGTTGCATCCAATTTAAGATACTCACGTAGCTTCTACTGAGATGACCTGGGCAGAGCTTTTTCTATCCATTTTTTAACCAAGAAGTCACCTAGAGCATGTGGCACACGTGCAACAAGTGCTTTTGTTCTAGTGTGAAGTTCATGAAAGGATTCACCTGATCTTAGCTTTAGGTTCTCTAGCTGATCTAGAGCTCTTTCTGAGGAATCACTAGGTCAAAATGTTTGTGAGAACGCCGTCTTTAGAGCCTCCCATGTAGCCAAATGGCCATCTGCATATTGACTATACCATTTATCCACAAGGCCTTCCAATGTGGATGGGAAGAGTACCAGCATTGCATCCTCTCTATTCTGCAGACCTCGTCCACGGCATAAGGAGATGAATCTCCTCACATGATCATCAGCATCCTCATAAGCTTGTCCCTTGAAGGTAGGGAACTTGATATTGAGTCTGGAGAGTAAATGAGAGAGATCCTCCATTTGCACTGGTGTTTCTTCTAATGTATCTGAGGAGAAGTCTAATGTGCTCCTATGCTTCTCCCTCGACAGTGGTGTCGCACCCAAACTAATATATAAATTCAAGGAGGGTAGAGGGGAGCTAGGTTCACTAGTTGAAGATATAGCTAACTTGTTAAGGCTCCTTCGTACACAAAGAGGCTCCTTATCTGCACGCGTATGGGTCATGTACCTACTTGCAAATGTACTAAGGCAAAAAATGCTGAAAAAGAGGACTATTAACTATCCTGAGGACCTCTCAGAGAAATGCAAGTGTCCCATCGGGCGTGCCAAACTATAGAGGAGGTACGAGGGTATCTACTTTTAACATGAGCATGCAGCAAGCACTCCAGTACTTCACCTACTCAAGGGAGATTCTCCTTAGGGAAATATACCCTTTAACACCTCTGTGAGCAGGTAGATATCAATGATTGCATGAATTTGTGAATACTTAAGAAAATATTAATGACAACTGGCAATGAAGGAAGACCAATCACTCCTTAGTTCGAACGGATGATTACAACATAGGCAAGAGAAATGCTCTAAAGTTGACGCTCTGAGCTAGCATGCCACTCCAGAATTAAACGCATTCATTACAAGAGATTCGTCCAATCCATACAATGAACACAGCTAGATGCTGGTTAGCCTTGATCAATACAAAGTCTGAAGAATTGCTCTAAGGAAAAGAGCATAAAAATACCACTGACTCAGACTGAAAGACAAAGCCAGGCCACTCTCTTCACAGTATAGTGCTATTAGCCCTCCACTGGAAAGCCCACGCTCTGTATGCACACCATAGACTGACTTCCTACAGTAGGCTTGTAACCACAGAGTGCAAAGAGAGGACCTCTGTACGCATGTAAGTATATGTGTGTATATGAATGTATCCCAAATGAACACGTCTCTTGCTTTTATAGGCTCCAATAGGCCAAGAGGGTCTTGCTGACTCCTTACGTCCACTGATCCTGCACCGATTGATTGCCCAAAATTGGAGGGGTAGATCAAATATGCCATCAATCTTGAATTGGATCCTCAAAAATAGACAGTCGTCATGAATGGTTGGTGGCAACAGTCATTTCCCACTTTCATTTTTACCACTTACACTTTAACCCTTTTACTTGCAAGCTGATATCCTCATTTTATGTCGCCCGTGATATTGGAATGACCCATTGGGTGTGAGAGATGGTGGGTGGTGCGGATGGAGGGATGGAGGATTGATTTTAACCCCACCAATCCAAGAGCCCACTGAATTGGAAGAGTCGTCTTCTTCATGCTTGAAAAGCACTCATGTAATAATATCAGGAACTTTTGTCAAACCAATTGAATTTCCTTAGGATAATCATCATATTTGATAGGATGTGTGCTGATGATGTTAGTCCAAATTCACCCTCGTTTTTGTAACTTGATAAACGGTATGAAAAGAGTCGAAGAGGTTCCTTTGGAAAGAAAAACAACATGTATGCAAAGTGTGGGTTACTCGTGGAAAATTACCAAATCTTCACCAGGTTCTGCACGTCAACTGTTGCATGCCGAACTGCCCATACTCTGCACTTGTCTAGACTTTGGGTCTCTTATCTGTGCTTTGAAGCATGTGGGGAGGCTGGAGCAGCAAGAGTGGGCTGAGGAGGGATTGGCGGGGGTGGAGAGGGTGGAGAGGGCGGAGAGGGCAGAAGGGTTGGAGGAGAGAGAGAGAGAGAGATATAGAGAAAGAGGGGGGAAGAGAGAGAGAAGGGGGCGCACGCGGGGGGCTGAGGGAGAAGTGGGGGAAGGGTCAGCGGGGAAAGTGGGGGGCGGGGTCAGCGGGGTCAGCGGGGGAAGGGGGAGAGAGAGAGACAGAGAGAGAGAGAGGGGGGAGAGAGAGAGAGAGAGAGAGAGAGAGAGAGAGATGGAGAGAGAGAGAGAGGAGGGGAGGGGCACGCGGGGGGCGAGGTCAGCGGGACTGAGGGGGAAGAGGGGGGCGGGGTCAGTGGGGGCTGAGGGGGGAAATGGGGGGCGGGGTCAGCGGGGTGAGCGCGAGAAGGAGAGAGAGAGAGAGAGAGAGAGAGAGAGAGAGAGAGAGAGAGAGAGAGAGAGAGAGAGAGAGAGAGAGAGAGAGAGAGAGAGAGAGAGAGAGAGAGAGAGAGAGAGAGAGAGAGAGAGAGGAGAGAGAGAGAGAGAGAGAGAGAGAGAGAGAGAGAGAGAGAGAGAGAGAGAGAGAGAGAGAGAGAGAGAGAGAGAGAGAGAGAGAGAGAGGGAGAGAGAGAGAGGAGGGGAGGGGCAACGCGGGGGCAGGGTCATCAGGGCTAAGGGGGAAGAGGGGGGTAGGGTCAACAGGGGCTGAGGGAGAAGTGGTGGGCGGGGTCAGCGGGGGAAAAGAGAGAGAGAGAGAGAGAGAGAAGAGAGGAGAGAGAGAGAGAGAGAGAGAGAGAGAGAGAGAGAGGAGAGAGAGAGGGAGAGAGAGAGAGAGAGAGAGAGAGAGAGAGAGAGAGAGAGGGAGAGAGGAGGAGGGGAGGGGCACGCGGGGGGGCGGGGTCAGCGGGGGGCTGAGGGGGGAAGTGGGGGCGGGGTCAGCGGGGTCAGTGGGGGAAGGGGAGAGAGAGAGAGAGGAGAGAGGAGAGAGAGGAGAGAGGAGAGAGAGAGAGAGAGAGAGAGAGAGAGAGAGAGAGGAGAGAGAGAGAGAGAGAGAGAGAGAGAGAGAGAGAGAGAGAGAGAGAGAGAGAGAGAGAGAGAGAGAGAGAGAGAGAGAGAGAGAGAAAGAGAGAGCAGAAAAGAAGACGGCGCAGTGATGGAGCAAGAACGAGGGATATTATGTATTAGGAAGCATATCTATATGGTTCCTTGCATGCATTAAGATCACTAGGAGCATAGATCTTTGCTTCTTATTCAGAATAGAAGCTAAGAAAAATCTATAGACAGTAAAAAAACGGAATGAACATGTCCTTGGAATGGCTATAAAGTAATTAAGGATATGGAGGATGAATCAGGAAAAAGAATATCTTTAGCTTTAAAGTCCCTCCTCTATTAGCGAATCTTTAACTCCATACTTCTCGATGTTAGCTTGCAATGAACCATAAAATACGTCTCAAGAGGATAAAGAAAACGTTTCTTTTTTCATTTGCTTGATGCATATAACTATTGTTTTCTACAATACCTCGAAGACAAAAAGATAAAAGGATCTGCAAGAACAAAGATTAATGAGGTAACTTTCATTTTCTTTCAGCTCTTTGCTATTTCTCATTGTATCGTATTTTTCTATCTTCAGAAATCCATTGCTTTTAGTGAAAGAAAGTAGCATTAAAAATTTGAAATTCTCGTCACTTTTATTTCTCAATTATCTGATTGGCTGCACTATTAATTCTATACTTCATTTACACATCCTCCAAGAGTGCTGTTTCTTTATCTCTGACTTGTAGCTGTATAGAAAAAAAACTTTTGACGCATTAAAGGCACTTGATGATCCAATTCAAAAAGCTAGAGCGCTAAGTATGGTAGAATTTAATCTGCTTTTTACATCATCCCAATGGTGATTGAGAGGGTATATTTAATGAAGCGTAGGTTAATCGAATTTATAGATGTATAAATTCTCCATACATATAATTGTACTCTTTTTCATTCTCTCTCCGCCCTAACTTGGAAAACTGATATACGTATCAATCTCCTTCGCTACACATGAATTGAAAGGTTTTAATTGATCGATGACATTTGGTTTATTTTTCATGGAAAAGAACGTAAAATGTATGGCCGTATAAGTTAAGAAACTATTAACATCGGAGATTAATTTATCGGTCACCAAACATTTGTATTTACTATACTCAATTGATTATCATTCATATTATCGATTTTTCTGGTGCTAATTGTTTTCGGTAATGTTTTTGCAGATATCAAACATTGAGAGATTTTCAATCTCAATTTAGTAACAAATTAATCAACATTCTTCTCTACATTTTTTTCATCCTCTAGAAATAAATATGGATCTGCATCTTGTTCAATAGATCACTAAACAACGAATAACCAAAAGCTACCATATCTGAAGTACCGTGTTAATAAACAACTTGAAGCTACCTTAAATGTGAAATTTATTTTGTGCTTCTTTGCCTTTCATAGTATTTCTTGTAGTTCTCCTTAAGGTTCCTCACAGGACATCCTATTTCGTAGCTTAAAAAGCATCATGTATCCACCTCTCATCTCGAAGAGAGGAACATGTTGATGTTGGTCCGCACATGATGTTGAAATCTTTTGACCTCTAAACTACCACTATAAGTAGGTGGAGCCCAACAAGATCTAGATGACCTTCTCATAGCCTTATATGCAAAATATGAGATATGCTTGGGTAGCTTATTCTTCTCTAATAAGTTTGCATTTTTAAAAATTGTTTTATATACAGGTATTAGACACTGAGAGATTTCAAATGAGCTATAGAAAAACCCAAATGTGTACGTATACTAAGAGATAAGACCACTACAAATTTACAAGCTTAATGGAAACCTTGAATAAGAGATGAATCCTATAATACACACTACCTGTAGAGTCTACTACTCTCAACACAAAACTCCAATGAATTTGCAAATTTAGAGATTGTTAATAGACACCATAAGATCTCAAAAGACCAATAAAACACTTGATCTGGATATGAAATAAAAGAGAATAAAAATTTCCGGACTTTATGAGAACGAATACTACCACACTAAGATAGACATATGATTATCTTAGACTTGGATGAACATCATGTGTTTCCCTTTCTCATTCCTTCATGAAAAACTATCCAAAAACATTATTAATGCAATTAAGCTCGTGGTAGAAATTTTGGGGAGGTATCTCACACTTGAAGTGCTGGAACAACCAAAATAGCTAAACTTTGAGAACCAGCCATGTTAGCCTTCCACTTGTACATCACAACAACTTTCTCTTAACAAATCCATTTGAGTCACGATAGTCTAGATATCACGTGGAAATCTAACCATAGTTAACTATTTATTTGAGCCTTGTTGATGCATTTGAAGACCTCCAAACGGTATTTTCATCTTTTGGAATTTGTGCCTTAACCCATACATAAAACATTGATGTCAACAAACGAGGTATATCAAAGAGATACATGTCATTTTGATATCCATTTTCCATAATCTATGTAGGTAATGCTTTTTGTATTTATGATCTCAAATATCTACAAATCTGTTGTGCCTTGATGTACACTAACTTCAAAATCAATCTTTCTTGTATGTCATACGTTTGCTACAACAACTATTGATAGACGCATGTTGTACACAAATTTCAAGCAAACGTTATGTATGTTCTTCAAGGTACTATCAAGGTTATGTTTAATTTTCAAGGTGATAAAAGATTTTCCTATGATAAAGTGTGGGTTTTAGTAGCCGATTGCCACTTTTATAGCCTTACATTTGAATATCTTCATTTTCCTCCGAACGTAAACTCCATCTACGTTTGGATTTCTCAATGTATATACGACATGTCTAATGGGGTTGCCTTGGAGATCTACGTTTTATTATTTTGAGAAATAACAATTTTTTCATCAACATATTGTCACTAGCCATAGGTAAGAAAATTGATATTCTTCATGTTTTCGTTGTTGAGGATTAGTGGGATGGCTTCAATTACATACTATAGATATACGTGATGCACCATGTATTCATTACAAAGTGACTGTGGAATCATGTATAGGGTGTCAAAATATGTCCTATCATAGCTATGTTCATACAAAATGAAGGTGATAGAAGTGATTTTAAGGATATTTTAGATTTTGGTTTTTCTTAATTATTATCTTGATTCCTCTTCTATGATGTCACCACAAACACCCACACCCTCTAGAAGGCAACTTAGATGGGATGATAGAGATGTAAATGCACATTCTTTGATTTCTTTATGTCTCATATCAATATCCCTCATATTTAACCATGTGAAAATTAGAGTTTGTATCTCTCTGCTCGGTGTGTCGCTATCTGTGTATGAAAGGGTAGCACCATAGCTGTGCAACAATAGAAATTGACTGACCTGACCTTAGGGATGTATGGAAGCTAGGAAGCTAACTAGGAGCTGCTAACGGGTTTGCCATTGGAAACAGAGCTACAAATGCTAATCCCACAAGAGAGGCAGCTTGAGTGGCGAAGCTATTATTTGAATATCAATCTGGATCAGCAATATAATTGTCACCAAGCATTGCGAACGTGGATGCTTCATCTGCAAACAAAAACCCTTGCTATGATTTCTCTTGAGCTGGGAACGGAGAGCAATGACTATCTACTATCCGTCATTTCGACAAAGTAACCAAAGAGAAAAACTAGAAAAAAAAAGGGGGTTTGGACACAAAAGGAAGATCCAATATTTACTATCATTAGAGTTTTGTGTGACATGGCTGATATTCATGGCAACCGAGGCATTAGTGTACTTCAATTGAAAATAAAGCAAGGAATTTTCTGGAGCAAGCATATAGTGCAAGAACTTTATAGAGTGTTCTTTATAAATAGTCACGTATATCTAGAAATACACCCAAATGCTGCACAATTTCTTTTGGGTATTGCCATTAGATTGCCATAGCATAGAAAAGTGCTTAAATTCCAACGGTTGGTGATAACATTGTGCAAATAGTTGGTGATAAGCGGAACAAAGACAATTATCATATATGGTCATATAGGATGGAGAATTTCTTGATGGGAAAAGGTCTATGGGGATTAGTGAATGGAGAGGACGAGTGTGATGAGTTTCTAGATAACCGGAATGTAGAAGAGCAGAAGGAATATAAAACATGAATAAAGAAATCTAGAAAAGTTCTCCATTGGATTTTGATTTTTATTTTTGAGAGTCTCATACCACATATTATGAAGGCTAGCACACTGAAGGAAGCTTGCGACATAATTCATAAGATATATGGTACATCTACGGAAGCTAGAAAAATTCACTTAAAGCAAAAGTTGCATAGTGTATGGCAAGGAAATAGATACATAACCAATTATGTGGCTCAAATTAGATGATTTAGCTTCCATAAATTGCAAGGTTGAAGATGATGATATGGTGTATGTTATGCTGAATGGTCTAGGACCACAATACAAAAGTTTAGATACTTCTCTCTCAATAAGAGGCACTATGCCTGATTTTGACAAGCTAGTGGTCCTTTGTATGACAAAAGAAGAAAAATTTGGTTTTAATACATTTTGAAGTGGTAATTCAAGAGATCATGCATTCTTTAAGCATAGAGGAAAATGTTCTAGTCATGGACGTTCATCATCTAGAAATGCGAACACAATGGATATTCGAAGAGGTAGAGGAATATCAAACGCTAGAGGTAGAGGAAGATCACCGACACCTGGGAACTATTACCATTGCGGAAAGTATGGCCATTTTGAGAAAGACTGCTATCATAAGGAGAATAACCAAAGAGGAAGAAGTAGAAACCGTTATGCGGAAGATGGAAACTTCTCTACTAGAAGTTCATATAGAGACTACGACAGAGATAACATGTTTGCAATGGACCATGTGTTAAATAGCATGTCCAAGCCTGGACATGATATGAACTGGTACATAGACTGTAGTTGCACAAATCACATGATGAGCATAGGAGAGTGGTTTGAGTCAAAAGAGCCTTTGAAGTCTAAAGAGTATGTGGCAACAGGTGATGATACCTTACACCTAATTAATGATGTTGGAAATGTACCATTAGTACAAAAGAATGGTGTTCGGAACACACTAAGTGATGTTTTACATGTGCCTAGTATTACAAAGAGTCTCATTTTTATTGGTCAGCTTGCGGATCAAGAGATGGAAGCAATTTTCAACAAACATGGCTGTTTCATACATGATTTCAAGTATGAAAAAAGAGGGAAACTGCTTGGTCATGGAAAGAAGATGGTTAGACTGTTCATGTTTGACATGGGCACACCTCTTTATCAAAGTATGTATGCCAAGAACAATGAACGCTCAGATATAGCTGAAATGTGGCATAAAAGAATTGGTCATATCAATTTAAGGAAATTGAAGTCTATGGAGAGTCAAACGTTAGTACGTGGTCCACCAAGATTTGGTCATTTAAATTTTTAGAGAATTTATGAAGCATGCGCATTTGGCAAGCATCAATGTATGAAGTTTCCAAGAAGAGAAATGCATAGGTAGAGACATCTAGAGCTGATCCATAGTGATGTGGTTGGACCTGCTAGAACAAAATCAATTGGTGGCTCACTGTACTTTTTGATATTCATTGATGATTATAGCCGATATACTGGGATATATTTTCTCAAACATAAAAGTGAAGTTTTTGAGTGCTTTGTGAAATTTAGAAACATGGTTGAAAAGCAATGGGGCATGTACATAAAATGCCTATGATCAGATTTAGGGGGCGAATATATCTCAAGGGAATTTGATCAATCCCTTACTCATCATGGAATCAGAAGGCAATTGTCTTGTAGATACACATCACAACAAAATGGTGTTGCAGAACTCAAGAATGATGTGATTGAAGATGTTGCTAGAGCCATGTTGAACGAAAAGAGCATGCCAAATATATTTTGGGCAGAAGGTTTTCATACATCTATACATGTGATAAATAGAGCTCCAACATGCATGGTTCATGATCTCACTCCTTATAAGAGACTCTGGAAGCATAATCCAAATGTGAGCTATTTACGAGTTTTTGGAAGTATTTGTTATGCACATGTGCCTAGTCAGTTGAGACACAAGTTTGAGGCAAAATCCAAAAAGTGCATATTTATTGGATACTCAGAAGATGAGAAAGGATATAAATGCTATAATCCTATTACAAAAGAATGTATAATGAGTAGAGATGTTATATTCGATAAGAATGCATCATGGTACGCACCCAAAGACATGGTTGTGATAGAGAATGATATGGATGATTCTATGCATAATGTTCATGATGAGCCTGAAACAAGTCGTAGACATTTTGACCATGAAGAAAGCCATGACTATGGTTCATATGAGTTTCCTATGCCTAAAACATCATGGAGTGAAAATGCAAAAGACTATGCAAGGAGAAAGGGAAAGAGGAGATGAGAGAGTACATGTCTGATTTGGATATTGAGGATGAGATAGTTGCACCTGGCATGTCGAAAAATAAGAAGGAGAAATATGTTCCTCCACACACAAGGAAAGATACATGTTCAAGATCAGATGAAGAAACACCTGTGAGAAGATCTATGAGAAAGGCATCCTGTGGATAGGCTGAATCTATACAATAAGTCTATGAAGATTGCTTATGCATACATGACAGAGAGAATCAATAATGACAAACCAAAGAATTTTCAAGATGCGTCACAAAGTGAAGATTGGCGGAAAGCAATGGATGATGAGATGAATGCATTGAAGAAGAAAGATACATAGGAATTAGTAAAATTGCCACCAAATAAGAAAGCTATTGGATGCAAATGGGTGTACAAAGTGAAGTGCAAAAGTGATGGTCCAGTGGAAAGATTTAAAGCACGCTTAGTTGCAAAAGGATATGCACAAGTATATGTATTGGATTATGATGAAAAGTTTAGTCCAGTGGTTAAAATGACAACTATGAGAAGCATAATTGCATGGGTTGCTATGAACAGTTAGAGATTGTATCAAATGGATGTTAAGAATGCATTCTTGAATGGAAAATTGCATGAGGAAGTCTATATGCATGAACCAGAAGGTTATGTGCATCCAAAGTATCTTGACTATGTATGCAAGTTAAAGAAAGAGCCTTATGGATTGAAACAAGCTCGAAGAGTATGGTGTGAACGATTCACTAAGAAGTTATTGGATCTCAAATTTATGCAATCGAAGGTCAATTATTCACTATTTGTATGGAATCAAGGAAGTGAAACAATTCTATTAGTGATTTATGTCGATGATTTGATTATTAGTGGTAATGATGAGAAGAGGATTGGTGATTTGAAAAGCAACTAAAATCTGAATTTTTGACGTCAGATTTGGAAGAGCTAAAAAACATTTTGGGAATTGAAGTAATTTCAATGCAAGAGGGAATTTGGATAATACAACGCAATTATATGCTGGAAATGCTTGACAAATTTGGTATGAGTGCTTACAAACCTGTTGATACGCCACTTGATGCTAATGTGAAGCTTATGGATGATGGGAAATACTTGCATGTTGGTAATGTGTATAGGAAGATAGTTGGAAGTTTGATTTACGTAAGAAAGACAAGACCGGATTTGAGTTTTGCTGTTGGATTGGTAAGTCAGTTTATGCATAAACCATGTAGAGTGCACGTGGATGCAATGTGATGCATATAGGGATATGTGAAAGGAACATGAAACTTTGGTTTGTTTTATGAGAGAAAAGTTCACCCATGTATATACGCAAACATAGATGCAGATTGGGCTGGAAATGTCATGGATAGAAGATCAACTAGTGGATTTTCATTTTCACTTGGAAGTGCAACCATTTCTTAGAGTAGAAACAAGCAATAAACTATCGTTTTTTCAAGTACCGAAGCTAAATATAGAGGCATAACACAAGCTGTTTGTGAAGCAACATGGATAAAGTACCTATTTATAGACATGGCATTCTACATTGACAGAAAGGTCGTCATCTATTGTGAAAATGTGAGCAGCATAATGTTATCAAATAATCCAATTTGCCATGCAAGATCGAAGCACATTGAAGGTCATTAGCACTTTGTTCGTGAGAACATGATCGAAGGAGAACTAGAGCTAATTCACATTAGCACTGGAGAAAAAGTGGTGGATATCTTTACCAAAGCTCTTCCCAAAGACAAGTTCATCTACTTCAAAGAAGCTTTAGGAGTTAGAAAGCTTTAGTTTGTATCTAGATTTCCTTTCATGTTATTTCATCTTGAATGGACATATGTATTTCTTTTATTTTGTATTCAAGCTCATCGTGTGCTTGAGGGGGAGATTTCATGACATGGAAAATAAACATTGTAATACTATAGTGAATGATAAAAGCTATGTGTGTAGCTCATGGCTAACCACGCACATGTTATCCGCATATGTTTCTCTCTCTCTCTCTAGTCATGAACTTGTGAAGTCGCCAACATGATGAAGGAGCCATAGCTGCTACAACAATAATGTTTTATTTCACCTCAATAACATAATCATCCTTGGTGTTACCTTCAGATCCTAATGGGTTTCCCATATATACTACCTCCTCTAGCTCTCCATTAAAAAATGCATGCCACATCAGGTTGATACATTGTCCAATGTATGCTTGGTGCAATAGCAATGGTTGATCTAGTAGTAATCATATTAGCCAAATAGCTAAATGTATCTTTATATTCTAGTACATATGTCTAAGCAAAATCTTTGGCTACAAGCCTAGATTTGTACCCACAAATATTAGCATCTTAATGTCTCTTCGCCTTATAAACCCATTAGTTCCCAATTACCGTCATATCATTCTTCCTTGCCACTAGTGTCCAAGTCTGGTTGTCCTTCAAAGCCATGATATCCTCCTACGTAGCTTCTCTCCGTCTCTCTCTCTCTCTCACACTCTCTCTCTCTCTATCTCTCACACACACACGAGATTGTTTCCAACAAAAAAGGCACTCCACGACACCTTCTTTGTAGCATTCGTTTGTGTTGAACTTTGATCTCTTGAGAAGAAAGAAAAATTGCTTTCGTGGTTAAATACCTATTCTTACCTCCAGTTGCTCTTGAATATGAGCCCACGTGCTCTCTTGTTGCATACTTCATCATTGATCATCACAAGGAGTGCAAATGTGAATTTTGTGTTATTCAACATTGATCTGTATATTTCATCATTGATGTGCATAACAATGTTGGACAACCGAGATTTTTTTAAGTTGCTTTGAACTAGGTAAGGTGTTTTCTTATTTTTATAAAGAAGAATGTTGTAGGGATAAATTGAAGAAACTTAGTACACCATTGGGGAACCTACAAAAATTGGGGATAAACATCATTGGGGAACCTACAAAAATTGAGAAAGATGATGATGGAAGTAAGTGCCTTTGGGTATGATTTTTATGCATAGAATCAGATTTCTAATTGATTCAGGTAGTACACATTATTTTCTATATTTCAAATTGGTACATAATTTAGACATACACTAAATATGTAGATAAAAACACCTATATAGATGGCCCATAGATGACTACACTATACGAAAGGATAAATTGAAAACCTTGCATTTAATTTTTTATAGGTGCTTTTATAGAAGTTTTCATGTGATCGAGATGAAATAGAGTGATGCAATCATAGGCATGGATTGGTTAGTCCAGAATTCTATATCAGTTGATTGCGAAAAAAGAGCAATCACTTTGAGGCTAGGCAATGAATCTATCCACATTCTAGGTGATGTGTATAATCATAAACCTATTCTTATTTCTACCATGTAAATAATTAGAGGTATACATGATCGTTGTAGAGCATTTGTAGTGTATATGAATAACCTGCATGAGAAATATAATGATGAAAGTCTTCCAAATTATGTAGAAAATCTTTTGAAAGAATATGTAGATGTATTTCTAGAGGACTTGCCTCGTATAGCCTCTACCTAGGAAGGTTGACAATGTCATTGACCTGTATCCCGGGAGTGAAACATATTCTAGAGCACCTATGCATTTAACATATACAAATTAAAGGAGCATAAGATTCAATTAGATGATCTTTTGAAGAAACACTTGATACGACCAAGCGGTTCACCTGGGGTGCACCTATTTTAATTGAGAAGAAGAAACAAATCTATTACAGATCATGCATTCACTATAGGAGTTGAATAAAAGAACAATTAAAAATAAGTATCCACTCCCTAACATAGATGATTTATTAGGTCAATTAAGTGGAGGGACTCTATTCATGAAGGTTGACTTAAGATCCGGATATAAACAAATTAGAATCAAAACAAGTATACACGAAAGATAGGTTTTCCAACACGTTATGGCCACTATCAGTTTATGGACTTAGCTTTTGCATTAACAAATGGTCAGGCCATATTTATGTGCTTGATGAGCAATGTCTTTCATGAATACCTAGATGAATACATCTTAGAATTTCTTGATGATATCTTTCTATACTCTAAAGTTGAACATCAACATGTTATACATCTCAAGAAGTCTTTGCAAACTCTTAGAGAACACAAATTTTATGGAACTAATAAGTGTTTCTTTGCTAACCATAAACTTGTGTATCTAGGAAGAGTCATATCTAAAGAGGGAATTCACATTGACTAGGATCAAGTGAGAGAAATAGTTGATTAGATGTTTCCTAAAACTATAAAGGATGTTAGATATTTTCTAGGATTGGCACAATATGAAAGAGCACATATTAAGAATTTCTCAAATATAGATTATTCCCTCAAAGATTTCACTAGAAAGAATGTAGTATTTGTGTGGAATGAAGCCTGTCAAAAATAGTTTGAATCTTTGAATGGATAAGTCATTGAATTGTTTTTAATAGTAGGGTCGCTACATACGAGCCGCTAAAATTTCGAAAATATGAACTTAAGTATCCTACTCATTATCTAGAAATGATTGTTGTTGTACATGCACTTAAGAATTAAAGACATCTACTGGTAGGGGTTAAGTTTGAATTAAAAACAAATGATCAAAGTCTAAAATAATTTTTTGCACAACTATTGCTTAACAATAGGCAAAAGCATTGGATTGAATTATTAAGGGAGTATGACCTTTAATATTAAATATTTGAATGGTAAGGAAAATAGGTTCGCTCATGCATTGAGTCAGAGACCTATATGTAATCTCCTTTATGCAATAGATTTTGATTTCCTATATAGAATTCAACAAGAACTAAAACAAGAATCTTTTCATGCACCTATCTTCAATTTTTTGCATGCAAGTAGGGGATTTATCTATCAAGAAAAGTTTCTTTTGTAGGATGGGTCTCTATTTTGTAACAATCAATTATGTATGTCTTCTCAATTTCAATGGACAACTGAAATATTGGAGACAAGCACTTTCGTATGACTATGTTATTCATGAAATGATCCACCTCGGCATAATGTGAGATTTTCGATCTGATCTAGGGCTAGCTCTAAGGTTTCTCTTGTTCAGAATGTTTGTGAGAATAAGGTCTCCAATGCTTCCCAAGTGTTGAAATGTCGGTCTACAAATTGGCTATACCCTTTTTCCACAACCTTCTAGTGTTGAAGGGAATAGCACCAACATCACATCCTCTCAGTTTTGAAGTCCATGCTTATGACATAAGGAGATAAATCTCCTCACATGCTCATCTCCATCTTCACATGCTCATCCCTTAAAGGTAGGGAATTCAATTTTTAACCTTGAGAGTAGGTTGGACATGTCCCCCATTGGCGCTTGTACTTCCTCTGAAGTATCTGAAGTGAAATCCAATGTCCTTCTTGGCTTCTCCTTTGAGAGTGGAGTTGAAGCCGCGAGATTGACTACCTGAGGGTAAAGATGACTTCTTGAGGCTCCTTTGTACATGAAGAGGCTCTCTCTCTACTCGAGTGTAGTTCATGTACCCATTCGTGAGACGCAAAAATTAAGAAAGAAAAAATGCAAAAAAAAATTAATGTAGTAGGTACCTCAAACAAAAAAGCAAGTGTCCCATTGGGCATGCCAAACTATAGAGTAGGTACTCGGGTGTCCAACACTGGCAATTATCAAACCGTAGATGAAACTATACTCTCACAGACTTTTAGTACTTTGTCTACTCAAGGGAGTCTCTTCATGAGGGAATTATACCTTGTAACATTTTTTTGTGCTAGTATGCTAATTGTGCAGGTATAATAATTGACAATAGAGAGAACAAAGCTCTATTCATGTTTGGGTCCCAAAACCTAAGTGAGCTTGAAGTGTGGCATAAGAGACACTCATGTGAATGAAAGAGCCTTCAAAGATATATGCATGGATCAAAGTGTTCTACGACTACCAAGCACATCAAAGCAACACATGATCAACAAATGTGATGCATGTAAAATTGGGAAGGCACAAAGACAGCCATTCACCCACAAAGGTTACATCCACAAGAACTTATTGGACTCAGTACATAGAGATGTATGGGGACCAATCCAAGAAGCTTCATTGGTAGGATCAAGGTACTATGTCTCATTTATTCATGATCATAGTATATGAACTATTCCATACTTTATCACGAGTAAGAATGAAGTGTTTGCTTGCTTCAAAAAATATCTAGCACATGTGGAGAGCCATACAAGTAGATCACTCAAGAATCTCAGATATGATGGAGGGGGAGAATACTTCTCCAAAGAGTTTGATGAGTTCTTGTAGGTCAAATGTATCAAAAGGGAAGTGAATACTAGGTACTCTCCTCAATTAAATGGAATTGCAGAGAGAAGAAAAAAGAAATTGGTTGGATCAGCCAGAACAATTGTTGAAGAGAAGAGGTTGCCACATTATCTATGGGTAGAGGCTATTTCAATTGCTATATATCTTGTTAGTAGACTACTATCCATATCACTCAAGGTATGACTCCTTATGAAGCATGGCATGGAAGAAAACCTAGTATTGGACATTGCAAAGTGTTTGGTTGTTTATCTTATGTTCATGTACCATCAAAGATAAGGGGTAAGCTAGATGAAAGGGCAACAAAAGTAGTGTTTATTGGGTATGACTCAACTGAGATGGGTTACATGTTCTATGATTCTTCAACCAAGCGATTCACTACAAGTATAGATGTTTTGTTTGAAGAACACATGTTTTGGTATGATGAAGACAAACAAAAGGTAACTCTACCATATGATCTTGATTCTGATTATCATCAATTAGGAACCAAACATGATACATAGGTCTAGGATCCAAGAAGTGATAGAGATGGTGACCAAGATGAAAGAGAAGAAGATTACAAACATTGGAAGTGAAGATGGAAAGCATTTTTTTAGGTATATTAAAAAGATTAAAAATAGAAAAAGAGGGGGTGTAGAGAAGAGGATCTAAGAGGAGTTTAAGTGGAAGGATCTCCTAGTAGAGATTGAGTCCTTGTATATAGCAAATGTTCTTTCTTGTTCAAGAGCATATTCTTTGAAATGGTGGTGACTTTAGTCAAGTTGACTTTGTCTCTCTATTGTTCATACTATTGAAGGTGAATGAGGTAGAATGCTGAGCCTTGGGGAGATGACTGCTAGATTCTACATCCATTATTTTCTCTCTCTCCACCAACCCACCAACCCTCCATCCCACCTTTCCTCCATCTCGCCATCCCACCATGCCCCCTCACCTCTACCATCCCTCCATCTCGCACCCCCTCACTCCCTCCATCCCACACCCCCTCACTTCCAACATCCCTCATCGCTGTGGTTCCTCACCCCCTCACCTCCCCCAACCACCATCCCTCCATACACCCCGCTTCCCTTACCCTCTCATCTTTCCCATCTAGCATCCCTCAGCCCCTCACCTCTGCCATTCCTCCAACCCACTTACCTCACCTCCACCTTCAACCATCCCTCCATGTAGCCTACTTCCCTCACCCTTTCATCTATGCCATCCCACCATCCCTCACCCCGTCACATCTGCCTTCCCCCCACCCCACATCCACTCTCCTCCACTACCCTCCTGCACTCATCTCTCCCTCATGCACTCACCTTCTCTCTCTCTCTCTCTCTCTCTCTCTCTCTCTCTCTCTCTCTCTCTCTCTCTCTCTCTCTCTCTCTCTCTCTCTCTCTCTCTCTCTCTCTCTCTCTCTCTCTCTCTGTCTCTCTCTCTCTCTCTCTCTCTCTCTCTCTCTCTCTCTCTCTCTCCCTCCCTCCCTACAACCCTTTGTCCCACAATCCCACACTTTTCCATCCCCCTATCTCTCTCTCTCTCTCTCTCTCTCTCTCTCTCTTTGTATCTCTCTCTCTCTATCTCTCTCTCACTCTCTCTCTCTCTCTCCCTCTCTCTCTCTCTCTCTCTCTCTCTCTCTCTCTCTCTCTCTCTCTCTCTCTCTTTCTCTCTCTCTCTCTCCCTCCCTCCCTCCCTCCCTCCCTCCCTCCCTCCCTCTCTCTCTCTCTCTCTCTCTCTCTCTCTCTCTCTATCTCTCTCTCTCTCTCTCTCTCTCTCTCTCTCTCTCTCTCTCTCTCTCTCTCTCTCTCTCTCTCTCTCTCTCTCTCTCTCTCTCTCTCTCTCTCTCTCTCTCTCTCCCCTCCTGTGTCACACATTTGTAGGTCTTCCATGTGCGAGTCCACTTCTCTTGCACCCCAGAGCCGTTCAACGTGTAGTCCACAGCCAAGGTAGTTATTCTCTCTCTCTCTCTCTCTATCTTTCTCTCTCTCCCTCTCTCCCTCTCTCTCTTTTCCCCTATGCTGCCATCTATCCCTACCATCCCTCCCTATCATGACCCGCAACTACCCTTATCCTTACGACCGTCAACCTCCCAAATCTTGCACCGTAAGTGCCCCATAGATCTTCCCACACAAGCCTCCCTCCTCTTTTCCCATCGCAAACTCTACCTCTACCCCAGAATAGAGCCGCAACCCCACTTGCCAATTGTGTGGACTCCTCCATGCACTTGGATGTGGACAAAAACTAAGAAGAAACGACATCTCCATCATTTCCATTGTTTAAAATATTAATCTATCATAATAAGAGTGAGCATCATGCAATAAGACTATTCAACCTACATCGTGCACACCTAGACCATCCATCGGCTCGAAATATCAATCAAGTGTTCTTACGCAAGCTCAATTTGGTTATTGAAGGTAGATTGCATCAAGTGTGAAGGGTGAAAACATGCTACTTGCTACCTTAGAGGACTTCTTTCCAGAAGGAAATATATCAAAAGGGTTCTCTAAGAAAGGAATTGTTGTTGTTAGATTGCAACATAGTGCAAAAAACAAGAATCTTTAAGGAGGCTCCAGCATCAATGGTCAATTAGATGAAGCTGATACAAAACACAGTCATAATAATGGAACTTGAGCATTTGAATGCGTGGAAGAATTAACTTGAAAATCATCATGGGGGGTTCGTGTATAGAAATTTAGAGTGTCACTTCATAGATACATTACAAGAAGACTTGATATGGAAGGGCTATCAAAGCATAGACTCTATGAAGAGACGATTTTTGCATAGGCTTGGCATTCTCGAACATTCTGCAAAGGCCTCCCACCATCACGGTGACCATTCTCCTCAAAGCTCCCATTACCTGAGGCACTCCCACTCTTGGATGAAACATGTTACTGCAATATGTTACTCTTGGATAAAGCTATGACTCACTACAATATGTTACTCTAGGGTATTTAGAGGATCAACATGAGCTATCAAAAGAGTTGAAGATCTTTAAGATTGGTTTGGGTCATCCAATTTTTTATGACCTATACTTCTGTTAAGTAATAACATTGCACTTACAACCTGGAAACGTTTAGACTATCATCCACAAGTTCCGAACATAGACATGGATATACACCATGGTATTATAAAGATCAAAGTATGGGTTAATGAAGAGAATATTGTTTCCAAATATTGGTAGTGTCAGAAGCTAATTTGAAAAACTCAATTAAGGTTGGCCACGAGAGTCTTAATTTAGCCACTCCAATTTGGGGCCATCACTTTGGCACATACTTAGTGAGCATTGGGATTCAACAAGGCCTCTTCAAGCCTCTTAGATTCTATAAAAGTAGATGATTTGCACTCATTGCACATAGACACACACATAGGAGTCTAGATCATTCTTTTTGCATTGGGCATAGGTTCAAACACCATTTTTGGTATACTCTTTCCATTTCGGTGCTAGAAGCACACTTTTTGGAGTCACTCTATGGTGAGGATATAGAGAGTGGGGCTCCCACCCGAAGAGGGCTATTAGCATTGAACTATGATTGAGTGGTTTGGAAATAATCCATGGGTGTAATTTTATTGTATTTCTCCTAGAGAAAGTGTTGATCCTTATTGTAGTCTTAGTGTTCATTAGTGTTCTTGTATTGATTTTGTCTAGTTTCTACAAGGGCATGCTAGCCGACTACATTATTTCTTTGGAGTGTTTTTGGCCCTCTCTAATCATTTTGTAAGTAAAGAAGTTGGATTTTCTCTCTTATGTGCACCTGCCCTTTTTCCCTTCTTTATACAGTTTCTACTTCTCTTTTGTTAGTGAATGTACATGTGCCTAGAAATGTTATAGGGTTAACATCCCTAAGGAGAACCTCCCTTGAGTAGAAGACATACTAGAAGTGTGAGTGCTTGGTTTTTATTACAATTTGGCACTTGCCATAGTGATATACCCGAGTACCTCCTTTATGGAGGGATTTTGTATTTGTATTTGAACTCATGATTTTGATGCGTATGTGTTGTCATGCACAATTATAAATGTCTTTAGATTTTCTTTTCATTGCTTTTCTTCTACTTTTGGATAGGTATCACTAAACAAAGTGCTTTACTACTAAAAATGCATGCTTTTGTGAACCTTTTATGGGGCATCGTATTTTTCTAATTTCTTCTCTCCTCTCTTCTGGTAGTTTGAGTCTACACAACATATGTCAATATAATGAATAAAACTTATATTATTTGTTCAAATTCAAAAGAATCCTTTCTTATCTCAAGGGCTAATGCAAATCTACTTTGAATTGAATTGCAGTATTAGAGCATCCACTAAAATCAAACGAGATTATCACCCTCCAAGCTAAGATGCATTTGATTCCAAAACTATAGATTTTCCCCACATACATCAACTCATCTAGTTTATAACATGAATTTTCTTATCAATTACAAACTCATACTCATAATCATGCGAATCCATTTGCATTCTATTTGTGAATTCATCTATGTGATGAAAACAATCTCAAAACATCCACATGTTCCTACCACATGCAATATGAAATGGATCTAAAATGCCTAATTTGTTAAGTACAAAATTTTCATGTGATTTGGTGACATTGAAGTTTCTACCCTAATTTTCAAAATTTAACTAGCTTTGACTGCTAGCCTAGATTTGCTTGATTTTTTCCAAAGTTTGCATGTGAACTCCCTTTGACATCCTTGATGCATCTTGAACTTCTTAGGGAATTTTGGTTACCTTCGTTGAATGTGTTTCCTATACGCCTTCATGAGTGGTAGAGGAGAGAAAATCTCCACGTCATTTGCACCCACTTAACCTATAATTCCTCCAGAAGTTCCACTCTAGTCTCTCTAAAAAACAAAAATTTCCAGGCATCAAATTCTTTTCTAGGGAACATAAGAAACATGGAAAAAAAATTGATCATATGCATTAATGAGTAGGCAACATAACATGAAGCAAAATTAACATGAAAGAAAGAATTGAAACAAGCAACATGAATATGCATGAACAAATAGGCAACATATATGCAAATGAACAAGCAACATTGACAACATGTAAAGAAAGGACACAAACAAGCATCAATATGAAGTGGAAGTGAATGTATTAAGTCATTTGAGGCATTACTTGCTCTAATCTTGAAGAAAAATTTATACCTTTTTCATAAAGTAGTCTACCTTAAAAACAATTATAAACAAAGATTGAGGATTTTCAAGAGACATCTTTCATCTATAGATTATTCTAGATCAATGTCTTTCCTACATAAATATGATATGCTCTTTCTCTACTTAGAAACAAGGAAATCTAACACAATTCAAGTAATGCATAAATCTACCTATATGGCCCGTGCTTTAATCTTGTATGCCCCCTTAACTTCCTTTGGCTTGTTCTCTCTCACTCTCTTTGTTTTTATGACGATTCAATGACTTTATGGTTACATTCACTTTTTTTTATGGGGTGGAAGAAAGTATAAATTTCCTGGTAACATGTAGTAGCTTATCTTTTTTTTTATGATAGGAAAAAATTAAACCCTAGTACAAGGTCAACCATTTCTTGTGACAAAGAAGATTCATTTAAACTTTGATACAAGTGCTATGAAGTGGACTAAGGATGTAAAAACATGTAGTAGCAGGAGGTAGGACTTCAACAATTATGCTTTTGATACAAGATACATATGCATGTTTATATATGAAAGTCGTGTTACCAAAACAAACCTCCAAATCTACATGCCCTATCTTTCCATAATCCTAGATTATAACCAATTTCTTAGGAGATAAATTACTACTTAAGATACAATTTTACAAAAATAGAGAAATCATCATTTGCCCTTTTGACTCAAGTGATGTGGATATGCAATGCAATGTAAAGATTCAAAATAAACATGCATGACGTGAAATTGGAAACAAGCAAGAATGGGAATAAAAAGCTGGAATGAAGTTGAGAAAACAAAGCAACATGAACTTGAAAAAGAAACGATATTATTTTTACTTTTTGTTTCCTTCTAATTAATTATTTATTATTTTTCAATTTTTTTCTTCTTTTTCATAATTACTTATCCTTTTTTCATGGATACTCTTGTTGATGAATCGGCCTCATTGTTGTCATTTTCTTCTATGTCCTCATCTAAAATTTAATTGTCATTATCACAAGTTTCTAATGCAACACCATTTGATTCACAAAGAGCATGTGTACCATTTTTGTTGACCTTTGATACAATGTATGGCCCAAACCACCGTTGAGTGAGCTTTTTTTGTGCATCATATTGAGAATAAAATGTACTCTCATAAATGAGCACCCAATCTCGTACTTCAATCATCTTAGGATGCAATCAATGAGTTTTGCAAAAATAAATCTTGTTCTTCATTCTAGATTCTCTTATTTTTTCAATGGCATTATCAAGTCTTAATTTTCCTTGTTCTAATTGTTTAATGCTCAAACTCAAAGAATCATTAGTAGACATGTTTTCAAGCCAAGGTAAATTTGACCATGCAGAAATATGAGATTGAATTGGAAACAAATTTTTTTTATAGTACATGAGTTCAATAGGCATATACCCTTTAGTACGTGTGCACATCATTCTATCTTCCCAAAGTGCAAAGGATACAAATCTAGGCCATTGTTTAATGTCAACATTACATGTTTTACATATGACTTTCACAATAGGTGGAAAAAAGTCCAAAACCATGTACTTGGATAATTAGCATATATCTCATATAGTCACATATGACTATTCCCTTGTAAAAGTTAATTACCTTTTATCCTTTTAAAAGTGAATATGATAAATTCACTAATCCCATGTGGAGTTAGGAGGAATCAAATCTCAAAGCCTTGATGGGAAATAGATGAGAGAATAAAGTCTAAAGTCTAAGACTCACTTTATGGTGAGAATTTGAATTTGGATTCAAAGCATGGCTCCAACTTCAACTATTAAAGTGAGTCAAATACTTGGGTGAAAATGTTCTCCGAGTAGAGCGTTCATTAAGATGGATTTGTGTGAATAGCAAGCTCACTCTATAGCCACTTCACTACCCTCACATTGTGCAATTATATATTTCCAATGTCATTGTATTTCTATGTGACTTAATACATACACATTGATCATACCCCTACTTCACTTCTCTGCTATGACCATCTCAAAACAGTGAACTTCTCAGATCTTCTTCTCAATCCATATTTGATCATTTGATGTGAACTAAAGTCCTATTTTTGCTCACTGGTCTAATACTCTAACACCCCTTAAATTTCGGGATAGACCACTAACTTGCTAAGCATCATTCTCATTGTATAATTGAACTTTTTATTGAAATAATGCATGCTTTGTAGGTCTATAAGTTAATTAGATACTACCAAAATGAATTTGGCTAATTGCCAACAGGTTGAGAGCATTTTTCATTTTACTATGCATGTGTAGAGACCAAAATAGCAAGTCTAAGATCTTGGTTCAACTCTCTACTCATTTGTTTTGATGCTTTGATTATAATATCGTGCTCCAAAGCACATAGCTTATTATTTTTTATCATTAGGAAGCTTAAGGGGCCTACTAGAATCTCCAAAACTTGTTCTTGGCTGGTGTGATGTAGGGTTTTGCAGCACAAGGATCTATCCGCCATCTCTCCAATAGTGGTATCAGAACAACAATAAGTAATATGGGAGATGGATTTCCATCATTCATTGAAAAATTGGAAAAGATCAACTATCCAGCATGATCCCTAAGGATGCAAGCATACATCCAAGGAAGAAGCTTATATGGATGCATTTCTAGAAATGAGGAAATGCCAATATTCAGAAGCAAACATCAACCTACAAGAGAAGAGTAAGAAAGGCTAAGTACATGGTGTGCAAAGGATGCTATAGATAGCTGTTATATACTTCACTCAATATATGCTTTGTTATTATCTCACATTAGGAATTTCAAGACCTCCCAAGGGACTTGGGAAGAACTTTCTTCATACTTCTCATCAAATACAAGGGCTAGGAAGAACCAACTATGGATGGAGCTCACAAACTTAACAAAGCAACCAAAACACTCTAGCTGACTATGTAATCAAGATGAAGGATGTATTTGATCAACTTGGAAGCATTGGAGAAGATATAGAAGAGAAGGAGATAGTAAGAGAGATCATAAATGCATCAAAGCTGATGGTAAGTGGGATTCCTACACCACAACAATGGACCTATAAATGGATATGCACATAGTTGACCTCAACACATTGATGGGGCAAGTCTTCACTCATGAGACAAAGCTCAATAAGTATGGAGACAACTCTAGATGCAATCAATCTCATGCCCTCTATAGAGATAGAAATAAAAATAAAGATAAAGGAAAAGGTAAAAAGAATGAATAAGAGGCTAGTATCTCTCAAGTGAACTTCATAGGTAGAGGAAGTGACACTAGAGGAAGGGGCACAACAGGAAAGCAAGGCAGGGAGAGATAATACAATTCTTCACCCTTCAACACCTATGGCCTAACCAACCACACCACAGATAATTGATTAGAAAACAAAAGGAATTAGAGAGGAAGAGGTTTCCATAGAGGAAGCTATGGACAATCCAGAGTCAGGTTCAACAATGGAGGAAGCAATTACCATCATAGCTACAAGCAAGGGTAGAACAAGAACTATCAAAGAGGCTTTAATGGTAAAAGAGATTATAACAACTACACAGAAGACCAAGAGGATTCTCTTATAACCATGAACATGACATCCAAGTAAGGTAAAGACAATGAGTATCTTTTCTACATTCATTCTAGTTGCTCCAATCATGTGGCTCATAATGTAGCATTGCTATTTGATCTTGAAGAACCTAGATAGAAGCATGAAGCGGAGACAGGTGATGACACTAGAATCTTTCTTTAAAAGATTAGAAACATCAAGGCTTCTAACGGTAACATGAACCTTTTAAATAAGGTTTTATATGTGCCAACCATAACAAAAAACCCAATCAGTGTTGGGAAGATTGTTGAAGAAGGCTTAAAGGTTAGATTCACAAACCATGGAGCATATGTGGAAGATCCTCAACAAGGCTTCAGGAGGATTGCAAAAGGTGATGAATCTGGAGGACTCTTTACATTTGAAGTTGAAGATACCAAAAGCATTGCAATCTTCAATTACAAGGATCAAACCCTATCTAAACTAGAGATATGGCAAAAAAGGCTAGGTCATATAGGTGAAAGAACACTATAGCAAATATGCAGGGATTAGACCATTGTAAAATCTCTAGGTGCATTGCTTATGCACATATATCCTCATAGATTAGAGAGAAGCTTGATCCAAAAGATGAGAAGTGTATATTCATTTTCTATAACCAAAATCAAAAGGGATATAGTTGTACAATCCCACTAACAAAGGATTTAGAGTTAGTCCAGATGTGTCGTTTGATCAAAATAATCAATGGTTTGAAGATGATTGTAGAAAGATCAAGTTACCTTATGACTTGGAAAGTGATTTTCCAACTCTCACTTAAGAAGATCAACAAATACTAGAAGATATCAACTTAGAGGATGAAGAGCAAATCGACTTCAAGGCTTGGAAGTCAAAGGGCAAGACCAAGTTCAATCAATGACACATCACTAGTTACCAAGCATTCTGTATACATGACTAAAGATTCTATGTCAAAAGAGCCTTCCTCACTTGAGGAAGCCAATGAGAAGAACGAATGGAGGGAAGCCATGTATGAAGAAATTGAAGCACTTTAGGAGAACAACAGTTGGAATTTTCTTCCCAAGAAGCAAAGCATGAAGGTAATAGGACCCAAGTGGATATATAAAATCAAGAAGAACTCAAATGGTTCTATAAATAAGTATAAACAAGGGATAGTAGAAAAGGGCTTTTCTCAAACCCATGGATTGGATTATGAGGAGACTTTATCACCTATGGCTAAGATGCCAACAATTAGGGTTTTCGTAAGTATTGCTGCTTCAAAGAATTGGGTTAGATGTTAAGAATGCATTCCTAAATGGATGGATCTACATGGATCAACCATAGGAGTTTGAAGACAAGGACAAACTAGATTATGTATGCAAGCTAAGGAAAGCATTGTATGGTTTAAAGCAAGCTCCTAGCACTTGGAACCATATGCTTGTCACATATTTGCAAGATCAAGGATTTTTTGCTTGCAAAGCAGATTCTTCTTTATTCATAAAGAAGAGTGACGCACGCGTTATTTGCTTATGTGTCTATGTGGATGACATTGTCATTACAAGGAATGATGCCAATGACATCAAACAAATCAACTCTCAAATGATGGAAGAGTTTAAGATTAGTGACCTTGGTTTGTTAACATACTTTCTTGGATTAGAACTTGTATATACAAATTCTGGTGTCTTTATTACTCAAAGGAAGTACATTCATGATATGCTGATGAAATTCAAGATGGAGAACACTAAAACTGTACGTACATCCATGGAACACAACCACAAGCTTATTTCTCATGAGAGAGAACTCTTTGAAGATATTATAGGTTACCAAAACCTTGTTGGGAGTCTCAATCATGCAACCCTAAGAAGAGTAGACATATGTTATGGAGTAAGTACATTAAGCAAATTTATGCATACACCAAGAAAGCCTTACATGGAAGCTGCCAAGAGGATATTAAAATATTTAAAGAGTACCATAAATGAAAGGTTGTTTTATCCATTCACTTCATATATGGATATCAAGATGTATTGTGATGCACATTGGGTTGGCTCCAATTGACTTTTGGGGGTGACACTAGTTCACTTCATTTTGCTGCTAATCATGTATATCAAGCAAGGACTAAGCACATTGAAGTGCACTATCATTATGTAAGAGAAAAGCTACTCAACAAGGACATACAATTGTCCTATGTATCAACCAATTTCCAATGTGCATAAATGCTCACAACATCTTTGGATGGAACTAAGAGAACATGTTCAAGATGATGATTGGTTTACAAGAAACTAAAGAGGAATGAAGACCAAGCATTCTAGGCCTGAGGGGGAGTTATTGGTGCAAAAGCATCAAAGCCTACATACTTAAATAATTAGCATGTATGTCATTTAGTCACATATGACTATTCCCTTGTAAAAGTTAATTACCTTTTATCCGTGTAAAAGTGAATATGATAAATTCACTACTCCCACGTGGCCTTATGAGGAATCAAATCTCAAACCCCTGATGGGAAATAGATGCGAGAATAGAGCCTAAATTTGAGGACTAACTTTATGTTGATCATTTGAATTTGAATTCAAAGCTTCGGTCCAACTTCAACTATAAAAGTGAGTCAAATACTCACATGAGCATGTCCCCAATTAGAGAGATCAATTGAGAGTAATTTGTGTGAATAGTGAGCTCATTGTATAGCCACTCACTACCCTCGCATTGTAAAATTAGACATTGCCAATTTCATTTTATTTCTATGTGATTTAATACATGCACATTGATCATACCTCTAGTTCACTTCTCTGCTATGACCATCTCATAATAGTGAGCTTCGAAGAGCTTCTTCTTAGTGCGTAGTTGATCCATTCATGTTATTTATAGTGCTACATATTATGCATAGTGTCCCTTTCATATATACAAAGTTTCATTCCCATTGCCTTTCTCAATCTTGCGATATCATCATATTTTTGCTCAGTGGTCTTCATACTGTAGCACCCCATAAATGTCGGGATAGACCCCTAACTTGCTAAGCATCATTCTCACTATATACTTGATTTTTTTTATTGAAATAACTCATTATTGGTAGATATCTACATTAATTCGATACTACTAGAAGGACTTTGGCTAATTGCTAGCAGGTTGAGAGCACAATTCATTGTACTAAACATGTGTAGAGACCAAAATATCAAGTCTAAGCTCTTGCTTGAACTTTCTGCTCATCTGCTTTTTATCCTTTGATTAGAGGATCATGCTTGAAAGCACATAGGTGATTATTTGTGATCATTAGGAAGCTCAAGGGGCCTACGTTACTACACTCTCCACAACTTCTTCTTGTCTAGTGTGAAGGAGGGTTTTACAATACCACTTCATCTTTGGAATCTATCCACTATCTCTTCAACATGGAAGTTCTTTGTCTATTTTACTATTGGCCTCTGGATAATACACATTAGTGAAAGAGAAATGAATACCATGATGTTCAAATAACTCTTTGGCTTCTCTCGCATTTAACTCTCCACGATCGACAACCACTTTCTCTATGTACCCAAAGCGACTTATGGCATCTTCAAGAAAGAATTTGCAAACATTGTAAGTGGTCTTAGATCGTTGTGCATGTCCGTCTACATGATTTGTTAATTCTTCTCTTACAAGTACAATGTAATGCATTTTGTTAGTAACTTTAGGCATGGTTACAAGATCTACTACCCACTTGTAGTGAATACAAGGTGGATAAGAAAGATGCAAATGATCTCTATGTTTGACGAACGAATGAAGTTCACGAGTAGAACATGTAGAAACCAATGTCAACATACATCCTAGGCCAATAATAGGTAGTTCTAATTTTTTCATATGTTCCAAAAAATCCTTTATGACCCACCCATAATGTCTCATGCATTTCCTTCATTATTCCCTAGGACTAGTTGTGGATTCTTAACCTTACCTCAATAACATATCAACAACTAAATCTGATTTACCTAAAATATGCTAACTGAAGATTTATAGACTTAATATATGAGATCCATCTAAGCATGGCTATATTAGGAGATGAAAAATTAGCTATCACTCCAATGAAAGGAAAACTATCAGTCTCAAATTTGACATTTGCACATATGAAGTATTCTTTGTCTGTTTTCAAAGTTGTTACTATACCCCATAGTTCTCGTTTGATCTGTGGATACTTTTGTTGTGTTTCATGTAAAATTTTAGCCCCAAACCTAATTGCATATCTATTCCCTTTACTATCATCTTGAATCCTAACCCAACCTATACCAATAGGACAAGTATCAACAATCAATATAATAGGTTTATAAATAGAATGGTCTAAATGCTTAAGGATGGGTGCTTCAAGAAAGAATTTCTTCAAATTATGCATAGCATGTATGTGTTTGTGAATCCAAATAAATTTTCATTTCTTCCTTAACAAGTCATAGAGACAATCAGCAACATGAGAAAAGTGTGGGATCCAAATAACATAAAAGATGCAATCACCAAGAAATCTACGTACCTCAATCACATTGTTACATGTTTTAAAAATCGTGCTAATGGCATCAACCTTTTGTGGGTATGGCTTTCCACCATACTGAGCACATAGATGTCCAACAATAAGAACCTTGTTGACACCAAAAACAAATTTTTCTATCGAAAATGTGAGACCTACCTCTTCAAATCATTGAAATATTCATTCACAATAAGAGATATGGTCAAGAACAAATCTACAACATCTAGATGAATCTAAAATAATGTCCTTTATGTTGGCAAAGATGGATGGACACTCCAGAAAATGAGCTAGTACTGCTAATCCCTCCTTTGTACTAGCCCTCTTTTTCTTCAGAGTTGTGTTCTAGGCCCTCTTAGCTTTCCAATGACACTAAACAAGTGTCTATGTACTTTGTAAATGATGCGAGAAATGACTGATTTAAACTAGACTACTTCCCAATTCAAACTTCATGAAAAACCTTCTATTTTGGTACCCACACACCTGTTGCTTATTAAGCTAGGTCCTTCTAGTACAATAGGAATTAGAAAATTCCTTTTCAACATAGCAAGTTAGCTGAATGAGCTAATGGTTCCAAGTAGAATCACTTGAAATGATGTACTATACAGAGATTAATCAATTTAGGGATCAAAGCATTACACACAATTTTTTCAGGCCTTTGGAGAGTGACCAGTGATCCATTCGACGCGCTTTCTCACAATTCACTGAATGGAATATCTTCAAAAATTTTCAGCATGTAAAGGACTTAAAGCTGATTCCAAGAAGCTATAGACCATTGAAAATAATCGAGTATTGACTGAGATATGAGCAATAGAGTGTGAATGTTATAAATGACAATGACAGAGAGACTAGCAGATATAATGGATAATCTATTGTATTATGAAACAATGTTGTACATGATCATTGATATGATAAACAATGCTCAATGATACTAAGATGTGTAGGCTATGAAGTAAGCCAAAATCTCCTACAATGAGATCAACAAGGACTCGGATATAGAGAGATCTCTATCACGTGAGTTTTACATTCATCTTTTATAGATGATTCATTTGAATATTGAATTTGAACTCCACATTGGCTTCCTCTAGAAAAGTGATCCTCTAATCTAGGAGATATTCTCTCCAAATAAATTCGTACATGCTCTATCTAACAACCTCCACAAGTTTAGTGGTAGCTACAAATATTCCTCTAAGTTAAATAGACTTTTACAAATGGTAAAAGGTAAAGAATCCATAGCAATGGTTCTCATGGGTCTTCAATCATTTGCACATAAAGTCTTTATGTCTAGCCAAGTGTGTAGGCTTGGTATTTGCACCAAGAGATCCACCTCAATCCAAACATCTTGGCTTGGTCTTCTTCTTCAATCCTCTTGAATGTCTTGCAATCCAATCATATCTTTAAACATGCAAAGTTTAGTACTATCAAATGATTTGGTTAATATGTATGCACATTGCATATTGGTTGATACATATATGCCAACTGAATTTCCTTGCTCAATAGCTTCTCTCTCACATAATGATAGTGGACCTCTATATGCTTGGTCCTAGCATGGTAAATAAGATTTTTTGCAAGATGTAAAGAACTTGTATTGTCTCCAAAAATCATTGGAGATCTAGTATGCAAACCCAAATCTGTATATAGCAATCTAATCCATATGGCCTCTTGAGTAGCATTGCCCAACCCTCAATATTCTGCCTCTGTTGAGGGTAAAGCAATAGTAGGTTGCTTCTTGGAAGACCATGATATAGGTTTGTCACCCGCAAAAGATAGATATCATGACGTACTCCTTCTATCATCTTTGCAATGTGCCAAATATGCATCAGAGTATATCTTAATCTATAAATATAAAGTATAACGAAAGTATAAGCCCTAATTTTTAGTGCCCTTAAGGTACTTCAAAAGCCTCTTTGCAGCTTCCAAGTGAGGTGCCCTATGTTTGTGCATAAATTGGCTTAAGACACTTACTCCATAAGCAATATCAATTTATCAATGTAGCATTGTTCAAGCTTCCCACTATGCTTTGATATCATGCAATGTTATCAAGCACATCACCTTCATGAGAACTTAATTTTTTATTTACCTCCGTTGGAGTGGTTGCTACTTTGGGATCCTACAAATGAAGCTTCTTAAACATGTCGTGTACATACTTTCTTTGTGTAATGTAAATTCCAGAGTTATTATAGACTAACTCAAGTCAAAGAAAATACTTGAGTGACCCTAGATCACTGATTTTGACTCTTGCATCAATTACTTCTCCTAATAAATAGAGAAGTATCTTCTCTACTCATGATCAATCCTTGATCTTGAAGGTATGTGGTCAACCTATGGTTCCATGCCCTAGGTGCCTGCTTCAATTCATAAAGATCTTTGTTCAGTTTAGACACATGATTTACCTTGATTTGGTCCTAATAGGTAGAAGGTTGAGACATGTACACCTCCTCTGAAATCCATCCATTTAGAAATGCATTTCTTACATCCAATTGGTACATGTTCCAATTTTTTGACGCAGCCACACTTACCAATACCCTGATGATTGGCATTTTGGCCATAGGTGAGAAGGTTTCCTCATAATCAACTCCTTGGATTTATGCAAAACCCTTAGCCACAAGTCTAGCCTTGTACCTCATTATTGACCCATCTAAATTTCTTTTGATTTTGTAGATCCATCTAGAATCTATTACTTTCATAGACTCCTTCTTTGGCACTAACTCCCAAGTATCATTCTCCTTGAGTGATTCAATTTCTTCATCCATAGCTTCCTTCCATTATGCCTTTGTCTTTGCCTCTTCATATGATGATGGCTCTTCAAATGACAACTCTTTTGCAAGATAAACAGAATACTTAGTAACTAAAGAAGTGTCATATCCATATCTGATTGGCTTCTTGCTTTCTCTTTGTGATAGAAAATGCACATGGCATATAAATGTTCTTGAAAATCCATTTACATGTGAAACTTATGCTATAGACTTCTTTTGATAGGCTTTACAAATATGTGAATTTTCATGTGATTTGGTGACATTGAAGTTTTTGCCCTAATTTCCAAAATTTGACTAGCTTTGACCGCTAGCCTGGATTTGCTTTATTTTTTCCAAAGTTTGCATGTGAAATCCCTTTGACATCCTTGATGCGTCTTGAACTTCTTAGGGAATTTTGGCTACCTTCATTGAATGTGTTTCCTATAGGCCTTCATGAGTGGCAGATAAGAGAAAATCTCCACGACATTCGCACCCACTTAACCTGTGTTTCCTCTGAAAGCACCACTCTAGTCTCTCTAAAAAACAAAAAGTTCTAGGCATCAAATTCTTTCCTAGGGAACATAAGAAACATAGAAAAAAATTGATCATATGCATGAATGAGTAGGCAACATAACATGAAGCAAAATTAACATGAAAGAAGAATTGGAACACGCAACATGAATATGCATGAACAAATAGGCAACATATATGCAACTGAACAAGCAACATTGACAACATGTAAAGGAAGGAAACAAACAAGCATCAATATGAAGTGGAAGTGAATGTATTAGGTCATTTTAGGCATTACTTGCTCTAATCTTGAAGAAAAATATATACCTTTTTCATAAAGTAGTCTACCTTAATTACAATTATAAACAAAGATTGAGGATTTTCAAGAGACATCTTTCATCTGTAGCTTATTCTAGATCAATGTCTTTCCTACATAAATATGAATATGCGCTTTCTATACTTAGAAACAAGGAAATCGCACACAATTCAAGTAATGCATAAATTTATATATATAGACTATGCTTTAATCTTGTATGCCCCCTTAACTTCCTTTGGCTTGCTCTCTCTCACTCTCTTTTTTTTTTATGAAGATTCAGTGACTATGGTTACGTTCACTTTATTTTATGGGGTGGAAGAAAGTATAAACTTCGTGGTAACATGTAGTAGCTTATCTTTTTTTTTTTTGATGATAGGAAAAAAACAAACCCTAGTGCAAGGTCAACCATTTTTTATGACAAAGAAGATTCATTTAAACTTCGTATGAGCTGGACTAAGGATGTAAAAACATGTAGTAGCAGGAGGTAGGACTTCAACAATTATGCTTTCGATACAAGATACATATGCATGTTTAGATATGAAAGTCATGTTACCAAAAGAAACATCCAAATCTACATACCCTAGCTTTCCATAATCCTAGATTATAACCAATTTCTTAGGAGATAAATTACAACTTAAGATACAATTTTATACAACTAGAGAAATCATTATTTGCCTTTTTGACTCAAGTGATGTGGATATACAATGCAATGTAAAGATTGAAAATAAACATGCATGACGTGAAATTGGAAACAAGCAAGATGGGAAAAAAAAGCTAGAATGAAGTTGAGAAATCAAAGCAACATGAACTTGAAAAAGAAATGATATTATTTTTACTTTTTTCCTTTTAATTAATTACTTATTATTTTTTCCTTTTTTTATTTTTCTCCTTTTTCATACTTATTTATCTTTTTTTCATGGATACTCTTGTTTATGAATGACCTCATTGTTGTCATTTTCTTCAATGTCCTCATCTAAAATGTACTTGTCATTATCACAAGTTTCTAATGCAACACCATTTAATTCAGAAAGAGCATGTGTACCATTATTTTTTACTTTTGATCCAAGGTATGGCCCAAACCACCATTGAGTGAGCTTTTTGTGTGCATCATATTGAGTGTAGAATGTACTCTCATAAATGAGCACTCAATCTCGTACTTCAATCATCTTAGGATGCAATCAATGAGTTTTGCCAAAATAAAGCTTGTTCTTCATTCTAGATTCTCTTATTTTTTCAATGGCATTATCAAGTCTTAATTTTCCTTGTTCTAATTGTTTAATGCTCAAACTCAAAGAATCATCAGTAGACATGTTTTCAAACCAAGGTAAATTTGACCATGCAGAAATATGAGATTGAATTGGAAACAAATTTTTTTATAGTACATGAGTTCAACAGGCATATACCCTTTGGTACGTGTGCACGTCATTATATCTTCCCAAAGTGCAAAGGATACAAATCTAGGCCATTGTTTAATATCAGCATTACATGCTTTACATATGACTTTCACAATAGGTGGAAAAGATTCCCAGACTACGTACTTGGATAATTAGCATGTATCTCATATAGTCACATATGAATATTCCCTTGTAAAAGTTAAATACTACCATGGACAAAGGAAACCATCTTGAATCTCTGATTCCATGTGAATCCTATATCTCATGATTTTTTCAAAATTTGTGGAAACTAATGCTTCCATTGTGTCCAAAACGTGCCAAAACCCTAAGATCGACTGTCTTCTTGCTTGATTCTGACATCCAAAGACCATGCTTTGAGTTGATGACATCATCGATGACATCATCAATTTGTAACTGCCCTAGAACCGCCCTTGGAAAACCTATATAAGGAGGGGTTGGCCACATTCATAATCAATCTTGCCAATACCAATCTTGGGAGCTCAAGGAGTCGTGACCGCCAAGTAAGTATCTCCAAGTTCCAGTTCGAGTTCTCGTCTTGTTTCTTATTCTAGTCTCGTCTAGTCTAGTTCTTGGACATCCTGTCTTGTCCTCTTGTAATCTCGTAGTACGAGATTTTGTCAAGTTCTTTCTTGTATTCAATTCATCTCCCAGAAAGGAGTTCTTGTAATCCAAACATCTTGTCTCATACTTAGGATTCTGGGTTGTGGGATGTCCTGTATCATCTCTAGTCCAGTTTTCCATAGCTATTGGTCCCGGGTTGTGGGACATCTTGTATCGAATCCGTCTTCTTGTATTATTTTCCCTACGTGGGTGTTCTTGTACTCATAAGTGTATTTCTGAAATCTTGTCTAGTGAAGTCACAGAGCACAATCTAGTGCTCCCTTGACACTCTGGCAAGACTATCTTCTATCCAAGATCAGGCATCATGGAGAACGCTTATGAACAATTCGTAGCATCACTTTTGAGTCTCCAACAACAAGTCGAAGACCTAGGTCATCGACAGACACAAATTGAGATGGGACGTCCAGTGCATGTAGGTGCACTCCTCCAAGAATTACAAGAACGAATCGGGATTCTTCAAGCAAATCAAGAGAGTATTCGAGGGAGTCAACGGGCTAGTACATCATTTATGAAGGAACCCAAGATTTACATGCCAAAAAAGTTCGATGGGGATCGCACAAAGTTTCATGGATTTCTCCAGCAAGTTAAATTGTACATCCGTATGCAACCTGATAGATACCTTGACGAGGCATCCAAGGTCGGGTTTATTGGAACCTTGCTCTGTGGCCAAGCAGTATCATGGTTTGCCCCAATCTTGGAGAAGAACATGGCAGTACTTCAGGACTATGAGGGGTTTCTTCAAGAACTATTTACCACATTTGGAGATCCAGATACATGTCGAGTAGCAAAAACAAAACCATGAAAGTTACGTCAAGGTAACTGCCTTGCCTCTACCTATGCATCTGAATTTAGGAAGTTGATATGTGATCCCACCTGGCATGAAGATTATTTCATAAGCCAATTCAGATGGGGTTTAAGAGATGATGTGAATGTTGCGAACATTTGTTTTATGTATGGTACAAGTTTTAAATTATGTAAATACCTTTGGGAAGTCTTTAAATACTTCAAGAAGGCTCATATTATTCATAAACGATAGCAAAAATACCACGTGAGTTCTAGAACATGGTGAGTCAATTTAGTGAGTCACAAGGGAGTTGTAGTGGTGTCCTAGTGGAAGGTCGATGTGGCTAGTTCTCAAAGTCCATCAATACTTTGCTTATTTGAGCACTTGAGTCATGTAAAAACCTCCACACAAGTGTCTACCACGAATTTAGATGTATTAGGAAGGTTTTATATTAGTTTCCCATGCTATAAAAAGAGGAGAAAAGTCGTGATCTTGTGGGAACTCCAAGAGAGTCATTTGTGTATCTCTATGCTGTTGTGGTTTTGTATGCAGAGATTGCACAGCTCGTATCTCCCTCATTATATATTCAGATTACATGTTTGATAGCTCACTTGAAAGCTCTTAGTGTCTACTTTCTTCCTCTAAATTTGCATGATCATTGGATTTGTGAGCTAAGAGCAATGTTCTCTACAAGTAGTGTGTGTTCTCTGGTTTCACCTCTGCTGAAGGTCTCCATTAAACCTCTAACTTGCAGAGGTCATATCTCCTTGTGTATTTATTGAAATTGAGTGTTCTTGGGCTCATTGGAAATCTCTTGGTGTCTAGTATATTTCGTTAAAACATTTTTAGAAAATTCGGATCCATTAGAGAATACTAAGTTCTACAAGCATGACTCGTTTTCTGTGATGAAGTTTGTGAGAAGGTCAACTTGTTCCTAGGGGGTTCCACCTACTTCTTGCTATATTTTGGAGGTCAGTAAACTCAAACATTGGTATGAGAGCAAGGAATTGAAGCTTGGAGAAGGTTATAATACCTTGATGAAGAATTTGAATCTATTGGAGAAGAGGTTCATCATCGACACTACACAAAGGTAGAAGAAGATAGCAAGGAAGCATCTCAAGCAACATCCAAGCAAAGAAAGGTGCATAAACATTATAACAAAGGTAAATCTCATACTTATTCTTATCACACATATGCAAAAGGAGGGTTAAAGGAGGAAGTTTAGTATTTACACAATGGGCGATCAACATGCACAAATAGAGAAGCTTGATAAGAACAACTATCAAGCATGGCGATTTAGAATCACATCATACTTGCAAGGTAGAGGCTTGTATGATTTGATTGATGGAATGGATATCAAACCTATATTACCAGAGGATCCAAATCAACAACAATTGAGGGAGTTTAGACTTTGGAATGAAAGAGACAAAAGGGTTATATTCATTTTATCACAAAATATTCAAGATTCAATGGTAGCACACATACAAGATCTAGACACAAGTAGAGATGTTTGGCTTGCATTGGAAAGTTTGTATGCTACAGGTACAAGAGCAAGGAAGATTCAACTCAAAAATGAGTTGAATAACATAAAGAAAGATACAAGGACATCGGTCAATGATTACTTGTTGAAGGTTAAAGAGATTGCACATCAACTAGGATCAATTCAAGCTCATGTGGAGGACGACGACTTGGTTGCACATACTCTCAACGGACTCAAGGATGATGAGAGATGGAAACCATTCATTACTTCAGTTTATATTAGAGGAGAATTACCAGACTTTGATCAGCTTGTTGCTCTTATGGTCACGGAGGAGATGAATCTAGTTGGCTCTACTTCAAATCAAAAAGGATCTCAAGGACAAGCTCTTTATGTAGGATCATCAAGAGGTGGAAATAGAGGAAGAAGAGGTTCAAATAGAGGTCGAGGAAGAAGGAGTGATGATCAAGGGACTTCAAGTGGCTTCTTGAACACAAGAGGAAGAGGAAGATCAAGCGTGAGAGGTACGAGAGGCAACTACAACTACAATCAAAGACAAAGGAGTGAAGATAACAACAATTGCTATATATGTGGAAGGTATGGACACTATGCCAAAGATTGTTATCAAAATGAAAATAATCAAGGTGGTAATCGAAGAGGAGGCTATTCAAGAAGAGGTAAACAACAAGGAAATTATGTGGTTGAAGGTAAAAGTGATGATTATGATTCTCTTCTTATGATGAATGTAGAAACTAAGATGAATTGCAATAGTGATGTATGGTATGTAGATAGTGGTTGCTCTAACCATATGTCACATGATGCTTCATGGTTTTCTAATATGCATAATCCTTTATGTAAAGGTCATGTTGAAACAGGAGATGATACAACACATAAGATTATGCAGGTTGGAGATGTTGTTATGCAGGATAAGAGCAAGACAAATTGCTTGAAGGATGTACTTTATGTGCCAACGATTAATAAGAATCTGATGTCCGTTGGTCAAATGGTAGAAAAAGGTTTGCAAATAAGATTTAATCATGCAGGTTGCTTCATTGAGGATCCAAAGCAAAGGAGGCTAATTGCTAGAGGTCAAAAACAAGGTAGATTGTTTACATTAAAGGTAAACCCAAATCATACAAACTATTTATCTTATGGTATGCATCGAATAGAAGAGCTTGATCTATGGCACAAAAGGATTGGACACATGAATGTACACAGGTTAAAGGAGCTATCAAAGAAGAGGATTGTTGAAGGATTACCTGATCTTACTAAGCAACATATAGTGCATCTTTGTGAAGCATGTCAAATGGGTAAGCAGAGTAGACATCCTTTCAAGCATTCAAGCTATGTAAGCAGTGGATTGCTAGATCTTATACACACAGACGTATGGGGTCCTACTAAAGAGGCATCCTTGGCTGGTGATAAGTATTATGTATCATTCATTGATGATCATAGTAGAAAAACAGGAAGATATGTTAAGAAGCTAAGATCCGATGGAGGGGGAGAGTATTTCTCTCAAGCTTTTACTGATTTTTTGTATGATGAAGGTATCAAAAGAGAAGTTACATGCACGTATACTCCAGAACAAAATGGAGTCACAGAAAGGAGAAACAGAATCATAGCAGAAGCATCTAGAAGCATGCTAAATGATATGTTTTTGCCTAATTCTTTTTGGGCTGAAGCTGTTAGCACAAGTGTGTACATTATGAATAGAGTACCTACTGCTTGAGTTCATCATTTGACACCATATGAGGTATGGCATGGAAGGAAACCAAGTGTAAGTCATTTGAAAGTATTTGGTTGTGTATGTTATGTACATGTACCTAGTGAAGTGAGATCAAAACTTGATGTGAAATCACAAAAGTGTATATTTATTGGTTATGCAGATACTCAAAGAGGATATGGATGTTATAATCCTCATACCAATAAGGTGGTTGTTTCAAGAGATGTAAATTTTGATGAATCACTTTCATGGTATGTAGATAAGAAAAGTTTGCAGGTCATAAATGGAGATGAAGACGATACAGGTGAAGGAGATGAGTGCTTACCTCAGCCCACAAAAAGTTCAAGTGATGAGAAAAGTGGTTTGGATGAAGAAAGAGAGCTACCTTTCATTGGAAGGTTAAGGCAAGAGTCACCTCCAAGTGTTAAAAGTAAAGGTAAACTCAAACTTGTTGAAGTTAATGATGGAGAGGAAATTAGTGATGTATGTGAGTATGGAGAATCATCAAAGGTTCCTAATAAGAAAGGAAGAGCATCTACATTGGAGGTAAGAAGAACTTCAAGAGTGAGTAAGCAACCTCAAAGGTATACATATGAATCTTTTATGAATACTCATTATGCTTTTATGACAAAAGTTGAGCAGGAAAATGAACCCACATGTTAGGATGATGCAAAAGGAGATGAAAAGTGGGAGAAAGCAATGAAGAGAAGAAATGGAAGCATTACAAGATAACAAGACTTGGAATTTAGTTCTAAAGACACCAAAACAAAAGATAATTGGTTGCAAGTGGGTTTTTAAGATTAAAAGAAATAGTGATGGTAGTGTGTCAAGATATAAGGCTAGACTTGTAGCAAAAGGATATAATCAAACTCAAGGATTGGACTATGAGGAAACATTTAGTCCAGTAGCAAACATGGCAACGCTGAGAACTTTGTTGGCTTTAGCTGCAAGTAAAAGATGGAATATATATCAACTCGATATAAAGAATGCATTTCTTAATGGTGAGTTAAATGAAGAAGTGTATATGTCACAACCAGATGGTTATGTAGATGCAAAATGTCCTAATCATGTATGCAGGTTAAAGAAGGCATTGTATGGTCTTAAACAGGCACCAAGGGCATGTAATGCAAGGTTGGTAAAGTATCTTATGCTGCAAGGATACACAGCGAGTCATGCTGATCCTTCACTTTATGTAAAACATGTAGATGACATGTGTGTCTATGTATGCATTTATGGGGATGACTTGTTGATTACAGGGAATGATGCAAAAGCAATTGAAGAGATCAAAGGTAATTTGGGAAAGGAATTTAAAATTTCAGATCTTGGTTTGCTTAGATACTTTCTTGGGATTGAAATTGTGTATACTGATGAAGGTATGTGGTTGATACAAAGAAAGTATATCTGTGATATGCTGAAAAGGTTTGGTATGCAGGAATGTAAATTTGTTTCTACTCCAATGGAATGTAATATAAAGTTGAGTGCAAAGGAAGGTGATGAGTTGCATGATATGAATGCATATAGATCCATTGTAGGATCTTTGATTTATGCAACAAAAACTAGACCTCATATATGCTATGCAGTGGGAGTATTGTCACAGTTTATGCATGAACCTAGAGTACCTCATATGCATGCAGCAAAAAGAGTGCTTAGATATTTGAAAGGTACCATGAACGAAGGATTATTTTATAGTCATGATGGGGATCTAACTCTTAAAGTCTTTAGTGATGCAGATTGGGCTGGAAGTAAAGATGACAGAAGATCCACAAGTGGATATGTGGTAATAGCAGGAAACAAGACATTAACATGAAGTTCAAAGAAACAGCCTACAGTTGCTTTATCTTCTACAGAGGCTGAGTATAGAGGTCTAGCATTGGCTACTACTAAGGTTATGTGGTTTAAAAAGTTGTTTCATGACTTGAATGTGCAAGTTGATGTACCACAGATATATGGGGATAACTTGAGCAGCATTCATATGACCTCAAATCCAATTTTTCATGCGAGAACAAAGCATATAGAGAGTCACTATCATTATGTTCGAGAGAAGGCCATAAACAATGAAGTACAAGTTTCTTTTGTGGGAACAAAGGATCAAGTTGCAGATATCTTCACCAAATCCTTGGATGGACCAAAGCTTCAAAGATTCAACTATATTCTTGGCATGAAGGAAATACCCTTTGAAACTTGAGGGGGAGAATGTTGCGAACATTTGTTTTATGTATGGTACAAGTTTCAAATTATGTAAATACCTTTGGGAAGTCTTTAAGTACTTCAAAAAGACTCATATTATTCATAAAAGATAGCAAAAATACCACGTGATTTCTAGAACATGGTGAGTCAATTTAGTGAGTCACAAGGGAGCTGTAGTGGTGTCCTAGTGGAAGGTCGATGTGGCTAGTTCTCAAAGTCCATCAATACTTTGCTTATTTGAGCCCTTGAGTCATGTAAAACCTCCACCCAAGTGTCTACCACGAATTTAGATGTATTAGGAAGGTTTTATATTAGTTTCCCATGCTATAAAAAGAGGAGAAAAGTCGTGATCTTGTGGGAACTCCAAGAGAGTCATTTGTGTATCTCTATGCTGCTGTAGTTTTGTATGCAGAGATTGCAGAGCTTGTGTTTCCCTCATTATATATCTAAATTACATGTTTGATAGCTCATTTGAAAGCTCTTACTGTCTACTTTCGTCCTGTAAATGTTCATAATCATTGGATTTGTGAGCTAAGAGCAATACGCTCTGCAAGTAGTGTGTGTTCTCTGGTTTCACCTCTGTTGAAGGTCTCCATTAAACCTCTAACTTGCAGAGGTCATATCTCCTTGTGTATTTATCCAAATTGAGTGTTCTTTGGCTCATTGGAAAGCTCTTGCTGTCTAGTATATGTGGTTAAAACAGGTTTAGAAAATTCTAATGCATTAGAGAAAAGTAAGCTCTGCAATCATGACTGGTTTTCTGTGATGAAGTTTGTGAGAAGGTCAACTTGTTCCTAGGGGGTTCCACCTACTTCTTGCTATATTTTGGAGGTCAATAAACTCCAACAGTGAAGGATCTTTTGCTCACAATGCAAGAGGTTAAAACATTGAATGAATATATCATGCAAGCTATTCAATGTGATAACCGACTTTTTGAAAGGAAATAAGAAAAACAAGTAGAAGGAAGACCTTGCCAGTGGAAACCTTTCCAACCGACTACTAAAGATGAGTCCATGCTGAACCTATGCAAATAGATGTAACTAGGTTTCATCCTCTAACACTAGAAGAGAAACAGAGAAGGAGAGTTAATAAGTTATGTCTCTACTATGGAAACCCTCGACATATTGCAATTAATTGTCCGAACAAGAGAACAAACCCCAGAGTCGCAGCCACCATTGTAGAGTAGGGAAACGAGGAAGTCCAGTTGTAAAAGAGACCCTGCAGTCAGACCATGATATAAGAAAGGGTCTCATAATTCCAGCTACACTCATAGAAACATGTCTTGCACCTCTTAAGTTAATCATGCCCAAGAAGACCGTTTCCCTTACATCCCTAGTAGATTGAGGAGCCTCCTCATGTTTCATCGATGAAGGATTGGTTTAGAAACATGGAATTCCTATACTTCCGAAGAACAAACCAGTAGTAGCTGAAGTAGTAGATGGACGACCTCTAGCATCTGGGAATATAACCATGGAAACCACACCATTAAGAGTATACCTTGGTGACCATGAATCCCACATATGTTTCAATGTAATATCGATCCTAGTACATCTAGATATCATTGGAATGCACTGGTTAAAAAAGCATAATCCAGACATTAATTGGGAAAAGAATAAAATCACCCATCGAGATATCTAGAAGAACCCAACATATGTCGGAGCCAAAGCCTTCATACATGCAGTAAGGAAGGAACCTACATATATGATCTATGCCATACGAGCCCAAGAATCCAAGAAAGATGATCCACTACAACTACCCAATGAGTACAAAGGCTTTGAAGATGTTTTCGAAAAGAAGAATGCAGATATCCTCCCACAGCATAGACCTTATGATTGCCCCATAGAACTTCAAGAGGGAGCACAACCACCATTTGGACCAATCTATAGACTATCCCTAGAGGAACTTACAGAACTATGCAGGAACATTGATGAGAATCTAGCAAAGGGGTTTATCAAACACTCGAAGTCTCCAGCAGGAGCTCCTATTCTATTTGTAAAGAAGAAGGATGGGACTCTCGGGATGTGTGTAGACTATCATTGATTGAACAAAGTCACTATAAAAATAGATACCCTCTATCACTCATATTAGAGCTCTTGGAACGCCGTGGAAAAGCAAAAATCTTCATGAAAATTGATCTTCGAGGAGCTTATAACCTTGTTAGGATCAAAGAAGGAGATGAATGCAAGACAGCATTTCGAACAACGTATGGGCATTTTGAATATGTAGTTATGCCATTCGGTCTTACAAAAGCTCGAGTTGTCTTCCAACATATGATGAATGATATCTTTCGAGAATATTTAGATGATTTTGTTGTAATATACCTTGATGATATCTTGATATTCTCCAAAAATCTAGAGGATCATGAATGTCATGTAAAGATAGTCCTAGAGAAACTAAGAGAAAAAGGATTATATGTGAAGTTGGAGAAGTGCTCTTTCCATAAGACAGAAGTGGAATTTTTTGGGTACCCTAAGAAGATTCAGAAATTTTTATGGACCCTAAGAAGATTCAAAAAATCCTTGATTGGCAACCACCTTCATGTGTTTGAGATGTACAATATTTTCTAGAGTTTGCCAACTTCTGTAGGATATTCATCAAAGATTACTCCAAGATAGTGACACTTGTTACCAAGATTACAGGGAATTCCGAATTCTCATGGATCGAAGAAGCCAAAAAAGAATTTCAGACCTTGAAATCAACATTCACTACTGTTCCAATTTTAGTTCATCCTAATTCTAGTAAGCCCTTCTTCCTAGAGACAGATGCATCAGACTTTGCCCTAGGGGCCATTCTCTCACAATATGGTGATGATGGACACCTACATCTAGCTCCATATAATTCAAGGAAATTTCCTCCTCCAAAAATTAATTATGAAATTCATGATAAAGAACTTCTTGCCATAGTGGACGGGTTTGATACTTGGCATCACCATCTAGAAGGAGCAGCTCATAAAGTTATCGTGTATATAGATCATAAGAACCTAGAGTATTTTATGACCACATGCATCCTCAACAGAAGGCAATCTCAATGGACTAACTTTCTATCCAGGTTTAACTTTGTCATCACATATAATCCAGGATGGCAACAGTGTCAATCAGATGCCTTGTCAAGAAGATCTTACCTTGCACCAAAGGAGGGTGAAGAGGCCTTTGATCAACAGGAGAGCATATTACTCAAGCTTGAGCATCTCCAGTTAGCAGCTATCTCTTCAAGCCATCATGAAGATTCAGCCTTGAATCATTTGATCCGTGAGACTCTACCACGAGATGAATTGTTTTGTAATGTTAAGCAAAAAACTCAAGAAGGAAGAATTCAAGAAGTAGATGAATTCCAAGAAAAGGATGGGTTACCATTCTATAAGAACTTATTGTATGTCCCTCCAGGAACTTCCAAGATCCAAGTACTTCAACAACGTCGTGACAACCTTGCCGGAGGACATTTGGAGTGAATAAAACAATAGAACTTATATCAAGAGATTTTTGGTGGCCTCAAATGTGGAAGGAAGTCAAAGATTATATCCGAACCTGTGACACTTGCAATAGATCTAAAGTACCATGACATAAGCCTCATGGCCTCTTGTTACCTATTCCAGAAAGGCCATGGGCTTCATTATCTATGGACTTCTTCACAGACCTCCCAAAGTCAGACAAGTATGATGCCATTCTTGTTATAGTAGATAGATTTACAAAGATGGCACACTTCATTCCAACTACCAAGGCAATCATAGGTGCAACCATTGCTAGGCTTCTCCTCAGATACATCTTTAGGCTTCATGGATTGCCTGATGATATTGTCAGTGATCAAGGCCCACAGTTCATATTCAGCTTTTGGAATAGTCTTTGCAAGCTGCTTGGTGTTAAAGTTAAACTATCTACAACCAATCGTCCAGAGAGTGATGAACGAACAAAATGGGTAAATCAAGTCCTAGAACAATATCTTTGTTGCACCATCAACTATCATTAGAATGATTGGTTTAAGTTGTTATCCTTTGCAGAGTTTGCCTATAATAATAGTGTTCATACATCTACCAATTAGCAGACTCCCTTCTTTGCAATTTATCGACACCATCGAAGGATGGACATACAACTTGCAAATCATGTCAAGAACCCAGCTGGCAGAGACAAGGCTAAGTACCTCGTGGAAATTCACAAAGAACTCAAGGAAGAGATCCATAAAGCTCAAGAACATTATAAGTACTATGCAGATCAACACCGTGTTCAAAATCCATCGTATCAAGTTGGGGATAAAGTATGGTTACTCAGAAACAATTTACAAACTTCAAGGCCCTATGCAAAGTTAGATCATCAAAGATTTGATCCATTCACTATCTTGGCCAAGATCAATCCAGTCACCTTCAAGCTCCAGCTACCAAGCACCATGAGAATACATCCAGTTTTCCATGTATCCATGTTGGAACCATATCAGATCTTGCCATTGAGGGGGGAGAGACCTAGTCCTGCACCACCTATCTAGATTGATGATCATGAAGAATTTGAAGTAGAGCATGTCCTAGATTCCACAATATCCAGAGGAAGATTGGAATACCTTATTCATTGGAAAGGGTATGACATTAGTGATCGTACTTGGGAACTTGCAGAAAACCTTCAGAGAGCATCAATCAAGGTTCAAGAATTCCGTAAGGGAGATCCAATGAAGCCGAGACCAGAGAACATGACTGGTCCTCGTGGAACTCATCGCTTGAGGGGGAGGTAATGTCATGGACAAAGGAAACCATCCTGAATCTCAGATTACATGTGAATCCTATATCTCATGATTGGTTCAGAATTTTGGGAAACTAATGCTTCCATTGCATCCGAAATGTGCCAAAACCCTAAGATCGACTGTCTTCTTGATTGATTCTGACATCCAAAGACCATGCTTTGAATTGATGACATCATCAATGACATCATCAATTCGTAACCGCCTTAGAACCGCCCTTGGAAAACCTATATAAGGAGGGGTTGGCCACATTCATAATCAGTCTTGCCAATACCAGTCTTGGGAGCTCATGGAGTCGTGACCACCAAGTACTCTCCAAGCTCCAGTTCCAATTCCTGTCTTGTTTCTTGTTCTAGTCCCATCTCGTCTAGTTCTTGGACATCCTGTCTTGTCCTCTTGTAATCTCATAGTATGAGATCTTGTCAAGTTCTTTCTTGTATTCAGTTGATCTTCTAGAAGGGAGTTCTTGTAATCCAGACATCTTGTCTCATACTTACGATCCCGGGTTGTGGGATCTCCTATATCATCTCTAGTCCAGTTTTCCATACCTATTGGTCACGGGTTGTGGGACGTCTTGTACCAAATCCTTCTTCTTGTATTATTTTCCCTATGTGGGTGTTCTTGTAATCATAAGTGTATTTCCGAAATCTTGTCTAGTGAGGTCAAAGAGCACAATCTAGTGCTCCCTTGATAATTACCTTTTCTCCTTGTAAAAGTGAATATGATAAATTCACTAATCCCACATGGAGTTAGGAGGAATCAGATCTCAAACCCTTGATTTGAAATAGATGAGAGAATAAAGTCTAAAGTCTAGGACTCACTTTATGGTGAGAATTTGAATTTGAATTCAAAGCTTGGCTCCAACTTCAACTATAAAAGTGATTCCAATACTTGGGTGAAAATGTTCTCCAACTATAGAGCTCAATTGAGATGGATTTGTGTCACTAGCAAGCTCACTCTATAGCCACTTCATTACCGTCACATTGTGCAATTATACATTGCCAATGTCATTGTATTTCTATGTGATTTAATACATACACATTGATCATACCTCTACTTCACTTCTCTACTACGACCATCTCAAAACAGTGAACTTCTTAGAGCTTCTTCTAAATCCATATTTGATCATTTGATGTGATTTAAAGTTCTATAGATTAAGCATTTTATCTATTTCATAGCCAAAAAATTTCATTAGCATTGCCTTTCTCGATCTTGAGATTTCTTCCTATTTATGCTCACTGGTCTACATACTATAACACCCCTTAAATTTCGGCATAGACTCCTAACTTGCTAAGCATCATTCTCATTGGATAGTTGATCTTTTTATTGAAATAACTCATGCTTGCTAGGTCTATAAGTTAATTACATACCACTAGAATGAGTTTGGCTAATTGCAAGTAGGTTGAGAGCACTGTTCATTTTACTAAACATGTGTAGAGACCAAAATAGCAAGTCTAAGCTCTTGGTTGAACTTTCTACTCATCTATTTTGATCCTTCGATTATAAGATCATGCTCCAAAGCACATAGCTGATTATTTGTGATTATTAGGAAGCTCAAGGGGCCTACTAGACTCTCCAAAACTTGTTCTTGGCTGGTGTGAAGTAGGGTTTTGCAGCACCAGGAATCTATCCACCATCTCTCCAACAGTGGTATCAGAGCAACAACAAGTAATATGGGAGATGGATGTCCATCATTCTTTGACAAATTGGAAAAGAGCAACTATCCAACATGGTCCATAAGGATGCAAGCATATCTCCAAGGAAGAAGCTTATATGGATGCATTTCTACACATGAGGAAATTCCAATATTTAGAAGCAAACATCGACCTACAAGAGAAGAGCAAGAAAGGCTAAGTACATGGTGTGCAAAGGATGCTATAGCCAGCTGTTATAAAATTCACTCAATATATGCTTTGTTATTACCTCATATTAGGAATTTCAAGACCTCCCAAGAGACTTGGGAAGTACTTTCCTCATACTTCTCATCAAATACAAGGGCTAGGAAGAACCAACTATGGATCCAGTTCACAAACTTAAAAAAGCAACCAAAATAGTGTAGTTGACTATGTAACCAAGATGAAGGATGTAGTTGATCAATTTGGAAGCATTGGAGAAGAGATAGAAGACAAGCAGATAGTAATATAGATCATAAATGCATCAAAGCTGATGGTAAGGGGGATTCCTACACCACAACAATGGACCTATAAAAGGATATGCACATAGTTCACCTCAACACATTGATGGGGCAAATCTTCACACATGAGAAAAAGCTCAACAAGAATGGAGACAACTCTAGAGGCAATCAATATTTTTCCCTTTATACAGATGGAAATAAAAATAAAGATAAAGAAAAAGGTAAAAAGAATGAATAAGAGGCTAGTACCTCTCAAGTGAACTTCACAGATAGAGGAAGCAGCACTTGAGGAAGGGGCACAATAGGAAAGCAAGGGAAGGAGAGATAATACAAATCTTCACCTTTCAACATCTATGGCCTAACCAACCACACCATAGATGATTGATTAAGAAACACAAGGAATGAGAGAGGAAGAGGTTTCCATAGATTAAGCTATGGACAATCCAGAGGGAGGTTCAACAGTGGAGGAAGCAATTACCATCACAGCTACAAGCAAGGGTAGAACAATAACTATTAAGCAGGCTTTAGTGGTAGAAGAGATTATAACAACTACATAGAAGAACAAGAGGTATCTCTAAGCACCATGAACATGACATCCAAGCAACGTAAGGACAATGAGCATCTTTTCTAGATTGATTCTAGTTGTTCCAATCATGTGACTCGAAATGTAGCATTGCTATTTGATCTTGAAGAACCTAGATAGAAGCATGAAGTGGAGATAGGTGATATATGTGCCAACCATAACAAAAAATCCAATCAATTAGGGTTTCGATAAGTATTGTTGCTTCAAAGACTTGGAACCTATATCAATTAGATGTTATGAATGCATTCCTAAATGGATGGATCTACATGGATCAATCATAAGGGTGTGAAGACAAGGAAAAACTAGATTATGTATGCAACCTAAGGAAAGCACTATATGGTTTAAAGCAAGCTCCTAGTGCTTGGAACCATAGGCTTTTCACATATTTGCAGGATCAAGGATTTGTTGCTTGCAAATCAAATTCTTCTTTGTTCATAAAGAAGAGTGATGCAGAAGTCATTTACTTATGTGTCTATGTGGATGACATTATCATTACAGGGAATGATGCCAATGGCATCAAACAAATCAAATCTCAAATGATGGAAGAGTTTAGGATTAGTGACCTTGGTTTGTTAACATACGATCTTGGATAAGAACTTGTATATATAGATTTTGGTGTGTTTATTACTCACAAGAAGTACATTCATGATATGTTGATGAAATTCAAGATGAGGAACACTAAAATTACAGTTACATCTGTGGAACTCAACCACAAGATTATTTCTCATGAGAGAGAACTCCTTGAAGATATTATAGGTTACCAAAACCTTGTTGGGAGTCTCAATCATGCAACCCTATATTTCCAATGTGCATATATGCTCACAACACCTTTGGATGGAACTAAGATGAACATGTTCAAGATGATGATTGGCTTACAAGAAATCAAAGAGGGATGAAGACCAAGCATGCTAGGCTTGAGGGGGAGCTGTTGGTGCAAAAGCGTCAAAGCCTAAATACTTGGATAATTAGCATGTATGTCATATAGTCACATATGACTATTCGCTTGTAAGAGTTAATTACCTTTTATCCATGTAAAAGTGAATATGATAAATTCACTAATCACACGTTGTCGGGAAGAAGGGGGTCGGGCAGGAAGCCGGCGTTGGGGTTGGATCAGGCCCCTCTCGTGTGAGCCGTTCCCGCTGTCCTGCAAGCGGCGTCTGCGTGCTGGGCGCCTCGCCTAAACTCTCTAGAGTGTGGTGATCCTCGTAGGGCCCCTACCCCTCGGAAGTGGTGAGACGTGCGTGCGTATGCGTGAGACCGTACGTGTTGTGAAAGAGACAAATCAGATACAACGCTGAAACACGGAATCGTCGTGCGTACAAATCTCAATGAAACAATGGAAATGAAACTGAAGTCCTCCAATAAAACTGAATGATACAAATATGCCCGCTACAGTGCGGGTCGGTGGTATAGAAAAATCTGCTACAGTGCGGAATCAGTGACTACAAATATATGCGGCCGCTACAGTGCAGATCGGCCAATATAAACTAGACCCCTCGCTAGAGTGCAAGAAATCGCCAATGGGATTCTGCTTTGGTCTTTGTGGTCCAAGCTCTTCTTCCAATCTTTGGTCCAATCTTTACTTCAGGTATCCTCAGCAATAGCCTTCCTTCTCTTTACTTCAGAATCCACGCATAAACCTAGAGAAGCCTTCCATAGAAGAAACCCATGGGGTGCTCTTTATCTTCAGTCTTCAATCTCGTTCTTCACTTCGTATAATCTCTCAAATCATGAACCTAGAATACCTGTAAAGAAGATCCACAGTCAAGATCCACGGGGTGGGTTTATAAATCATGTTAGTACATTTAGAACTTGTGATATGAATCTCCATTCTCTGAAAATAATTTTTATCTATCCTTAGAGGTTTGCATGTATCAAAACAATCACACACATGGAATAAAGTATGTGCATTCATAGAAATGTTCAGTAATGCTTAGAGTTTTCAATTACATAGAATCACATGCCAATGCACATTCTCATCATTAGATGCAACTTAATTCATGATTATTACAATTGGACTAAAGCATTCAATGGTAAATCATTTAACTCAACAACACCTTCACAAAGCCTAAGCCCTAGATAACGACTCAGTCAACAACTTCCATCGAAATCAGCTGAAATAAAGATTACATAAAGTCAAATATGCTTTGCACTTGGAGAATAGACTCTTCTGCATTTAACGGTGCCATAATCCATTTTCTTTCTCTCTCTCTCTCTTTGTCTCTCTCTCCATTGATCCTCCACGTCAGCATTCTATAGCCTAGCGAGTCCCACTTCTCTTTCTCTCTCTATCTGTCTCTCTCTTTCCAACAGATTTTGTGCGCGTGGTGCCTCTCGGTCTCTCTCTCTAACTCCAAATTTTCTTGCGTGCTGTCTCTCTCTGTCATCTCTAGAGGCCAGCAGCACTCTACAATCTAATCGGAGCATCTGTGCGCCCCGATCCCCATGCTTCTCTCTATGTGGCAGTATAGCAGCGACAGCCACCATGTCCTCCTCCGTTTCCGACAGCCTACGAGTCGTCTCTCTGTCCGCGTATCTCTACGACATGTTGTCACTTTGTTCTTTCTCTCTGCTCTCCAGTCATTTTTGCGTCGCCAAACTCACAAGTATCTCTCTCTAACTTCTCACTAGGTCTCTACAACGCCCAGCCACCGACTCCATGCTTCTCTGTCGGTCGGTGCGCGAGCCAGCTGCCCATTGGGTCTTTCTCTCTCTCCCTCTTGTGCGAGTGGCAGGTCGCTAGGCAATTAATTTGTCTCTCTTCACGCCATCTCTGCCCGTCGGCGACGGCCTTCTCTCTACAATATTCTCTCTCCATGTGCTTCTCCTCAGTCGCATATGTTTCTCTCTCTACACATCGATAGATAGCAAAAGCACTAACCTTAATCTCTCTCTTCTCTCAGCTTCTGCACGCCGCCAGACAGCTGTGTCGATCGAATTCTCTCTTTCTCAGTCAACAAGGTCTCTCACTCTTCCGTATTCACGACCGCCAAGTTCTGCGTGTGTCATCTCTCTCTCAACATCAATCTGTCCAGGGCAACGGCCATAGCAACAGCCATGCGTGCACGTTTGTGCAGTAGGCTCCTTCCACCTCTCTCCCTATTTGCGCGGCTGCTGCCTTCAGCTATCTCTGTGTGTCGGTGGGCCTCTCTCATCTGATACACCAACAAGACTCCTCTCTCTATCCTCTGTCTGCCACGAGTGCAACTGCCACAGCGCCGCAACTCTAAAGTGCCAAGTCGCCTTCTCCTACGTCTCTCTCTTTTTGAACACTGGCGGCATGTTTTTCTCTATCCTGTGCGGAGTCCTCTGCAGTATGCGCATCCATCGCCTATCTCTCTCAAGACATCAGCAGCGGTGATCTCCGACTCTCTCTAGGCATCTCTATTGCCATGAATCCCTCTATGGCGCACGCATCACATCCCTTCTCCTTGCCATGCTCACAATAAAACTCCTTCTAATACTGCTGTCAAATATCAGGTAATGGAACAAAGAGTAGATACAGGAGCTAACAGCATGCTATCCTACCATGGAGTTGTTTTCTGAATCTAACTCTTTCATCATGATTACATTTTACTCTCAATATGATGCACACAAAAAGCTCACTCAACGGTGGTTTGGGCCACGCATTGTATCAAAAGTCAATAATAATGGTACACATGCTCTTTGTGAATTAAATGGTGTTGCATTAGAAACTTGTGATAATGACAAGTACATTTTAGATGAGGACATTGAACAAAATGACAACAATGAGGCGATTCACAAACAGGAGTATCCATGAAAAAAAAAGATAAATAAGTATGAAAAAAGAGAAAAATTAAAAAAAATGAAAAAATAATAACTAATTAATTAAAAGGAGAAAAAGAAAAAAAAATGTCGTTTCTTTTTCAACTTCTTGTTGATTTGTTTTCTCAACTTCATTCCAACTTTTTTTCCCATTCTTGCTTGTTTCCAATTTCACGTCATGCATGTTTATTTTCAATCTTTACATTGCATTGCATATCCACATCACTTGAGTCAAAAGGGCAAATGATGATTTCTCTAGTTGTGTAAAATTGTATCTTAAGTAGTAATTTATCTTCTAAGAAATTGGTTATAATCTACGATTATGGAAAGTTAGGGCATGTAGATTTGGAGGTTTATTTTGGTAACATGACTTTCATATCTAAACATGCATATGTATCTTGTATCAAAAGCATAATTGTTGAAGTCTTACCTCTTGATACTACATGTTTTTACATCCTCAATCCACCTCATAGCACTTGTATCGAAGTTTAAATGAATCTTCTTTGTCATAAAAAATGGTTGACCTTGTACTAGGGTTTAATGTTTTTCCTATCATAAAAAAAAAAGATAAGCTACTACATGTTACGAGGAAGGTTATACTTTCTTCCATCCCATAAAATAAAGTGAATGTAGTGACCATAAAGTCACTGAATCTTCATAGAAACAAAGAGAGTGAGAGAGAGCAAGCCAAAGGAAGTTAAGGGGGCATACAAGATTAAAGCACAGGCTATATAGGTAGATTTATGCATTACTTGAATTGCGTTTGATTTCCTTGTTTCGAAGTAGAGAAAGAGCATATTCATATTTATGTAGGAAAGACATTGATCTAGAATAAGCTATAGATGAATGATGTCTCTTGAAAATCCTCAATCTTTGTTTATAATTGTATTTAAGGTAGATTACTTTATGAAAAAGGTAATATTTTTCTTCAAGATTAGAGCAAGTAATGCCTAAAATGAGTTAATACATTCCCTTCCACTTCATATTGATGCTTGTTTGTTTCTTTTCTTTACATGTTGTCAATGTTGCTTATTCAAATATTTGTTCATGCATATTCATGTTGCTTGTTCCAATTCTTCTTTAGTGTTAATTTTGCTTCATGTTATGTTGCCTACTCATTCATGCATATGATCAATTTTTTTCCATGTTTCTTATGTTACCTAGAAAAGAATTTGATGCCTAAAACTTTCTTTTTAGAGAGACTAGAATGGCGCTTCCGGAGTAAACACAGGTTGTGGGTGATAATGTCGTGGAGATTTTCTCTCCTCTTCCACTCATGAAGGCCTATAGGAAACACATTCAGTGAAGGTAGCCAAAAATCCCTTAGAAGTTCAAGACACATCAAGGATGTCAAAGGGAGTTCACATGCAAACTTTGGAAAAAAACAAATCCAGGCTAGCGATCAAAGCTAGTCAAATTTTGGAAATTAGGGCAAAAACTTCAATGTCACCAAATCACATGAAAATGCACATATTTTTAAAGCCTATCAAAAGAAGTCTATAGCATAAATTTCACATGTAAATGGATTTTGTAGAACATTTATATGCCATGTGCATTTTGTACAATATGTAATTTCTCCACTTAGACCCCACAAAATCTTGTATAACAATTTTTTTTACTCATATGGTTTGCATATATAAAGATCATATTTATCTACATATTTGTACAAATTTTCAAGGCTATCCGATCTTCCTAGACATTTTAGTGCCACCTTGCACGCTTCCAAATGTAGCCAAACTTGCATAAGGGAGATTCAAATGGGAGTTTTTCTGCATATTCCTAAAGGAGACCTTTGAAAACATAGCCCTCCAAATTTTCATCTTCATCAAAGGATATTTGGAGGGTGGAAGAGCACAAACTTCAGTTTTCAAGGTCATCGTAGGTTTCTAGAATGAGCAAATTGAGGGCTCGGAGGCTTGCCACATGACAAACAATGATTAGACCATGTTGTAGAATTAGAATGAGTTCACATTCAAGGGTGGAGATGCAATAAAGCTTAAAGTAAGGAGGATCCACAATGTTTTTCATCAGATAAACTTATTTTGGTAACCAAAGATCAATAATGCAAAGTTCTTCCAAAAATAACAGGTTAGCTTATTCAAATAGATGTCATCACTGATCGGATGGTCTAGATCTTCCCGATATCCAATGGTGGAGAATGGAGGCACCTATTTTCCCCACTTTTCGCTAGATATCATATAAACAACCAACCCTAACCATCCATTTGATAAATCCAATGGGTGTAATGAAAAGCAGTTGATCCTAGGGTTGAGAGTTGATTTCTCTAGATCCAAAGGCCCAAATTCGTTCAAAAAAATCCATAAACAGCCTTGTCTAAACTCATGGAGCATCATTGTTAGCCATTCATAGTGCCCTTGCTAGCACATGGTTTCCTTGAGATGATCACCCTTAGTTGAGCATGTTAGGATCAAAGGTGGGCTAGTAGGAGCATAGTTCCTAGAATCAATTTTAAGTTAGACTTTGAATCTAGGATATGCTCATAAACCCAATGGTTTCTATATATTTTTCCACCTTTAGTGGAGTGTGTGAGTGAGTTAGAGTTGGTTTTATGTGTCTTGCACTTTTTTAGATACCCATTATGCTCCTATAAATATACAGGGTCAATGAAGTAGAACCTATCCTCTTACGTGTGACATTCAACAAAGGATTTATGGTCAGCAAAGATGTCTTTCATGAAAATAATTCCGTGTTTGAAAGTGAAGGCAAGAAAGTAAAGTTGCCTTATGAATTGAAAGAGGAGTTTCCAAACCTCACCAAGGATGAAGCAAAATAGATTCAAGACATCAACTGAGATGATGCAGACATCATCAACCTAGAAGAATTCAAGGCATGGAAATCCAAAGGAAAAGTCAAGATGAAGAAGTTGGAGGATATACCTGAATCATCCTACCAAGCAATCAGAAGATCACAATGAGAAAGCAAGAAGTCAATCAGATATGGATATGACACTTCTTTAGTTACTAAGCATTCTGTTTATCTTGCAAAAGAGTTGTCATTTGAAGAGCCATCATCATATGAAGAGGCAAAGACCAAGGCATAATGGAAGGATGAACTACCTATTGTTCGCCTAGAATGTATGTTGACATTGGAAGCTATGTTTCTACATGTTCTACTTGTGAACTTCATTCGTTCGTCAAACATGGAGATCCTTTGCATCCTTCTTATCCACCTTGTATTCACTACAAGTGGGTAGTAGATCTTGTAACCATGCCTAAAGGTACTAAGAAAATGCATTACATTGTACTTGTAAGAGAAGAATTAAGTAATCATGTAGAGGGACATGCACTACGATCTAAGACTACTTACAATGTTTGCAAATTCTTTCTTGAAGCCTTGGGTACATAGAGAAAGTAACTGCCCATCATAGAGAGTTAAATGCGAGAGAAGAGAAAGAGTTATTTGAACATCATGGTATTTGTTTCTCTTTCACTAATGTGTATTATCGAGAGGCAAATAGTAAAATAGATAGAGGACATCCATGTTGAAGAGATGGTGGATAGATTCCAATGATGAAGTGGTACTACAAAACCATGCTTAACACTAGACAAGAAGAAGTTGTGGAGAGTTTAGTAGGCCCCTTGAACTTCCCAATGATCACAAATAATCACCTATGTGCTTTCAATCATGATCATCTAATCAAAGGATAAAAAATAGATGAGCAGAAAGTTCAACCAAGAGCTTAGACTTGATATTTTGGTCTCTACACATGTTCAGTAAAATGAATTGTGCTCTCAACCTGCTAGCAATTAGCCAAAGTCCTTTTAGTGCTATCAAATTAACATACATATCTACCAATAATGAGTTATTTCAATAAAAAAGCTCAAATTTACACTGAGAATGATGCTTAGCAAGTTAGGGGTCTATCACGACATTTATGGGGTGCTATAGTATGTAGACCAGTGAGAAGAAATATGATGATATCGCGAGATTGAGAAAGGCAAAGCTAATGAAACTTTGAATATATGAAAGATACATTACGCATAATATATAGCACTATAAATCACATAAATGGATCAACTAGGAATTGAGAAGAAGCTTTGAGAAGTTCACGATTCTGAGATGGTCATAGTAGAGAAGTGAAGCAGAGGTATGATCAATGTGCATGTATTAAATCACATAGAAACACAATGACATTGGCAATGTATAAGTTCACAATGTGAGGGTAATATAGTGGCTATACAATGAGCTTGCTATTCACACAAATTCCTCTCAATTGATCTCTTTAATAGGGGACATTTTCATGCGAGTATTTGACTCACTTTTATAGTTGAAGTTGGAACCAAGCTTTGAATTCAAATTCAGATTCTCAACATAAAGTGAGTCCTCTAATTTAGGCTTTATTCTTGCATCTATTTCCCATCAAGGGTTTGAGATTTGATTCCTTCTAACTCCACGTTGTCGGGATGAAATCCCACAGGGAGTGTGCATGATTTTTTTCAAAAGTTGATTGATTTTATGAGTTTTGTGTGGTGTTTTCACTGAGAAAGTGATAAAACTTGTATATGTTTTGGTCGATTGAATTGATTGTGCAATGTGAAACCATGTTAGAGATGTACGTAGAACCTGTGTGTGTAAATAATTGATTTTAGATCCATAAACCCTTAGGTTTGACCCTTGGAACTCACTGAGAATGAGGGTTTACCCCATGAAAGATGAACTTGAACCCTTGGAAAACCTTGGAGTTTAGGTCCTAACTCTAAATAAAACCTTGAATTGATGAGCTTGAGTTAATTGTGAGCAAATCCCTAATTTTTCCGATCAGAAATCCTAGGTTGGACCCCTGGAATTGGCGTTTATCCTAGGTCAACCCCTTAAAAGTAATAAATTTTTTATATACAGTGTGAACCAAAACTAAAATAAAAAGTGAGGAAAATTAAAAATAGAAATTAGTGGTGTGATTTTCCAAAAATATTAAATCAACATGCAAGGTTGTTTGAAATTAGAAAGTTTGAGAGGAGGTTAGAAGTTTCTACAAGAAAGTCCTAGGGGGAAGGGGCCTATAAATAGGTGCCTAAACTCATTTGTTTCTCCCGGTGGATCTTGACTGTGGATCTTCTTTACAGGTATTCTCCTTGTCCTTACTTGTTCATTCCTTTGCTACTTCCTTGTTCATACTTCTATGATGGCCGAGATGGAGGTGGACTTTTAGTCATGGATGAGTCTTGTGACTATGAGGAGAATGCATCCTCTCTATTGGATTGAGTGATTGAGTTGCAATTATCTTAAGCCATTAGAGTTCCTTCACCATGATGAAAGAGTTAGATTCAGAAAACAACTCCATGGTAGGATAGCATGCTGTTAGCTCCCGTATCTGCTCCTTGTTCCATTACCTGACATTCGACAGTAGTATTAGAAGGAGTTTTATTGTGAGCATGGCAAGGAAGAAGGGTGTGATGCGTGCGTCATAGAGCGATTCATGGCAATAGAGATGCCTAGAGAGGGTCGGAGATCACCACTGCTGATGTCTTGAGAGAGATAGGCGATGGATGCACATACTATAGAGGACTCTGGACAGGATAGAGAAAAACATGCCGCTAGTGTTTAGAAAGAGAGAGATGTAGGAGAAGGCGACTGGGCAACTTAGAGTGGCGGCGTTGTGGTAGTTGCACTCGTCGTAGAGAGAGGATAGAGAGAGGAGTCTTGTTGGTGTATCAGATGAGAGAGGCCCACTGACATGCAGAGATGGCTGAAGGCAGCAGCCGCACAAATAGGGAGAGAGGTGGAAGGAGGCTACTGCAGAAACGTGCACGCGTGGCTCTTGCTATGGCGGTTGCCCTGGACAGATTGATGTTGAGAGAGAGAGGATGCACGCAGAGCTTGGCGGCCGTGAATACGGAAGAGTGAGAGACCTTGTTGACTGAGAAAGAGAGAATTCGATCGACACAGCTATCTGGCGGCGTGCAGAAGCTGAGAGAAGAGAGAGATTAAGGGCAGTGCTTTTGCTATCTATCGATGTGTAGAGAGAGAAACATATGCGACTGAGGAGAAGCACGTAGAGAGAGATTATCATAGAGAGAAGGCCGTCGCCGATGGGGAGAGATGGCGTGAAGAGAGAGAAAGTGATTGCCTAGTGGACTGCCACTCGCACGAGAGGGAGAAAGAGAAAGACCCAATGGGCAGCTAGCTCGCGCACCGACAGACAGAGAAGCACGGAGTCGATGGCTCGGCGTTGTAGAGACCTAATGAGAAGGTAGAGAGAGATACTTGTGAGTTTGGCGGTGCAAAAATGATTGGAGAGTAGAGAGAAAGAACAAAGTGACAACATGTGGTAGAGATACGCAGAGACAGAGAGACGACTCGTAGGCTGCCGAAAATGGAGAAGGACATGGTGGTTGTCGCTGCTATACTGCCACGTAGAGAGAAGCATGGGGATCGGGGCGCACAGATGCTCCGATTAGATTGAAGACTGCTAATGGCCTCTAGAGATGACAGAGAGAGACGGCATGCAAGAAAACTCGGAGTTAGAGAGAGAGACCGGGAGGTACCACACACACAAAATCTGTTGGAAAGAGAGAGATAGATAGAGAGAGAAAGAGAAGTGGGACTCGGTAGGCTATAGAATGCTGACGTGGAGGATCAATGGAGAGAGAGACAAAGAGAGAGAGAGAGAGAGAGAGAGAGAGAGAGAGAGAGAGAGAAAGAAAATGGATTATGGCACCCTTTAATGCAGAAGAGTCTATTCTGCAAGTGCAAAGAATATTCGACTTTATGTAATCTTTATTTCATATGATTTCGATGGAAGCTGTTGACTTAGTTGCTATCTACGGCTTAGGCTTTGTGAAGGTGTTGTTGAGTTAAATGATTTACCATTGAATGCTTTAGTCCAATTGTAAGAATCATGAATTAAGTTGCATCTGATGATGAGAATGTGCATTGGCATGTGATTCTATGTAATTGAAAACTCTAAGCATTATTGAACATTTCTATGAATGCACATTACTTTATTCCATGTGTGTGATTGTTTTGATACATGCAAACCTCTAAGGATAGATAAAAATTATTTTCAGAGAATGGAGATTCATATGACAAGTTCTAAATCTACTAACATGATTTATACAACCCACCCCGTGGATCTTGATTGTGGATCTTCTTTACAGGTATTCCAGGTTCATGATTTGAGAGATTATATGAAGTGAAGAAAGAGATTGATGACTAAAGATAAAGAGCACCCCATGGGTTTCTTCTGTGGAACCCTTCTCTAGGTTTATGCGTGGATTGTGAAGTAAAGAGAAGGGAGGCTACTGCTGAGGATACCTGAAGTAAAGATTGGACCAAAGATTGGAAGAAGAGCTTGGACCACAAAGACCAAAGCGAAATCCCGTGGGCAATTTCTCGCACTATAGCGAGGGGTCTAGTTTATATTGGCCGATCTGCACTATAGCGGCGGCATATATTTGTAGTCACTTATTCCGCACTGTAGCGGATTTTTCTGTACCACCAACCCGCACTGTAGCGGGCATATTTGTATCATTCAGCTTTATTGGAGGACTTCAGTTTCATTTCCATTGTATCATTGAGATTTGTACGCAGGTTTAGCGGGGGTGAATGTCGAGATGAAATCCCGTAGGTTTAGCGGGGGCGAATGTCAGGATGAAATCCCGTAGGGAGTGTGCATGATTTTTTTCAAAAGTTGATTGATTTTATGAGTTTTGTGTGGTGTTTTCACTGAGAAAGTGGTAAAACTTGTATATGTTATGTCACGATGATGTGCAAGTTTAGCGGGGCCGAATGTCGGGATGAAATCCCGCAGGGAGTGTGCATTATTTTTTTCGAAAGTTGATTGATTTTATGAGTTTTGTGTGGTGTTTTCACTGAGAAAGTGGTAAAACTTGTATATGTTTTGGTCGATTGAATTGATTGTGCGATGTGAAACCATGTTAGAGATGTAGGTAGAACCTGTGTGTGTAAATAATTGATTTTAGATCCATAAACCCTTAGGTTTGACCCTTGGAACTCACTGAAAATGAGGGTTTATCCCATGAAAAATGAACTTGAACCCTTGGAAACCCTTGGAGTTTAGGTCCTAACTCTAAATAAAACCTTGAATTGATGAGCTTGAGTTAATTGTGAGCAGATCCCTAATTTTTCCGATCAGAAATCCTAGGTTGGACCCCTAGAATTGGCGTTTATCCTAGGTCAAACGCTTAAAAGTAATTAATTATGTATATACAATGTGAAACCAAAACTAAAATAAAAAGTGAGGAAAATTAAAGATAGAATCTAGTGGTGTGATTTTCCAAAAATAGTAAATCAGCATGCAAGGTTGTCTGAAATTAGAAAGTTTGAGAGGAGGTTAGAAGTTTCTAGAGGAAAGTCCTAGGGGGAAGAGGCCTATAAATAGGTGCCTTAACTCATTTGTTTCTCCCCGTGGATCTTGATTGTGGATCTTCTTTACAGGTATGCTCCTTGTCCTTACTTGTTCATTCCTTTGCTACTTCCTTGTTCATACTTCTATGATGGCCGAGATGGAGGTGGACTTTTAGTCATGGACGAGTCTTGTGACTATGAGGAGAATGCATTCCCTCTATTGGATTGAGTGATTGAGTTGCAATTATCTTAAGCCATTAGAGTTCCTTCACCATGATGAAAGAGTTAGATTCAGAAAACAACTCCATGGTAGGATAGCATGCTGTTAGCTCCAGTATTTGCTCCTTGTTCCATTACCTGACATTCGACAGTAGTATTAGAAGGAGTTTTATTGTGAGCATGGCAAGGAGAAGGGATGTGATGCGTGCGCCATAGAGCGATTCATGGCAATAGAGATGCCTAGAGAGAGTCGGAGATCACCGCTACTGATGTCTTGAGAGAGATAGGTGATGGATGCACATACTACAGAGGACTGCGGACAGGATAGAGAAAAACATGCCACGAGTGTTCAAAAAGAGAGAGACGTAGGAGAAGACGACTGGGCAATTTAGAGTGGCGGCGCTGTGGCAGTTGCACTCGTGGCAGAGAGAGGATAGAGAGAGGAGTCTTGTTGGTGTATCAGATGAGAGAGGCCCACCGACACACAGAGATAGCTGAAGGCAGCAGCCACGCAAACAGGGAGAGAGGTGGAAGGAGGCTACTGCAAAAACGTGCACGCGTGGCTGTTGCTATGGCCGTTGCCCTGGACAGATTGATGTTGAGAGAGAGAAGACGCACGCAGAGCTTGGCGGCTGTGAATACGGAAGAGTGAGAGACCTTGTTGACTGAGAAAGAGAGAATTCGATCGACACAACTGTCTGGCGGCGTGCAGAAGCTGAGAGAAGAGAGAGATTAAGGGCAGTGCTTTTGCTATCTATGGATGTGTAGAGAGAGAAACATATGTGACTGAGGAGAAGCACGCAGAGAGAGAATATCGCAGAGAGAAGGCCGTCGCTGATGGGCAGAGATGGCCTGAAGAGAGAGAAATTGATTGCCTAGTGGCCTGCCGCTCGCACGAGAGGGAGAAAGAGAAAGACCCAATGGGCAGCTAGCTCGTGCACCGACAGACAGAGAAGCACGAAGTCAATGGCTGGGCGTTGTAGAGAGCTAGTGAGAAGGTAGAGAGAGATACTTGTGAGGTTGGCGGCGCAAAAATGACTGGAGAGCAGAGAGAAAGAACAAAGTGACAACATGTCGTAGAGATACGTGGAGATAGAGAGACGAATCGCAGGCTGCCGGAAACGGAGGAGGACATGGTGGCTATCGCTGCTATACTGCCACGTAGAGAGAAGCATGGGGATCGAGGCGCATAGATGCTCCAATTAGATTGTAGAGTGCTGATGGCCTCTAGAGATGACAGAGAGAGACGGCACGCAAGAAAATTCGGAGTTAGAGAGAGAGACCGAGAGGCACCACACGCACAAAATCTGTTGGAAAGAGAGAGACATATAGAGAGAGAAAGAGAAGTGGGACTCGGTAGGCTATAGAATGCTGACGTGGAGGATCAATGGAGAGAGAGACAAAGAGAGAGAGAGAGAAAGAAAATGGATTATGGCACCCTTAAATGCAGAAGAGTCTATTCTGCAAGTGCAAAGAATATTCGGCTTTATGTAATCTTTATTTCATCTGATTTCGATGGAAGCTGTTGACTGAGTCGTTATCTAGGGCTTAGGCTTTGTGAAGGTGTTGTTGAGTTAAATGATTTACCATTGAATGCTTTAGTCCAATTGTAAGAATCATGAATTAAGTTGCATCTGATGATGAGAATGTGCATTGGCATGTGATTCTATGTAATTGAAAACTCTAAGCATTATTGAACATTTCTATGAATGCACATACTCTTATTCCATGTGTGCGATTGTTTTGATATATGCACACTTCTAAGGATAGATAAAAATTATTTTCAGAGAATGGAGATTCATATCACAAGTTCTAAATGTACTAACAGGATTTATACAACCCCACCCCGTGGATCCTGACTGTGGATCTTCTTTACAGGTATTCCAGGTTCATGATTTGAGAGATTATATGAAGTGAAGAAAGAGATTGAAGACTGAAGATAAAGAGCACCCCGTGGGTTTCTTCTGTGGAACGCTTCTCCAGATTTATGCATGGATTTTGAAGTAAAGAGAAGGGAGGCTATTGCTGAGGATACCTGAAGTAAAGATTGGACCAAAGATTGGAAGAAGAGCTTGGACCACAAAGACCAAAGCGGAATCCTGTGGGCGATTTCTCGCACTGTAGCGAGGGGTCTAGTTTATATTGGCCAATCTGCACTGTGGCGGCAGCATATATTTGTAGTCACTTATTCCGCACAGTAGCGGATTTTTTTGTACCACCGACCCGCACTGTAGCGGGCATATTTGTATCATTCAGTTTTATTGGAGGACTTCAATTTCATTTCCATTGTATCATTGAGATTTGTACGCACGACGATTCCGTGTTTCAGCGTTGTATCTGATTTGTCTCTTTCATGACGCCTACGGTCTCACGCATACGCATGCATGTCTCACCACTTTTGAGGGGTAGGGGCCCTACAAGGATCGCCACACTCCAGAGAGTTTAGGCGAGGCGCCCAGCACGTAGACGCCGCTCGCAGGACAATGGGAACGATGCGCATGAGAGGGGCCTGATCCAACCCCAATGCCGGCTTCCTACCCGACCCCCTTCTTCCCGACCCCTGAACCCGACGTGAAGCGAGGCGGTTGCCCGATGATCCTCGACGTGTCACCCACTCCTTGAGAAGACAGACTTGAACCTCGGCATCGGATAGAGACTCCAGGTACTAGCATTTCAAGTTCTCTGAATTATTGCATTGCTCCACACACTTTGAACAGAAAGATTGCTTTTGGTTGCCTGACTTTGATCATCCACTTTTGCATCACTTTTGATCATACGAGTGTGCACTTTTCCATCAAGGCATAGATTAAGAATTCACTTGTCAGGTTAGATCATAAGAAGAGAAAAACAAAATATGAACAAAATGATTGAGGAACAGTTTAGGACATATGAAGAGCGAATTAAGGAAATAGAAATTAACACAAATGAATCCATAAAATCAAAATTGGGTATCGTTATGACCCTAATGCAGACTATAAATGCAATATTAGATATTATTCAGTTAATGGGCATAAGTATTAAAGACCTAAAAAATAAAATGGATTCTGAGATTTCTGAATTGAGAAATAAGCTTGACCTGTTGACAAACCAAGTTAATGACCTACAAGTATTGAAATGTGAAAATGAGCATGAGGTAAAAGTCCAAGGCATATCTACACACAAAGAATCATTAGGTCTTAGAAGACCCACACCTAGAGTGATACCTAGGAAATCAAGTCAGGTTGAGAAGAGACCGATTAGTTGCTTTTGGTGCGATCAGTATGGACATACGTTTTGGGATTGCATAGCATATGAAAGTGCATGCAAACATAAACTAGTAAGTGAATATGAAGGTAAGATTGGTAAATATCAAGAGAAGATATCTTTACATTTGAATGTAGGAAAAGGTGGAATGATACAATATTTTGAGGAGACTAAAACGAGATCAATGTCAATTCAAAAGATATGGAAACCAAAAACTTATAAAGATAATAGATCTGAGGAACAAAGGAGTATGATATCTACTGAGAGTCAAGAGAAATCTATTGAAGAAACCAAAGGTAGACAAATCAAGGTCGAGAAACATAATATTGAACAGATATTGAGAGAACAAATAAAAATTGACCATAGAAGAGAATCTGATAGAGAAATGCAAAAGAAATCAAAGAAAGAGCAAGATGTATATGTTTCGTTTGATCCAAAAATTTTAACTAATGAGAATCTATTTGATCAAGAAAAAGTTGCAAAATTACAATCCCAAATGAACTTTGATAAACATATTGAACTAGAAAAGAGTGAAGAAGAAATTCAAGAAGATACAAAATCTAATAAACGAGTTAATAAAGCGGAAAAACAGTTTCTTGATGATATTATCAAGCAAATCGAGGGAAGTGTAAAGACAACTTCAAAGACTTCTAGGAGTTTGAAGAAGAATAGAAGAAGTAGAAACCTAACTTTCCAAGATATATTTGCAAATCTTGAATGATGATTGAAGAAGAATCATAATGAAAACGCATGAGAATGATCAAGAGCTATTGAATGTTGATGAATGATGATGATTGATGACTAATTATGATTGTGAATGATTATGATAATGATGATTGATGATTAATAAATAATGATGAATGATGATTGATGATGATAAAAATGGATAATTGATGATGGTGACTGATGATGATTACGATGATCATGACACTGGAGGATACTGATGACACTGGAGGATACTGATGATGCTGGAGGATACTGATGATGCTAGAGGATACTGATGACACTGGAGGATATTGATGACACTGGAGGATACTGATGATGCTGGAGGATACTGATGATGTTGGAGGATACTGATGATGTTGGAGGATACTGATGATGTTGGAGGATACTGATGACACTGGAGGATACTGATGATGCTGGAGGATAGTGATGACACTAGAGGATACTGATGATTCTAGAGGATACTAAGGACACTGGAGGATACTGATGACCTTGGAGGATACTGATGACACTGGAGGATACTGATGATGCTGGAGGATACTGATGACACTGGAGGATACTGATGACACTAGAGGATACTGATGACATTGATATTGATGCTGATGAAGAATAATGGATCATGAAGATGAAGAAACGCTGGATCAATCAATGATAAAGATGGATAAAATGATCAGGTGAAATGTTTCCGATTTGAGATCTATTTTCTTTTTGAAAGAGCATATGCATTACATTGATGTGTGTGATAAAGATATGTATGGATTTATGAAAATCATGTAGAATAAAGATAGCAAATATCTATTATGGGTTTTCATGAAGCATGAGTGACTAGGAATTATATGAATGGGATCAGTTAGTGGACTATATAATTTTGAGAGTGAAAGCTTGGGAATGTGATGGCATGCTTAGACTGAGTGCATGTATATGCTGATCGATTTGAACACTTAGTGAGTGGGAAACTTTGGATCCTACTATTCATTTCTTACGAGATCTTACCTCCATATGTATTATGATTTATGAAGAACCTTCATACTCAAGCCAGCTTATATGTGTGTGCATGTTGTTAGCGCGCTACGATGGGCTAGTAGGCGGGTGGAACCACCTTGGTCGGGCGATCAAGGCCACGAGCCGTAGCTAGTTTTGTCGTAGGCCTGACCTATCTGTTATCATGCGCCTGCATGGGTCGGTAGGCAGGTGGAGTCACTCTCGCCGAGTGGTCAGGCCACGAGCTGACATCGATTTCATCTAGGGCTGACATTGTGTATGTCATGCGCTATGACGTGTCCACCGACAGGTGGGGTAAACTTGGCCGGGCGGACAAATCCATGAGTCGCACCCGATTTCAACATAGGCCGATTTGTGAAAATGAAAGATAAAAAGATACGCTGAGCTGAGATGAAGATAAAAAGAAAAATAAAATGAAAAAGAAAAAGGAAAAGGAAAGAGATCTAATGGAGAGTTGGATTGTAGGAGATAAATAGTGGGAATCCAGGTATATTCTACGAACTGAGTTAGTAGAAACATATGTATATGCTAGTACCTAGAATGAGCAGTTGGATCTGAACCAGTTGAGCAAACAAAAGATCTAGAAAGCCAACGATTTATTCATATGATTACTTGTCAGATTGCAGACGCAGAAACATGGTATGATGTTTGTGAAGCTTGAATCTACTTAATTTTCTAAAATTCGTACTAATCTTTATAAAAAAATTGCATGACTGCATGAGATCATGATTTGAGTTTTGAAGGGAAAAACATAAAAAGTGTAAAGAGATTTCAACAGAACCTTGATGCGCTTTTGTCGGATCTTGCGGGTTGGCCCATCGGGACGATGTGCAGGTTTAGTGGGGGCGAATGTCGGGATGAAATCCCGCAGGGAGCGTGCTTGATTTTTTTCAAAAGTTGATTGATTTTATGAGTTTTGTGTGGTGTTTTCACTGAGAAAGTGGTAAAACTTGTATATGTTTTGGTCGATTGAATTGATTGTGTGATGTGAAACCATGTTAGAGATGTACGTAGAACCTGTGTGTGTAAATAATTGATTTTAGATCCATAAACCCTTAGGTTTGACCCTTGGAACTCACTGAAAATGAGGGTTTACCCCATGAAAAATGAACTTGAACCCTTGGAGTTTACTCTAAATAAAACCTTGAATTGATGAGCTTGAGTTAATTGTGAGCAAATCCCTAAGTTTTCTGATCAGAAATCCTAGGTTGGATCCCTGGAATTGGCGTTTATCCTAGGTCAAACCCTTAAAAGTAATTAATTTTGTATATACAGTGTGAAACCAAAACTAAAATAAAAAGTGAGGAAAATTAAAAATAGAAATTAGTGGTGTGATTTTCCAAAAATAGTAAATCAGCATGCAAGGTTGTCTGAAATTAGAAAGTTTGAGAGGAGGTTAGAAGTTTCTACAGGAAAGTCCTAGGGGGAAGGGGCCTATAAATAGGTGCCTAAACTCATTTGTTTCTCCCTGTGGATCTTGACTGTGGATCTTCTTTATAGGTATGCTCCTTGTCCTTACTTGTTCATTCCTTTGCTACTTCCTTGTTCATACTTCTATGATGGCCGAGATGGAGGTGGACTTTTAGTCATGGATGAGTCTTGTGACTATGAGAAGAATGCATCCCCTCTATTGGATTGAGTGATTGAGTTGCAATTATCTTATGTCATTAGAGTTAAGATCTTAAGATGATGGCCGAGATGGAGGTGGACTTTTACTCATGGACGAGTCTTGTGACTATGAGGAGAATGCATCCCCTCTATTGGATTGAGTGATTGAGTTGCAATTATCTTAAGTCATTAGAATTATCTTATCTCAAACCATTGATGGGAAATAGATGAGAGAATAAAGTCTAAAGTCTAGGACTCACTTTATGGTGAGAATTTGAATTTGAATTCAAGCTTGGCTCCAACTTCAACTATAAAAGTGATTCAAATACTTGGGTGAAAATGTTCTCCAATTAGAGAGCTCAATTGAGATTGATTTGTGTGACTAGCAAGCTCACTCTATAGCCACTTCACTACCCTCACACTCTGCAATTATACTTTGCCAATGTCATTGTACTTCTATGTGATTTAATACATACACATTGATCATACCTCTACTTCACTTCTCTGCTATGACCATCTCAAAAGAGTGAACTTCTTAGAGCTTCTTCTCAATCCCTATTTGATCATTTGAGGTGATTGAAAGTTCTATAGATTAAGCATATTATCTATTTCATAGCCAAGAATTTCATTAGCATTGCCTTTCTCAATCTCAAGATTTCTTCATATTTATGCTCACTCATCTCCATACTATAACACCCCTTAAATTTCGGGATAGACCCCTATCTTGCTAAGCATCATTCTCAATGTAGAGTTGATATTTTTATTGAAATAACTCTTGCTTGCTAGGTCTATAAGCTAATTACATACTACTAGAATGAGTTTGTCTAATTTCCAAGACGTTGAGAGCACTGTTCATTTTACTAAACATGTGTAGAGATCAAAATAGCAAGTGTAAGCTCTTGGTTGAGCTTTCTACTCATCTATTTTGATCCTTTGATTATAAGATCATGCTGCAAAGCACATAGCTGATTATTTGTGATCATTAGGAAGCTCAAGGGACCTACGAGACTCTCTAAAACTTGTTCTTGGCTAGTGTGAAGTAGGCTTTTGCAACACGATGAATCTATCCGCCATCTCTCCAACAGTGGTATCAGAGCAACAACAAGTAATATGGGAGATGGATTTCCATCATTCATTGAGTGATTGGAAAAGAGAAACTATCCAACATGGTCCTTAAGGATGCAAGCATATCTCCAAGGAAGAAGCTTGTATCGATGCATTTCTAGAGATGAGGAAATGCCAATATTCAGAAGCAAAAATCAACCTACAAGAGAAGAGCAAGAAAGGCTAAGTACATGGTATGCAAAGGATGCTATAGCTAGCTCTTATAAAATTCACTCAATATATGCTTTGTTTTTACCTCACATTAGGAATTTCAAGAGGTCCCAAGAGACTTGGGAAGTATTTTCTTCATACTTCTCATCAATTACAAGGGCTAAGAAGAACCAACTATGGATGGCGTTCACAAACCTAAAAAAGGAACCAAAATAGTGTAGCTGACTATGTATCCAAGATGAAGGATGTAGTTTATCAACTTGGAAGCACTAGAGAAGAGATAGAAGACAGGCAGATAGTAAGACAAATCATAAATGCATCAAAGTTGATGGTAAGTGGGATTCCTACACCACAACAATGGACCTATAAATGGATATGCACATAGTTCACCTCAACACATTGATGGTGCAACTCTTCACACATGAGACAAAGCTCAACAAGAATGGAGACAACTCTAGAGGCAATCAATGTTCTGTGTTTTATACAGATGGAAATAAACATAAAGACAAAGGAAAAAAGGTAAAAAGAATGAATAAGAGGCTAGTACCTCTCAAGTGAACTTCACAGATAAAGGAAGCAGGACTAGAGGAAGGGGCACAATAAGAAAGTAAGGCAGGGAGAGATAATACAACTCTTCACCTTTCAATGTCTATGGCCTAACCAACCACACCACATATGATTGATTAAAAATCACAAGGAATGAGAGAGGAAGAGGTTTCCATAGAGGAAGCTATGGACAATCCAGAGGCAAGTTCAACAGTGGAGGAAGCAATTACCATCATAGATACAAGCAAGGGTATAACTACATAGAGTACACATGCGGAAGCAAAATGAAAAGTAAAGTACTCTCACAAAACAAAGAATGTGTGAGACACAAAATGAGTAGACCGTGAAATGGGTTTTATCCATGTAAAAGTGAATATGATAAATTCACCAATCACATGTGGAGTTAGGAGGAATCAAATCTCAAACCCTTAATGGGAAATAGATGCGAGAATAAAGCCTGAATTAGAGGAATCACTATATGTTGAGGATTTGAATTTGAATTCAAAGCTTGGTTCCAACTTCAACTATAAAAGTGAGTCAAATACTCACATGAAAATGTCCCCAATTAGAGAGATCAATTGAGAGGAATTTGTGTGAATAGTGAGCTCATTCTATAGCCACTACACTACCCTCACATTGTGAAATTATACATTGTCAATGTCATTGTATTGGATGCATGAAGGACTAGGACTACATGAGTACGATTAGAAAGCAGACTAGAAATTTCAAGAACAAGAGTTAGAAAGGTGAAGGGAAGACCTAGACTGAGCACCTCTATATATTAGCATTCATGAATGCTTCATGAGTGAGATGCTTTCACTTTTGCTTTTGATCTCTCATCAGATCCGACCTTCAGACATATTATGTTGTAGAAAAGACTTCATATACCAGCCAACAATCTATGTGTATGTGTATGTGCTATTAGGAGCTACGATGAGCTAGTACGCAGGTGGAAGTACCGTGGTCGGGTCACGAGGGCCACGAGCTCATGCTAGTTTTGTTGTAGGGCCTGACCTACATGTTGTCATGCACTCATACGCATTGATAAGAGGGTGGAGTCACTCTCACTAGGTGGTTAGAGCCACGAGCTAATGTCTATTTCATATGGGGCTGATATTGTGCATCATGTGCCATGTCTGGTCGATACACGAGTGGACTAAACCTGGTCGGGTGGACACGTCCATGAATCACTTGACTTCGGCATAGGGCGACATGTGTAAATAAATGATAAAATGATAAAAAAACAAAAAAAAAATAAAAAGGCTGAGCTAGGATGGAGAATTAAACAAAAGAAACACAAAAATAAAAAAAAGAAAAATAGGAAAAGGCCTAATAGGGTCTAGATGGTTGGAGATCAATAGGGAAGCCAGATTGTAGTTTCATAAATCGAGTTAGAAAGGGCTGGTATATGCATATGGTTGGGATGGTATCCTAGATCTGACCAGGTTAAGTTAACAAAAGAGCTAGGAAGTTTTCCATTCTCTCATGTAATTGCTAGTCTGAATGCATTCGTGTATCTTGATATGTTGTATGTGATGCTTGTGTCTACCTTCTTCTCTCAATTTATGCCAAGTTTAATGCACTTCAGATTTCATACAACTAGGTCAACCCTACATGAAATTTATGTTAGCTCATGGCTTTGACCGCCCAGCTAGAGTGACTCTACCTGCCTATTGACGCATGCACGCACATGACAACGGATTCGTGAGGCCTACGACAAAACTAGTGTCAGCTCATGCCCTTGATCACCAGACCAAGGTGGTTCCACCCACCTACTAGCCCATCATAGCGCACTAACAACATGCACACACATATATAGCTGGCTTGAGTATGAAGGTTTTTCATGAATCATGATCCGTCTAGAGGTAGAATCTCACAAGAAATAAATACTAGGATCCAAAGAACCCCCCTCACTAAGTGTTCAATCAATCAACATATACACGCACTTAGTTTAAGCATGCCATCACATTCCTAAGCTTTCACTCCCAAAAGTCTCTAGTCTGCTCACTGATTCTATTCATATAATTTCTAGTCATTCATGCTTCACATAAAACCATACTAGATGATTGTTGTCTCGTTCACTACTTGATTTTCCTAAACTTTTACAAATCTTCATCATACACAATAATGCAGTGCATATGCTCTTTCGAAAAGAAAACATAATTTGAAATTGGAATTGTTTCATTTGATCTTTTTTCTTTATGTTCATCATTTCTCGATCCAGCTTTGCTTTAATTTTGTAGTTTATTGTTCTTCATTAGCATTAGCCTCAGTGTCATCAATATCCTCCAATATCATCATCATCATAATCATCATCAACCATCATCATTCATGAATCATCATCATTCATCAAGCATCATCCTTCATCCCTCATCATCATTCATCAATCTTCATTCATCATTCATCAAGCATTCATCCACTTAGTCTAGGGAAGTGATAAACTCCAACAAGCAGCTCCCTTGCTTGCTTACATCATCTTCTCATGATTTTGCTCCTCTGTATCTACAGGTGTGGTTAGGCTTTTCCAAATCTGATTGTACTAGATTGCAGAGCCTTGTTTGCTCTCTTATTCTACTCATTTACCGTGATTTCAAGCTTCATTTGGTCACTCATGTACTGCCTAGGACTTTGCCAAAGTCTCAAGTTATTTGACTTAGTGAGTTGTGATAAGTTTCCAACTTTGTGAAGGTATATCTCTGCACATAGGTAGAGAGTGTTGCAAATAGTGTAGCCTATTTTGCAGAGGGTGGTTCTCCCAACTAGAATATTTATTTGGGATAACTTAAAGCTTGTTGGGTAGCTCTAATAGTCTACCCTAAGTCTGAAAAATTGCATTATAAGTATCTATACTAGTATAGAGAAGACTTTAGAACAATGAGCATATATAATTGCTTGTGGACCTAGTGGAGGGAAGCCAAGTTCCATTGTTGCATTGGGGTGTTAGAATCATCCCGCATTAGTGGTATCAAAGCCATTTTGGAGGCTTGAAGAAATTAGTGGCATCATATTGAAGACTTGAAGGGATCAAGACAACTCCTTAAAGCACAAGAAGGACTTTTCAAAACAAGAACACATTGAAAGGGGTCTATGTCAATCGAGATCTCAACTAACTAAAGGTTAGCAAGGGAGAAGCTATCAAAAGGTAATATACACACCCCTTCTAAAGAATACAAACACTTGAGAAGAAGCTAGAGGAGCATCTTAGAGCTTAGTATTGCTGAGGATAATGCATAAATACAAAATTTAGAGAAAGGCAATTATCAACCATGGAAATTTAGAGTCAACAACTACCTTATGGGCAAAGGATTATGGGAATTAGTGAGTGGAAAACATCCAATGTCCCATGTAAATGATCCACCACTTCAAGGGCAGGCCAAGGCACTAAATGAATGGATGGAAAGGGATAGAAGAGTCATATTCATTATTTCCCAACACATAAGTAATAACATGATAGGACATACACAAGACTTGGACACATCCAAGAGGTTTTCAGAGACCTTCAAGAGATTTTACTCTTCATCGACCAAGGCAAGGAAGATTCAACTCAAAATTGGGCTAACTAATCTTAGGAAATCAACAAGTTATAACATAAATGAGTACATTTTGAAGGTTAAGGAGCTTGGAGATGTCGTAGGCTCAATTGGGAGTCCAATCAAAGATGGTGATCTTGTCACACACACTCTCAATTGCTTGAGAGAGGATGAAAGGTGATAAACATTCAACACATCCATTTATGTGAGGGATTCCATATCAAAATTTGATCAATTTGTCACATTGATGGTGATCGAGGAGATGAACCAAGGAGGTTCACAATCAAAAGGAAGCCAACCCCAAGTTTTCTATGCACGTAAAGGCAAAGGCAAAAGAGGTGGACAAAATTCCCAAGCTAGAAGGAGAGGAAGGTGGGACTCAAGCTCAAGCAATCAAGAAGGCTCGAAACAGAGCTATGGATCAAGAGGAAGAGGAAGTAGTAGAGGAAGAGGAGGAATATTACATGGAAGAGAAGCATCCAACGGAGAATGCTACAATTGTGGAGAACTGGGCCATTATGCAAGAGATTATTGGTCCAAAGGAGGAGGCAATCAAGGATACAAAAGGAACCAAGGTAGTTATGCTATTACTTCAGCCAATCCAGAAAATGAGATCTTGCTTATGATGTATGGTTCAAGTGAAAGAGTCAATTCAGATTTTACATGGTACATTGATAGTGGTTGTAGCAACCATATGAGTTGCAATAAAGATGTTTTCTTTAATTTACAATCACACATCACTCAAGGACGTGTAGACATAGGGTATGAAACTCAACACAAGATACTAGCACAAGTGGCTAGATCTTTGTTAAATGAAATGAATGTTCCTAACTCTTATTGGGTTGATGAAACAAATACAGTCATATACATTATGAATAGGTGTCCAGCCTCAAGAGTACATGGATAATTGAGACACAAGTTAGACTTGATCATAGATAGGTGTATATTTCTTGGATATTATTTAGAGAAAAAGGGTTTTAGATGCTATAATCCTCACACCAAGAAGCTTAAGGTGTTTAGCGATGTAATATTGGATGATTTTTTGCCTTTGTATGGTGGCAAAGATGTGGTACAGGTTGATGATGCATATGAAGCCGAGAAGAAGTTCAAAGAGAAACAACAAAGCATGGAGATAATTGGTCCAAACACTTCAAGCACCCCATCAAAGGAGAGTACTACATTAACTTGGCATGTAAGGAAAAGGAATGAAGCTCATTCAAGTAAAGGAAGTAGCAAAGGAAAGGAAAAGTCAAATGACAAAGACCATCGATCGGTAGACATTGAATCTACAAGTGATGAAGATATGGAAAAATTAGAAACTCCAAGATTTAAATCATGTAAACCAGGGAGGAGGAGATCCCTACCACTAATGGTGAGTTAAGGTCATCCAATAGGGTTAAATACCCTATTCAAAGGTTAACTTATGATTCATTCATTGCAAGACACTATGCCGACATCAATCAAGTTATAGCTTCTGAAGAACCTGACTTTTTTAAAGAAGAAAAAAAGCATAGGAAATGCACTGAAGCCATGGTGGAGCAATTCAAGTCACTTTAAGAAAATGATACTTGGTAATTGGTGCCAAGAAAAAAGGACATGAAAGTCATTGGCAACAAATTGGTGTACAACGTAAAGAGGCATGTAGATGGGAGCATCTCTAGGTATAAAGCAGGGCTGGTTTCCAAAGGGTTTGCTCAAACCTATGGCCTAGACTTTGAGGAAACATTCTTCCCAATAGTTAAGATGTCCATGATCAGAATTTTGATTGCAATTTCAGCCTCAAATGGTTGGAAGATGTACCAGTTGGATGTGAAGAATGCTTTCCTAAATGGAGAGCTTCAAGAGGTATGCTTCATGGACCAGCCCCAAGGCTTTGAAGATGAGAGGTTTCCACATTATGTATGCATGCTAAAGAATGCTCTTTATGGACTCAAGCAATCCCTAAGGGATTGGAACCAAAGACTTGTGGACTAATTTGTAAAATGTGGATACAATTAGAGTCATGTAGACCCATCAATCTTGTGAAGAAGGAAGGTAGCAAAACTGTTTTCATATGTATATATGTAAATGATTTCATCATTACAGAGGATGCTGAAGACAACATCAAGGGCATAAAAAGGAATCTTGGATATGAGTTAAAAAATCTCTAATTTAGGGATTTTAAGGTACTTCTTTGGGATTGAAGTACTATATAAAGAGGAAGGTATATACTTGATGCAAAGGAAATACATTCTAGATCTCTTGAAGAAGTTTGGCTTTTGTGATTGCAAGCCCATTTCAAAACCATTAGAAGTAAATGTTAAACTAATTGCTCATGAAGGTGAAGACGTGAAGGATGTGACCATGTATAGTTCATTAATTGGCCCTCTCTTGTATGGTACTATGACAAGACCAAATATTGCACATGTAGTTGGAGTGTTATGTCAATTTTTGCAGGCACCAAGAGTACCTCATCTTGTTGTAGCCAAAAGGGTACTTGGGTACCTCAAGGGACTAGTGAATGAAGGTCTGTATTATCCAATTGATGATGGATTAAATGTACAATCTTATTCTGATGTTGATGTGGGCAGGTTCCAAAGATGATAGGAGGAGCACTAGTGGTTATGTTATCATGCTATGGAAGAACACCATCTCATGGATGTCAAAGAAACAACCAACAGTGGCTCTCTCATCAACCGAAGCTGAGTATAGAGGCTTAGTATAAGTCGCATGTGAACTTATGTGGCCCAACAAGTTGTTTGTTGATCTTGATTTCTAGGTTAAGCAAGTACCTATTTTTTGTGACAACATAAGTAGCATATGCTTGGCTCAAAATCTGGTGTTCCATGCAAGGTCAAAGCATGTAGAAGTGCATAACTAGAGCATAAAGAGACTTAGTCTTAAAAGGATCCTAGGGAGCCTAGTTGGGTGCCAAGATATGCTAATGTAATGTATGTGAATCCTAACTCTTGGCCCAAAATGAGATAAATTAGACCCCGAGCACGTAGAAGACCATGCTACAGAGGCCATGGAGATCACTTCATTTGTGATTTCCCTATACATTTACTAATGCAACTCCAATCAATGACAATTCAATGTTTTTGTGAAGATTGTGGAAAGGAGCATCTTCTATGGGATTTCCCTAAGAACCCAAACAATGTACTGAAGATTATTTCAATTAATGTCATTGGATTAGTAGTAGACTCTAATATAAGTGTGACTTCCACTATCTGAGTATGAGTGGTCATGAGAGCTCACACATTACTGGAGAACCAAGGCTTAGGTCAGGAAAAGAGTTCAGAGGTTAGGGAGACTAAGAGTCTAACTGAGAAAAGGACAAGATCCTAGAAGGATAGCCACAAACGAATGATAAGACAATGGTCAAAGTTGATGAGTGAGCTTGAGGAAAGCCTAAGAGAGACAAAAGCCAATATAATAGAACTCACATCTCAAAATGCACTCTCACACTACACCACCACCACAATCCCCATCACCTTCTAATTCACCACCTTTCAATCCACCTCATATAACCCCTCCATCACCTAGAGTAGGATTAGTCTTAGAAGATCCCACTCCCAAGGATTTAGACATGATGCTTAGGGATGTTAATGCATGTTAGTTAAGATAGTGCATGTTAGATGATAGGATATGCATGTAAATGATAGGTATGTTTATGAATGTTAGATGTATGTCAAGTGCATGAATATGGTGTTGCATATAAATGTATATTTAGCTAATGCATGTTAGAAGTTTATCCATGTTAGTTCATGCATGTCAGTTAATGTATATACTTTAGATGTTATGTGTATATCATGTGTGCATGCATGTTGATAATGAATGCATGTATGTATGCATGCCATGCATGTTTGCTTGTTGCATGTTAGTGCATGTATGTTTATGCATGGTTATTAGTGCATGTATGCAAGTTGTATGCATGTTCATTTAGTGCATGTACCTGAGTGTATGTGTGTAAGGGTGCAAGGTAGTTCATGCATGTTCATATATATGTATGTTATGTATACATGTTTATGCATGCATGTGTGCATGTCATGTATGTATGCATGTATATGTATGATATGCATATGTGTGTTAGTGTAATTCATTTATGCATGTGTGTGTCATGTATATATGCATGTTCATTTATGTCATAGTGTGCATGTATGCATGATCATTTATGCATGTGCATGTATGTTTTGCATGTGTGTTTGTGAATGTATGATTATGTGTGGTATGCGTGTCATTTATGTTAAGTGTATGTATATGCATGTAATGCATGTTAGCTTATATAATATGTTTAAATATGTATAAGTAAATGAAACAATGTACTTATATGAATGATTGATGTATGCTAAAGTAATTGTATGAATGTATTATTTTATTGTAATATGTACATTTAAATAAATGAATTAACTAAGTTTGTTTTAAGTTTTAAATGAGTGTTAATACTTTCTAAATGCATACTAATATTTATCATGTGATTTTCAGATGTGATTTCCTGAAGAATTGCAGCCCTGTTGATGAACTCAAGATTTGAAACGTGAAGAATTTACTTAGCTTAAACTATTGATTAGCTTGTATAGTTTATCCTTTAAGCTTGAATAGGTTATCATTTTATGAACATTATCTTATAGCTATGTATAGGAATTTGATCATTAATCTAGTGTCATTTGATCTTATGTCTAAAGAGGCTTCTTCAAGTAGTTCCTTTTTACCTCCAACTACATTTGAGTTATTATTTCCTAAACCAGTTAAGAAATTGAAGAGTTAGTTAAAAATAAGATATTTAAAGAAACTTTGCATGATCCTAATAGAACTTTACATTTACTTTCCATTGTTCCACCTAGCATTGAGAATAGTGAAGAGCTTTTCCCACCAACTGTAGATAGAAACGTCGATAATTTTCAAGAAGATTCAAACGAAATTGAAAGTATTAAAGATCAAGTAGTTAGTGAAAACCTAATCTCACCATCTTATTTTGATGCTATAGAAAGTTATAGGAATGTTTTGCCCTATGGACCTTAGGAAAAGTTATACTTGTTCTGCATAGTCACCCTACGTGCGCCGTTAGCGAGACGACTGAATTGATCCGCCAGTCATCAGAAATAGCTCCTACATTTTTGAACCCGACGTGAACAACGGCACAGTCGGACAGGTATAAAAACTGTTCCTTTCCTTGCATATGCATTAGCTTGGTTTAGACGACGTGGTTGCGGCAGCTTGAGGTGGTCATCATGCAGAGGTAGATATTACAAACCTTGTAATTCCCTGGTTGTTGAGGGTTGAGCTTATGCTCTGAGCGCCTCCACGGGAATAGGCAAGTAGTAAACCTCATCTCTACACCCTAACCATGAAGATTTTGAAGAAAAACGTTTGCACTCACATCACTTAGATTTTTTGTATTAGGCATTTATTGCTCAACAAATGTAACTTGAAAATTTCACATGCACTCTAGCTTCTGCTCCAACTGTCAGGTGTCAGGTATATTTTCTTAACTTGCATCTGTTTGTGACTATTTAAGTAGGATTTTAGGAAAGTTTAAGATAGTAGGAATTGCTAGATTTAAACTTCATTTCATTTGAAAGTTAGAATTTATTTTCAGTAAAATAGTAGGAATTGCTAGATTTAAATTTCATTTCATTTGAAAATTAGAATTTATTTTCATTAAAATAGTAGGAATTGCTAGATTTAAATTTCATTTCATTTGAAAATTAGAATTTATTTTCATTAAAATAGTAGGAATTGTTAGACTCAAAAAGAATTCTTATTTAAAAGATAGTATTTATTTAAGATTGTTTGATTAGTACAATTTTAATTAAAACAATCAAAAGAAATTTATTTGAAAAGTTAGTATCTAGATTTCTTTATTAAGGATTGTTAGAATAGCATAATTTAGTTTGAAAATTCATTAAGAATTTTCATTTGGAAAGTTAGCATGTATTTCTCAAGACTTGCTTAAAAGTTTTAAATTTAAGTAAAGCTGGAATCAGGCAACTTAGTTAGTTTGGTAAGGGAACAGAAATCTAAAGTTCAAGAAGAAGTTAAGGATTATATTAAGAAACTTAGATCTAGTTCTAACATACATATCAAAATGGATGAGTTATTTAAAAATATGATGTCAGAAACTCAAGGCCAAAAAGTAGTAGAAGCTATGCTAAAAGAAAATGGTAAATTTACTGGAGTTAACACAACTAATTACTTAGACACTTTTGAAGATCTAGGAAAACTACATGGTTTGCCAATTGATAAATGGGTAACACTTTTAGTAAGACTTGCAATAGGTTCAGCCTTTAGTGTTATAGAACCTCATAAAGCACTTGCATGGGAAGAATTTAAGAAACAAATGCATAAAGAATTTTACTTAGAAGATTTTAGTCAATACAGTAGGGAGGGATTTATGAAGTGGCTTAGCACTCCCAAAACCCAAATATCTCTTACACAATTACATGGGGAATTTATGAAGAGATTTTGACAATTACCTGAACAAGATAGGACTGCACTTACTCCAGATATAGTACTTTATTTCCTAAAAGTTTTACCTACAGACATTAGAAGTGAAGTAGAAAGAAGACTAGAGGAACCTAGAAAAAGATATGGTTTAACAGAGGACTGGGGGGTACTTAAACAAGTAGTTGAAGTAGTAGCACAAATGAAACAGAACAATCATTATTATATGATATGAATTTAAGCTTTCCAACAGTAGGACCAACTACTCAAAATCCTAAAATTAATATAAACTCTAGTTTAACTGAACAAGCATCAACATCTAAAGTGCCTAGTGAGTTACAGTTTGAAATACTATTTAATAAACTAGATAATATGATGCAAATGCATACGAACATATCTAAGGAAGTGGCAACACTTCGAAACACAGTTCATTCCTTAGTTAGTCAAGATAGAACAATTCTAGGTCCTCAGTTTACTCATGCCCCACAAATGAATCCTATACCTATAGCACCTGTAATGAATCAACCAGTAGCTCAGAATCAACCAGTAGCTCAAAATAGTGAACAAAGAGGCGCACCCACTCGACGATGTGTTTGGTGTGACTCCACTGAACATATGTCTTATGCTTGTGAATCATTAAAAGAGGCAAAAGAAAGAAAACTAGTTATTGATATTGATAAAAAACTATGTGACTATCACACCCACCTCCCTCTAGCTGTAGATTGGGGAAAAGGTGGAATGCAAAAACTATATGAAAATATATCAGAAGCACAAAGAAGCTCATCTGGGGTTAGATTAGAATGCCATGAAAGTGATCTAGATGATGATACATCAAATGAAACCAAAAATTATTCAATAGAAGCATTGATAAAAGCTAGAGATGATATAATGAACAAAACTGCATGGAACCCATCTATAGATAATTTCTCTATCTTCTCACATATTGCAAATGTGGAAGAAAAGAGAAAAAGGGATGAAACACAAGATTTAGATGAGTCTAATCAAAGAGTAACTAGAAAACAATTAAGAAAAGAACCTAAAAATGTACAATTTAATGAAAATACAAATTTAGATCCAATTGAGTAGAAAAGAAGAGATATAAGGGAAGGCAAACAACCAGAGACATCAAACAAACCTAGTGAATTAGAATCAAGGACTAATGAAGAAACATAAAAAAATGAGGAAAAAACCAAGAAACCCAAAAGAATTCCAAAAGCTATTTTAACTTCAGAACTTGAACAAAAAAATGACACAAAGGAAATACTGTATGATATTCTTTTAAAAAGTCAAGTGACTATGTCACTTGAACAAGTATTTACTATAGCTAAATTAGAATTTAAAGATAACTTTATTAAAATGATTAAAAGAAAAAGATTTCCCTTAAATACTGATACTGAAATGCATGACAATGTAGATGTAACTCATATTTCTAAAGATTCCTTTTCTTCTGATTCTGATGATGAAGAAGAAAGTGAAGGATACGTTAATAAAATTTTTTTAGGACCTATACTTCTAGATAATATACAAGAAAAATCTGAAAGCAATTACAAAAAGATTTTTTGGGCCAGGGGAACACGAGAGATCAAAGTAAATTTAGGAGATAGGAAAAATTCTTGTACAGCTTTAGCTTTACTAGATTCAGGCTCAGAAATAAACGTAATATCAAAAGAATTATATGATAAATTTAGATGGCCTATAGATAAACAACATGGGTGGATTATGAGAACAACAGACAAAGGATGTGGTGCACTTCTAGGAGCATGTGCCAACATTCCAATTTCAATAGGTGGAATAAGTGAAACATTTCACTTTTTCATACAAAATAACTGTTCTTATGAAAATATCTTAGGACAACCTTTTTTATGTGAAACTCGTATGGTAATAGAAATAATGGACGATGGATCCGCATATGCTAGATTTAGATCAAAAGATGACTTACAATCCTTACAAGTAATGACTGTTAACCCAAATCATATTAGAAATAGAGAACAAATTAGGAAAACACCCATCAGATCACAAGAGAAAATGCACGAGAGTCATCTACCTCTTAGTGATTCTGGAACATACTTTGATCAAAATTTTTACTAGACACCATTGTTGAGTGAGACAACAGTGGTAACTGGTTTGATATCTTGCATAAATGTGTAAATAAAATAGAAAATGTTTCTGTTTATTTTTCATCTTCAAAATTACAAATTCTAAATAATAAAGATATTCCTAGAAAAACAATAAAAAAATATGAAAAATATTTTAAAGATAAAGGATATATGTCTAAAAATAAAAATATTAAAAATATAATTGAAACTTCTTTTTCCTCTACTTTATTTGATGAAATTGACAAAACCTTACATGATGAAAAACTATTACATTAAATGAATATGATTTAATTCTTCCTTATGTAGTTGTAACTATATTTGAAAATGGTACATTTAAACTTAGAGAATTTGATGGTTCTTTGTTGAAGAACTTGATTGCAGGAAAAAGAGTTAAACTATTTAAAAAGAGAAATAATGAATAATATGAAATTGAAGAAATTGATGATGATGATGATGATGCTGATGAAAATGAAGATGATGATTAAAATAGCAGGTGAAACAGTTTTGATTAAAGATTCTTTGATTTTTTGTGTATATGCATGGCATTACTGCATGGATTAAAAGGATATGTTCGAATTTATTTAAAAAACCCAAATAGAATTAAGATGTAGAAATATCTCAAATATTTATGTTTGAAACATAAAAACTCGTATTTATATGAACTGTATCAGAAAGTTAAATAGAAATTTTGGAATTTGAAACTTGTAGATGAAAAGGTAGCCTTATTTTGAATACAGGTATATGCTTAAAATTTTATCCATTAGTATATGGGATTTTGTATTCTGCTATTTATTTCTTATGAGATCTGACCTCTAAATGAAAGAAAAAAAGAAAAAAAAAATATATATATATATATATATATATATATAACTTCATACCCAATTAGCATATATGTATGTGTTCGTTGTTGGTGTGCTATGTTGGGCTAGTAGGCGGGTGGACCAACCTTGGTCGGGTGATCAAGGCCATGAGCTGACGCTAGTTTCATCATAGGCCCAACCTATATGTTGTCATGCGCCTGCATGGGTCGATAGGCAGGTGGAGTTACTCTGGTCGGGCGATCAGAGCCACGAGCTGACGCCGATTTCATGTAGGGCTGACATAGTTTTGTCGTGCACTATGCCGGGTTGGTAGACAAGTGGAATAAACTTGGCCGGGTGGACAAGTCCAGGCGTCACACCCAATTTCCGTATTGGCCGATTTGTGAAAATTAAAGAAAAAGCTAAGTTGGGATGAAGTAAAAAAGTAAAAGAAAAATGATATGAAAAAAAAAAGCAATGAAAAGAGATTCATACCATAGGAAATAAAATTAGGAGGCATATAATTCTATTACTTGATGAGAAAATTTTTTGTATATGCTGTTATAAAAGATAAATTACTTATTCTAAGCAAGTGACATGAACAAAAGGACTATAAAACTTATGATTTATTCTTCTAAATGCTTGTTTAAATGTGGATTCAGAAATATGATATGATATTTTTATAACTTATATCTACTTTGTGTCTTTTTTTAAATGATTTGTACTAATCTTTTTAATTGCATAAAGTTTGAATGCATGATGAAATAAAATTTTGAAAAAAGTAAAACTTATTTTTAAAAGAATTTGATCTGTTCCACTTGAATCTATAGGTTGGGCCATCGGGACGATGTCCAGGTTTAGTGGGGGCGGATGTCGAAGAGAATTTATTACTCTTAAAATATCAAAAATAAAAAGATTATTTGATTGATATAAGTTTGGTTAAATTATGAAATTTTTGACTAATGTTTGATTTTAATTTCTGCAGGAAAAGAAGTTTGCTGAATATTATCAGGATGGGAAGTATTTATCTAGGTGTTTTCTTAATATAATTAAGGGTATCGATGAAAAATCAAGGGTTAGTTAAGGGGTTTTTTATGTTTTGCAAGTAAATTTAAGGATAATTAAGGGTCAACTATAGATTCTGATCATGTTTATAGGATTTTAGCTAAATTGCAAGGGTAATTAAGGGTTAAATGTATGTTTTGAACATGTTTATAGGATTCTAGTTTAATTTCAAGGTTAATTAAGGGTTAATTATTAATTCTAGAGGGTTATGGAAGGGTAGAAAATATATTTAAGGGTTAATTGGGGTTAATTAACATGACTTGAAGTTAATTGAAGGGTAAACCTAAGGTTAAATGAGTAATTAAGTAGGGTTTTAGTCTACATATGAATTATTAATAGGGCGAATATAGCAAAAGAAACCTTAGCAAAAATATTTCAAATAAAAAAATATATATTAATTATTTATTTCCACTAAGCTTATGATAATAAATAAGTTTATTGATGGGTTAAATTAATTTTATTCTAAAGGTTGGATTTATTTAAATGAATAAAAAAGAAGTGAAAGGTTGTATTCATTCAAAATTATTTAAATGAATAAAAAAAGAAGTGAAAGGTTGTATTTAAGTCTAAAGTTTTTTGGTTCAATACATTTTTGGATGTGTGAATTTTTGGGAAAAGATCTAGGAGGAAATTTCCACGCCTATTTTCTTGTTGAAGTGATGTGGAGTGGAAGAGGAGTTAATTTAGGTAGCATGGTTCAGATATCGAAAGGAAAAAGTGGGCTATGGTGGGCTACTTTCATCTATTTAAAGAAGGGAGTACGTACTCATAAGCTCATGTGATTTTCAGGTACTTACTTTTGCTCTAGACTATAGTCAAATTTTGCACATAGTTCTATGACAGTCCTCTAACAGGAGGAGAGAGAAGGCCATCTCTCTTGCTTGGAATTTTAGGATATGCAGAGATTTTGCTATTCATTTCTTCCTTCTCCTTTGATATGCTTTTTTATTTTTCTTTCTTCCTCTCACCTCCCCTCCCCTGCTTCTTTAATTAAATGATTTCTCCCTTTCTCTCCCTCCCTTTCTCTGCTGGCAGCGCAGCAGCGCTGCGCGCGCACGAGAGAGAGAGAGAGAGAGAGAGAGAGAGAGAGAGAGAGAGAGAGAGAGAGAGAGAGAGAGAGAGAGAGAGAGAGAGAGAGAGAGAGAGAGAGAGAGAGAGAGAGAGAGAGAGAGAGAGAGAGAGAGAGAGAGAGAGAGAGAGAGAGAGAGAGAGAGAGAGAGAGAGAGAGAGAGAGAGAGAGAGAGAGAGAAAGAGAGAGACAGAGAGAGAGAGATAGAGAGAGAGAGAGTTTTTATTATTTATTTTCTTTTGTTTTTTCTTTTTTATTAATTTTTTTTCCCTCCTTTCCTCTGTCCCTGCAGCAGTCGGCGGCCGTCCATCAGTAGAGACAGAGAGAGAGAGAGAGAGAGAGAGAGAGAGAGAGAGAGAGAGAGAGAGAGAGAGAGAGAGAGAGAGAGAGAGAGAGAGAGAAAAAGAGAGAGAGAGAGAGAGAGAGAGAGAGAGAGAGAGAGAGTTTTGAGAGTTCTTTTATTTTTTAATTTTTTTTGTTTTTCTTTTTTTATTCTTTCCCTCTCCTCCCTTTCTCCTTTGCCGGTGGCGCAGTAGAGCTGCGCCCGCAGTAGAGAGAGAGAGAGAGAGAGAGAGAGAGAGAGAGAGAGAGAGAGAGAGAGAGTTTTTTGAGAGTTTTTACTTTTTTTATTTTTTTTGTTTTTTCTTTTTTATTATTTTTCTCCCCTCTTTTTCCTCCCCTTCAGTCGAGGCGGACGCAGAGAGAGAGAGAGAGAGAGAGAGAGAGAGAGAGAGAGAGAGAGAGAGAGAGAGAGAGAGAGAGAGAGAGAGAGAGAGAGAGAGAGAGAGAGAGAGAGAGAGAGAGAGAGAGAGAGAGAGAGAGAGAGAGAGAGAGAATGAGAGAGTTGTTTTTATTTTCCTTTTTCCTTTTTGTTTTATATCTATTTATATTATGTATATATATTTTACTTTATATATTTTACTTATATTACATGATTAATTTATGATTAAGATGTTTATGTTATATTTATAAGTATATTTATTAAAAAACTATTAAAGAAGAAATTATGAAGTAAAAAATATTTAGATATATGTTTATATATTTATATTTGTATAAGGATGGTTTAATATATCATTTCTATGTATATATTCATGTATGTATGTATGTATGTGTGTGTGAAAGTATTTTAGCTTAGGTTCATTATATCTTAATGCATAGTTCTTAAGTATGCTTGTTGGAATGAATGATATGCAATGGTTTATGATTTTATTATGTATGACATGTAGGGTATGAAAGGGTATGCATGTATGTTTATTTATTTAAGTTGATTTCATATATATGATTTTTATCCCTAACCTTCTTTTATGAGTTTCAGGTCACCAGAAGGAGGGTCCATTTAGCTTCTAACCTTACCTTTCTCTAAGATTTCATTACATTATCTAAACTTTTCCTTATCCATTCACTTATCCTAACCATTCTTAGCTTATCCTTTCCTTTCTTACCCTTAACCCAAGCTTCTTCAACCCTTAGCTTGATAAAAACCTATTAGACATGCATTTAGTAAGTGTATATATCCATGTTAGATATTGTTAGAAATAAGTTCTTTTACCCATGTATCATGATATGTGTGTTTAGTAATTGTGTTAGTGCATGAACCCATGTTAGTTGTTAGTGCATGAACCTATGCTAGTTGTTAGTGCATGAACTCATGTTAGTTGTTAGTGCATGGACTCATGTTAATTGTTAGTGCATGAACCCATGTTAGTTGTTAGTGCATGAACTCATGTTAGTTGTTAGTGCATATACCCATGTATGATTTTAGTGCATGTTAGTGCATGATAGGTATGTTAGTACATATTAGATATGATAGTGTATGCTCACATGTTATTAGATGTTAAGTAATGAATGTATATGTTAGGTAGTACATGTTAGAAGTTAGGGATGTTAATGCATGTTAGTTAAGATAGTGCATGTTAGATGATAGGATATGCATGTAAATGATAGGTATGTTTATGAATGTTAGATGTATGTTAAGTGCATGAATATGGTTTTGCATATAAATGTATATTTAGCTAATGCATGTTAGAAATTTATCCATGTTAGTTCATGCATGTCAATTAATGTATATACTTTAGATGTTATGTGTATATCATGTGTGCATGCATGTTGATAATGAATGCATGTATGTATGCATGCCATGCATGTTTGCTTGTTGCATGTTAGTGCATGTATGTCTATGCATGGTTATTAGTGCATGTATGCAAGTTGTATGCATGTTCATTTAGTGCATGTACCTGAGTGTATGTGTGTAAGGGTGTACGGTAGTGCATGCATGTTCATATATATGTATGTTATGTATACATTTTTATGCATGTATGTGTGCATGTCATGTATGTATGCATGTATATGTATGATATGCATATGTGTGTTAGTGTAATTCATTTATGCATGTGTGTGTCATGTATATATGCATGTTCATTTATGTCATAGTGTGCATATATGCATGATCATTTATGCATATGCATGTATGTTTTGCATGTGTGTTTGTGAATGTATGATTATGTGTGGTATGCGTGTCATTTATGTTAAGTGTATGTATATGCATGTAATGCATGTTAGCTTATATAATATATTTAAATATGTATAAGTAAATGAAACAATGTACTTATATGAATGATTGATGTATGCTAAAGTAATTGTATGAATGTATTATTTTATTGTAATATGTACATTTAAATAAATAAATTAACTAAGTTTGTTTTAAGTTTTAAATGAGTGTTAATATTTTCTAAATGCATACTAATATTTCTCATGTAATTTTTAGATGTGATTTCCTGAAGAATTGCAGCCCTGTTGATGAACTGAAGATTTGAAACGTGAAGAATTTACTTAGCTTAAAGTATTGATTAGCTTGTAAAGGTTATCCTTTAAGCTTGACTAGGTTATCATTTTATGAACATTATCTTATAGCTGTGTATAGGAATTTGATCATTAATCTAGTGTCATTTTATCTTATGTCTAAAGAGGCTTCTTCAAGTAGTTCCTTTTTACCTCCAACTACATTTGAGTTATTATTTCCTAAACCAGTTGAAGAAATTGAAGAGTTAGTTAAAAATAAGATATTTAAAGAAACTTTGCATGATCCTCATAGAACTTTACATTTACTTTCCATTGTTCCACCTAGCAGTGAGAATAGTGAAGAACTTTTCCCACCAACTGTAGATAGAAACGTCGATAATTTTCAAAAAGATTCAAACAAAACTGAAAGTATTAAAGATCAAGTAGTTAGTGAAAACCTTATCTCACCATCTTATTTTGATGCTATAGAAAGTTATAGGAATTCTTTGCCCTATGGACCTTAGGAAAAGTTATACTTGTTCTGCATAGTCACCCAGCGTGCGCCGTTAGCGAGACGACTGAATTGATCTACCAGTTGTCAGAAATCGCTCCCACAGCACATCAGTATAATGACATGTATGTGAGTGATGTCGCACTCTATGAAAAGATATATACTGATGCAAATCGAGATTATGATGAGTTCACTCTATATGCTGAAGAAATGGGCCATGAGAAGGAGAATCCAACATTCATTGAAATGCAAAAAAAGAAAAATGATATGAGTACATTACTTAACGAAGATCAACAAGAAAAGATAAACTTAAATTTTTGCATTCATGAAGCTCAAGTTGATTTGGATGTATATGTTGAGATCCTCACACGATGGGATATTCGAGCAAGAATCGATGACTGAAGAAATGTATGAAGAAGGTGCTCTAAGTACATCCTCTGAAGAGAATGAGAAAGAATCCATGGATATGGATGCAAACTTGTGTTGGAGCAATTGGACAAGCCTTCACATTTGGCTTCACTTGAAGAATCACATGTGATGAGTAACATGTCAGGAGGAAGGAGACAAGGAAGAGAGCTCACACACACACTCTCACTCTCAAGGAGAAGCACACATACAGATTGAGGCAAGGAAGAATGATCTTCTTCTTCTTCTTCTATTACATAAAAGGAATGTACAAGAATGACCTAAAAACAAGAATACAACCAGTGCAATATATAAAGACTAGTACATAAGGAAAAACCTAATGTCCGCGAATGAGCGAGCTGACAAGAAACAAATGTGCCATCACTCTCGGTAGATAAATCTAATAAAGCTCAATAAAGTATCCCTGACATATACCGGCAAGACCACTATACATGTCAGAGAAACGAAAAACTGGTACGTGTCATCCTGGATCATCACATGTTGAGCTTGATATCTCAACACTCCCCCTCAAGCTCAATGCCATATCATGTAATCCAAGCATCTTCCGAAACTTCTTCAACTTCTCAGCTCCAAGTGCTTTGGTGAAAATATCATCAAACTGCTCATCTGTTCTCACATAAACAAGATCAATATCACCTGCTAATACCTTCTATCTTACAATCAGCCATACCATACTTTTGCAGCATATTCAAGGCATATTGCCTTTGTGACATCCATATACCTGTTTCTGTATGTATAAGCTCAATGCCCAAGAAATAGCGCATCACACCAAGATCTTTCAGGTCGAATTCCTGCATAAGAAGTTTCTTTACCTCGTTGATGCTTTCTTCATTATCACCACCTACAATCAGATCATCAACATAAATAGCCACAATAGTGATGCCATCATCAACCTTCCTTGCATATAGTGAGTGATCTGTATCACACATAGAAAACCCAATGCTGGTTAACTAATCAGCAATCCTTGCATGCCATGCACGCGGAGCCTGCTTCAGCCCATACAAAGCCTTTTGCAACCTGCAAACATATTCTGGATGCTTTGAATCTTCATATCCTTGTGGCTGGTCCATATATACTTCTTCCTGTTGGTGTAGTGCTAGCCAGAGCGTGACTCAACGAGTCCCGTAACAGGCTCCCCTCCGCCGCCGCCGGCGGGGCATGCACGGGGAGATGCATGGGCGCAACTACTGGGATCATGGTATGTCAGGTTCCAAAAGTGGTAGGAGATAGCAGCCCCCTACCATCCTCAAGATGTGGCGTAGCCATCGTATTCAGACATACAACTCACCATGTAGGAAAGCATTCTTCACATCCATCTGATGCAAAGTCGATCCTTTTGCTGTAGCTAATGCAACAAGTGTTCTGACAGTAGACATTTTAGCTACAAGGCTGAATGTTTCCTCATAATCAATGCCATATGTCTGTGCATAACCTTTAGCTACCAATCGTGCTTTATACCGGCTTATGCTACCATCAACATTATGCTTTACCTTGTAAACCCATTTCCAACCTATGGATTTCTTTCCTTGCGGCAATGGAACCAGCTTCCATGTATCATTTCCATAAAGTGCAGCCATCTCCTCATCCATAGCTTTTTCCCAATCTGCATTACCAATTGCATCTTCAAAATAAGAAGGTTCAGCATCTTGTATTACCTTTTTCATGTAGGCACAATGGCGAGCCATGTAACTATCATATGTCAATCGTTGCACTGAATTTCGCATCCTCTCAGATCTTCTTGGTCCTGGGTCACTTCTTCTTGTATCATCTGCATGTGCCCTTCTTACTCCTGGAGTCTTCACAGAGGGCAATCCAAGTTCCTCATCAAGACTCTTTTCTGAACCGCTTGAATCTCCATCAAGGTCTTCAGAACCTGCACCTGTTTTACTACCAACAGAAAGATTTTCTTTACCTTTCTTGGATGTATTTGACAAATTTGCTGGACTGAAATTTCCATGCAATCTTCCACTCCATGGATTTGAGTTGGAACTATTGCTGGGTGATGCATCCAGTCCACTCAAAACTTGCGATTCTGCACTAGATTTTTCAGCATTTTCTTTGTCATTTGGTTCAAGATTCAGTCCTTCTTTGGCATCTGCATAGAAGCTTGACATTTCATCAAATACCACATCTCTGCTCACCTTCACCTGTCGTGTGAGTGGGTTATAACATTTGTACCCCTTTTGCTCAAGGGAATATCCAATGAAGACACATTTTTCTGCTTTCGGATCAAGCTTCGTCCTCAACTCATCTAGAACATGTACATATGCAATACAACCAAAAACTTTCAGATGTGATAAGTTTGGCTTTTTACCTATAAACTTCTCTTCAGGTGTAACTTGATGTACAACAGCAGCCGGAGTTCTGTTCATGATGTATACAGTAGTATGCACAGCTTCTGCCCAATAACAATGAGGCATATTCTTCTCAGCCATCAAGGCTCCTGCTATTTTTGCAATATGTCTATTTTTGCGTTCAGCAACACCATTCTGTTGTGGTGTGTACCTGCATGAAATGACGCCGAATTCCATGATTTTTTAGAAAACTGCTGAACTCATTTGACATGTATTCACCTCCTCCATCAGATCTTAATGTTTGAATGTACTTTCCTGTCTTCTTTTCCACCATAACTTTAAAATTCTGGAAGTGAGTAAACACCTCGCTCTTCTCTTTCATGGAATATACCCATACTTTGCGTGTATGGTCATCAATGAAAGTAACATAAAACCTGCAACCACCCATAGATGTGGTCTTTGCTGGACCCCAAACATCTGTACGTACTACTTCTAGTACATTCTCACTAACATGCTTCTCATGTGGAATGATACTCTTGATTGTTTACCAAATTGACATGCTACACATACCTTTTGCATTTCTGCAACTTTGAAATTTGGTAGTCCATGGACAATCTCCTTTGACTGCATCAGTTTCAGCCTTTGCAAGTTTGCATGTCCAATCCGTTTGTGCCATATCTCTATATCTGCAATAACTCTTGCACCTTTCGCAAACATGGCTGCATTCATTTCAGGAATCTTCACATTTAAGGTGAACATCCTACCCACTTTGTTTCCTTTGGCAACCAATCATCCATCCTCCTTGTACTCTTCTACATATACTCCATCAGCATTGAACCTGACTTGTAATCCCTGGTCAACCATTTGTCTAACAGAAACCAGATTCTTCGTTATATTTGGAACATGCAGCACATCAGCGAGATGTTTTACCTTTTCCTCCTCCATAGACAATGCTATGTTTCTTGTATGCTCAATAGGATGCGATGTGTCATCACTTGTTTCAACATATCCAGGAACTGGCATTTTCTGCAAACTACTAAACCATTTTGCATGACTGGTCATGTGTTTTGAAGCACCTAAATCAACATACCAGACATTATCATTCGATTTTGAAACACCAGCAGACATCGTATTCATCATGTGATTTTGAACCATAAAGAGTTTCTCAGAATCATCTGCACTTGTGGATGCATAGTTGTTTTGGTGCCTTCTGTTATTTTGATTCTTTAACCTGCAATCACGTTCAAAGTGTCCAGGTTTACCACAATTCCAGCATCCTTTACTATCATTACCTGAATCATTTCTTTGGAAATTTCTGCGACCTCTTTGGCTCCCCCTGCCTCAAAACTGTCCTCTTCCTCCTACATGGTTCTGTTGTTGACCTTGGTCTTGGTTACTATTTCCTCTTCCACTTCCAAAACCTCTACCTCTGCCTCTTCCTGTACCAGAGTAGAATACCTGCTCAGAACTGGGCTTTCCTTGGGAGTTTGAATCCTCACCAAGATTCTTTTCTTCAATGATCAACATAGAGACCAAATCAGCAAAATTCGGAATATTTTCCCTGCTCTGTATAGAAGTTCTTAATTGCTTATCTGCTGCTCCTAAACCACGAAGGCACACTTCCACCTTATCATCATCATCTACATTCACGCCAATAGATGCAAGTGACTCACATATGCTTTTGATTTTTATAGTGTAGTCACTTACCGACATGCTCTTTTCTCCCATGTTTGCAGCTCGTTCTTGAGTTGCAATTTCCGTGCCTTTGTATTGGTCTCGTACAAAGTGACCAAACTGTTCCAAGCCTCTTTTGGAGTCTTGGCATCCTATATGTGTCCAATCATGCTATCCTGTATGCTAAGAGATAGCCAATACATTACCTTTCGTGCTCCTTGATTCGATTCCTCATATGCTCTTAATTGTTCTACAATCCGATTCCTTTCTAGTAACTGTGTAGCATTTTCATTCTCTCCTTCGATGTACTTCCAGTAGCCTTTTCCCATCAGGAAATTCGTCATTCTGAATCTCCAAGCATGGAAGTTCTTCTTGTCCAGCTTATCGCTCATAAGCTGACTCATTCCATCTGCGTTTGCCATTTCTGCAACAATTCACAACACCGCAACACACTACAAGCAACACTTCTGCTTGAACACTGTCGCACTATGACGTGATAGTTCGATCTCAGAAAAACACAGTTTTCGTGTATCAATAGTACACGGAATCGCTTGAAATTCTGAATCAGGAATATATGAGTGTTGCCGAACACAAGGCAAGTTACAGTTTCTGAAATTGACCTCGTTTTTTTGTGGGCCCCACCTTGCGGGCTCGAAATGGAGGTCGAGATGGCTCCGAAACTTCGATTTGACAAAAACAAGTGACCCTAGAGGGATAACTCTCGAAAATATTTTGAGGTCTTCTACCTTCACGGCGATTTTCCTAGCAAACGAAGGCCATTTGTGAAATCGCATTTTCTCCACGCCTTGCCACGTAGTCTTCAACGTCACCTTCTGCACGAGCTCTCTATAGCCATGCTGGCTCTGATACCATGTCACGAGGAAGGAGATAAGGAAGAGAGCTCACACACACACTCTCACTCTCAAGGAGAAGCACACACACAGATTGAGGCAAGGAAGAATGATCTTCTTCTTCTTCTTCTATTACATAAAAGGAATGTACAAGAATGACATAAAAATAAGAATACAACCAGTGCAATATATAAAGATCAGTACATAAGGAAAAACCTAATGTCCGCAATTGAGTGAGTTGGCAAGAAACAAATGTGCCATCACTCTCGGTAATAAATCTAATAAAGCTCAATAAAGTATCCGTGACATATACCGGCGTGACCACTATACATGTCAGAGAAACGAAAAAATGGTACGTGTCATCGTGGATCATCACATGTTGAGCTTGATATCTTGACATAACATGAACCATTGCTTGTAACTGTGTGATCCGTTACCATTTGTAAATGGTTAAAGCATTAAGAATCTTGTAATGCCACTAAGCTCATGGAGTTAGGAGAACAATATGTTACGATTTCTCATAGAGAGAGAGAGAAAGAGACATAGAGAGAGAGAGAAGAAGGCATAGATGAGGATTGCTTCTATGCACATAGAGAGAGAGAGAGAATTGATGTCGACGGCATAGAACGATGGGAAACATAGAGTGAGAGAGAGGAAAAAGGAGAAAAAAAGGCAATAGAGCAGATCATTCATGAGTGCAGATGTAGAGATGGGATGAGAAAGAGAGAGGGCTAGAGAAGACCTAGGCACTTGGGCGGCTAAACACTACACAAACAAAGGTCGGTGAAGACAATTGAGAATATATATATATATATATATATATATATATATATATATATATATATATATATATATATATATAGAGAGAGAGAGAGAGAGAGAGAGAGAGAGAGAGAGAGATGGAAGTCGATTGATCATGTATGTAGTTGATATTGCCCCTTCCCACAGGTAGTTTGGTATCTTCTGCTTATTGAGCATTGAACTTGCACCCTCCACAATTGTTATATTCCTTCTTTCTAACATTCCATTTTGCTCCATAGTATACCTCGTGGTGATTTCCAGTTTGATCCCTAAGTCTTTGAGATAAGAATCAAAATCATGGAAAAAAATTATCCCCCTCCATCTAATCTTAGTCTTTTTAGGGTTGTAGATGTTCTGTTTTGCAAAAGAGCTAAGTAGTTTTTGAAGCATGAAAACACTTCGTGTTTATGCTTCATGAATTATAATATAGTCCATATGCTACAATCCCAAAATCAAAGGCTCCTTGCTTGGTCCCCATACATCTGTATCAACCAACTCCAATAGATCTCCATGTATGTAGACTTTTTTGGTCAAGGGTTGCCTCTATGACTTACCAGATGGACAAACACGACATTTATAAACTATGTGTTGTTTGGGTATATTTGGTACTCCAACTACACTTTGGTCCCTATTGATTTGCTTGAGAGATCTTTCATGTATGTGAGATAAACTCTTGTGCCAAATCTCTAACTCTCATAGTGTTTGGGTACCATAATAAAAAAATGCACTATTCTTCATGTCATGGTGTTCAAGGGTGAACAATCTACCTGATTTTTCTCATCTTGCTATTTTCTTGAATCCTTTATGTCGGTCTTCAACAAATGTTCCATGCTTTGAGAATCTAACTTCCAAACCCTTCTCAACAATATATCCTACACGTATAAGGTTCTGGTAATAGTTGGCACATACAATACTATAATTAGTAAGTTCATATTTCCATCTGAATTTTTCACATTACTATCTTATCAAGTGGATGCCTTGTATCATCTCTACTTTGGACGTCATCTCTAGTCCTTGGATCTTCCAACTCCGAGAGTAGAGGTACATTTCGTATCACATGATTTGAGAACCCTTAGTCTATATAAAATACATTTTCAACCCCTTTACCTTCCTTCATAGTCATGTTCATTAAAAGAAGTTAGTCCTCTGGTGTTTTATCATCTACATAGTTATTGTAGTCTCTCCTTCCTTTACATCGTTCTTGGTAGTTGTCTCTGTCGTAGGAGTTGTTGTATCCATTGAAGGTCCTAAAATCTTCCTCTTGAGCTCCCATAGCCTCCTCTATTGTAACGTCTTCCTCTTTGGTTTCTAGGATTGGTGAAAGAATTCTCACTAATGTGATTCATTAGATGACATGTGGCACATGGAGATGAGCCTTGGCTCTCCTTGTGCTTTGGCAACCTCCTCTGCCTCTTCCTCTTGAGCCTCTACCTCTACCTACAAAATTTTCTTAAGAGGTGTTACCTTTATCATCACACTTCTTACCTTTACCTTGGTTATCCTTGCGTTTATTCTTATCTCTATAGAGAGGAAAAGATTTATTACCTTTTATTTTTCCCTATTCTTCATAAGTTTTTTCTCATCTGTGAACAAAGTATAAAGAAAATCTTAGAGGAATTAGGGCTCTTGCTTAGCAATGGCCTTACTAGCTTATCCAAATTCTAAAAGTGATAGCACATAAGGTTTCATCTAGATTCTAGGTACAAGATGTGTTTATATTACTTTGAAAAGATTCCCTGAAACATAGGGATCTTTTCCTAGAATCTAATCTCTATCATACCTAAGTGTGATACATGCTTTTTTTTGGGAATTGTAAGGGGGATTAAAATTTTTAGAAGCTTTTTGTTAAATTTAGGTGTATCCTAGATAAAGAGGTGTTCTAAAATCAAGGTAGAGTTACCATTGGGAGATCTTATGGTCTCCATCAATTTTGAGTCATTTTGAGAGGGATGAGGTATTAGAGCCCCTCCATTCATTTGGAATACAAGGTGAACCCCAAGATGGACATGAAACCATGTTTATGTAAACTAAAAGATGAGACCCAAGCTTTTCCTATGATTTTTCATACATCTATTTCTAAGTAACAAATTTATTTCCAAGGGGTAAGAATGTTATACATTAAGGTTATGACAGGACCATCTGATTCGTTCAAACAAATTTGAAATTGGGCATTGTTTGGTGCTTCTCTTGTAGGGCCGAATTCTCAAGATTGGACTTCAGCATTGGTTCATGTGCTCTCTAAACGACCGAAGAAACTTGTTATAGTGGTTTAATGAAATGGGTATGACGGCGAAGGTCTTAGTTTCACAACCTATAAGCATTATTGGGGATTAATTTGCCACAAGAACTCTAGAGCCTTTGAAACACATCCATTTTCGTTCACCACTATGAACAAAGACACCGAGTCAACACTTGGACGGCCAACATTTGGATGGATACAATCAACTTGCAATAGAGGCTGCTTGTAAGATATATATATAGAACCACAATCTTGGGCGGGGGGGGGGGGTCATATCTCAAGCACATGATAGTCCTAATGCTCTATTTCTTTAGAATAATGCCACTTCAACTAGTTATTTATCCTAGAACACGAAGGTTCTTAGTTCTTCGCTTCTAATTTCATTATCGAAGAGGTTATTGCACTTATTATAACATCCTTCTTAGCGAGCCTTTAGGATCGTCAGGACTTGTTTATAACAAGAAGAAAGATCTTTGACACCTTATTCTGTATGCTTGGTTTCAAAAAATGTTGAATTTAGAGAGTTTTCTTGAGGATTGCAAGTTTTGAATTTCTCTCTTCGAATTTATTCTTTCATGTGTAGAGCATCTTCCGTCGCCTCAAGAAATTCATAAGGGTTTGTTTCAAACCTATGAGCTGTGGTACTAGACGTGAGAATATTGGATCCGCAAGGTCCGAGGAAAGAAAATCAATCATTCCAAAAGCAACTCTATATTTTATAAACTACTGATAATACCATTTTGTAGTATGAACATAATCAAAGAAAATTTAAAAAATGAACGTTGTAGATATCATTAGAGATACAAATAATTTCCTTCGAGCTTAACCATTGCTCTCAGATGAAGGGAAAAATAAATAGTTCGTAGAATGTTTCCTATGCTTTTGAGCAATTTTTTGCAATCTCCATTTCTGAGGAATGTTTACCTAAGCGGATGCTTACTTAAACTACGTGATTAATTTGAAGTGATAAATCTATCTATGAAACTATTAAAAAAATTATGATCTTATTATGAAAATTAACATTTTCTCTTTGTAATAGAAACATGAAATAATTATAATGCTCAATCATCTACCTAAAAATATCCAAAATATCTTCTTACCATCAACTTTAACCTCAAAATCATCCCAAGATTGCTTTATCTCCTAGTATAATCTTGTAGATGATCTTACCTAATATTTGAGGGTTTTTTAAGTCAGTTTAATTTACAATAGTGGATGAACTAATAGTACTTAGAAGAAAACAATAGATTTCTAAAAGCCTCATTTAGGAGCACCTATGATTGCGCTACGTAAACCAATATTCTGAGGGAAATATGTCTTTTTGAAGCTTAAAGTGAGCTTCCCATTTGTGAGAGAGTTGTATAAGCATGATGAGAAGAATTTGAAAGACCTGGGTTTCAAAAATCTGCAAAATCTAACCATGATTGCTCATATTGCTAAGGACATTTTCTATAGATTTCAATCAATTTTGAGCTAAATTCGAAGGACTTGATAGTGCTAAGATTATAGAAGTTCTCTATTAATCATTGACTAGGAAAACTACATTAGAACGATACTAATTTAGGTAATGATTTCTTGTCTCATTTGTGTAATCATCTTAGGCGTTTAGTGGATTTCGGGTGCAATATGAAATCTTACCAAGTGTGCAAGCTCACTCAAGTGCTCTAGATAATTTTTACAAGGGAAAAATCCAGAAAAAACGTTACAAACAAATTCATGATTGTTCTAATCTATGAACGAATTGTCTAGTAGGAAAGATGATTTGTTACATATTTTTGTGCTTCTTGTTAGACTAAAGAAATATGTAGAGAATGAAGACACATAAACTCTTCCTAGAAAGAATATACTAAAAAATCAAGAAAATACCTCAAAGAGATCTCCTCTAGCCTTGGCGATCCATAAGTAAGTGAATATGACCTTGCAAATTATCAACAAAGTGACTAACTTCCACCCATAATTGCTCTACCTAGTAGGAAATCAGATTTTGGACTTTTTAACTTTTTAATTATTTTTCGCTTTTCCAAAAGGAATCAAGTCTTGCAATAAGATAATAATGAACATGTACAAGCCAAAGAAGAAATGTAACACAAATCTGCTTCCATGATCTACCTATAAAACCTATATTGGAACACCTTTGTTGGAACTCAAGCTTCACCGATAATTGCTCTTCCTAGTACAAAATGAAACTCTAGACTTTCGACCTTTTAAAGTATTTTTCGCTTTTCCAAAAGGATGCAAGTCTTGGAATAAGAAAATACTACCCATGTAGAAGATATAGAACAAACATAACAGAAATGTGCAGCCATGTTTCCCAATAGACCCTATTTTTCAACATGTTTGTTGGAATTCAAGCTTCAAACTAAGTATTGTTGGACACCTTGGATGGATGCGACTTGAAGAAATGGGAAGCAAAGAGTTAAGTAGGAGAGCTCATGTTCAAAAGTTGAATTTGAATGCCTCTTTGTAAGATTCAATGAGCACCTATCACACTTGGGTGTGATAAAGCCTATAACTTAAGAAATGGTATTCAAAAAATCTAGGGAATCTTCTCAAGATTATATCTATACACAATGTGATTTGCATGTATGATCCCATGTGTGTGTATATGCTCTTAGAGATTTTGAATAAGCTAATAGATCCCTTGCTTAGTGATCCCCCATATTCTTATGGGAGTTATAGAGCTAGATAGCTTTGTGTGTTGAGTAGAGTTCCCTTATCAAATTATACAAATTTCTTGTAATCTTTGGTTTTTTATAAATCTCGAATTTCTGCCTAAAGTTTTCTTAAAGGTCATATCCAAATTGTGCATATTTTGAGAGATATTTCTCAACGAGCCAACAATGGTCTCTATGTACATGCCTAGTGAAGGCTATAACTAGTCTCTCGTGGAGGCAATAGTTATCACAATAGGAGTGAGCATTTTGAGTGACATAACTTGAATTATGAAGGTCATAGTGAGTATTGTGTATGAAAAAGTTTTCAGATTTGAGTCCTCAAGAGCTCAAAGAAGCATTCATTTGAATGAACTGAGTTATTTATGAGTATGTCTGTGAGGCCATCTATGTTTCATGGCTATATAGTGAGGTTGTGCATTATCCCATCTGTGGTACTATAAAGTTTTGCCATAAACAAACATATATCAAGGACCTTGACAATCCATTGAAGGATTCTTAAGGAAGGAGTGTTTTTTGGTTGATTTCAAGAGCACAAAAACAGGAGGATCCCACTAGTGGAGAAGAAGAGCATCTACCTCATCTGTTTTGGAATTGTGAGTACAAAGGTAAAATCTATTGTTATTTCTCACTCTTCTTGCATCAAAGGGACATAAGAGAGTACATAAGGTTGTATCATCATTGAATATAGCACTTAAAGTAATAAATTGGACAAAGAAAATTATCAACCATGGAGAAGAATTTGGCGTCTCATTAGTGGTACATATGCAAGACCTATCTTGGATGAGAATCCAAATCCTCATGAGTCAAGGAGCTTTAGAGAGTGTAATGCAACATATAAAATATTCATCTTCATATTATCTCAACACATTAGCAATGCCAAGATGTAGATACGTCCATGGAGGTATTGGAAACCCTAGAGAAACTTTAGTATACTTCAAATACAGTAAGATACAATAGAATCATAAACTTTACAAGTTGACTAAAACACCTAGTAGAAATTAAATTCTCATATTTCGAATATCAAATAAGTGATGGATTCATTGGGATCCATAGGCTTGCAAATAGATTAGCATGACCTAGTTGTATACACCTTCAATAGGCTAAGGGATGATGAGAAGTGGAAGGCATTTGAAACATATATGTATGTCAAAGATAGTCTTACCTCTTGAAGATAAATGTACAAGCTCATTTTCATATGAGCCATGCTTGGATAAATTTACCAACTTTAAAGATAAAGAAAAAAGTGGAGGTAAAAAGTAAAAAATAATAAAAGAAAAAGTCTAGTCAAAATTCATGATGAGTAAGAGATACAATATCTTGCCTTGTAGTTAGTAGCATGTAGTGGAGAAAGTGGTGAGCTAAGAAGGAGGCACAAACTTCTTCACATGCTCATTGGTTGTAAAAGTGAAGTGGGAGCACATTCAAAACAAGGAGAGAAAGAGGAAAGAGCTCCCAGTAGTCGGATCTAGCCATTTTGTCATTTTGGTTTTCCCTTAGACTCCTTCCAGCTGCACGTCAGTTTGTACACAGCTCTGTTGAAGAGCTCATATCTCAATGCATATGTAACCATTTTGTGCAATTAAACATTCACTCGAAAGCTTATCTTGTGTACTTTCTGCATAGCAAATATCTCTTTGAAAGCGTATGTAGTTTGTGAGATATCAGTGAAAGAGTGAAGTCCAGGTTTTTAGTATACCTGTGTAGATATGTAGTCTATTTTCGTCGGTTCAGTCTCCAAACCAAAAAATATTCAAATTGCATGATTTTTGTCTTGTTGGAAAGCTTTGGAATCTACTTTCACTGTCTCAAATATCTCATTAAGATCACTCATACTCTGTGTGATATCTATCGGAGAGTAAAGTCCAATTTTTACAGTGTACTTATGTGTGCAGGTGGTCTATCTTGATGAGTTGAATTTCCTAATCAAAACTCATCCAAAGTACTTGATTTTTAGCTTGTTGGAAAGCTATTTGTGTCTACTTTCTTTGTACTAAATATCTTTCTCAAAGAATATATATTCAGAGAGCTATCAGTCTGAGAGTGAAGCTCAATTCTTGAGCATACCTGTATGAACAGGTAGTTCATCTTTGACAGTTGTGTTTCCTAATCAAAACGTGTCGAAATTAAGTCATTTACAGCTTGTTCGAAAGCTCTCTTTGTCTTCTTTGATTGACTAAAGCATCAAGTCCATTTGAGTTTTGTGTTGAGAGCGGCAAGCTATCTAAGGTGCAGATGTTTGTCCAAGTGCTAGACATACAAGGGTTCACTACACACTTCCATTGCGCATAGGAGAACTCATTCTCCAAAGTTGGTATCAGAGCAAACTTGGTGCTGAAGCTTCATCAACAGAGCTGGAGATAAAGAAAAGAAGAAGAGGAGCTATAAAACAAGGAGGAGCTTCATAAACGCAAGAGCAAAGGACTATAACTATTCGAGCTAACTCTGAAAGTCTTTGATACTCTTCAATGGCTAACTTGGGCCAACAAGTAGAGAAGCTGGATAAGGATAACTATCCAGTGTAGAGGTTTAGAATGACCAACTACCTAATGGGCAAAGGCTTATGGGGTATTGTGAGCGGCGATGATGCTCAACCTCAAATCAATCAAGCTATGGCCACCGAAGTCCAAAGGATTCAAGCAAAAGAATGGGAGGAGAGGAATAGGAGAGTCATGTTCCTTATTTTGCAAGTCATTACTAATGCCATGGTAGGTCATATTCAACATCTAGAGAAAGCTAAGGATGCTTAGGAAGCTCTTGAAAGGATGTATTCAACAAATACCAAAGCTAGGAAACTTCAACTCAAGAATGAGTTGAACACAATCAAGAAAAGTTGGAGTCAATCCATAGCTTAATATACTTTGAAGATTAAGGAGCTAAGCGATGCTTTAGCTTCTATTGGCACAACGGTTGAAGACGAAGATCTTGTGTGTTATACTCTCAATGGCTTGAGAGAAGATGAAAGATGGAAGCCTTTTATAACTTTCATTAACTTGAAAGATGTATATCCAGGTTTTGAACAACTAATCCCTCATCTTGTCACAGAAGAGCTTAGCTTCGGTGGTCCCAAAGGAAAGGAAAGCCACAACCAAATGTTATATGCAGGTCGAGGCAAATGAGGAAACTCAAGAGGAGGCTGAAGAGGAAAAGGAAGAGGTCACAACCACTCCAACTACAATCAAAACAATTCGGAAGACAACAAGGATGCATCAAATGCCAACACACAAGGAAGAGGTCGAGGTAGAAGTAGTGGAAGAGGCCGAAGCTCCTACAATTCTCATAAAGGTATAACATGCTATCATTATGGTAAAGTAGGACACTATGCTAGTGATTGTTGGTTGAAGAATGGAAGACCAAATGGAGGCAATCAAAGGAACCAAAGCAACTATGCAAGCACCTCAAGTGAAGGAAGCAAGGACACACTACTTGCAATGAGACATGAGTATAGAAGCTCTTGTGAAGATGACAAAAAATGGTACATTGATTCAGGTTGTAGTAACCATATGTCATGCCAAGGAAGTTTGTTCACTAATCTACAGGTACCAAGTGGAAAAGGATGTGTTGAAACAGGTGATGATACTCAACACATGATTGAACACATTGGAGATATAAGGCTTGGAGATACAAGTAGAGCAAAGGTACTATCTAATGTTCTTCATGTTCCTACAATAAAGAATCCAAAAGAAGGCTTCAAGGTCATTGCTCGAGGTAGAAGAGAAGGAAGGATGTTCACTTTGGATGTCCAACATCCACATGGAAAGGTCATGTACATTCAATGTGGGAACAAGAAGATTTTAGAGCTGGACTTATGGCACAAAAGAATAGGACACATCAACATTCCAAAGCTGAAGGACATGAGCAAACATGAAGTGGTTCCAAAATTTAATAGCATTGGACTACATGAGTTATGTGAAGCTTGTCAACTAGGAAAGCAAACAAGGCAGCCATTCAAGAGGAGCAATTATGTGGCTCCAAATGCCTTGGACTTGATACATACGGATGTATGGGGACCAACCCAAGAGGCATCAATGGCTGGTAATAGATTTTTTGTCACCTTCATTGATGATCACTCAAGAAAGGTATGGATGTTTTGTATGAAGCAAAAATCAGAGGTGTTTTCTATATTCAAAAGGTTCAAAGTTGAAGTTGAAAAGGAAACAGGAAGGTCTATCAAAACCTTAAGGTCGGATGGTGGAGGAGAATACTTCTCCAAAGAATTTTCAGATTTTCTACAAGAGAATGGGATCAAAAGGCAATTCACTTGTAGGTATACACCACAACAAAATGGAGTAGCTGAGAGGAAAAATAGCCAAATTGTTGAAATTGCAAGATGCATGCTCAACGAGATCAAGGTACCATTGTACTATTGGGCTGAAGCTACCACAACCGCCATTTACTTGATGAATAGGTGCACAACCTTGGGAATACATCACTTGACTCCAGAAGAGGTATATTCCAGTAAGAAACCTGATCTTACACACCTCAAAGTTTTTGGATGTGTTTGCTTTGTTCACATTCCACAAGAAGTTAGAACAAAGATGGAACCAAGATCAGAAAAATGCATTTTCATCGGCTACTCGATGGAGCAAAAAGGATACAAGTGCTACAACCCTAGAACAAAGGAATTAAGAGTCTCGCGAGATGTGGTCTTTCATGAACTAAGACCATGGTATGAAGATAAAGGAAAGGAAAAGATTCTTGAAGAAGATTGTGATGATTATGCAAGAACAAATCAAAGAGAAGTTCAACAATCAAGCACAAAGGCTTCAGGTCTAGAGGCATCTACATCAAATGAAGAATGTTCAACATGGAGGGAGAGCAATTCTTTGTCTCCAAATTCAGCTCATAGTAGAGCCGAAGAAGCAAGTGGTACTCCAAACAGTGAGGTAGATGCAAGTGAAGAAGAATATGAAGAGGTAATCACTGTGATGGTAAAGTTGAATAGGTTAAAGAAACAACTTTCTAAAGGCAATGAAAGAAGATCTTCAAGGACAAGGTATCCAACTCAAAGGTTGAGTTATGATAGTTTTATGGCGACACATTTTGCATACATGATGCAGGTTATCAAAGACAAAGAGCCTGAGACATATGAAGAAGCTTGCACACAAAAGGAATGGAAGCAAGCTATGAAAGAGGAGATCAAAGCTCTCAAAGATAATCACACATGGGAGCTAGTGCCAAAGAAAGAAGGTATGAAGATTGTTCCAAACAAATGGGTGTTTAAAGTAAAGAGGAATGCTCATGGTTCACTAGCTAGATATAAAGCTAGATTAGTTGCCAAAGGATTTAAACAAACACAAGGCATAGATTATGATGAAGTTTTCAGCCCCGTTGCAAAGATGGGAACTATCCGAACCTTAATAGCAATTGGTGCTTCAAGGAGATGGCCATTATACCAACTCCACATAAAAAATGCTTTTCTTAATGGAGAACTACAAGAAGAGGTATACATGAGTCAACCGATTGGATTTGAAGATGAAAACCATCCAGATTTTGTTTGCAGTTTGAAGAAGGCACTTTATGGCTTGAAGCAAGCACCAAGAGCATGGAATCAGAGATTGGTAGAGTATCTAACTAAGTGTGGATACAACCCAAGTAGTGCAGATCCTTCGTTGTACATGACGAAGGAAGAAAATAGAGAGGTATATATTTTCATATACATCGATGACCTCATCATAACAGGAAATGATGTTATAGGGATTAAAGATATCAAAAGGAAGCTTGGTAAGGAGTTTAAAATTTCAGATCTTGGAGAGCTGAAATATTTTTTAGGAATTGAAGTTGTTTATGGAAAGAATGGCATCTACTTGATGCAAAGGAAGTACTTGTTGGATGTTCTTTTCAGATTTGGAATGAGTGAATGCAAACCACTCACTCAACCCATGGACACAAATACAAAGATTTGTTCAAATGATGGAGAACCATTGGAAGATGTAACGACATATAGAAGCATTGTAGGATCATTGATCTATGCAAACATTACAAGACCTGATTTGTCTTATGTTGTTGGTGTACTTTCTCAGTTTATGCAAGCCCCGATAAGTGAACATTTAAATTCAGCCAAGACAGTGTTGAGATACATAAAGCATACAGTTAATCATGCTTTGTTTTACAAGTTTGATGAAGAATTGCAGGTCAAAGGCTTTAGTGATGCTGATTGGGCAGGCTCAAAGGAAGATAGAAAATGAACCTCAGGTTATGTGTTCATGATAGGAAGCAAACCTATCACGTGGAGCTCAAAGAAACAACCTACTGTTGCACTTTCATCTATGGAGGCTGAATATAGAGGATTAGCTTTTTCCACATGTGAAGCAATGTGGATTAAAAAGCCTTTGGCTGATCTTGGAGTACAAGTTGGAACCATCCCTATATATGGTGATAACATGTCAAGTATTTACTTGGCAAGCAATCCTATGTTTCATGCAAGGAGCAAGCACATAGAGGTCCACTACCACTATGTAAGGGAGAAGGTGCTGAGCAAAGATGTGGAGGTAAAGCTCATCAGAACCAAAGAGCAGGTTGCAGATATGTTTACAAAGTTCTTGGATGCTTCTAAACTCAAAGGTTTCAAGGATGCGATAAATTTGAAGGACATGGATGAAGGTAACTCCCAAATGAGCTTGAGGGGGAGTGTTGAAGATAAATGTACAAGATCATTTTCATATGAGCCATGTTTGGATAAATTTACCAAGTATAAAGATAAAGAAAAAAGTGGAGGAAAAAAGGAAAAAATAATAAAAGAAAAATTCTAGTCAAAATTCATGATGAGTAAGAGATACAATATCTTGCCTTGTAGTTAGTAGCATGTAGTGGAGAAAGTGGTGAGTTAAGAAGGAGGCACAAACTTCTTCACATGCTCATTGGTTATAAAAGTGAAGTGGGAGCACATTCAAAACAAGGAGAGAAAGAGGCAAGAGCTCCCAGTAGTCGGATCTAGCCATTTTGTCATTTTGGTTTTCCCTTAGACTCCTTCTAGCCGCACGTCAGTTTGTACACAGCTCTGTTGAAGAGCTCATATCTCAATGCATATGTAACCATTTTGTGCATTTAAACATTCATTGGAAGTCTTATCTTGTTTACTTTTTGCATATCAAATATCTTTCTGAAAGCTTATGTAGTCTGTGAGATATCAGTGAAAGCGTGAAGTCTAGTTTTTCAGTATACCTGTGTAGATAGGTAGTCTATTTTGGTCGGTTCAATTTCCCGACCAAAACATATCCAAATTGTGTAATTTTGTATCTTGTTGGAAAGCCCTTGGCATCTACTTTCACTGTCTCAAATATCTCATTCAGATCATTCATATTCGGTGAGATATCTATCAGAGAGTAAAGTCCAGTTTTACAGTGTACTTATGTGTGCAGGTGGTCTATCTTGATGAGTTGAGTTTCCTGATCAAAACTCATCCAAATTACTTGCTTTTTAGCTTGTTGGAAAGCTATTTGTGTCTACTTTTTTTGTCCCAAATATCGCTCTCAAAAAATACATATTCAGAGAGCTATCAGTCCAAGAGTGAAGCTCAGTTCTTTAGCATACCTGTGTGGACAGGTAGTTCATCTTTGACTGTTGTGTTTCCTAATCAAAACGTGTCCAAATTAAGTCATTTATAGCTTGTTAGAAAGCTCTCTTTGTCTACTTTGATTGACTAAAGAATCAACCATTTGAGTTTTGTGCTGAGAGCAGCAAGCTATCTAAGGTGCAGATGTTCGTCCAAGTGCTGGACATACAAGGGTTCACTACACACTTTCGTTGCGCATAGGAGAACTCATTCTCCACATTACCTACTTTGCACAATTGGGGGAGTTGATGCTTACTAAGGAGATGAATATTTGAGGCAAAAAAAAAAATGGAAATGAAGTCCCAAATTCGATTGAGGTAAAGGTAGACGAAGAGAAAGGATTCAAAGAAAAGGAAGAGGATGAAATGGTGATCGTGATGAAGAAGAAGGAGCAAATTTCTTTCATCAAGAGGAAGAGGCAAGTTCAAACGAATAGGTTGAAAGAACAAGCAAAGAAGAGAAAACCAGAACTAACAAGGTTTCTTTGTATGTGGAAAGTATGGCCACTATGCAAGGGATTGTTATCAAAGGGACAAGAAAAAATCAATCTAGAAAGGAGAAGGTAATTATGCATTAACTTTTTATGAGAATGGAATTATGCTACGTAAGATTTAGATGAGTGACTACAAGAAAAAAGGGTTAAGCACATGGTACACTGATAGCGGATGCACCAATCACATGAGCTGCAACAATAACTTTTGTTCAAACATGCACATGCCAAAAACCAAATGGCATGTGGAAAGAGGTGATGATACTTCTCATTCTATCAGACACATAGGTGACGTTATGCTAGATGGATCTCAAAAGGCTAAGTGCTTGAAATATGCTCATTTTTCCACAATCACAAAGAATCTAGTTTTGATGAGCCAAATGGTTGAGAGTGGATTCGAGGTCAATTTAAATGGAAAGGCATGCTTTGTGGAAAATCCTTAAGATAGCTATAGATTGATATCCAATTATAATGAAGGAAAGAAGGCTATTGACTTTTGATGTAAATCTTAATCTCAAACACACAATCTAATTCACATATGGTAGTAGGAATGGTAGCCAAATTGGACCTATGGCACACAAGTTATGGACATATCAACACTCAAGTATTGAAGGATATGTAAAGGAAGAGGATAGTGGTAGGGTTATCAAACCTCTATAATCAAAACCTTAAGAGTTTATGAGAGCTTTTCCATTGGATAAGAAGACTAGGTTTCCCTACAAGAAGAGCAATGATGTCAGCTATCATCCATTTCACCTAATCCATACAACTTTTTGGGGATCATCAAAGGAGAATCGAATTGAAGGTAATATGTACTTTTTAACTTTCATTGATGAATGCACAAGGTGCAGTGGCTTTATTGTATGATGTATAAATCATGTCTTTTCTTTTATTTAAAAATCCAAAGCTATTATTGAAAAGGAATCTGGTAGGTATATCAAGTGCTTAAGGTCAGATGGAGGGGGAAGATAATTCTCCAATTAGTTCTCTAATTTTCTAGAGACAAATGGCATGAAGGGACAAATCACATGCAAGTACACACTACAACAAAATGTTGTGTCATAGAGGAAGAATAGGTACATTTCAAAATGTTCTAAGGCCATGATTGTAATTGGATTTATCTCGATTCATGAGGTGTAAATGTACATCCATATAGCATATGCTTATGGATTTCCAACGTTACCACTAGATTTAACTTGATCATACAAAGAAGTAAAAAACAAGAGAATAATATAAACATTATGGTCGTGATTTGAAGCCAAGTTCAATGAACAAGCATGAAACACCAATTTCAAGCTCAGCTAAAGGTATGCTAAAATAAAATGAAATTGTTAAACGTGCTGACTTTGCTAATTGCAATAGGAAGATGGAAGCTTCTCATCGGAAGGATTAAAGTGACAAGATTTGGCTCTCAAATCCAACATAAATGGAATCTAAAAGACTCCGGTGATTTCTATCCTTGAATATGGTATTTAATACGTGTTGAGCTTTGCAGTGTGTTATTCACGCATTTGAACACAATTGGATGGGTGCAATGTGAAATTATTTGTATCCAGAACTTATATAATTTGTATCGCATCCAAAGCGGGATTGGATTCATATGAAGGGTTCATGTTGCATACCATTTTCACCTATATAAAAATGTTAGCTTATTCGAAGCATAAGCACACAAAGCTCTCATTCAAGTATGTCTATATGCATCCAAAGATGTGCTTATTTACATGTGTGTACTCATGTGAATTCGTATATTTGTGATGTGTCACTGTAATATAAGTATAGGTCATATGCGTGTGTGAATCTACATATGAATGTATGTGCGCATGTAAACATAGTTGTTTGTGTGTAACACTGTGGATAATATACATAAATGTAAAAGAAGGTGAGTACATATTATTTATTCAAAGCTAAGAAAGGAAGTAACGTAGAACAGGGGTGTCTCCTCGACAAGCGGACGGGCTGCTGTGCATAACGGAAAAGGGACGCAGTGGACCGCTGGGGATTGAAAATTTGGGAGGTTCTTTGCAGAGAGCACAACATCGATGCTACTAGGTCGCATTGTGGCGACTCTAATGTGCAGTTGGAGAGGGGAAAGTTTATTACAATGAAGTGAGTTGCGGTAGATACGTACCTCGAGTCGTGCTTATGGATCTCAAACCAGGACCTATGGATAACGTTTGCTGGGGTCCTTACGTATGACTTGAGCCGTTGAATTGGGAGTTCCGTTTCTCCATCGACACTACGGACTGCTTTCGCGCCTGATCTTAGAGGACATCAGTTTGGGTCTCAATGTTTGCTCAGAAGGGGAATGCCACGTATCTATTTGATAAATCCTGTGATCAGAATAATGATCATATTGAAATGTATAGGTTTAAAACTTCTCTTGATTTACATTTTGATATTCTATCAGGTCCGAGTGAAAATTGAGAGGCTGCAAAAGCTCTTCAGTTGTGATTGCATGGTAATGTAAGAGAATCTGAAGAACTAATGAATCAGCTGTAGAAAGAACAAGGGAAACCAAAAGATCATCAAGGGCAACATGCGGTGGTGTATAATGTTCACATGCAACCCCTTTAAAATATGTTGCACCCTTCATGGTGGTTGACAATGTTTCCTCAGGGGGGAGTTCATCCTGATGGTCATTTGTGAGACGTCTCTATAGTGTACACGACACTCACAGTTCGTTGGGAAGTAGACATAGGATCTCCCCGCAAGATCCTCTCCATGTGGCTGCGCAGCGTATGAGGGGGCTCCTCAAGGTGTTCTTTGAAGGGATCTACACAGTTAAAGGAACAAGTGCTAACCGAACCTGTTGCTTTCTCCAAAGGTGCCTTTACAAAAAATGTGCACATACAAAGGAAGCCAATCTTGTCCCTCTTCTAAAGGATCGTGCCGCTCATAGGGATATCCAAAGAGGTTTCAAGCTTTTTTCTATGATTCTGAAATGGGGACTACTCGAAACGAGCCTTTTATAGGCAATGCACTAATGAGCATGTACATCAAATGTGGTGCATTTGTTCAAGCATGGGGAATCTTCGATCAATTGCCAGCTCGGGATGTTGCTTTGTCGACAGCATACGCCGATGAGGGAGATGTTCAAGAAGCCCTCCAACTTTTTGAGAAGATGCAGCATGAAGAAAAGGGCTCCTTACGACCAATACTGTGTTTGGAAATGCCTTGCTAGACATGTACGTCAAATGGGGATCTCTTACAAGGGCGCATCATGTGTTTCATGAGTTGCTTAACACGAATGTAGTCATTGGGAACACGCTCATTGCAGGTTCAGGTTTGATTGTTTTTCCTCATTTCTTTCGTGTATTTATTTGAGTTATTCATTGTTCACATGTAAAGCATCTATTTGTAGAGGTATTAAAACTATATAACCTATTCAGAGCATGATCGTTTGCACGTATGTAACTACTCATTTGATTTAGAGTTTGGTTTCAAACATCTCTCAAACATTTTCTATTTAATAAGCGGAAGATAACAATTATATGGTGACTTCTTTGGTTTGATTTACCCACAATGAGCAGAAGATAACAAGTATATAGTGACTCGAGGTTGGACCTTGAACGAGGCGCAGCTATGGCGATTAAATACACACAGTTACACAGTGACAATCAGACTTGACGATAGAGACAGTGACAAAGAGATTCATCGCGGTGGCAACTATCGGTCACGGCGGTGCTATTCTATTACAAACATAGTTTTTTGTTTTTACATAGTGAGATGCCACATCATCAAATCTCCCCCTCAAGCTCAGGATCAGCTTGAATACAAACTAAAAGAAATACATATGTCCATACAAGATGAAATAACATGAAATGAAATCTAGATACAAGCTAAAGCTTTCTAACTCCTAAAGCTTCTCTGAAGTAGATGAACTTTTCTTTGGGAAGAGCTTTCGTGAAGATATCTACCACTTGTTCTCCAGTGCTGATGTGGATTAGCTCCACTTCTCCTTCGATGACTTTTTCACGAACAAAGTGATAATGAACTTCGATGTGCTTCCATCTCGCATGATAAACTCGATTCTTCGATACCATTATGTTGCTCACATTGTCACAATAGATGACCACCTTTCCGTCGATGTAGATTCCCATGTCTTCGAGTAGGTACTTAATCCATGTTGCTTCACAAACGGCTTGTTTCATGCCTCTATATTCAGCTTCTGTACTTGACAAGGTGACAGTTGGTTGCTTTTTGCTACTCCAAGAAATGATTGCACTTCCAAGCGAGAATGAAAATCCACGTGTTGACCTTCGATCCATGACATTTCCTGCCCAATCCGCATCTGTATATGCATATATACATGGCTGAACTCTTCTCTCATAAAACAAGCCAAAGTTACATGTTCCATTCACATATCGCAATATGCGTCGCACTGCATCCAAGTGCACTCTACATGGTTTATGCATAAACGGACTCACCAAACCAACTGCAAAACTTAAATCCGGTCTTGTCTTTGTTACATAAATCAAACTTCCAACCATCTTTCTATACATATTGGCATCATGCAAGTACTTTCCATCATCCATAAGCTTAACATTAGCATCAAGTTGCGTATCAGCACGTTTGCAAGCACTCATACCAAATCTCTCAAGCATTTCTAGCATATAATTGCGTTGTATCATCCAAATTCCATCTTTCATTGAAAGCACTTCAATACCCAAAAAGTATTTTAGCTCTCCCAAATTCGACATCAAAAATTCAGATTTTAGTTTCCTTTTCAAATCATCAATCCTCTTCTCATAATTGCCAGTAATCATCAAGTCATCGATTCCATACAAACAGTGAATAATCAGCATTTGTTTGCATAAATTTCAAATCCAACAACTTCTTAGTGAATCATTCAGACCATGCCCGTGGTGCTTGTTTCAAGCTATACAACACTTTCTTTAACTTGCATACATACGCAGGATATTTTGGATGCACATAACCCTCTCGTTGCTGCATATAGACTTCCTCCTGCAATTTTCCATTTAAGAATGCATTCTTAACATCCATTTGATACAATTTCAAATTGCTCATAGCAGCCCATGCAATGAAGCTTCTCACAATTGTCATTTTCACCACTGGACTAAATGTTTCATCATAATCCAATCCATATACTTGTGCATATCCTTTTGCAACTAAGCGCGCTTTAAATCTTTCCAATGAACCATCACTTTTGCACTTCACTTTATATACCCATTTGCATCCAATAGATTTCTTATTCAATGGAAATTTCACTAAATCCCATGTATCATTCTTCTTCAATGCATTCATCTCATCATACATTGCTTTGCATCAATCTTCACTTTGTGACGCATCATGAAAATTTTTTGGTTCTCAATGCTTAATTCTCTCAGTCATGTATGCATAATGAAGCTTCGTAGACTTATTGTATAGATTCAATCTATCCACAGGATGTTCTACTGTCGTAGATCGTCTCAAAGGTGTTTCTTCATGTGTCTCTTTCCTTGCATGTGGGGGAACATATTTCTCTTTCATATTTTTCAACATGTCAGGCATAACTATCTCATCATCAACATCTGAATCAGACATGTATGTATCTTTTCCTTTCTCCTTTCTTCTTGCATAGTCCTTTGCATTTTCACTCCATGATGTTTCAGGTGTAAGAAACGCATATGAACCATAGTCTTGATTCTCTTCATGGTCAAAATTCCTACAACTTGTTCCTAGGTCATCATGAACATTATGCATAGAATCATCCATATCATTCTCTATCACAACCATGTCTTTGGGTGCATACCATGATGCTTTTTCATTGAATGTAACATCTATAGTCACTATATATTCTTTTGTAACAGGATTATAACATCGATATCCTTTCTTCTCTTCTGAGTATCCAACAAATATGCACTTTTCACATTTTGCCTCAAACTTGTGTCTCAAGTAACTAAGCACATGTGCATAACAAATACTTCCAAAAACTTGTAAATAGCTAACATTAGGCTTATGCTTCCATAGCCTTTCATAAGGTGTGAGATATGAACCATGCCTATGGGAGCTCTATTTATAACTTGCAGAGTCGTATGACAAGCTTCTGCCCAAAACATATCTAGCATGTTCTTTTCATTCAACATGGCTCTAGCAACTTCCTTAATCACACGATTTTTGCATTCTGCAACACCATTTTAATATGGTGTGTATCTACAAGATAATTGCCTTCTAATTCCATGATCACTTAGGTATTGATCAAATTCTCTTGAGATATATTCTCCCGCAAAATCTGATTGTAGGCATTTTATGTAGATTCCCAATTGTTTTTCAACCATATTTTTGAATCTCACAAAGCACTCAAAGACTTCACTCTTATGTTTCAGGAAGTAAATCCATGTATATCGGCTATAATCATCAATGAATATCAAAAAATATAGTGAGCCACCAACTGATTTTGTTCTAGTAGGTCCAACCACATCACTATGGATTAGCTCTAGTGGTCTCCTCCTGTGCATTTCTCTTCTTGGAAACTTCATACGTTGATGTTTTCCAAATGTGCATGCTTCAGAAATTCTATCAAAGTTTAAATGACCAAATCTTGGTAGTCCAGGCACTAACATTTGATTTTCCATAGACTTCAATTTTCTCAAATAGATATGACCAATTCGTTTATGCCATAATTAAGCTATATCTGAATATTCACTATTTTTGGCATACATGTTCTCATAAAGGGTTGTACCCATATCAAACATGAACAATCTACCCATCTTCTTTCTGTGACCAAGTAATTTTCCTCTCTTTCCATACTTGAAATCATGTATAAAACAACCATGTTTGCTAAAAATAACTTCCATGTCTTGATCTGCTAGCTGACCAACTCAAACTAAGTTCTTAGTAATGCTAGGCACATGTAAGACATCAGTTAATGTGTTTCGAACACCATTTCTTTGTACTAGCGGTACATTCTCAACATTGTTAATCACATGTAAGGTATCATCACCAGTTGCCACATACTCTTTAGTCTTCAAAGATTCTTTTGATTCAAACCAATTTCCAATGCTCGTCTTGTGATTTGTGCAACCAGAGTCTATGTACGAGTTGATATCGTTTCCAGGTTTTGACATACTATTCATGACATGCTCCATCGCAATCATATTATCTCTGCCATAGTCTTTATATGAACTTTCTGCAGAGAAATTTCCATGTGCCGCATAATGGCTTCTACCTCTTCCTTTTTGACTAGTTTGCTTATAATAACAATCTTTCTCAAAATGGCCATACTTTCCACAATGCTAACAATTCCCAGGTGCCTATGATCATCCTCTACCTCTAGAGTATGATCTTCCTCTACCTCTTGGCATATCCACTGTATTTGCATTTCTAGAAAATGATCGTTGATGACTAGAACCTCTTCCTCTATTCTGAAAGAATGCATGATCTCTCGAATTACCACTTCCCGATGCATTCAAACCAAGTTTTACTTCTTCTCTCATGCAAAGAGCTACTAGCATGTCAAAATCTGGCATAGTGCCTCTCATTGAGATAGAAGTATCTAAGCTCTTGTACTGCGGTCCTATACCATTAGCATAACGGAAACCATATCATCATCATTGACCGTGCATTTTATGGAAGCTAAATCATCAGTGATCTTCATAATTTCAGCCACATAATCTGTTATGCACCTATTTCCACGCCATACACTATGCAACTTTTGCGTTAAGTGATTTTTTCTAGCTTCCATTGATGTACCATATATCTTATGGATTATATCCGAAGCTTCCTTTGGTGTGCTAGCTTTCATAATATGATCTAAGGGCATCGATTCTTTATTAAAGAAGACTATCATCATTTCATGTAATCCCAATGTCATCTACATATAGGAAAACCATATACATCTTTACTCCACTCTTTAGATCATAGAAGTAGGAATCAGAAACACATCTTTTGAACCCTAGATTCAAGACGTGTTTCTCTATCTACTCATACCATACTCCAAGGGCTTTTCTTAGCCCATATAGTGACTTCTTTAGCTTACATACCTTGTTTTCAGAATGGGGAAAATAAAACCCTAGTGGCTCAGACACATATACTTCCTCCTTGAGGTCTCCATTAAGGAACACTCATTTGACATCCATGTGCAAGACTGACCATCACTTATGTGCAACCACAACTAGTACTACTCATATAGTTGTCAATCCTTGTTATCGGTGAAAACAATTCCTTCTTTTTACTTCTCTAGAGTACCATGAGCCTTGTACTTTAGCTTCAAGATCCACTTGGTTCCTATGAATTTAGGCTTAGGGGTTGATCCACTAGTTCCCAAGATCCATTCTCCTTGATATTGTTGTGTTCTATTTGCATCGTAACTCTTCAATCTAGATCATGGAGTGCCTCTTCAACATTGGTTAGTTCATTTGCTTGTTCTTGAATGAGCTTACCATGATAGCTTTTGTATACAAAATGGATGTTGGCCTATCTCTATTGTTGTATTTTCTGTGATCACTTAATTCCATTCGCAACTTGGTCTCTTGACTGTGCGATTGGGTTTACAGAATCGTAGAGCTTGCTCAAATGTTGACATCCTCAACCCAAAATTGATTAGACAAACCCTTTCCCTTTAACATGAACCTTGCTATCTCCATGATGGTTCAATTCCCACATTCTCCAACACCATTCTATTGATGTCTATGTGTCATTGTGACTTGATGCTTGATTTGTTTACTCTTGCAAAAATCTACCAAATATATTGATTTGAACTCACCACTGACATCTGTCCTATATTTCATCATCTTATTCCTTCTTTAAGTTTCAAGAAGCTGAAGTCCTTCTTTAAAGTTTTACTAAAAGCTTGAGCCTTGTCACAAAGGAAGTACACCCACATCTTCTGGCTATAGTTGCTCACAAGTAACATGAAGTAGGTAGATCTGCAAATAACATGTAGAAATTTTTCCACACAAGTCAACATACAACAACTCTAGAGGATCGCTTTCTCTATTCTTATTCTCTTCTAGAGATATGTTCTTCTATTGCTTTCCCATCATGCAAGCTTTACATGGTTCCTTCATTTCTTTAATCAATTGAGAGTATGCAACCACACACTTGCAATGCATCTCTTTTGGTATCAGGTATCTGATGTGGTCGACTCTCTCATGTTGTAGCTTTCTTTTGCCCACACTTGTAGTGCTTATACGAGAAAACAACTCATACAACTTGTTCCTCCTTGCTTGTACCATGGTGTTGTTCCTATCCATAATCTTACATCCTATCTTATTAAAAGATACTTGATGACCTTGGTTAGTTATAGAGGCTAATAAAGTAGATTTTTTTTATTTTTGAAACATACAACACATTTTAAAGCTTTTTGATATCCCCATTAGAGTTAATGAAAGAAACCATACCTTCACCCTCTTGAGTACATATTGCATTATTGTCTTCCTTAGTATATTTACAATCATGTGCGATAACATGGTTAGTGTGTCCCTATCTACCAAACTTATGTTCCATGCTAGGAGCAAGCACATAGAGGTGCATTATCACTAAAAAGTGGTATATAGATATCTACCTCCTTGAGTGAAAAAACACAAAGAGAGAGAGAGTGGCTATCTAAAATTGGAGCAAACGAATGAAGCAAGGAGAGGGCTTGCTGAGAAAGGGATCTACTGGCTTATTTCAATTCCTAAACTGCTAATACATGCAGGATCTGACCTTTCCAAAATACATGGTATGTTTATGTAACTTGGAAAAGAATCCCTAACACATATGATGCTCTTTTCCTAAGAAAAAAGGATCCATCTTATCAAAGCATTGTCAAAGACTGAAGAAGGGGAAGAGCACGCCCTACTATGTTGTTCATCATCTCGTTGGTCCCCGCCTTCAAAGTGAATGATAAAAGTGCTCGGTCATGCACATATGCTCGTAAGCTTCGTGAATGAAATATCAAAATTCAATTCTAGGAAACAAAAATAAATGGGCTTGATGCGCCACATAAACAGACTATGCTCAATGATACAATGAAAATACAATTAGTACCCTTCGGTCTTCTCTTTGCAATCAGTCTTCACATTACTTTTGTCTACGGTCAAAGCTTTACCTCAAGTCTTCACGACAATAACTTTGCTTCTCTTTGCTTCAAAAATTCGCAATCACTTCATATGATATCTCGAGCAATCAACTGCAACCTGGAGAGAAGATCCACAGAAAAGATCCACGGGGCTCAGTTCCAAGAAACATAAAAACACAATTAGTACATTGTGAAATTTATAAAACTATTGTGCACGCAATTTCAATTTTAATATTGAAGACATATTCATGAAATGAGTATATCTCAAGTCAAAATTCCCGAAGTAATGAAGCATTCATATAAGCCCAACACAGATTGTTCTTTTGATGTCCTCATATATAAAAAAAACCTTTGAATTCTACTTTAAGAGACCATCTTAAATCATTAATTTTTTATCGTTTGAGAACAAAAATCAATGCATATTAGAAATACATTTGAGGTCTATTCCATAATAGAGTATGAATGGGAAAGCTATATTAGCTTGCATGCACCATCAAGCATAACTTGAATTTTATTTTCATCATTTCAATAAGTCAGATATGTACAGCATACAAAGGATAAAACCCAACAACACTTAGAGCAGAGAGAAAGTGTTTTGATTGAGTATATTAGCAAATGAAAGAATAAAATAATTGATGTGGATGCATTCATGTTTTTATTTAGGAAACTCAATTTATATGTTCTTTTTTCCAACCGAATTAGATTTATACAACCCCTCTCTCTCTGATTCTCTCTCCTTCAAATTTTTTTGTCCCGATCTCTACATCACATTGCTGCCTCTGATCACTTCTTGCTCTCTCTCTCTCTCTAAACTAGAAATGTATGGATATTATACTTCATTAGTCACTAAGCACTAAATACACCTAGCATATGAATCAAACTTTGAAGAGGCTTCCACTTATGAAAAAGAAAACGAGAAAGTAGAATGGATGATTGGTATGGAGGAAAAGATAGAAGCCTTACAAAAGAATGAAACTTGGGATTTGGTACGCAAGATTCAATCTATGAACTTCATAGGTTGAAGGCGGACATATAAGGTAAAGAAGAACTCTCATGGCTCTCTAAATAGGCAAAAAACAAGACTACTGTCCAAAGCATATGAAGAAACACAAGATATGATTATGAAGAAACATGTTCACCTATTGCAAAGATGCCTACTAGTGTATTATTCATGAGTGTACCACCTTCCAAGAATTGGAAGATCTATCAACCTCCTGGTTTTGAAGATCAATCATGTCCTAATCATGTTTGTAGGTTGAGGAAAGCTCTCTATGGATTGAATCCAGCCCTTAATGTTGGAATCATAGGCTTGTCACTTACTTGCACGATAAAGGATTCAATGTGAGCAAGGGAGATCCTTCCCTCTTCATTAGGAGGAACCAATCAAAGGTCGTATACCTATGTGTATATATTGATGACATAATCATTATAAATAATGATGCAGAAGGATTTATAAAACTCAAACTTCAAATGAAAGAGGAATTCAAGATCACTAATCTTGGTTTGCTTACATAGTTCCTAGTTTTGGAGATTGTGTATACAAAAAGAGGTATTTTTCTCAGTTAGAGGAATTACATTAGAGATATGCTTGCCAAATTCAAAATGGAGAACTCAAATGTTGCACGTACTCCTATGGAACTGAACCTAAAGATACGTACTCATGAAGATGAGATGATTGAGGATTTAAGTAGCTTTCAAAGTCTAGTTGGAGGATAAAATTATGCCACACTAACTAGAGTGGACATTTGTTATTGAATTAGTTTATTAAGTCAACTCATGCACGCTCCAATAGAGATTCATATAGAAGCAGCCAAAAGAATCCTCAAGTATTTGAAGTGTACAATCAATGAAGGTACAAAGTTAATCTCTTGTTCTTCAAAGAAGCAACCAATTGTCGCACTCTCATCAACGAAGGCTGAGTATTAAGAACTTTCAAATGCTAGATAGGAAGCACTCTGGATAAAAGAACCTAAATTTTGATCTAGGGCTTAAGTCTTCCACTCCATATAATTTAGGAGATAATATCAGTTCTTTACATCTTGCTCCTAACCCCATTTATCATGCTAGGAACAAACAAATAGAAGAGCATTATCACTATGTTAGGAAGAAGATCATAAGCAAAGAGATTCACCTCTCATATCGGTCTATAGATCATTAATGTGCAGATATGATGACTAGAGCATTGGAGGGAAACAAATTAAATAGATTCAAATCAATGATTGGATTGTAGGAAATCTTTAAGGACTAAAGACTAAAGCTACTTAGGTTTGAGGGGCAGTTAATGTTGCAATAAGCACGCCTAAGAGCTTCACTTAGTGATTATTCTCATTAAGCGCATCTACTCAGAACAGTTCACATGGGAGCATATGCTTGTGAGATTCTCATTGTATTTACGTTGGTTAGATGTAAAAGCTAAATACTAAAGAATAATCTCGTTATATTAGGGATCCTATTCCATGACTTTAACTGATTGGAATATAATTCAAATCACTTCTAAATTATAGGGTCAATTATAGGTGAGCAAGATTAGAATTCCAATTCAAAATATGAGTATAAATATACACACTTTTTATTCGCAAAAACCCATGCTGATTATTGTGAGATCAAGCTATGTTTATGAGCATACATTATGATGACTTCATGGAGTAGTCTCGTACACTTCTCATGTATAATATGTGCATTAAAACATACATTTTGAATCATTACATTGTGTAAGCTCTTCTCTACTATTGTTGTAATAAACACATGTACAAAATGAAATTGGTTTTCTTATTTCTCTATGCATGAGTATCAATTTTCTATAGTTTTACCTTGCTTAGTTAGATAAAAGTGTTGATTATTCACACATTAAGTTGCATCAACATTGGTACAATAGACCTTGAGATATGAAACTTGGAAGCTCACTATGTTTGCACATTGTTTTGTTCCTGAAAATTTGGGATGAAACGTGAATCTCATTTGTGAGTGTATGGTGTAGATACTCTTAAGAAATAACCTACCTTCGCAATAAACTTCAATTATATGTGCTACAAATCTCTAAAGCCAATTAATACGAGGTTGTGAGACCTAACCATAAGACTCAGACTTTCTCATCCCATAATAGAAGGTTTTCTTTTACTCTTTTCAAAGTAGAACTTATTTGTCTTGATGCAAGCATTTGGAAATGATGTTCTAAAGGACTTTATGGATTATTATACATGTTTGATGAGCTAAATGAGTCTACTAAGAATCGGTGGAGATAGTATGGCTGGTTTTGAGTAGGTTTGTTGCAGCACCTACTCACCTCTAGATACATCCATCACCTCTTCAAAGAAAGGACTTTGGGGACCAGTAAATAGAGAAGACCAATTTCGAGAGCTTTAGAAAACTCAAATGTAGAAGAAAGGAAAGAATTCAAGAGTTGGATAATGGAAGCCAGCAAAGTGATGTATTGGATATTCATATGCATTTCTTTGAGTCCAATTCCACATATCATGAAAGGTAGTAGAACAATGGAAGCTTGGGAGTTTATTAGTAACATCTATGATACATTCTTAGAGGCTAGGAAAACTAATTTCAAGTAGAAGTTGCTTATTTTATGACATGATAATAATTTACAAATTATTTGGTAGAGATAAGGAATATTATTGCTTATCAGGCATTCATACGAACTAGATATGTGAAATCTAAAAGGCCCTAAGGCACATGGAAAATTCCCAACAACAACCCTTTAAACTAGGACTTGGGGCATTTTGTTGGTCAAGCATACATCACGAAGGTCATAGGATAGATTAGGTTCATCTCATGGATACATACCTTTGAATACGTCATCGAATACAACTAGATTCACATGGTTCACAAGGAGGTTCTCATGTGGATACAACTCCAACGATACATCATAAGAATAAAACTAGCTTCACTTAGTTCACATGGGGATTGCATGGAGGTTTTTTAGTGGTATCGAGACACCTCATGGTTCACTCAACACCTAATAATCCTTAAGCTTGTAAGGAGATTCATTTTTTTTCATATGGGTTTATTGAAACATTTTGGAGAAACATAAAAACAACAACTATATTCTTTATAAAATCTAATCATATATGAGACTCGATGGGGTTCACTTGCCCTTCTGCATTGGTTGATTTTCATACACATTGTAAACCTCTTCATCATGCGTTCCTTGTTCCATTCCTTTATCGTCTTCACTTTTTGTTTCTTCATTCTTGAGAACATAGGCATTGTGTCCTTTTCTATTTTCTGTTTTTTCTCTTCATACTTCATAAGTATGTCCTTTACTTCCACATTTAGAAAATTTAGAAGTTTGAAACATTTCTAATTCTCATGACTGTTGATTCCACAACGTGTGAAAAGTTTTTTGTAGGATTTCGGTACTACAAAAGCCTAGTTGAATGCTTTTGACATTGATTCCTTCTTCTCTTCTTGTTGTAGAGAGTTAATGACCTTTTCCAAAGAGGGGTAACGTTTCTTCTATATGATGACTAATACAATGGGATCATAAGATGAAGGTAATGCTTTTAGAAGAATTGCAACCCTTATCATCTTCTTCAATCGTGCACCCAATGTAAGAAATTTGAGTACAAAAGCCTTTCAGATTGCTGATAATAATCATGAGATTATCATCCTTTCGCTATTTCCTATGCTTCTCACGTAGTTTTTGCTTCATGAATATGGTGGTTAAAGTCATTTTCTAAGGAGAAAATGAGTACTCAATTACTCTCATCGTTTTGAGTGAATGTGAGTTACATACCATCTTTAATGCCTGCTTGCTGTTGGATGTTTATGTGTATGAGCCTCGGCTACAATCCAAATCCCTTTCTTCATAAGATAACCCTTCACTTTCACTTTCAGAGTGCTAAAACCGGCACCATTGAATTGGGTTATGCCATTTTTACCCATTGAAGAGACCAAACGATGAAGGAGGAAGGCCAAAAGGGAGGTCACACAATAAGACTCTCTTACTGGTGTCTAACACTTTTACCCTAAGACGACTGTGGAGTACAGGTCTTTTTGCGTCCTACAGAAAAATGAGGTAATTCCCTTTTGTATGAGTTACGATGGGGTGACAAGAATCACATTTGCTAACGTACTATTGGCCTAAGAATCCTTCAAAATATTGCATCCAAGAAGTGATGCGCAAGATATGCTTCCATCGAAAAGAATGGCACCCGACTCCCACAAAAAAATAATCATTCCTTCATCAATGAGACGGGAGTAGCAACATGAGTATGCCAAGACTAAGAGAGTATGAGGTCCGTAACATGTCGCTCAGCTAATTGTAGAGCTAGATTTTGATATCTTTGGATGGATCGCTAAAGTTTTTGTTGATGAAATCTTTGCTGCAAAAACAAAAAAACACCATGTAGTTGTACCGACATTCTCGTACTTAAACGCCACGTTCTTCTTGATAATTGCACTTGTAAATGTGAGTTGTATTAGAATAGTTTTGCTTAGCTATGAGATGACGTTGTAGTTCTTGCCGTCATCAATCCATGATAGTTCGAGGACCATACAGTTGTGGAGAACAAAGGGTGCACTAACGAAATGGTCATGCAGCTTGTTCTTTGCATAAGTGGGTAGAAGTGGCGTTTCTTCGACGAGTCAGCATGATTTTATGCCCAATCTGATGCCGAGCAGCTCCTTTAAAGGCGGCCATATGTGGTTAAACTTCTATTGCTAAGAAGACTCGTTTTGTTAAACTTATGGAGGTGTAGACTCTTTAATTTTCATATGTGGTTCCAGCAAGTAGATGACGTGAGTATGGTTAAACTGATTACACCTTTAACTACAAAATTTCGTGACGTAGATAAGCGTCCATAATGGAAATGCCAATCTCCGATACTAGTTCTTGGATATGTGTGCCGACGAGAGAAAAAGAGAGAGTGTACACGACAAATATTTTATAGCTTGCATAAGAAGCGGGAGAAAACATACCGCTCAATATTTTAGGTTAGCGTAGATCTGAGGTCCTAACCCAAATGATATAAGCGACGATGTTTCACATTAGGCTTCTTTTTTTTTAAAGAGAATCACAAGAAAATAGATATGTGAAGCCTACAAGGCCCTTATGCATGCGCTAAATCCTCAATGTCCATGTACCTAGAAATTGCTACCATCATGGAAAATATGGTCATTTTAAAATGGATTGCTACCATAAGGAAAATTGTCAAAGATGACGAAGTAGAGATAGCTATTCATGAAATGGTAACTTTTTCATAGGAAGTTCATATAGAGATTATGGCAAAGAAAATATGTTTGCAATGTGACATGGAGAAAAACATGTCAAAACCTATAAATGATAAAATTTGGTAAATATATTTTCACTTCATTGGTAAAACCTTGTAAGACAAAAAAGCATGTGCAAACTGGTGATCATACTCTACACTTGATTAACAACATCGAAAATGTAACACTTACACAAAATAAATGGTGTTCAAAATACATTGAGTAATGTTCTAGATGTGCCTAATATTACAAAGAACTTAGCTTCACTTGGTGATCTTGTGGATCAAGATATAAAAGCGATCATTACTAAACATGGATGTTTCATTCATTAATACAAGTATGGCAAAAGAGGAAAATTTATTGGTCATGGAAACAAGATGGGTAGAATCTGCACATTTGATATGGGGACATCTCTTTATGAAGATATGTATGCCACGAATACATATAGTTGAATCGTGGCACAAGAGAATCCATATAATAGGACTTTTTCTAGTAAAATATGTTAGAGTTAGACGTCTGCGGAAGCACGCGAACAAGACAAAGAAGAAGAAGAAGCTTGCAGCACAACACACAATACTGAATGTATTACTAGAGAATGTACAAAGATAAGTAGCTCATTAGGGCAATAGGCGTATATACAAGATGGGGGAAAAAACCTTCTAAAGAGGGAAAAAAGTGCCCCGGCGGTCCTAGTGTGTTCACACACATCACTACCTAAATATGTCAACAAATCCCCCCTGGGAGTGATGCGGTCAACAAGGAGCTGGCACTCATGTATAAGGAAGTGCCAAGCTATGTGGAAATCACTCCACAAAAGGAAGTAAGCCCAAAGCTTTGCGGAAAGCTTCAAACTTCTCCCTAGGGAGAGCCTTTGTGAAAAGGTCTGCAATGTTCTCCTACGTGGGCATGTATGCCAAGTTCATCCCCCAACAGAGAACCTCTCCTTGACATAGTGATAATGCACCTCAATGTGCTTAGTGTGAGCATGGAACACAGGGTTCCTCGTAACTGCAATGCACTCTGTCTTTTTAGTGAAGTGGTGGTGGCAGAAGTGTGACCAACACCCAAATCAGCCATAAGGCGTCTGAGCCACACACACTCAAGAGTAGATGTGAAAGCTACCCTATACTCAGCCTCACAACTAGAAGTGGCCACAGTAGGCTGCTTCTTGCTCAACCAAGATATATATGAGCTACCAAGCATGAAGCAAAAGCCACTAGTGGACTCAACGAGTGTCATAGCAACCAACCCAATCAGAATCACAAAAAGCATGCAAATCTGGCGGTAGTGATCCCCCCTTGGGAAAAAACAACTCAAGTAGCCGAGTACCACTCAAATAGCGAAAGATGCGCTTAACTGCCTGCCAATGCTTGACTCCTAGGCAATGCATAAACATGCTCATCGGTGAGATAGAAAACTGAATACCTGGCCAAGTAATGCATAAGTAAATCAAGCATCCAACAGCCTGTTGATAGAGAAGAGCATCAAATGCATCTCCAGCATCATGAAGACTCAATCATAAACCTCTCTCCATAAGAGTGGCAATAGGCATACAGTCTTCAAGGCCAAAATGCTGCAATAATGTGTCAATATATTTCGTTTGACACAACACCATTCCACTATCAACTTGCATAAACTAAATGCCCAAATAGTGATGCAAATGCCCCAAATCAGACATCTCAAATGAGGCATGCAAATCAAGCTTCAAATCAGCAATATGCTTCTCAATAGGACCACTGAGCAGCATGTCATCAACATTTACAACAATGATCTGACGCACATCATTAGCACGCTTAACATATAAGGTGCTTTCAGTTGGACTAATCCCAAAACCATGTGCAATCAGATAGGCATGTATCTTCTCATACCAAGCACGCGGTGCTTGCTTTAAACTATATAATGCCTTCTTTAACCTCCACACCTGGTTTTCATGCCCTTTCTGCACAAAGCCACAGGGCTGAAAAACATACACTTCTTCATGCAAGTCACCATTCAAAAATGTTGTTTTAATTTCCAAGTGATGTACATTACAACCATGATGAGCTGCAAGGGCACAAATTCTCTGAACGGTAGTCATACAACATGTAGGTGCAAAGGTCTCATCAAAATCAATGCCTCTTTCTTGTGCATAACCCTTTGCAACAAGCCTAGCCTTATACCTGTCCACTATACCATCCGGTTTACGCTTCAGATTGCATAGCAGCCATCCAATTTTCTGAATTTTGTGCTTTATCAAACGAAATAGACTCATTCTCATCATAGAGACTAGATGTAGCCATTGCATAGCAATATGATACAAAAAGAGGCACTATGAGAGCCTCATGGAGTAGGATATGATAGAGATGCATCTAATTTGCTGTCACGCAAGGTGTGCATCATCTACATCTACATCAAAACTGGAATTATCTGCATCATCACATGAAACCTGCAAAGGCTGAGAAGTTGCCTCAGCGGGACCAGCACTAGACTGTCCACCTGTAAAAAGAGGCAGCAAAGTATCATACATGTCTTTGGAGCTAACAGATGTCTCCTTAGTACATGAAAGCAATGGTTGAATAGCATCTTCCACAAAAACAACATCACGGCTAACCAGAATGCGTTTAGTCTATGGATGATACAGACGATATCCTTTACTTTCAGAACTTACCCAACAAAAATACATTTTACTCCTTTATCATCCAATTTTCTACGATGTTGTTCAGGCACTAATGCATATGCCAAACAACCAAGAACACGCAGATGAGCAACAGATGGCTTGTGATCATGCCAAGCCTCATATGGAGTGATATAGTGCAGCGCTTTAGTGGGACACCTGTTCAGTACATATGCTGCACACATGAGAGCCTCAAGCCAGAAACTATGTGGTAAAGCCTGACTCTTGACCATATATCTCGCCATCTCCATGAGTGACCTGTTCTTTCATTCAGCAACTCCATTCTATTGAGGTGTATACGACACTGTACACTAGTGTTTTATCCGACGTTCGGCCAGAAATGCATTAAAATTAGAAGAGATATATTCCTCCCCTCAATCAAAATAGAGGGTGCCCATTTTACATGCTGACAGATTTTTAGCCAAAACCAAAAACTGTTTGAAGTACATCAACACTTCGGGCTTTGCCTTCAATGGATATACCCATGCATGCCTGGAAAAATCATCAAGGAAAGTCACGAAGTAAGGATAATTCCCAAAAGAAGGTGTCTGCATAGGACCACAGACATCACTATGTACAAGCTGCAATTTCTGATTAGCCCGAATGGAACCATCTTTTGGAAAGGATGAATGCTGCATTTTTTCCAAAATACAAGCTTCACAAACATGTTTTCCAGGTGCCTCAAGTTTGGGCAAACAGGACACCATTTTAGATTTCTGCAGGCATAGGAAACTAGCAAAATTCAGATGATAAAAGCATGCATGCCAAAGCTTTGCATCTGACATAGCCTGAGAATCATTTACTGCACATGCCAAATCATTTACAGATCTTTCATAGTCTATGAGCTTATACAGCCCAGGACATAAAATGCTAGAAGCAATAATCACATCGCCATTTGATAAATCATGAACTGTACACCTATCATCAACAAATTTCACAACCAAGCAAATCTTGGCTAATGCAGAAACTGATAACATGTTCTTCTTGATCCCTGGCACAAATAAAGCATCCGACAAAGTGAAAGAACTACCATTAGCAGTAGTCAAAATGATCTTACCAACTCCCATAACAGGATAAGAGGAGTTGTTCGCACATGTATCACTATTCCCTATAGGGGCAGGCTCAAGTGAAGAGAAGAAACTGCGCTGCGAGGTAATATGTTTGGTCACCCTACTTTCAAAGTACCAAACATCTAAGTCTACTGCAGACATGCACTACTCATGAGAAGATGGGTCAAAACTGCAAACAGTAGTATATGCCCATTCTTCTTCCTGCACAAGATTAGCAGACTCCATTTTTGGTGTAGAGGCTTCTGCAACAACCATTCCAGCCTCTTTCTTCTTTGCCTCTTTTGTAGCCAGTTTTGGATAGTTCTTTATGATATGATCATTCCCTTTAGAGTACTTACAAAACAATTTCTGCTTTTCTGTTTTTTTCTCATCTTTGTCTTGGTTCTTCGAATGTGCAGCATTTGTAGATTACTGCTTACTAGTAGAAGAGCTCCATTTTCCTTTGCCCTTCTGACTAGCTAGGAAAGCTTGATCTGCAACACGCATAATGGACCTGTTCTGCCCAGACTGATCTTCTTGCAACAGAACAGAGACTAACTCCTCAAATGACAAGGCATTTGGATTGCCTTTCATCATCAACCGAAGAGTAGAAGCAAAACTCTGATATGAATTAGGAAGACCATTCAGAACAATCTGCATAAGTGAGCTATCTGGTATAACCTCATCAACAAAAATCCATTGTTCCTTCAAGTCTTTGATCTTTGTTAGGAAATTATCCATAGAATCACCTTCACTAATGTGCTCACTCTCCAACTGTTTTTGGAGATAAGAAACACGAGCCTCATTCCTAGCTTGGTACAATGTGGTAAGTGTATCCCAAGCATCCTTAGGTGTTATACAAGAGCGAATATGAGGAATAATGGCATGTTTGATAGACAAAGCTATCAATGCATGTTCCTGGGCATCTCTGCCATCCCAACAAATCTACTCTAGAGTAGATGCAGTAGAAACCATAGCACGAATAGGAATATGCAGAATATCATCATCTTTGACACCTTCTGCATCAACTTCAGTACCTGCAGTTGTAAGATTTGCAGGTGTGATAGGACGTTTTTCGACACCCTGCACAATGTTCCACAGTTCTTTTGCAACCAACACATGTCGCATCATATAAGCCCATAACCGATAGTTGGTTCCATCCAATTTATCCTCAACAGCCAACATACAGAATACATCACTCCTTTCAGCCATGGCTAGTGACTAAAATACCTTGATGCAGAAAATTGACTGTATCTCAAAAAGTTGAACATAACTACCCATACAAATTTTGCTAGACCTGTAGCAGACTTCAAGATGCTTAGACTGGCGAACAAAAACGCATATATACCTTTGACACAAGAAGATGAAATAGCCTCCACAAGCGCTACGATAGTGCGTTTGGAGGCGAAAACGAGCTCAGATCGTGATGTCGGCACCATAGAGCAAAGCCGTTTTGATCTTGAAAACACGTTGAGTATGCTCACCAAAATTCGTGGGATTCTGAGACTACAAACAAAGGAGTGTCGATGGCGCCCTAGATGAAGCGATGACCTGCTCTGATACCAATTGTTGGAGTTAGATGTCTGCGGAAGCACGCAAACAGCACAAGGAGGAAGAAGAAGCTTGGAGCACAACACACAATACTGAATGTATTACTAGAGAATGTACAAGGTAAGTAGCCCATTAGGGCAATAGGCGTATATACAAGTCGGGGGAAAAAAACCTCCTAAAGAGGGAAAAAAGTGCCCTGGCGATCCTAGTGTGTTCACACACATCACTACCTAAATATATCAACAAAATAGTACATTTTGAACTTTCTTAATTACAATGTGAGGATAATGTTTAGAATGAATAATTAGGTCATTTTATGCATGCAAGAAAAAATTCGAGATGACAAGTTTCATATTCTCTCTCTAGACCTTATCCACATAATGTTTTCTAGCTGAAATTTCAAGGTGAAGATGAACGAATTAAAAGAAAGTTGTGTATGTGAGAAAGGTAGAGCATGTATAAGAAAAGAGAAGTGATTGTGTGAATTTTCTATAAATCATGTTCTAAGTATCTCATTTAGGGCTCTAAATTCAGTTCGTTCTATGAAAATGCTTTGATTCTATTCTCTCTCTAGAATTTCAAAATTTACAAGGTGCAAAATGATACGTGGAGGTTGATTCGGACCTAATTCATTTCTAACACTATTGTGTAGAATGAAAAATGAAATAGAAGTCTATCTCACAAGCTTAAGCTAATTCCTTAGCATTTTTGACGTGGCTTCTCTATTTCTATTTAAATCCATGATTTTGATTCGTACATGTTGTGATGCCTAGTTATGGATGTCTTTGAATATGTCTTTTCAATGCTTTTCTTCTCTTTTTAACAGGTATCACTAAAGAAAACACTACTACAAATGCACGCTTTTGCAAACGTGATTATGAAAATTGCGTTTTTCTAAATTTGGTGGATCGCACACTTCTTTGGGTGGTGATAAATTGTGCTATAAGAAGACATGTGCATCAACAATGACAACATCGAAAAATGAGAAAATTGCCTAGTGATTCAAAGTGAGAGTGAGAGTGAGAGTATGATTAAGAGTGCAGGTGTGAATGAGATTTCTATTGCTCGCGGATGATCGTGAGGTAGAGGCTTTGTCAAGAAGCTATTTTTCAAAGCTATTGTAACCATTGATTCACATCTATAATATTAGAATTCCTCTTTCTCTGAGTCATATCTTTTCTATTCTCTTGCAATCTTGTGCAATCTCTTTGTTTTTTTAATCTCCTCTATTATTCTTGAGTGATCAAAAGATTGTAATTGAGGATAGATTGTGAGTGAGGAAACACTAGAACCGATCATAAAACTTTAAGCAAACTGAAGTATCTAGAGAAAGAAAACATTATTGTGTGGCTTACCAAGATTCAATAATCTAAACTTTGAGAGAATATATGAAGCATGTGTGTTTGATAAACATCATGGGATGAGAGTTCCAAGGAGAGCAATGCGTGGAAAATATCATTAGAGCTGATTAATAGTGATATGGTAGGTCCAAATAAAACAAATTTAGTTGGTGGTTCATTTTATTTATTCATATTGAGTAATGAATATAGCAAGTACAATAGATATACTTCTTGAAGCACAAAAGTGAAATATTTAAATGCTTTGTGAAATTCAAGAATATGGTTGGGATGCAATTAAGAATATATATTGAGTATGTATGGTGAGATTAAAGGAAAGAGTATATTTCAAAATAATTTTATCAATACCTAAGCAATCATGGAATTAAAGAAAATTTTCTTACCAATACACACCATAGCAGAATCTTGCTGAAGGAATATGCACACACACCTAGTCAAATGGAACATAATTTTGAACCTAAATACAAAAATTCCATATTGTCTTATAGTCTAGAGATGTACATGCCTTTAGGAATGAGAAGTTCCTTGCTTGGCAAAAAGCTAAGGCCAAAATACAAAGAGTTCATATGAGGTACCTACTCGTGATGGCAGATGAGTCGAGGGACCTTCGAAAGAACTCTAGATGGTAACTAGGAGAAGGCTATAAATAGGTTGGGAGGTGAGTCCTAGATATGTATTTCTCCGATTCTCTCATTTGGTATTAGAGCTTAAGGGGAGAGAGAGAGAGAGAGAGAGAGTGAGAGAGAGCGAGAGAAAGAGAGAGACAGAGAGAGAGAGAGCTTGGTAAGAGCTTCATGGATGCCAACGGGTTTGGAAATCGAGCAAGAGAAAAATTTGCATTATCCTTGGGCTTTATGAACAAATGGAATCTGACATGCCTTCCATGTCTTGCATCCCGATCACACCAAAAAAGTGAAATATTCTCTTCTATATTCATACATAGAGCTACAAATATTTCTACGGCCTTTCAATAACGGGTATTATACTCTTGACCTCCCACAGAGAGACTTGGTTTCATAGGTGTTGAGGAAAGAGGTAAATCAATAACAAAATATGTCATCATCATGAGGGCGTAAACAGCCCAACAACAGATTTTGTGCATATATATTTCTTACAGGTCATGGAGAAAAAAGAATGTGGCTTTCCCACCATTATGCTTATGCCTTTTTAATGATTATGTATTTTTGTTTTATTGATATTTATTTTTAGTATTTTTGTAGATAGGTTGGGCTATAATCAGATTCTTTTGGATGAGCATAGTATTTTTCTTAGTTATTGAACCACTTTGTTGAGGATCCACAAATGGCTCATACTTTTGCATGAGCATAGTATTTTCACTGATCTAGTGGAGTTAGTGATTTTGCATAATTTTACCATATGATGAGTCCTTAGTGGGATATCTCAAGGAGAGAAGGGCAAGCTACCAAGGGCTCTATAGGTCACAAGCCATTACACCTTAGTGGTTAAGGTCTAGGCATAAGAAGCTCAAGGATATTCTGAGTACTTATGTTGCGGTCATATGGACTCTTTAGGCCTCATATGGATTCCCAAAGTATGCCGAAGACAACACATATTATTTATTGGTGGAAATTCTAGATAGGAAGCAAAGAGAATAGATGTCTACTTTTTGAGCATCTAGTATTTGAGACACCCTACACACTTTAATCATATTATCTGGATTCAAAGATTCTGATTCCCAAGTCTCTAGCTCCTTCTATATCATTGAGGACAATAATGTTTAGAAGTGGGAGCAAGTGTTATACTCAGAAGATGTAAATGCGTGGAGGAAGGAGAAGTTCCTTGCTCAGGGGATAGCAAAGGCCAAAATCCTAAAAGTTCATATGAGGTACGTACTCATGATGGTGAGATAATTAGAGGGACCTAGGAGAGAACTCTCAATGCTAACTAGGTGAGGGCTTTAAATACATTGAGGGTTTAGTCCCACGTATGTCATTCTCTACTTCTCACATATTTTATGGTTATTTAGAGTAGAACAAAGGATATAAATTCTATAACCCTATGAACAAAGAATGTATCTTAGGTAGAGATGTTATATTTGATGAAAAAGCCTCATGATATGAATCCAAAGATATCCTAAGGTGCTATGCATAATGTCCATGATGAGCAAGAGATAAATCGTAGCTATTTCCATCATGCGCTAGGAATCTTGGATTATTGTTCAAATGGGTTTCCTACAATTGAAACCTCATGGATTGAAAATGCAAAATACTATGGAAGGAGAAAGAAGAATGGAAAGAAAAACTGAGAATACATGCATGATCTAATTATTGAAGATGAAATAGTTAAACCTAGAATGTTGAAAAGTAATAAGGAGAAAGATATCCCTCCATGTGCAAGAAAGGAGACATTTTCAAGATCACAAGAAGGAATTCCTTTGAGAAGATACAACAATGCGACATCTTCTAGATGGATCGAATCTATACCACAAGTCTATGAAGATTCATTATTCCTACATGATACAAAAAATCAACCATGATGAATCAAGAAATTTTCATGATGCATCACAAAATGAATATTGATGCAAAGATATAGATGATGACGTATACACATCTCATAATAATGATACATATGATTAGTAATATTACAACAAAATAAGAGAGTTATTAGTTGCAAATTGATGTACAAAGTAAACTATAAAAGTGATGGTTCAGTGGAGAGATATAATCTCATCTTGTTGCAAAAGGTTATGCACAAGTATATGGACTAGATTATGATGAAATGTTTTATCGGATTGTAAAAATGACAACACTAAAAAACGTGATTCCATGGGTTACTAAAAGCAATTGAAGGGTGTGTTGAATGGAGCTTTAAGTACACATTCTTGAATGCAAAATCGTATGAAGACATTTATTAAATAATTGAGAAGGTTACTTGCATCTAGTTTATCCTAATTAAGTATGCAAATTGAAGAAAACCCTTTATGGATGGAAACGAGCATTGAGGGCATTCTGTGAGAAATTCACTACAATGTTTTTCCAAACTCATGAAATTGTTTATACACGTAAGCCTGTGAAATCATAATTACATAAATTCACATTTTGAATTAGTTCATCCTAAAGATTATCTTCATATCTAGCTCTAGATAGCATATTAGTTGCTGCATTTGATTTTCCTCAAATATGAATTAACTCTCGATTAATATACTTTATATATGAGATCCATCTAAGCATAGCTATATCTGCGGATGAACGATTTGCTATGATTCCTATGAGAGGTTTGCAATTATTTTCCACTTTAACATTGGCACCTATAAAGTATTCTTTATCAATCTTTAAAGCCGTCACCATACCCCTTAGTTCCTTTTTTATTTGAGGGTTTTTATGTTTAGTTTCGTCTAAAATATTTTCCCCAAATATAGTCGCATATCTATTTCCTTCACTATCTTCCTCACTTATGACCCAACCTATACGAATAGGGCTAGTATCAATATTTAATATGATAGGCTTATTCGAAGAATAATCTACACACTTAGGAATGAGAGCTTCTTGCAACAACTTCCTTAATTTACACATCCCTTGAGTATGTTTTACAGTCCAAATAAATTTTCTTTTATTTCTTAACAAGTCATAGAGACAATCACCAACATGTGCAAAACGTGCTATCCAAGTAACATAAAGAGATGCAAGCATGTGAAATCTACAAACCTCACTCACATTTTGACATCTTTCTGAAATCGTACTAATGGCATCAATTTTTTGCAGATATGGCTTTTGACCATAGTGACCACAAAGATGACCAACAATAAGAACCTCATTAACACCAAAAATAGATTTCTCTATAGACAAGGATCAGGCTACTTTAATAAACTATTGAAAAATATTTTGGCAATCAAGGATATGAGCTTTCACAAATCGACAACATCCATCATCATCCAAAGTGCCATCTTCCTCTACTTCCAAGCAACCCTTAATGGGATTATCATCTATAAAGTGCATAGTTATGTGTGGAATAAAGTTGTGCAAAACCAAATTCATTGCATTAATCATGTGAGCTACAGAATTGGTCGCACCTTGAGATAATGTACATATCCTAACCAATCCAAGAGGTGTTGTCATTGTAGTAATATCTCTACTTTTCACTGCCAATCAGAATTGTTCATAATCATCATAGAGATCTCTCGTTGAATAAATAGATGTGCCTATAAAAGCTTTCATAAATTCCTCCACAATTGGTCTTGTACCAACATTTCTTTGGTTACTTTATCAACTGGCTGAAGATCTTGGATAAACCTAAGTTTTCCATTCTTCTTTGGCATAGTGAACTAATGGTTTGAATACGGAGGTGAAGAAGATTCTAGAATATGCATATTAATTTTTTCTTTAAGCAATCTAATCAATTCTGGAAAGTGAGCTTTAGGTACAAGAATAGTATGCAAATTCCAAGGAATATGAGGATTAGTAAAAATATACATTGGAGAAACAATCCTAGGATCTACACATCCTATTTCTATAGGCTCAAGAGAAAATGCTCTTCTATGTTGTTCAATAATCTTCAAGAAATATTCTTTTTCAGTTGGAAGAAGGACACCACTAGCAACTAACTTGATTTGTTTTAATGATCTTTAGTAAATACATATCTATTTTTTGTTGGATCTCTAAGGATTGGTTCATGACTTACATTCTTTATAATTGCATCACTAAATTTAGGAAGTTGTTGTGCTACTGTTTTTTACCTTCTTATTCACAATTTTATATTTTGTTTCACTAAAGATCCATGTTCATTATTAATATTAGAAACATATTCTTGGATTAAAGCATATTTATCAAGTGAAGATAGGAGACTATGGGAATTAGAATTATTATGACAACATATTTCTAGTTCTTCAAGCTTTGAGAAACAATGAGACGTTTCAATAACATGCTCAATGTTCTCATCACATAATAGATACCCTTTGTTTTTTAAGTGTTTTTCATATCTTTTTATGAGTCTTTAGGAATTTGTTTGAAATGCAGAATTTTTAATGCAAAAAATGGAAAATAAATAGAAACATTAACTAAATTATGTACAAATGTTTGCGAGATATCAAACCAAAGTCCACTCCCATCTGATGTAAATGTGTCAAAGGGGTTTTCCTTAAGTACCTACAGTTGCGAGGATTATTAATACAAATTGTCATAAATTGAATAGATTTTAGGCCATCAGGAGAATGAATTCTAGTGAAAGCACTACCATCCTCAATAACTTTGGCTTCCATCCATTTTTCAGAGATAAATGGGTGTCCCAAAATAATTGGGTATGAGGAGTCATCATGAAAAAAAAAGTTATGCTCCTCTTTAACATCATGAATGGGTGTCCCAAAATATTTGGGTATGAGAAATCATCATGAACAAAAAAGTTATGCTCCTCTTTAACATTGAGATTGGAGCATTTGTACATGCACCAAGTAAATATCCAGAAGCATTATTAGCCGCTTTCATCTTCCAACCATGTTCTCCATCTATAGGCCATTTTCCTTTATCGTATAACTCCCTTGAGACATTATTTATTTAAGATCCTAAATCTATCAAGGCTATTTATGGTTTATTATTATTTCCAATTTAAGCAATGGTTTTGGTGAAACTTTAGCCCAATGTTTTTGAGTAGAGTGACTATTTGAGAATCCACTTCCTTTCTCTATATGTCCAGTTACTAGTTGCAAATAATTTTTATGCTCAAATGGATCATGATATTCAAATTCATTGACTTGAATGAGACTAACTTTAGGCACATCACTTTCTTTTCTCTCTTCCACTTCTATATCTTCAATTTTATATTCAACTGGTTCTCTTCATCTTTTTATATAACCATAAAGTCTTCTTTAACATCCGTGCGTGAAAAAGCTAATCATTCTTCTAATGTCATAGTCACTTTTTTCATTGGTTTTATCTTGACTTGTGTCTTCGTTTATTACTTTTTTTTCAAGGTTTTCTACCACTTGCTTAACTTTTCCTTTGTTTGAAGTTTTCTTATCTTGCTCTTAGTTTTAGTTTCTTGACTAGGCTCTGATCTAGATGGATAATGAATTGATTTATTAGATTCACTTTCCTTTCTAGCCCTAGTAGTACGTTTGCATTGCAACTCTTCATCGTTCTTTCTCTTTTCATCTATTTTTACCTCAGGAGCATAGATTGGATGTGTGATCTATTTAAGAAAGCTAAAGATAGAAATTGGTTCACTGAGATTTATTGTAAAATATATGATTATGTGACCAAAAAACCTTTGGCAATGAACTATGGGAAAGAGGGTATGAAGAATTTCTTTGAGGCCTCTACAAGTCAAAACACATATGCATGTAGGTTTGAAAGTGATGATTCAATTGTGAATTTTGGAACCATGTATATGATGTTGCTAGATGAGGGAAACTAATGTTTGAGTACTTCTATGCCACAAGCTCTAATATCCATACAAAGACATGTTAGAATGAACTAGTTGACATGTTCTAGGATCAACCTCACCACACAAGAGGCATCTATGGGACTGATCAAATGTTCTCCTTTTTGGTATTTGAGTCCTAGGATTTCGATCTAGATCTTTTGGCTTGTCTTGTTCTCTTAGTCTGATTTCTTGTATACTTTCCATGGATGCCAAATCGGTTGCTAATATCTCAATATGTTTAGCCATTGATTCTAGTATAGTTTTGAAAATAGAAAATTCTGATTTATCCCTATCAAGTAATTGCAAAGTATGATCAATGTCTACTTTAACTAGTGCATCTCTTTCATTTAGCCTAGGAGTTTGCATCTGATTGCGTTCTTGCCTTTGAGCTATCCTATGGACAGCTGCTCGCACAATCTCCCAATTTTAAGTTAATCCACTAGCAGTTGTTCCATCTTCAAGCATGGGTTCTAGCTCACGTCGGAGAGATATGTCTGGCATGCTTAGAGAACTACGTAATTTGTCTGGCTCTAAGGCTGTATGGTCTATTTCAGGAATTTGTTTGAATTTCACATCAAATTCAGTTGGACATGGGTTATATGTTTATTGGCTTTAGTAGCTCCCACCTATCTCAAGAATGTGGCCCTATTGTTCTCACAAGATTGAGCTAATTCCTCACCATTTTTGAGTTACATGGCTTCTCTATCTATTCAAATCCATGATTTTAATTCTTACATGTTATGATGCCTAGTTATGGATGTCTTTGAAGATGTCTTTTCAGTGCTTTTCTTCTCTTTTTGACAGGTATCACTAAAGAAAACACTACTACAAATGCATGCTTTTGGAAAAGTGATTATGAGAATACTCTTTTTCTAAATTTGATGGATCGCACACTTTTTTTGGTGGTGATCAATTGTGCTATAAGAAGATCTATGCATCAATAATGAGGACATCAGAAAATGAGAGAACTTCCTAGTGATTCAAAGTGAGAGTGAGAGTGAGAGTATGATTGAGAGTGAAAAAGAGAATGAGATATACACCATGTAGCTCAAACGTTATTGGCCCCACATGGCTCCCTATTGACAAGAGAGAATTTTGTATATCGTGTGCACATATATAAATAAGTAAGACATTGGCTTATATGTTTATTGGCTTTAGTAGTTCCCACCCATCTCAAGAATGTTGCCCTATTGTTCTCGCTATATTCGTCATTTGAGAACTCGTCAAGAAGTTGAGTTCTAGAATTATCCCAAGTCATATTAGGTGTAACTACCCTAAGTTGAATCCTTTCTCTAGTAAACCCATGTGAGATATGTATAAATGTATCCTTCTTATGATCCTTAGGTAAATCGTACTCCTTAGTGAGCTGCTTGTAATATCTAAGATACGTAGTAGGATTAGTCCCATTCAATTCTTCCCGATCCATTTTTATTGAATCAAGTATCTTCCAAATTCTTTGCTCTTCAAATTGATTAGCCATATTGTGTAAATCTAAAGTTATTGAAAGAAGTGAAAAAGTACATATGTATCTTGCATAGAAGTACATCTATTTCCTCCTTTCGTTTGGAAGCTTTGGTAAAAAGTTAATTTGCAAATAGAATTTGGAGAAATATACCTAAAAAGGCTCATAGAAGAGGCTCTTTGTAAATGGGATT